>JAGTXR010000003.1:4840451-6050564 GCA_022606575.1 Glossosoma conforme | reverse complement strand
GTTTCAAATCACTTTTTATAATTTCCAAAAATTTTGATATCCTTCTATACATTGAGATTCTAATAATAAATTAAATGATGCCAAATTCTTGTTTAACATTAATGGAACATTTTTAACCTGCTATTGATGGATTAAAAAGTTGACTCAGTCTCGTAACATAAATTGGTCTTATTTATCACTAAATGAGACTCAAGTTTAAGAAGACATTTTAAGCAGTTTCAGTTTAATAAAATTCCAGTTCCTATTTTATTGTTTCACTTGTGAATGAAATTATTTGTAATGTTTCAA
The DNA here is from genome assembly GCA_022606575.1 of Glossosoma conforme. Classification (NCBI taxonomy): domain Eukaryota; kingdom Metazoa; phylum Arthropoda; class Insecta; order Trichoptera; family Glossosomatidae; genus Glossosoma; species Glossosoma conforme. Next base: position 6,050,276 of record JAGTXR010000003.1, on the reverse strand, counting down.
CAGAAAAAACTCAATTAATATGATTTTGTAGCCTCCGTTTTATGTCGTCAATTTCTTCCCATGGTAAATATGCGAAAGGATATGTTTGGGCAATGTTATCAAAGTAAAAGTATTGCCATAGAGGATGTAAAGCGTGTCCATATAAGATAGGTATGTAAAAATCTATCATTTTATATTTATGACGTTGAAATTGATTGCATAAAAAAATCAAATTGAAATTTTTTCAGCTTTTTGCGAATTCTATGATATTAGCATTTATTAGCATATATTCTGAATTTTACCATCTATTTCGCATTTATTTCAAAATGCTTCAAATACGGGTCTCTACTAATTCCCATACTGTAGTACACCCAAGGGATCTGAACATTTACAAATCAATCGATCTATCAAAGACTTTGTGAGACATCTCAGGTATTCCCGGTCCCAGGTGGATTTGGGAAAGGAAGGAAATGTAATTTAATAAATAAATAATACTGCTATATTTGTAATGTATTATACTCAATATAATATTGATTCAAAATTTGTAAAAAAATATTTGCGCAAATGTGCTTAATTTATTGCTTAAAATGATCAGTTTAAACATTTTAAGCAAAAAAAATTAACATCATTTTATGATGAACTCTTTACAAAGGTTTTTTTTAAGCAAATAGTAATTTTGATTAAATAAATAATTTTCTTATACTTTTCTGCCTTTTTGCGAGTTCATACAAGAATATTTTTTCAAACTTTTGGGACCTAATTTGGACGAAAATGTGAAGTTTATTGAATCATGTGTGGTCTAGCAATGTTTCGTTTGGTCGTTTGTGTCGAAAATAGAACTATTTTTTGTGGTTAATAATATGTAACAACATAGCATATATTACATAAGTTTATGGTATAACAAAAAAAAAGATAATTCACTTAAAAAATATATGCATTAAAAAATGTTGTTATTTACCAGATATTTAATTCGGCTGTTTTAGCATTTAAAAGCTGCTTACCTGTAAACAAACAGAGAATAAAGAAAGATTAATAAATAGTTATATAGTGTTACATTATTAAATTATTTATAGAATTTTTATTGTAATGAAAAATGTGAATATTTAAAAGATTTTAGTTTTCTTTGTTAAAATTCCAAATATTCCAACGAGATTTCAAGACAAATTTCAAAAATTCATAATTAAAATGTTATTATGCTTTTAAAAGCAATATTTACAATTATGCTAAAAGCAGAGTAGTGCTAAAATAATAATAATACTGGAAGCTTTCACTCTTAAAATATTTTAGAAATAAACGTAAGCGAAAATAGTAAAATTATAATGGTAAAAATATGATTAATAAAATATTTATTACAAACCACTGTAGCATAATTACTTGCATAATATGTATGCAAAGCCTTCGCGGCAAATTTCGCATTAAAAAAATTCGCAGCAACCTATAAATATTTACAGAAACATTATAAAAAGGACGTTTTTAATTATTTTAAGATATCGATAGTATTCAGAACCATTGCATAAATAAGTACTCATCGGATCCTTCAAAACTGTAGTCAAAGCAAGGACGATGGCAACTGACAGAAATGGGTGTCAGAACTGAGTGGCAATCATACGCTTCAGACATGGAAAATATATGTAATATACGAAAATATAGAAGTCAAAACTTCATGGGTTTTGTCACTACTTAATAGATTTTTCAAAAGAATATATATCGATAAGCATTCACGATCGCAAGACACACCATCGACATCTGGCATAGCAGACCCCAGGGCATAGAAAAAGAGTTATAAAACACCTTTATATTGTCGTTGTCAATGGTCAAAAGCTCGAGGTATCGTAGCATCTGTGATCTCGAGGGCCACCCGAGGCGACGAAGCTCTAAAAAGCTCGGACGCAGATATCGACCGATGTTATTTATTGTAGAGTCGTCTCAAAGGAACCTTCGTATGTTATCATAAATTTAAGCCTGCTCAATAGTTTGTGCGACGCTTTGACGTCTAAATTCGAAATCAATGACTTAACACAGTGAGTGAATAGCATTATTTAGAATTTTATATGACGATCTCTTTAAAATTCAGTTCCGTAAAAGCTACCAACTACAATAACACATTTTAAGCGCGATATTTGATTGATCACCAAAGTTAAGCAACATTGTACGCAAACCAAAACATAGATTGCTGACCGCGTGCTGTTGTTTGTGTTGAGCCGCACATTAAGACCAAATGATGCAGGCCTCGGAAGCAACAGATTAATCATCAAATTTCCTTTAAAATGCCAATTTCAATGCCATAATTATTCCTGTTAAAGCTCGATACACAACGAGAGTCAAAAAGCAGCACAAATAATACGTGATATAGCACGTATTTAAATGTGAACATGCGCGTACAATATGTATAATACATCAAGGTCCTGATATACTCGAAAATTAATAACCCAGTTCAAAAAAAGACGAAGTGGTATCGAAAGAATAAAAAGGTATGTTAGAAATTCATGTTTTGATGTGTACCGATTTATTATTCTGATGATTATCAGGCCGAGGAGAAGAAGCTCTTCCCACTCCTTTCAGAGGAATCTCGCCACCCAAGTTGCCTGGAGCTTTATATCGTCCGATTTCAACGCTTAGATCGAGGCCTTAAAGCTCCCTAAGTACGAGACGCACTTTGTAGACCAATTCATCGCAGGCCACAGATATGCCTTGAATTACGTTGGAATTTTTGTAGACCATTACATCGGACGCTACAAATATGCTTTGAATTACATCAGAATTTATTTAATATTATTTTTATACTTTGTTCACTGAGCATTGTTAAATGCTTAACTGAGTAAGAAGTATTCAACATTATTATCTTTCCTTATTCATTCCATACGAGTATGTATAAAATATATTTACCACAAATTGATGCCACTCAACTCTATCAATTGACATTTTACATGTATGTTCCTAAGACATATCTGCACAGGTACACACGGAAGAATCACCCAAAATAACATATTTTGAATAATCTGTTAATCGTGTTTCTTAATAACATCGAATATTAACCTGATGTTCCTATGGCCTAGGTTAAGAACTTCGGATGGTCTTAAGGAGCAGCCTAACCTAACCAATGGCACGCCGTAAGCAAAAGAGGTAACGCGTCCAAGCATTGGTCGGCTACCAATTTCGTTCCAAATGCGGTGATAAAATGCTAACGCACTTATAATGTGCTATTGTCGTTAATCAAATTTTCATATCTACCAGCTTTTAATATTATTTATAATAGATTCATAGAAAGATTAATTAGGAAATAAAAATAAATTAGGATGAGAAACATAAATTCGTGTATACTATATATACACAGCAGCAAAAAGGCTGAGGAAGTGTACCCAAAACAAATATAACTTATTCATTAACAGAACTAAATACACAGTTTTCATTTCGTTATTAAAATCTATTTCATTTAAAAAATATCTTTTGATAGATTGAGATCTATCACAATGTAACAAAAGTTAAAATAAACAATCTTCCTTATAATATTTTTTGAAGATTACAACATGCGAAAAATTATCATTTGTATATAATACGTCTAAAATAAGTAATTTTTTAGTAACTTGATCTATTTTCATATTATATGTTGAACTACGGACCAAAAACTTATCTTATTTCAGTTGTGCATATAAGAAATAATTATTTTAAAAACAAACAATTAATGAACATTGTGTAAAAATCTCTTAAAAAGTGTCCTTTAAAAAAGTTCTTGTAATCTGCTTAATCATTATAATTGAATACTCACAATTAGTTAGTATTATCTTAATGAAACTGCGAGAAAAAAACTGATTATGTTATAAGCTACAGTGTTTGGGTTCAAAAATTAAGCAACAGTGTTAAGCGACATCTTTATTACGATTGAACCCACAAGGTATAAAGTAAACTATAAAAATGCATTAACTTAGGGCCCACCCGTTTTTATATGGCGCAATAAAACAGTGACACCTATAATCCTGATCAGGCCCTTAGAGGTTTAGGCGAGGAAGACACAGGGCTCATGGAAGAAGAAATAATATGGGTAATGAACACATCATCCCCGTGGCTGTCGGTGTTATTTTTTGTGTCTGATAACATTCTGTGAGCCACCCCCCATAGCGCCAGACAAGTATTTCTACCTGCCGGGTAGTCTACCTGAGAGTACCTGCATCGAGATGAATCTTTTGAGTGCGTTGAACTGGCTACTACCAAAGTACGCCGAAGAACATTATTTGATTTTTTTATGATGTTCCTTAGATAAGTAATTAAATAAATATTAAACACATACTATACATCAAAATTCTTTATACGCATCAGTTCGTTCATAAAAAATATCGGCAGAAGCGGGATGCGAACCAGCAAGCCTTGGAACCAACCATCGTTCAAGTTCATTACCCCAGACCACTCGACCATCTTCTGCCCAAACTGTTGCGCCGAATAGCTTGTATTTATACCATTGTTACCATCATAAAACGATAGGTGTCTCTATAGTATATATTCAGAGTGTGTATATTATTTTTTTTTTATTATTCAATCAGTCGATATTTATTCACAAGCTTAATATTATTACTTTCCGACAGTCTATTTATTTTAGTAAGTACCACTCCTTACATAATTTTATGATAGGAAGTGAGTGTTCTCATCTACTGACTATATACTTATACTTTTCACATCTGTTTCATATCAGAAACATATGGTCAGCATAAATATCCGTCTCTCAGTTGTCAGTTGGTATTGTTAATTTATTTCTTGTCCCATGACATTTCTGATACAGATTTTCTACCTGAAAACGTACTCGTATATGGTTCCCAACGAACTTCAGGGCAGGGAAACAGAAGATGTCGTATCTGTGGCATATTTTTGGGTGATTTGTTAGTAGAATTTTTGATAATCGACAATCAATCTGGATAATTTGATCTTGACGAGCGGCTCACTCAACCAAATGACACCCAATAAGAAACAAGCGGTAACCTATACATGATTTGGTTCGCATCTAATGATGCTTAACTTCATCTTTATATGATTTAACGAAAGCAGCTCGTACAACATTCTATTGTATTTGGTTAGTATATGCGGTTTATTACCTATCACCTCATTTAGACCATCACCTTCTACAATAGAATCTAGAATATAGATGATGTGGCTATGTTTCATAATAATCTATTGTTATATTCTTGAAAAATAATTAAATATTAAAATATATATTTATTTTAACAAATCGGCACAATTTTAAAATTGAATACAAATATTTATTTAAATAAGAAGCAATAATATTTTTTTGGGATTTTTAAAACACATTTACCTCAACACTGTATTATCAATTTTGTGTAAATATTTGAATTTAGATAAAAACATAACAATAGTATTATCATAACGTTGTATGAACAGCCCAAATTCATAAGAACATGACACATTAAAATAACATTATACAATAACAGGAAGTGCTGAGCTAATACAGGAAAATAAAATTTAATAATATCAGAGAAAATGATGTATTGAAATGTGGAATATGAAAAAATGACAGGTATATTTAAGTTATCTAATATAATATACTCGTATCATATATATTCATTTGCTTCTTAAATGAAATTCATTCCATTTTGTATCCACCGACAACAAGACAAATCAACTGAAGAGATTTACTTAATATTTCTAAATGTAACCGCTTCTCAGGATTTACGCATGAAAAACAATTTTACTGTTCGAGACATAGTTTTTACATTACATATTTATATTCACAGCCGCCAGGAATATTCATTTAAATTCCAACCGCGAGAAGCGTGTTGTGATCCCGCTGGGGTCTGAAAGCAAACGATCCGTCCCGGACCGAAAGTTGGTCAAGTTCGTCGAAAATATATGCCAATGTAAAATAATAATCCAGGCGACGTAAAGTCGTCTTTTCTCCGAGTAAGGGGGATGTTAACTGGTTCTAGTTCCATATTTATTAGGCACATGCTAGTCTATCATACTAATAAATTGGGAGTCCGAATAACCTTTCATATATACAATTATTAATAGTTCATAGCCACTACAAATGTACGATGGAAAAACTTATGTTAGTATAGTTTTACTAATTAAATAAATAATTAAAAGTATAGTATGAATTTTATGATAAGGTGAGTGTTCCCATTTAACTTGTAGCTTCTCACATAGGTCCATATCTTAAACATATGGTCAAGATACAGCCTCTCAGTTGGTATTGTGCCTATTCCAAGTCTTAAAACATTCATGGTTAAGAAAAGTGATAATTTATAATATGAAAGATGCATTTAGTATATTTTGATGTTGTCAGGTCAATGGACTTGTCGTTTCTTTATACCAGATAGTTTGATATATTCTTTAGCGCTATTGTTGTATTTTTTATTAAGATTTTGTACCCGGCATGTTAGCCAGGTTGAAGTGTTTATTTGTATGAGCAGATGGGTACCAATCACGCTTTTTAGTTTGTTGATACACACACGTAAAAAACATCAGTGCTGAACAGAGCGCTTTTAAGCAACCAAATATGCCTCAATCAACAGAAGAAAAAGTGGACGGAAATACGAGTATAAATAAAAAAAATCAAAAAATACTTTCCTGTTTTAGGCATACAGCTTTTTAAGAAATAAAGTACATTAACATCTAGATTACCTTACAATAACCTAACCATACCTCAAGTAATCAATATGAGTATAAAATCACTGCGAAATTATGAAAACGGAGATTTATTCAAATACCTGTGGAGTGATTTCCTTAAAGTTGATGTTTTTTCACTAACATTACCTAACTTCTTCTTTAGCCTCGCCATTTCCCGTCATCTGGGGTCGGCTCTCCTTGTGCACATTCGCCATGTATGTCTGTCCTGCGTTGCATTCTCGGTCAAGCCCAGAGTTTTCAGATCCTTGTCTACAGTTGCAGTCCAGATTGCCTGTGGTCTTCCAGGTCTTCTTCTCAGCGTGGGTATGTTGAGGGCTTTCTTCACCATGTGGTCCTCATCTCTCCGTGTCACATGCCATCTTAGGCGGTATGGGCATGTGACTAACATTACCTAACCTAACCTAAAATTCCTAAACTAACCTAATCTTACCTGATACCAATTCACGGGAGATTTAAACAGTAATTATTGTTCAAGATATGTGACAATACCTGTATGTTAAAATTACAAATGTGTTGTTTGTTAGTTTAGGTTTTGTTGGGCTACGTTAGGTTAGGTTTAATCAAATCACTATTTTTATTATTTCCCTGCAACATATGTGTACATTTATAGTACCCAATTTGATGTGTGTACAATAACATATTATGAAATTTTTTTACAAATGAATAACCATAAGTAAATAACAGTCAATATATTTTTAAGAAAACATGAAATGGTAGTAACCGAAGGAAGTTTCGGCAAATACTAGTTTCGGTCGCGGTTTCGCTTTTGGTCGGAACTGTAACCTGAATTTCGGTTCAAAAACTAGTTGAACTAATGAATAGTGCGCTATGACTTTCAGTTTCTATGAACAGAAGAATTTCGCCATCTCTTGCGGCAAAGTCGGAAATCATGATTCGTTCTCATATGTTCCCACATTGCTTCCCAGATGATTACACTATATACTTTTTAGCATTTGTGATGATGAAAGTGAGGTAATAAAAACATTTCAAAGTTAGCTTGAGTGCACTTTAAAAGGGTCAGTGACTATCATCTCTATTAAGGTGTTGCCTAAACACAAAAAGGGGGAGAAAAAGAGAGAATGGACGAGAAACTACTCTTCCATAAAAATAGTCAAGCTACGATTACACATTTTACAACGCCAGTGCTGCAGGTAATCCACGGACGTTTTCACTGTCATTAAAAATTACTAACATCTAAGGTTTACGCGGTAATGAAGCTCTTACGATTCGGCAAAAAAATAAAGCCATAAATTGATAGCAAAGGAAAATACATAGTAAAACATTAAATACTAAATCACATTTAAATTACAATATTATTAATAATTTAACCAAATTTTAGAGATACGTAAGTTTTCTGAAAGGAATGACAAAGCAAATACGAACAAACAATGGAGCATTCCATTGATTAAACGGAGACGAAGCTAAGACACGTTATTCGGATAAACTTCAGGAGCATTTTCTTCAGACACCCGAGCTCTTTCCGTATCGCAAGGCTAAACTATGCATAGAATGTACTCAGTGGAGATTATAAAAGCAGAATTGACATGGAATGAGACGAGCACTTTGACACTGAAATATTATATTGTAAGCGCAGTTCTCGTTCGATCACCGTTAACCTGTTAACCGGGTATGACGACATATCTCGTCATGCCAAGAAAGCAACTGTAGCGGGTACGACGATATATTCCGTCAAGATTCTTTAACGATTAAAATTTAAATTACACTTTAACGGGCGTAACGAGCTACCTTAATTTATTCGTTCATCATATACCATGTACATCTAGGCATCGAGTTGCACGGACTCGCCGCGTCTTTTCTTTTTAACATTTGCAAAATTAAATTCCTTGGTTAACAGGTTAAGCAACATTCCACGCGGACCAAATCTTGTTTAGATCTCTGCCTGTGCTTTACCGCTTGTCGTTACTTGTGGGTTGAATCACCAACTTTGAGACCCAGTAGTCAAGGGCTTAAGAGCGTCACATAACCAAAAATATCCCTCGGATACTATAGCAACCGTCTTTTCATGTCCAGGTGCAGATACCGTATATTTGGGACAAAAGCATATAAAATGTAGCAGACAGTACTGTGTGAAAAAGTGTGACGAAAATTTGTGAAGGCAATATGATTCAAAAATTTAAAAACAAATACGGGTATAAGAAAGAAAAAAAAGCGTGTTTATAAATGCTTTCCAGATGAGTGGTTGTAAGGACTTGCTCAGTGCAAACGCGGCTTAATACCGGCTGAATAATTGTATGTCCAAGCGGCTTTTTAGGCCTACCTGCCGGAGAATAGCAGGTGTTCTGGTTAATTAAGTTTTCAAAGGAACCTTCAACAGGATTGCGTGAAGGGTTCTGACGCAGCCCCATACAACTTTATATATGCTCCAAGCACAGCGACCAACAACCATTTTACTCACCTGTGAGAACCGTCATAAAATGAGCTGTTGTAGTTGATCAACGCGATAATAGTATAAAAAGTAAATAACGCAAGACAATAAAGCATAATCCCGGAATATTTAACTAAATAAATTATATTTTTAGTAAGGTTTTGTTTATTTGGGGAAAACTGAGAAGCATACAGTTTATAAAAAATAACAATAATATAGGTCTCAGGGATCATGCCATATTTTATTGAGTAAAGTAACGATTGGGTGCTAGATAAACTAGTTTATCTAAAATTTGTAAAATAGCGTTATTATATTTTTATTTTTTTCTTATATTTATTGCATTCCTTGTGTTTTTTCATGTTTATTTTCTCTAATTTGTTAGTTTTACTGTTTTTTCCACGTTTTTATTAAATATTTATTTGTACTGTTTCTACCATCGGAACATTTAGTTCTTTAAAATAAATAAACCCATCGATTTGATAAATAATAATACAATTTTCATTATATTATTTTAATAAAGATGCATATGTATTGATTTATATCTATTCTTCAGTTATTCACCCCTGTAAACTATGAAAGGGGAGTCTGTCCCTCCTCCCCGAATAACTTCATTCCAAATTCTTTTGGGATAAACATTTTAAGGGCATTAGGTGAAATATATATACAGCCACCTCCCCCACTAGCGCTTTCAGTATGTATGTATTCCTTTTGGTACCAAAAAGGTTCACATAAAAAAGGGATCCTAGATGCCAGGGATAAATAATGGTTCTACCTACTCGTACAAGATAATGTATCAATTCTATGACAAAAAACGACCGTAGACTAATCAAAACGCAGGTCCGGAACGCATCGCTCTATTACCTGTATTAAGACACTAATAGGTAATTATAATGTTAATATTCGGTACAAAAAAATCCTTTGAATACACAAATAAATTATTTTTAAACCTATTGTGCTCGTTTCACCCCATCCTGTTTACACTGTATCTTAAATTTTAAACTAAGACATTTTTAATTGTAATTTATGTATGCATGAGAATACTGACAAAGAATGGGCATTCATTTAGATTTTACAATTAAAGTCAAGGGCAAAATGTTGTAAACGGAATGGAAAGTCTATATATGTAATATAAGTTTATAATTTGGATTATAAGCACCCAAAATGCTTGAATAATTGTAGATTCAAACTTTTAGAAATCGAAATCGAGCTATGAATCAGACTGTTGGCCATAATTGGTCAAATTCAGCTTAATGTAAAACAAACTTTTAGCACACTTACAAACTGACATGCTTTGAGAGTAAGTACACACAATCTGTTTTTTACAGTTTTATCGGTGATTTAGCGAAAGCAAGAGAAGGCGGGAAGATCAAGGAATTTGCATTAAAACAATATATATATAATCGTGTCGGAAACAACAGGGTCAGATCCTGTCTGCCCAGAAGTGGGCGACGTCGATGGCGTTACTTCTGGCCATCATCAGGTCTTCCTGGGTGCAGCCACTCGGGCACAGCGCACACTCCAGAAGGTGTGACAGGGTCTGCTCCACGCCGCAGTCACATTCAGTCGGTCCGCTGTAAAACTGCCAGGCCCTCATTTGTGTCCTCGTCTTGCATACTCCGGTCCGAAGTCTGTTAAGGGACCTCCATATATTCCACCCTTGGTCATGTCCAGGGGCTAGGTCCTCTTTCGGGGCAATCCAAGCATTCCCCTCAGTTGCGCTTCTCCACATGTTCAGCCGCAGGGTGGCCTCAGGTATCTCCAGTTCCGTTGTCGAGTGTAGGAAACTTCTTCTTGATTTGAGCCGTGTGGTTATCTTTTGGTACCCAAACATAGGGTGGAGTGCGTCGTGGGTTGCTTTGGTGAGTTCCTTCTTGGTAGTAACTTCTCGCCGTATGTTTGGTGGGGCAATGCCCGAGAGTTGATATAGCTTTGATATTGGGGTAGGTTTTAGGCACCCCGTAACCACCCGGCACGTTTCATTCAGAGCAATATCCACTTTCTTGGTATGGGCAGACCTCGCCCATACTGGCATTAAAACAATAAAATAAGTGCATTTTCTTACGCATTACAACGCGCGTATGGTAACGTTAAAAGGAGTATGTATATTATCACAATAGGCTATCACGGTCAGTTTTGTGATTCATGGCTTTTGTGTAGCGAAGTGTGCGACGAACCGCCTTATACGATATTCGATCGTGATTAAAGGATAAGGTTTTACATTGTTCTAAAAGATATTTTAACTTTAAACATAAATTTATATGAAATTATTATAACCATAGAAAAACAAGAAAACGTACATTGATTGCTTGTGGAATATTTGTAAACAATGATTATAGTGTTTTGATATACAAAAAAAAACACTAATTATTACTTTAATAAGAAAGCTTGTTTGAGTCTAACGTTGTATAACGTCCACTCGACCCAACAGACCGTCGTAGAACAAATGGCTCGCTCTGTTAACTTTCAAGTAAATAATACATGAGACCATTACTTTCTTCGAAAAATAATTTTGTATTTAACCTGGGCGTTTCAAATGATCATGGACAGTTTAATTATATAAATTTTGACCTCTGAGCAATTTCATGGGTTGTTTATAGGTTTTAGTCAATTATTTATAGCCTTTAATGTGTCTTCAACAACTTTAACTTATATTTCAAAACGCGGTGCATAGCAAAATCAAAATTAACGGATTGAAATTTTGTAAGCAAGTTTTTGAATTGGCATTTTATCAATACATTTTCTTCATACACATTCTTTTGGTATAAATGAATTAAAAATTCTGATTTATCACTTTCCGTATTTGAAAAGCTGCCAACCAAAAAGTACTGAGTAGTTAGTATCAATCGAAAAATTTCATAAGCAAACCTTGCCACTTCACCTACTGAAATATATAATGATAATGCGACTTGGGTCAAGTTGGGTGTGATAGCATAAAATATAGTCATCTGTTGGGAAAACTACACCACTTTACGAACAAACTAATAGAATATGGCCGGCGGGTATAGTTAAATAGTCATAGCGTTTGCGTTGCAGGCCAAAGGTTGTGGGTTCGATCTACGATTGAAATTTACAAAAAAGATTTTTAATTGATTTCTGAGCTCTGAAATACCCCCGTAAATTTGATCACTCACCCGTAAAATGTCAGTCAAACCTTATTGATTAATATAGATGGTAGACGAAAGTCGTCCCGTGAAGACCACCCATACATAGTAAATTCCTGTAATAATGATGATGCGTGAATCTCGGGCTGTAGTCTATGACATTGGCGGATCAACACTCCACATGCAGCATTTAGCCATATGCACCATGGTGAGCGTCATAGAATTCCACAGATGAGACTTTAGAATTACTATCACCATCTGTCGGTATTTTCCTGTATGTGTTTACATAAAAATAAAATATAAGTTTATGTTAGCTTTAGTAAAAGATTTTTAAAACGCTCTGTACTTTAATAAGACACAATAATGGCAAAGCCACCCACAACACAAATGTGAAAAAAAGTTTGTTAGCTGGTTTGATCGTGTGGAAGAAGAACGTAGCATAAACATTAAAGTGGAAAGTTTACAGTTGAGAAAACAAAAGAAGATGATAGAGGGTAGACGGAGAAAAACATTGATTGATTATATGTCGGAGAAGAAAACGAGCGGAGGGCGAGACGTAAAGAAAACATGCGAGGGATTGCGAGATTCAGGTTTTTTTTTCAGTTTCCGATATTCAAACCCGATTTCGGTTTATCGACATCATTAATCGTTCAACGTGAAAATCGCAACAACGCCTCATTTCAAGAGATGTACAATTTTGTGCTGAAAATTATCATTATCGATCTTTATTTCGTGGTGAATTAAAAATATTCATTCACATACGAGTATATCAAGACAGCGGTTTCGCTTTACCAGTAAAGTGTTGCAACCTACGTTGTTAAATATATATGTATGTGGCCCGAAGACAAAAAGGTTCAATATCATTGTAAATACTAAAGAATGCAAATCCACTCCTTATTTTTCATTAGTTTCTTCTTCTTTAGCCTCGCCATTTCTCATCATCTGGGTCGGCTCTCCTTGTGCACATTTGCCATGTCTGCCTGTCCTGCACTGCATTCTCGGTCAAGCCTAGAGTTTTCAGTTGCAGTCCAGGTTGCCTGTAGTTTTCCAGGTCTTCTCTGCGTGGATATGTTGAGGGCTTTCTTCACCATGTAGTCCTCGTCTCCCCGTGTCACATGCCCATACCAACTTATCTTTTCAGGTATAGATATTTCAGATATATTTCGAAATCTATCCACCCTAGTTACACCTCCCGCCCACCTCAACATCTTCATCTCAGCCACATGAATCCTATTCAAGTCGCGTTTCAGCAGGGTCCAACACTCTGATTTGTAGAGCATAGCTGGCCTTACAACAGTTTTGTAGATTTAACCTTTGGTTCTAACTGGAATGTAACTATCACACAAAGCCCCACAGAGAGACTTCCATTTCAGACATCCTGTGTTTATTCTATGCTTCACGTCGGAGTCAGTTTTGGCGTGTATATCTATTAAATTTATTTTGTTTAGAACGATTATCATTAATCAAGACTAATGTAATAGTAACTACCGGTAAAGTATTTAAGGGTACTTATTTACCGGTAAGCTGATTTATACTCGTTTTGCAAACTTTGCTATGCCTGAGTATATTTATTTTTGAGGTAATAGTCGCTAGCGGTGTTAGAAACGTGTGAGATTCTCGTGGAAGAAAAGTACTGCAAAAGCATGCCGTTAATATTCAAATAAATCGCGTACAATGCACAATAAATTGATTGGTAAGAATACAAAATAATGTTTTCTCATTATAAAGGAAAATGAGTTATTAAGGGAAAAAAATCTTTTTCGTTTTAAATTGTGCAAAATACTGAACAAATACAATCATATTTATATAAATATAAGTAAAGTATTGTGCAATATATTTTTTTGTTACCTAATGCACCTAACTTAAGCAAGCATATTCACAAGTGAATTGGGTAAATTGCTTTAACAAGCACGTATTATTCCAGGCAAAATAATAATTTAAAAAAACTAATGTGACTTACATAACTGGAATAAAATACAATTGATTCTACAGTTTATTTCAGTGACGATATATTTTGGATTCTACACAAAAATAGGAAGTGTCATTTGAGATATAAATATACAGAACACTGGATAATTTCTGCATCAACAATAGAAAACGGTTTACATAGAAATTATGTGATATGTTTGTAATAATGTCCACATAACAATACGCAGTTTGGCCCTTACAAAGAAAAATATATGCACGTATTCGAAGTCACGACGTAATACTATTCAGAGATGTGCGTTTTATTACTTAATGACACCTGCAAATGGTGAATGATAATTTAAAATGAACCAATTGGAATTCTTGTCATACGAATATCGACGACCAAATAGCCGAGTTACGGGCAATACACTTTGAATATATAATTGCATATTATTAATACATTATATTTTTCTATGACTCGCAAAACAAAAAAAGATGACTGTTTTTATAATGATGTATGAAATTTAATATCAAATTGAACAATAAAATAATTAAATTCCAATTCTATACAATTTTCAACAAAAATATGTGTATTTTGTGGTGCTGTCGTATAGCAATATAGAATATATAGGAAGCAGGATATCTATATTAAAGTGAACTTACAAGTTAGTGCTGTGTTATAATTGTTTTTTAAACAACTATAGCAATGATTCCCAACGTGTATTGTTCTATTCATTGTTTGACCAATGTTTTAGAAGCTAATTTCCTCCATCGTATTTTGTTTAAAATGACAAATAGTCAACAAATAACCTAGCATGGCCTCTGGGGACTTGAAGAGACGGCAATTTATTGAAAATTTATGAAAATGAGATGATTATCACCATGCTTCCAAGGCCAGAAATATTTATCCCGAATTGTAGTCTAAACCCGATCAACAACACGCGTACACCAAAATAACAATAATCAACAGATGGTTAATCATCCAAAAAAATGTCTGCATATTGCTTGAATTCGGTGATCTAACGAGGACCGCGCATTCACTACACTATTGTTCGTTGATTGATCGTTTTAACTAAGAAAACTAGGGAGTGTGGTACTCTCTACGTACGATTTATTTGTTCGGTCATTAATCTGCATGCATTGTAAGGTTAACACTTCAAGTGTACGCTTACACTAGTTTGACTGCATGGACGCCTTTCGCGAATAAAATATTCATAGGATAATTGAATGAGTGCTGCACGTGATCCCACGTGAAATGTAAATAATGTGCTCCTCTGTAAGCAGAGCAGACACCTTGACAGGTTAGTCGGGGTGAACGACAGACGAGGTGCTGCCAACCGGTGCAGTTTCAATTACACGATGCATTTTGAAACAATATATCATTCAACGTTACAGTAAGAAATCCCAAGTCTTCTAGACTTAATAGTATATTCAATGAGATAATGTATCGTTTGTCTCAATTTTATGTAACCTGTACTGGATGTTTCTGCCTAGCACGGAATTTACAACATAAGAGTTAAGATTCCTTAATAATGTACTTAAGAAGATGAGAACAATTGTAACATATGCTTAGATATGCTGAAAAATATTAAACCATGAAAGACTAGGATCGGAGTCATGGGTCAAAATAGTATGGAAAAATAGGTTCCGCGTCCGACGTATATTTAAAAGATTTTTAAAAAAATATGATAAAAATGTCATATAAGTAATAAAAAAGTCTGTGTATAAGAAGATTATCACTAGGAAAATAAACGGCGGACGCGAGAATTCGAACCACACACTCGTATACAGTCAACTTTTCTATAACATTTTCATAGGATCGGATGATTAATCCGATGCTCCCGAAGTCTAGATCATTTAGTCTTAAGAAGCTGTGCAACACAAATAACTACATAGAATAATCGCAGCAAATACTTAAAGAAAAATCTTCGTTTTTAATTAATAAAAGCGTGCGTTATAAGATGGTTCACTGTACAAGTGAAATGTTTTTTGATAGAATATTCGTTTACTTACATCACCTCGTTAAGTCGAGAAATTACCAAAAATTATTTGACTAATACGATCAACATGTTTTCATTTTACGTTCTTTTCCGTCGAAGGTAACTATTTTTCCGATTATAATATAAATACAAGGTAGGCAGCACCTTGCAGCATGCTAAGGATAGTGTCACGTTATAACGAAGTGTATATACTCGTAGAATAATACAAGTAGTGTTCCTTCATCACGTTAGTTGGCACAAAACACAGCCCTCCATGCAAAGTTGTTCTTCTCTTGGGGCTGCCTGGCGTTTGTTCTATCTCTTAACTCGACGTCTAAACTCGTGGCTTGTTGCAGGTACACAACTGGTGTACTTATTACGTACTGTTTTGTATGAGTACAATATATCAGATAGAAATAAAATATTTTTTAGAATTTATTCCAGAATATATTTTTTGACGACATGTTTCAGTCAGGTCGAATGGTCATTTTCAAGTCAGTTGGTAAAGTTCTACATAAAGCAAAGAGTGAGTAAAAGGGTGGAAATGAATTGTGTGATGGGTAAATGCGTTAATGAAAAATGTGAAATCATTAATGAATAAGGGAATTCATTGATGTCACAACAAAATAATATGTATAAAATAATAATATTTATGAGCAACCATATACAATATGATACCAGCTTGATATAGCTCCTTAAGGCCGATGCCGTAAAGCCTCAACAAGCGATCTTTTGTCTATTCTTTTGGTTCGCTTGCGTGACATCTACATCGAATGTTAAGCGGTGTTTGCATACGCCAAAATAATTGTTATGACAGTTGATCCATTGACAGTTGGTACAACTGTCCTCTTGACGGGTGGTACCGCCGAAATGTGAGAGCGGGCAAGTAGTCGCAACTCGCCCGTCCTCCTGGTAGGACCGTCCCTAAGGGCGGCCCTTTAACGGGCGACGTTATTGGCAAATAAACATGTATCGTGAAACAGAAACAAGTTGTTTATAATGTGAACCTGATCCTGCATCCTTCCTCAAGTTAGTCGATGTCCTAAATGGAAGAGGAGGATATCAATTACAATACAAGAGAGAATATAGGCAGATTGTTGAAATCTGGCATGTTCACCATACTAATACTTAAATTTGATGGTTTTAAATCTTTTCTTAGAGAGCTTCTACAAATCTTCGTTTCTTTATTTAATTAACACTTACGACAAATAACATTAATGTTATATTCAATTACTTGGATAATAGAATAATGCATGCATCTGAGGCTGAAATAGAATAGACTCCTAATTATTTTTTTAATAATTCGTATAGTACTCTTAACTCTACTATTATCTCAACTTATTATGAAAAACCCAAGAAATCAAGCATTTTACCATAAATTTCAAAGACAAAATAATATTAAAAGGTTTAGAAAATTACCGCAGATTGGGCTTTAATTCGACATTAATTTTAGAAGCTAGTAAACACCAACATAAGTAATGTTATTATTTATATGTTCTTAACAACTTCACAATCATCCTTTACATGTTTACTTCGCTTACTGAAGCATATGGACATCACGAGCCTCCGACTCATAGTTCTGTCAGCCGTCGTGGTCGTCGCCTCATACAATGTCAGCTTTGTCTCCCGTAACTCTGCGAGTACATTCTATGTATAATTCCCGACGCCCGTCCAGAACGGCGCGAAACCAGAGGCTTGGAGAAAAGACTGCTGTAGTTAATAGTCTCCTACGGAATATGTAGTACGTGTACATATCCTAGTCAAGTTCACCTTCACCTATAGATTAATTATAGTATTGCAACAAATGTAAATGAATTATTTATTAATTCAGAGAAAATATGTAATGGATAATTTGTTTCAATATTTATAGGTTGAGGACCGCTGTTTTTTTAATGTAGACACATACAGGAGAATACCGACATATGGTGATAATAATTCTGAAGTCTAATCTGTGGAATTCTATGACGCTTACCATAGTGCATATGGCTAAGCGCTGCATGTGAGTTGTGTTGATCCACCAACGTCATAGACTACAGCCCAATATTAACAAATCATCCTTATTATTTTACAGGAATTTACTATGAATGGGCGGTCTTTATGGGTCGGCTTTCGTCTACCACCAACTTTAATTATTAGGTTATGACTGGCGTTTTACGGGTGAGGGATCAAATCCACACCAACCGGGATACTTTAGAGCTCAGAAATCGTTTTTTTTTAATTTCCGTCGGGTATTGAACCCACGACCTTTGACTTGCAAAGCCAACGCTTTGACCATTAAGCTATACCCGCCGGCAGACTTAACTAAGACATATACCTTAGTTAACTTCTTTCCTTTGTTCTTGATTGCATCAACGACACAATCAGATGAATTCAAAGAGGCAATCTCCAAGGGAATAATGTGAGAATAGAACGGTCTAGCGATATGTTGAGAAAATGGTAATTAACGTTGTTTTACTTCTCGGTGAAAGATGTACAGGAAACGATCAAATGTCATCAGGCGATATTAAATGCATGATCAAGGAAACAGAGTACACATCCGGTGCATGACATTTCATGATGTAAACGAAGATATTGGCGCCAATTTAAACGTACAAATTTGCATAATTGGCTACAACATTATGCGTCCCATTGTCTCATATTATCATTTAGTGATTATCACTTTTAAATTACGATCAATAAAAGAAAATACGGATTGATTGCTACTTCTACTTACATATAGAGAGTTTATAGATTTATAGTTTTTGTAACCAAAACTTGTATTTTACAATTATCTAATCGGACGTAGTGCGTTTCATCTCGTTAAAGATATGATAACATTTTTAATAGCGACAGTGTTGGAATATTAATAAGTATTTGTGATTGTCAGTGCTTTTGGTTGGACTATTACATTATGATTCAATCTTATTTATAATTCACAATTTATTAAATTGTATATATTAATATTATAAATACATAAATTGTGAATCAAAACTAAATATTTTTAATTGATTAATTAAAATTAAATTTATAATTGTGCAGTTTCACCAAGTATTGTCAGTTGATAACCTTAATGTTATCAATCTTTTTTGTCAATTTAATGAGCCAAAATGATCCTTGATAAATGCATTCTTAGAGCCAACGATAATATCGCATTTTTAAAGTTGAGCGACATCAGACGCGCACCAAAGCATGGAAGGTCACCGTCTGTTGCTCACAGCGTGTCGTTGATTGCACCAAATGGTCGAAGCATCGGGAGCATCAGGATGATCATCCGGATGTTTTTAAATAGTGTTTTACAAACACCCAAATATGCCTAGAATACTACAACGGCTATTCAACGTCTTTGGCTCTTGCTTTAAAGTGAACCTTCCAGTGCAGAGACGTTTTGAAATAGTGTCAGCTGACAAAACTGTGTAACTTATTTGTGAATATGCGAAGATGAATGTCAACAAACAATTAGTTTTCAAAGCTGATAGTCTTATCTAGAGAACATTTTTCTCACGAGAAGTGTTTCTCAGATGTGTTGCAATCGTAATCTGGATAAAATCTCGTCAAATGCGAATGGGTTTAAGTCCCATTCGGTCCGATGAGAAGTTCTCTCTGTTTGTCAAAGGGGACCCGCAAAGTGTACCGTAATCATCGCGGGCATTGTTTCTTGTTTCCTCCTCGCCCGAGAGGCTGGCCGAGGTCCCTCTTCACACACGTGTTAGACCCCTCGCAGACGTCACAATTAAATCTCGTGTGATACTCGGATTCACAAAGCCTCAGTGTTCCGTCAAAGCGGCACAAAGCAACGCGCCAGGTGAGCAAAACGAGGTAACTCAGAGATCTGATTGCTTGTAATGAGTTCATCATGCTCTTTACTTAACCTAACCTGAACCACAATTGATACACATATAAATCAATCACTTCAGGGTGGGTGTCCCAAAATATCTTCTCAATTTATCAACGAGATTAAAAATGAGCAGTTTATCTAATTTTAATTTCACACTAATGCCTAACTTCCTTTGATCACAAACGTAAGATTTTGTCAGTATTTTCAATTATTAACATAGTTACTGGTTATTTGTACTCCATTAACTAATTCCTCCTGTAACAACCCAAAAACGGAATGCTCTTCTCACACCTATTGAATTTGTTCAAGTTAATGTATGTCAACTAAAAACTGCCACGAATGAATTCCTAAATGCCACCGATAAGCGCTGGAATGCTCAGTTTTTGTGTTTCCTCCTTCAAACAATCTGAATCTATTCAAGAAACAGTCATATATATATATATCTTATATATATACTCAAGAAACAAGGATATTTAATATATATTTGGTTAAAAGATGTCAATAAATTAATGATGAATTGGATAAACAAGATGTCAAGTATTGGGAGTTTCCTAGTTGCAGACCGCAAAAATGTCTGTGATGAAGGTGATACAAAAAAAATGTATTGGAAAAACCATTTTAAAGCTCGTAACATTACCTGTGTAGTTTAATAGTTGTAATGATCTCCCTGTTCAAATGTCAATCAAGCTGCACTCACCTATAAATAAAAGAAAACAAAGAAATTAGTATTTTTGTACAATATTCTAAATAAGATTTAATTATGTAGTACAACAGACTGATAGCAACCTACGTAATCCCTAATATAGGAAAACAAACACGCTTGCTTAAGATTTTGTACCAAATTCGAATTTCCAGTCAATTATCAACCGAGTATTATTTTGCAAATTACGTTATTTTAAGAGCAGGTAATGGACTGTTTCTTATTATCGTTGGAAGACATTCCACGTACATGATTTTCCAACGACTTACTCGTACAGGTGTATGCTATGTTTTAACTTGGAGCAGTTATTTACAAAACCGAGTACAGGCGTATAACACAACTGCCGTTGAGACTACGATGCAGAGGGTTGGTAGTTCGAAGACGTAGTATAGCCTAGAACCGTAGTAGCAATACAACTTACTTGGCAACAGTTTATATATAAATTACTTGCAACAGTGTATTGTAACTTCTTACTTAGTTACGTCTAAGTTTACTTGGTCAGTGTTAAAATTAAAAGTACGATTTATATTTTAAAAATTAATTATGCAGATCACCAAGAGTAGGCTGTAAACAAACAGTTCTACGACCTTAGACTAAGATGAATGGACATTGAACACGGAAAAAATACGTAAAATCTGATTGAAAACGTTTGCGTTCCTTGCTAACAAATAATGATATTTTTATTCTAGGCATTCACTTTGAAATTAAATTCTAAGATTAAATACATAATATATTTTGACCGTTTGTTTACTAAAATATATAAGCAAAAGTTAATCACACAAATTAGGACCTTTCTTTTTGCATTCACAGAGACCGTCAGTCATTCGATTGGAAGCAATTACTAGTGTTTATTTTTTTGGTTAATTATCAGTAGTTTCTTAATATCTTTAAAGAGGCATTATAATCTTTAATTTAAATATAAATTTAATAATTTGTGATGACTACCAGCATGTTTTCTTAACACGAAAAGTGATGACGACCAGTCTATGAACCTTATTGAATTTCTAATACATGCGCGAGGTTAAATGTCATTCTAAGCAAAAACTTGTTCAAAACAAAAAACCGCTTGTCTGTCATTATGAACTGACACCTCAGTAGGTACCATCATGATAATGTTGCTAACCAATCAATCTTGTTTATTTTATAATTAAACGTTGATGATGAGTAATAATAATAATTTTTAATTATCCAAGATGGTTAATAACATATTGCGTTTCACTATTCATCGTTATTCTTCTTCTTCGTAGTATCAATCCGGTGGATTGGTTTGCAGCAACAGAATCTTGCATCTCGATCTCCATTCCTCTCGGTCCTCCGCAACCCTTTTCAGCTCAGCATAAGCGCTACAATTCATGTCCTCGAATACTTGCTGTAAATACTCCCGTCTAGGGCGCCCTCTACAGTTTCTACCCTCAACCATCCCCTCCACAATATCGTGAAGAAGACCATCGTGGCGCATGATGTGACCAATCCATCGGGCTCGCCTCTCTGAGATGGTTCTTATTAGGTGCCTATCTTCCTTGATTATCCTGAGAACCTCATTGTTCGTGACGTGGTCTCTCCAGGAAATTCCGAGAATTCTTCTGTACGACCACATCTCAAAGGCCTCTAGTCTTTTTTTATCACTTTCAGATAAGCACCATGTCTCACAGCCGTACATTAAGATGCTCCAAACAAGTGTTTTGGCAAGTTGCTTGCGGAGCCCTAAAGTAATATTCTTTGACTCAAGAATTTTGGCTTTTTTATTGAAAGCTAGCCTTGCTTGATGTATTCGACTGTTGACTTCTCTTTTTGTTCTGGCATCCCAGGTAATCGTACTTCCAAGGTATACAAATTCTTTTGCATCTTTTAGGGGTACTCCTAGCATTGATATGTTAATTTGTTAATTATATTATTTATTCTATGTGTATCTAATATATGTATATAATTTAAGAATACTGTTTTCGGCGTTTTTTATAAGAAACAATATTATAATAAAAAGTTTTATAGTCATAGTCTTTCCGTATCTACTATCTGAAACAAATAATCGTCAAAAAATGTCGCCCTATACATATGTTCACCATGGTTTCGACAAGCCTTAAAGTCAGATCTGCATTTCGGAGCTCCACCGAGTAAATAATGCAATAATGAATTAATTTTTTAATTTTTATTAGAATATTATTTTATTATTTCAGTATTCTAATCTACTTTTATAGATCATTGACTATATTACAATATTATTATTACTTAAATATACATATACTACATATAGTATATGTATATTTAAGTAATAATGCAATAATGCTTCTGATGGCTAGAGTTCGAGCAGCTTAAAAAATAAAGCTTTAGTTTATGCTCTCCTGCGGCGCCCAATAAACAAGTCTCAGTCAGGTCCATCTACGTTTCTTGTTACTTTTTAGACTTTAATCTGCCGTGTTCACTACCTTACCGCGTGATTCCTCTATCAATTGATGATGAGCTAAGACTAAAATTATACAGTTTGTTGCATTTCGTGTGTCTAATTAAACTTATCGCACTGTCACCAGTTTTCACTGACAGTGCAAGCATGACATCACTACTTAATAAAGTTTTACGCGAAGACGGTTAAGTACGTTCGCGCTTCTAAGTTTGCAGCCCTGAACCAGGTTTTCAAAATGACAGTTAAAGTATACGTGCTTTTTATAAACATGTTTACGTTTTCAGGGTTGTTATGAAAACCATTTTTAAAATATAGGACCGTAAAATGAAATCAAATACATATTTTTTATTTTATACAAACATGTAGGAGGATTTATCTGCCGTATGCTTAAAATAGTGTGTAAATATTTTTCACATGTGGTATGATCAATTTGAAATTGTGATAATATGATCGATAAACAAGAGTATGGAAAATAATTTGAGTAAATATATGACGCACTTTAATGTTAAATAAACGTATGTTTATTATGTAAAAGAGATATTTGATTTAAAATTATGAGATTCACTGTTTTGTATCGCTAATTATATTTGTTTTTTTTTTATTACAAAGAGGTGCATTAAGGTATGAATTTACAGTGGGCTCTATGATGGTAGCCAAGTTCGCTAGAAAAAAAAGATGCTGGAAGAGCATCCCATAGTTGAGTCTGCGTCATATTTATTGGTATTCTGTGCTGCGATAAATATTCCGTGAATCATCAATTGATTATCCGCTATGACTGTGCTATCTTCTGTTTGGTATTTCCGGAGAATGAATTCTTTAAGAAAATATTTTTAAAAATATTGTTAGGGGTCACCTTTTAAGGTTAGGTTTTGGGAATCCACGCAAATTAAATAACCATAAAAAATATATAATAATTAACTCCTGCGCTACTACGTAAACATGCAAAACGAATTCAATCGTGAAGGGCAGATATTCGGTCTAGATTTTACCATAATTTTTAACTTTGTTAGACATTTAAAGAAGATATAACAAGAGGTTTATACGATCAGGTTAATAGCTTTGCTGCCTTATGTATTAATAATTATTTAATTTTTAAAACACGTAAATCAAAGCTTCCTTTCTTGAAATACTCATAATTTCATCATCTTGAAACATCATATTCTTTATAATATTTTCAGTGGAGCTTTAGTGTGGATGAAAAGATAAAGGAACTAAAGTATTAATGAAACTGTATGACTACTCATTTCTTATTCCCGTATATTTTCCATATCTGAAACATACATAAATGCATTACAAATTTTAGACCCTTCAATTATGTCAATTTCTCATTGACCATACCTTGTTCCAAGACATCTCTGCTATTAAATTTTCACCTGCGAACATATTATATATGGTTCCGACACCCTCAAGATCAGGAGCCGGGTAACATGGCCTAACATAAGAAATGCGGTTAATATAACACAGGCGGTAATTCATATATGTTGCTGAACTTCAGTGGTGGACTACTTAATAATTATCACTAATAAGTTCGGTTCCGATAGATCAATTGCGGTATGGCAATAAATTCAAAGGTTATGTATGCGTTAAATAGGGTATAGGATCAGGCTTGTGTTTAATACCAATGAAGATCGATCCAAGATGGCCGCAGTATCTCTAATCTGACAAATTAGTGACCCATCAATTCTAATTGCTAATCATCGCCTTAGTCCGAGTCGCCTTAAATTAGAAGGGAACATCACAATAACAGGATTATCAGGTTGGATATACGAGGATACAAACAGGGTTTGGTACTGAACCATTAATGGGATTTGTGCTCATGTAAATTACACTATATATATGACAGTATTATGTTGTTTGGAGAGTAATTTTGTTACTTCACAACAGAGGATTAAATTGTATTTTGTCATGTAAGCTGGATAATCTTCATTTATTTTGACAGCTGTAAATAAATGAAATATATTATAGTCCATCGTTAGCGCGATTTTCGTTAGATTACCCTCTCCTGGTACTCACTTGTGTGTAATAAAAAAAACTCGTATATATATTGATATCCTCCTCTTCCATTTATGACATCGATTAACTGGAGGAAGGATGCTGGATCAGGTTCACAATATAAACACTTGTTTCTGTTTCACATACTACGTTTATTCGTCAAACACTTGCCACAAAAAAGACCGTTGTAGCCCACGCCATATAGGCGTGACGGTCGCGAGCGTTTGTCCAACTGCCAGCTCACGGCGCGATCTCACATCTCGGCGGTACCAACTGCCAATATGACAGTCGTACCAACCGGCAATGGGCCAACTGTCATTACAAATAATTTTGGCGTATGCAAACATCGCTTATACAATTAATATTATATGTGCATGTCAGGCGACCGAACAAAATAAGAGACAAAAGATCGTTTTTCGAGGCTTTACGGCATCAGCCTAAAGGAGCTATATCAAGCTGATATCAATATTATTTAATTTTCAAATTACTTAATATTTTGTCGAGGAGATGATTGATGGAAAAAAATGTTTGAAATGATTTCAATTTATCATAGTTTTAGTTTCACGTTTCAGATATAAAATCCGTATTATTTATACAAATAAATCGCAGTCATAACCAACCGCCGTTGTTGCATAATAATACAAACTTTTACGAGTTTCCATGAGGAAAACCGAGTTAAAGTTGGTTTTCGCCGTGGCGTTCGTATGTTGAAATAAAAGCTTGTTTCGTCTTGAAAGGCGTGGAGAAAGTTGGATTTTCTTTTTGAAGATTAGTCACCGCGAAATATAAACAGAAATATATGGCGGCATTATTACCAAGCAGAGTGGAAAGCTCGGGTTCAAGTTGAAATTTTAACTTAATAAGCGAGCACTAATAATTCTAAAAGCTTCGCTGCGAGTCGGGAACTTTCAAGATAAATTGATTATTCTCATACGGTACTACTTAGTGCAGTGTACTCGCCCTTCACTTTGCGCCATTATTTCAGGTGAGTATACGCTGCTGATTAAACCAAATTACCTGAAGCGGACTTTCAGACTTGCCGTCAACTTGTTACGCAAACTGACAACAGTACAGTCTGAACGGTCCGACGCTAACTGACACGTCGCAAGAGCAAAAAGCTCATGAAAGCGCCTGAAACGAATGCAAAGTACCCACCAGTTTACGCAATAACAAAGTGAAAAGCTCCCTCTGAAGATGAACGTATCAGAGAAGCGGCGGTCCGGCTTACGGCGTATAAATAAATAAACCACAAGAAGAGCAAAAGCGTTGAAAAATATTTTCTATATCTTCGCATATTATAATTTATTTTAGTCTACAAGTTTCGCAGAGCTTATTCCGCAGGATAAAAACGTATATATTTTTATTTTTCAAACATAATTTGCGCTTTTTTGTTGAGATTTTATTCAGTGTCTGGAATTATTAAAAATTAAAATATTTTAATTCCATAAAACGTTTCAATATACCGGCAATTACTTTAAGCATACAATTTATTAAAAACTCTTTTAAATTTTTAATTATTTAGATTTTTTTAATTATAAATATTATTTTGTTGTAACATCAATGAATTTCCTTTTACATTAATGATTTCCTAGACCACATATACCCATCACACAAATCATATCCACCTTTTCACTCACTCTGCTTTATATAGAGCCAAAAAACATTAAAAATTTTGACTTCAAAATGGCCATCCGACCTGGCTGAAACATGTCAAAAAAAATATATGTGGAATAAATTCATTTTTTTTTTTTATATCTGAAATTTTTAATTATTTATTTAGCATACAATCTAAAATTTTAACATTGAAAACAAAAAGCAAAATCTATTGTTTAGTGAAATTATTTAACATTCACATACATTTAAAATATGTAAACTAAATAAAATGTTTAAAACGATACGTACTTGTATACTCATTTTTATCTGAATTATTATCCATATTTTTTTCTTTTTATCACTTCGAAAATCAATTAATGAATAATACGAAATAGTCGTCGGTTATTCTTTAAATCAACGAATTGTTTGATCTTACATACTCGGATTGCATTGTCTGATAGGAACCTGAAGGACTGATGAAGTGTATGTCATTTATTAACGTAAAGTTGTAAAGATTTCTTTTTGAATTTTTAAATTCGACAACATCTTACATACACACTGAAAATAAGAATACAAATGGAAATGTAACAAAAAAAGTCACATTCGCGGCACAATCATAAGAGGGCGGGAAAAGTCGAGCGCGCGGAGTGGCGCAAAAAAGCTGTGGCGCGAAAATTGATTTCGCGCGGAATTTTCGCGCGCTTTCACCTGGGCGGACGGAGCTTTCGTAGAAAGGGGGTAGAGGCGCCTAATCGAGCGCGGAATCCAGCGGTCGCCCGCCCACCACCCATCCCGAAGGCGCAGAGTGGGACCGAACCGCAAGAACATTGACAAAAATTAATTTATATATTAGTTATTTAAATATGTGCAACGATATGCCATTCAGGATGCAGGCGGTAACGGGCCGGAACCAGCCCAGGTGACATCATATGTTTTATCGTCAGATTAAAACGAGAAATCATATTGAAAGCATCTAGCTGGCACAATCCAAATACTAGATTAAAATAATTATAGAAAAAATATGGATGATTGGTAGGTTATACATGATTTTTTTTAATCAATATATTTTAAAAAATTGGCTTCTTACTGCACTACGATCTTCATGCAGATATTTTTCCATATTTTATAGTGCCATACATTGAAGGAGACGGCCTGCAGAAGAAGTACGTTTCCCACTTAAGAACAATGGAACACGTCTTTAAATTTTATTCGAAAAATCAAAACAAAGTGACGACTTTATAGCGCATTTACACTGTCCATCCTACTTTACGACTGCGAATCTGGGCATTTTACCAAATACTTATATAGCCTTTTAATGCGTTTTGAAAGCCTATAGAAGTCTGAGTAGAATACTGCATGTTCGACAATATGATTTTGTGAGATGTCCTGGCGAAGGTGCGGACTAGAAAGTATTCCATACGACAGTCGGTCAAGAGACAATGGTCAAGTAATTTCGGCGCGACAGGAGAACTTAAATTAATAATTATTCATATTAATTAAATATACATATACTATACATAAAAATCTTTTTCAACGCGTCAATCAAGCACAAAATAACGGCAGAAGCCCAGGATGCGAACCGCTCGGCAAACTGAGTCAGTCTAGGCATAGCAATGGCGCAGTTTGCCGAGCGGTATGAATACCTGGGCATAGTTGGTTTCCAAGGTCCGCGGTTCGCATCCCGCTTCTGCCGTTATTTTTGTGCTTGGATTGACGCGTTGAAAAAAGAATTTTATGTATAGTATATGTATGTTTAATTAATAATAATATTGTTATATAGTCAATGATCTATAAAAGTAGATTAGAATATTGAAATAATAAAATAATATTCTAATAAAAATTAAATAATTTCATATAATTATTCATATAGTTTAGGCAATCAAAGTAGTTGCCTAAGCTCTAGTAGGATAAAAGAGGAACACTCCTTGAGATTCCTTAACTTTGCAAGTTTTTTTTTTTTGCAAAGCTTTTTGATACAATGGACCTCTGTGCGACGTTCAGAGGAAAGCTCGCTGCTTTGGAAGCAGGCGCCTAGAAAGAAATCACTTTCTAGATGCCGTGCGGCGGCGAAAAGGATTGCGGGATCACCGATGTGAATAAATTCATATATTGTTGTCATAGGACACTTCGATTTTCAAAAAAAAAACTGCGCAAAGTAATTTTTCGTGAGATTGATTTTTTTTCGTCGACGTGATGGATGAGATGACAAATTCTTCGACCTATAAAAATATTTTCTTTTTATTTATGTGAATATTTTATTTACATTTCCAGCAAGATCACTGATGCGATTGCATGCAGAGATTCTCGTTTTCCGGCTTTTGAACGCTGGAGAGTTTTTTAACATGTGCGCAATCTCTGAGACTCGCAGTTATACTTACCCAAAATAAAGTGCCACCTATACAACGCTTTAAAAAAATATTCTTAACGTAAACGAATCATTAAAACTCGCCTAAAACTAAGGAAACATCATTAAAAATTCTGAGAACATACGTTTGCATAGAATATTAGATGTACTTTGAATCGACTTTGTGAGGGAGCGGACATGGTAGCCTTCCTACAGTCAGGTAAGAGACGAAATTACACCTGGCCAGGACATGTACATCAAATTTCGCAGGAGAGCATGAACTACAGTAGCATTTCAATCAGAACCTCAGGATTTCGTTATCCAAAAAGCCGTCAGAAAGTACGAGTATACATAGAATGTACTTGGCAAATATGTCGTGAGATGAGGCAATGGTTTGACTTAATGAAAAATGACGAGTTAATCGAATGGACATGGCAGTCTTTCATCCAACAATGTATCTAAATGCAAAGTTGAACCTTATATGGGCGTAAAAATAAATAAATTGAATCGAATTAAATCTACATATAAAAACACATTATATGTGGCTCTCCGTTAGAAAAATGTTAATGCTTTTACGTTAATATATACACGACGTTGTTTGTCTTCCACCTCCAATATTTGTAATCTCCTCTAAAAACATGAAAACAGTAAAAATCCTGATTAAGCGTAGGCGGCTGTACGGGGTTTTGATTTAACATGCTGTTAGTATATAAACTTCATTTACATAATGGCTGGCGCGGAGCCCTTCAGCCGACTCCATAAATAAACAGCACAGTACTCGGTAAGTGCTCCTAACGAATTATTATGTGTACACAAGCGATTACAGGTAGAAATTTGATCGGTTGATAAATTCCTTAAACAAAATACTTAATTCGACTTTCGTATTTGATCATCGGGGAATTGCTCGTTTGAATAACTGAAGTAGAACGGTATATATTTTAATTACATCAATTCATTGAAATATATTAAATAATATTTATAAGTATACCATAAAAGAAGCTATTTTTAGTGATAAGTTAATGAGAAGTAAACGAGTATATGAAATGCAAAGGTGTTAAGTGTATGTATGGTGTGAAATAATTATACAAATTAAAAAAATGTTTTATTCTTTCACGCCATATTTGCTATATATATGGAAAATATGGTCACCACAAATTTCTACATCTCTCTAAGTTCTCATTGTCCATGCCTCTGAAGATATCTCTTCATCAAAAACTCCCACCAGATAGCATATATGGTTGTTCGACGATGGCAGCTATAGTATCATTTATTGGGAAGATTTTTAAATCGAAAAATTTAAAGAGATTGGATAATGAGCACGACACTCCCAAGGGTATAACAATCATTCATAGAAGTGTAAGCTATATATTGTTATAACCCATCCCATCATCTCGTGAACAACACTCATTCATACTGAGATCCCGTACAAAATAATGATGCGTGAATGCCGGACTGTATTCTAATGACGTCCACGAAACACTCCACATGTTACGCTTAGGCATGCTTAAATAGCCAGTGTCATCATAGAATCCACGTGAGATTTTTTCAACGCTGTGTGTCTGGTATTCTCAAACGTATTTATAAAAAAAAATCCAATAAAATACAAATTCTGTGATAAAATTCACATTACGAGAAACATGCATGAAGTAACTCCACAGAAACCGTGCCGTTTTGCTCATTTGAATGCGGTTATTGGAAATGTATTGAAAGTGCAATTGGAAATTTCGAATTTTGTAAAAATGCATCTCTCGAGCAGAATGCTTTCATCTCCGATCACTTATGGAACGTCGCAGATGCAGGAAATGTGCAATGAAATGAAAAAAAATATTCTGGAGCATAGAGATGACGAATACTACAAGGATAGAGATTTAAATATAACACGTGATTAACTTTGGCATTTTATGTTATTTCAGTAACATTGAATGTTAATGCAAAATCCTTATTTCATGTAATCAATGAATGTACTAGCATGAAATATTTTTTCTAGGTATCTTCGGGGATTTATAATTTTAAATTTGAGCGCATTTGATACATCTTGATGCTATTTTTAGGTCCACGTTTATTTATACAACTAGAGAAATGTAAAAATAACAAAATAATCTCTTTAAAGACAAAACGGTTCAAATATCACATCGCTCCTTTTCATGATTTAGAAGCTATTTTTACAGACAGGCTGACACACAATACACATGTATGTCAACATCAGTGTGTTTTGTGATATATAGTTTATTTTATTGTACAATATAAAAGATCTTTGTTAACAACAAAACATAAATATTACATTATTATGTAATTTACGTTTTAGGTTGCCTACATAACCCGTAATGTGGCATACTTTTGTTTTTGTATTTAACAATGCCAAGTTTAGAAACATATTTTAAGATTTGTGTATTTATAGCCCCTTCAAAGGTCAATCCGTAGAGAAATATAACCTAAAAACTATAAATTTCCAACAAATAAACCTAGAATATTACACTTTTGTATTATTCGTCTACTTGAATGTATATAATTAAATAGTTCTAAACTATACCCCTTGGCTGGTATCGCACCACCGAACATAAGACGCAAAGTCATATGCGCCGAAGAAATGCGTAAGGCAATCAACCAACCGTCTCACTGCTTGTATAATCAGATACCCCCAACATCAAGATTGAAGTCTCGAAGCAGCTTTCTGAAATCCACACAACCTCTCACATCCGGCCCTGAAAATGAGAAACTCCAACTCTGGCAACAAATCGCACCAGAGGATTTCATTACTCCAAAGGAAAGCCTCCCAACTGGCAAGAGCCTTGACTGGCCGACCTGGAAATCCCTAAACAGATTAAGAACCGGAGTTGGTAGAACAAAGGACAACCTCGAGCGGTGGGGAATGCTTCGGCAGGGAGAGACACTATTGTGCGACTGTGGAGACCTGCAGACCGCCTCACACCTACGATGCTGCTCCATGTGCCCAACAAGTTGCACATCTCAGGACCTAATGCTGGGCAACACACGAGCTATCGATGTTACCAGATATTGGGAAAAAATAATTTGACGTCGCTGACACGAAGAAGAATTAAATAGTAATTCATACAAAAATGTCGGAGAGCGCGACCGGAAGCATCGGTTTTCCTTAATGCTAGGGAAAACTACGATCAATTTACTAAATACTCCTTGATGTCTACGCTAAATTTATTAGCTTTTCTCAAATTTATGTAAAATTATAAAAAAACATCAACATCATATAAATATCTGTGAAATAAATCAACGAAGATTGTTGTTCTTCGAGCATAGAGTTATGCGATTGCATCCAATACCAATCGGCATAAATCAACGAAGATTGCTGTTCTTCAAGCATAGAGTTATGCGATTGCATCCAATACCAATCGGCACAAATTCGCCAAAACATATTTTGGACTCTATACATAATTCATAAATTCGTTTGCTTGGAAAAGTTCTCTACACCTGCATTCCCTCGGTACGTTTTGCATCGCCAGCTTCCAATATGGAATCAGAATAAAATAGAGAACAAAATGGCATTGGAAAAATGCACAGTCGAGTAAAAACAATCGTACAAATATAATGCAAGAGACATGCGACATAATTTACATTTTCCTTCCTCTAGGGAGATACTTGCACATACTAGGTATTACGATACCGGTTATGAATGCTCAGTAATCAGCTAGCTTGTGCATGCAGAGGAAAATATAAGGCCCCGTTTAGACTAGAATAATTCTCATTCGAATTCGCTCTCTGCACCAAATTTGAAGATATGGGGATGTAATGTACAATCGTTTGCTTGCTTTAATTAGAACAATCATTTTTATTTGCAAAATGATAATAATAAAAATTAGAATATATCATAAATAATTGAAACAGCAAACTGATTCATATGAGACGTACTGAAAATAGGTGGCGTACATGGAATGACTATCATATACCACGCAGTCATGTTAACAATATTATTTGGTTGTTATAACTACTTGATATAAGAGCCATAGTGCAATTTGGAGTGATTTTCCTTTACCAGTGAGTAGTATTAATACCTGAACCCTATATCCGGTCTAAGTCTAGAGCATATTATCGTCACAAAATACCGCCACTCAGTCCTGTCAGATTCCACTATTCATGCCTTCTTCCTAGACATATATGCACCCGAGAGTGCACTTGATAACGTTTATGGTCTCCTTTTCCCACGTCCTTCAGGGTATGAGCCCGAGGACTTGATCAGACAGCAGCTGTTACTTATATTTCAGACGTTGTGGGTGTTTTGTTCCATAATTGGATGATTAGTTTGACGCTCTGGAAACCCATTAAGGCCTTAAAGACGGCTAAAACCGAGAAGAATTAGAATTTTAAATGTAAGAAAACTTCAAGTTTTGCTGAGATTACAACCCGAAACCGTTCGCATAAGAATTGAACGACTTAACTAACCGACACACTCCTTATTAGTGCGAGTATTTAGTTGATTAGTTTATATGGAGGAAAATATGAACGTTCTATATGTGTACGTAATGAAGACTATTCTTAATATGCAATCAGTCGTTTGTGGAGGCCATCACGTTGATAATAATTGCGGCCTTTGTACATGAAAGATACAGTTTACTACATACAGTTAAACATCTATAGTACTACTGGTATTTTTATTATTCATTTCTGCGTCTTGCGCCTTTTATGTCACTAAATACATATTGCTATAGTCGTAAATATAAAGTATGAATATTAATATTGGGAGTATGTATTGAAAATTAGCAGTTTTTTAATTCAAATCAATCAAGTTGATCAATTTAAGAGTATTTTGAGAAGGCTATCTGACTCAGGTCATTCAAAATACTGTCCTACGACTTACGACCTTCTCCCATCTTTCAGCTAGCATGCAGATTTCGTCATTTGAGGCAATCCAGTCACCGACCCATTTTTTGGTATCGTCATAAGAAGAAAATCGCTGCTCAGCCAGGCAATGTGTCATTGACCGGAACAAATGGTAATCGGAGGGGACAATGTCTGGTGAATACGGCGGGTGGGGTAGAAATTCCCATTTAAGGTTCTACAGGTAGTTTTTTACAACATTTGCAACATGGGGTCGTGCATTGCCATGTTAAAGAATAACCTTGTCATATCTTTCGACG
Source organism: Glossosoma conforme (assembly GCA_022606575.1). Taxonomy (NCBI): domain Eukaryota; kingdom Metazoa; phylum Arthropoda; class Insecta; order Trichoptera; family Glossosomatidae; genus Glossosoma; species Glossosoma conforme. The sequence continues at coordinate 6,016,341 of JAGTXR010000003.1, read as the reverse complement.
TATAAAATTTCAGCAAGGATACTTATATGATTAAATATAGATGAAAAAGAAAGTAAAAATTATAATCTTAAGGTTTTTTTCATTTCAACGAAATATCATACAAATTGAATATGCAAGCAATAATCATATTTGATTCAAATGAACCATCAAATTCTTCGTATCGACAATATCAAAAGATGCTTTTCGCCGAACTGAAATGCAATTTGATCTGCTGGAACACGAGCAACGCACACGTAATTGTATGACAGCAAAAAACAAATAATTTCCCGTTTCAAAAACGCTATTTACCGTGTATTTTTGTATGCCGAAGCAATTCCCAGCGGGAATTTGTCTATGGCGAATATTTCCATGCAGTAGATATTTATTTGAACAACAATTTGTATAAGCGCTCGGGCGGCGCTAGAATTTTCACAGCGCGAATTCAAAAATTTTCCTCGGATTGGTTGGTGGTATTTGGGCTTAGAAATACGCTGGAAAAAGGTACGAGTATGTTTGAACGTTTGCGAAAATATTGCATATTGATGCAACAATGCGATAACTACGAAACCGGGGAATGTGCATATGACATTTCGCTACTTTTAAACGGTGCATTATACCACACGACAGAATGTATTTTTAAGCAAATTCAGCATTTTCACAATTTGACTTAAAATACGAGTGTACAAAATTTCTTAAAGATATTTGCTTTTCTATAAGAATAGCGATGCTTGAGGTGTTTTATTATTGTATTATATACTTACACGTGTATAAATTTGAGAAGCTTATCATCATTATCATTATACTATATCCGCTCTCGTAATTGGAGCATATGACATTTGCAAGCCACCACCATAAAACTCAGTCAGCCGCCTTGACCCTCGCTTCATCACATGTCAGCTCTGCCTCCCGTAGCTACGCCGAGTACATTCAACACATAGTTCTCGACGGCCTTCCTGGACGGCGCTTCAAGAAAAGGCAGCTATATTTATTGCTTTCCTTTAGCATACATAGAACATACAAGGCTGCCTAGTCCGCAATCTTAAACACATAAAATCAAACCATCATACTCCCAACATTCTACGCTGACATCTGTTTTTGAAACACATTATACGGCTGCATTGGCTTTTGTTGAGATGCCAATATTCACAGCTGTAAAGAAGAATGGGGACGATACGGGCGCTTTTGTTATGATGTTAGTAAATTTTCAGTCTCTAGGAAATCCTTTTGAAAATCTTTACTATTCCTGCAAAAGTTGTCTGCTCTTCTTCCATGATCCGTCTCATTCATAAGAATTAAGTATTTTTAATAAAGTCTCTCTCATTTGCATTCTGCAGGCAGCGCTAGACAGGGACCTGCTTTCTTTTAGGAGACATAAGCTGGCATCTTGTCAGAGCAACACCTCACTTAAACAGGCAGCGATTTGCAAATGTTACTACTACTAATATTGTGGCTTTTGGGTTTAGCCGTGTGTGGCGAATTTCTTCTTTCCGTTATTTCGACCGCCATTGCAGGGGTCTTCTTCAGGGTTGATGACTTTGTTGTGAGTTGGTGTCAGGAGGTAGATTAGCCGTTAGCCTAACGTACCTCCCCGAGCGTCATGTCGGATAATCGTGTGCGGTGGTTATGTTCTAAGGAGAGTACCTCCTTGAAAGTCATGTCGGACTGTGGATGTCCTTGCTTGTCTGTCTATGCTTTTGAGTATGTGCTAGAGGTGGAAGCCATGCTGTTTTGAGAATCAAGCCATCATCCCTGTTGATGTTGATGGGATGTCTTTTGATTTCAATGGCTTCCTTTACTAGGCGTCCATGTTTTCCTTCTGTTCGAGCCACGATTTCGGGTTAAAATTAAAACTTATGTCCCGTGTCAGCCAGATGCTCTGCCAGTGCTGACGCCATTGGGTGGCCTAGTCTGTCCACCCAATGGCGAAGAAATTCGCCACACGCGGCTAAACCCAAAAGCCACAATATCAAATCTGACCGTGAAAACCTATGAATTTAGTTACTACTACTACCAGAAACTTTATTAATTTTATATTTGAACATAATATTTATAACAAGGTAGCATGTGATTAAAAGCACAAACTATATTATAAACTATTTATATAAATTTGATACTATATTTGATACATCGTGTATTACCCCATTCTGTACGGCTGTAAATCCTGGCACATCGCGAATAATATTGGGTTATGAGAACAGGTGTTTGCGTAAAATACTGGTGATACGATTGTTTTACTTTGTGAGGCATGACGTGATTTGAGACATGAGGTGAGGGAGAGGAAAAATCATTTTATACTATATTCGGTTACGAGACCAAGCTACACAACTTTTAGACATGCTTTTCGGTTACTGCACTAGAGGATAATTCGCAGCTGCCTTTTCTCAGGGCCTCGGCGCTCTTGTCGACCTGGAAAGCAGTCGGAAACTAAACGTAAAATGTACTAGTTGTAGCTCCAGGAGGCACAGCTGATAAGGGATGAGCCGAGGACTATGGCGGCTAACAACAGCTTATTGGTGACAGTTTGTTACGAACAATTGCTATCGTTAAGGACACGATTATAAATTATTATATTTGATAAGATTAACTATATTTAAAGCAGCTATTCGAGTAGTATGAGAAAGCCTAACGCATTAATGGTGGTATATTGTGGATTTTTTTGTTGGGGTTGACAAGAGATATCAGGCTCTGAATAGTAGTAGTTAAATTTCAGTAAATAAATGACATGAGAATGACTTTTTTCCCGTCGAAAGTTTTACATAACATATGATCGTTATTTTTTAAGTATGCCACTCTTAAAATGTATAAGCTATCATTGAGAAAGTTGGAATATTTAAATGCTAACAGGAATTAATGATTCAATATTAAAGTTTGAATACGAAATTCGATACAATTACAATTTTAGCTTCTTGTTACTGCTACTGCCAGCAACAACAAAGCAGCCTAGTGTAACACACGCTCTCATACAGTATCTCAATGCAGTGCTCAAAATCACTGACCGTGTGTGAGGACCTCGAGCGTCTTGTAAGGGTAAGGGTCCATTATTCAAGTAGCGTCGCACGCAGGCGAGAATCGAGTCGAGATTACGATACCTTTCAAACCCTTAAAACTTTTTATTACCCGTTTTATCGTATTGCGCCCGGGAAACAAACAGATCAGAAGGACTAACTTCGCTAAGAATGTTTAATTAAGCGAGGTCCGCTCGGGCATTTCATTTAAAATTTTGACGGCGGCTATAAAGGCGCTGGTGCAAATATGAAATAAATTAAAATTATTTAATTAATCTGCGATATCTCTTTTACACAGATGGCTTTAGACAATGAAATAAACGATTAAGAAAACTTCTCAAAGCATTATTGTAATTTCGTGGACCTAGATGTAAAAATCAGTCGCCTAACAAGTGAGAAAACACAGGTTTATTTCCTGAATATAAATATGAAATCTGGCCGTGAAAACCTAAGAAGTTATTTGAGTGTAAGATCTATATAAAGCAAAGAGTGAGTGGAAGGGTGTATATGAATTGTGTGATGGGTATATGTGTTTTGGAAATCATTAATGTGTAAGGTAATTCATTTATGTCACAACAAAATAATATGTATAATTACAAAGGCCATTAAAAACAATAAACATTTACATCAAAATGCACTTAAGTAAGAATTCTAGGTAATTTTAACAAAAAATATTTTGGTGGATAATTCAAAAGTAGATGGGGAAGCTATACAATTATAAGTAAGTAAATCATTAATTGATGATACTGTTAAATTTGTCTTAAATGATACTGTTAGATGACACAGTGAAAATCAAAGACTTGATTTTCACTAGTTATATCGTACGTTATATTTATTTCTTACATGTACGGAAGATGTAAGTAGAACTAATTAAATTATTTACATAGTTTGATTAACGGACGTGGGAAACCAGAATCATTCAATTGGAGACATTCATTGTTCGAGCTGTTAAAATATAATTGCATCTATTACAATGTGAAAGTATTTTTTACTAGTATCGTGACAATATTACAAGTAATTGATGTGGTAATTAAAGAATACTAATTACTACTTTTTTCCGCGTACTTATTTTCTATGCATTGAAATTGCAGCGTTAATTAAGCTATTTCTCTAGCAGTGCAAAACATCTATTACTGTACCAGGAATGGCATATAATACACTTGATTGGAAATTACGCCAGTGGACAATCGTTTCAAGTATTATTAATTAACATGTTAAATTACACTTTATGCTTAAATGTAGCTTCCATATTCCTCCTAAATAATACTGTATTTTTATGTGGTATATACGAGTATACATAGAATATTAAATAAAGCATTTTTCATGAATAAACATCGTAATTAATATTTACGAGTATTTATTTCATACTTTTATCAACAATCATTAACAGGTATTTTGTCAACAATTGTTTTACCTTACGAGTATATGAACGTATGTAATACCACTTTTTTTATGTCCAGTAAGGTATTTACAAAATTACTGAAAGATATTTATTATATGCTACAATACGTATCCATCAATTTCGTAGCAACCCAACTTTTAGTTTCACACATTCTTTTTCAATTTTATCTTCAAACAAACTCTAAGAAATTTAACATTTTGTTTACTCGTTTGTGTAAATAATTGTTTTATTAGGTGTGAGTAAGACACATTTTTAAAATAAAGGCATATTTTTTTAGATTAAAATGTGTTGTTTCTATATATATGTTATTTATTACAGAAAATGTAAGCGTGTTTACATATTGGCTTCGATTCCAGTTTGAAAATATAAAAAATACGCTCGCAATGATAGCAAGGAAAATTCCCCAAAAAACTAGCCCAAGTAGAAGAGAGGCAATTATTGACTCAATGACAATAAAGTCTTGTAAAAGAAGGTGGAAGTGTCTCTAAATTTAAAAGGGAAAAGTATTTTTCTATTTGCCCACCTTGCTACATCACTTTTCTAACAAAAATAAGGGCCCAGATGTTATTTCATTGTTTTGCCTCTAGAGAGTTGTCTGAAACTTTTGTAAACTCATCCCCATACTGAACAAATTGATATTTATTTGCACTTTCCCTTGCAGTTTATCTCCGTATGCCGGTTGACTAACCATTCAATTCAACGCTGCAAAAATACCACATACAGTCTGAACAGAGACTCTCTGCATGTGAAAAAAAAGCGTAAAACTCTACTTCAAATTGTATTATGTCCGCTGCAGTTTTCATTGCACAATTTGCGTTTCAGTAATTGTTTTGCTTTCAAAAAATTAGTCTGCACATTTTCAAACGAGGATTTACGATGAAATATTAGTTTATAATTTGATAAGCCTCTTATGAAATTAAAAAGGGTGCGGGTATTTGAACCTCTGTGCTCCCCAATGTCATTATAATGGGAATGGTTCCGCAAATTAATGGGTCGGTAAGAGAACTTCCTTTTCGGATGAATATTGATAGAACTCTTCCCCTCTGCATAGAAAAATCATTATTTGCTGCATTGTTCGGTAATTGCTTAGCATTGTGATGTCGAAAATGACAAGGAGGCGGTGAATGGACTTGTGTACTACACGACTAATAAATAAATCTTCGTATAAAGAAACGAACACGCCCATTAAAGCATTAAGGATTTTTTGCTTACGGTGGAACTTGAGTGGTATATTTCAATAAAATAATAATACGCTTAGCTCACGCTTGGTTTGTCAGTGCTACACCTAAGAAATGCACATCATATGGTGAGCATTAAAGGTTTAAATTCATTATATATATTTAAGTTTATTTTATATAAAGTGCGAAATATAATATTTAAAAAAAGATTTTTATAAATTGACATGTTATCATCATATGTCAGCCATATAATTACTTCTATATAAATTAAATATAAAAAAGCCATATAATTAATAATCTGAGCTATATCTAAACCTCCGTCCACATGTTCTATACATGATATACATGTAGCTGAAAAGTTCTCATTGAAAGTGAAACCGTGGTCTTAAAAACTATGTGAATAAACAGTTCTCAACGCGATCCAATTTAAAAAAAAGGTAAAATATATCTCTTTTCCATAATCTGGAACACATGGTCACCACAGATTGCCGCCACTCAGTTCTGCCAGTCACCACTACCCATGCCTTGTCTCAAGACAATTTTTCATTCGAAAGTCACACACCAAAAGGAACATATATAAATATAACGAGGAGCTCTAAAGCAAAATCTTGGGGAATGGAGAGACGGCTGCCGTAGTATCCGAGGCATGTTTTGTGTGATTTATTAGCCTGACACTCTTAAGACCTGGACAATTTGCTTCTAAGAAGTGGCTCAACCCGATAAAATATTTATATTATTAATATTTTTAGTGGATCTCAAAGTGAAAGGAAAAAATATAAATAATATCAATAAACTAAATCGAATATAACAGTCGTATACGAGTACATAAACTCAAATGAAAATCATTTAATAGGGAAAATTTTAGGTACGTCCCGTTTAATTATGTTGCTTCGAATACAACCAACCTATATAGCTAGTCGAATATTAAAATATTAATAAAATAAGGCTCACCTTTGAATTTTTGCATGAATACAAAAGCGTCCTTCGTGAATTCATGGCATGCCTATTATGAAACTACCTTTATTAGAAAATATTCATATTTTAAAGTTCGGTACACGTTTTTGTCCCGCCGTATGAAATATATTAAAAGCGTTTTTTTACATTTGCCAGTGGTAACATTTGAATAACTACTAAAACCCTTTTGATGTTTAGACACGCGGAGAATCCATGGTAGTAATTATCAGAGTCATGCCAATTTCCAAGAATTTACAATAATGGAAAATCCTCCAAGTATGAAAGTAATATTTTTATTTTTTAATCATTAATTATAAATGATAACCAACCCCAAGGAGGTTATCTTATTATCATAATTACTTATAAATAAATAAAGCAACGTTCGTAATCCCAAAGAAACGAGAAATACCAAACAACAAGAACTTTTTATCTGTTAAAACAATAAAAAAAACAGTAATTTCCTGGACAATGTTTGAAATATGAAAATTTGACTATAGTCCAATAACTTGCTAAGAATAATTTAGTGTTATAAAATTGCATTAAATGTTCATAAATATTATTTTTTACATAAAATTAGAGGCTTCTTTATTATTATTTTTATCGTTATATTATCACTTGTATTGTTATAGATCTACGAGTAAAGAATTATGTTAAAAAAAACTTGCTCCTTAGAATATACTTTATTTAAATTTTACGATAAGGATAAACGTATTCAAAAAATGCTTTATTTTTTTTTTCGTTGCAAGTTTATTAGGAAGTTTGTGTACATGATGTTTTTTTCACTTTTTTTTACTGCACATCTTTCACACTTGCAACCTCAAGCTATGTATATATAATCCAGCCCATCTGCATATAAGTATTTATCCTCTCATCCGTTAGTTTGTACGAGTATATATGTTAAAACAAAATAAAGACTTTTGCACATGCTATATATTGACTATTGGTCGTGCTATATACTATCTTAATATTGACCAAATGTACCCTTTAGCCCCCTAAAAGTACTGGAGGACTCTGCGAAATGCCTTAAGGTCACAGGTTCGATGAAAGGAAAATCCTGATCTATCTCCTTCTCGTGGTGGGGGGTGAGCGACATCAGTCGGCCAATATAGACAGGGACCGAATGTTGGCCGGAATAAGCTAACACCCAGCTAACCTCATCAGGTCAAGCTGGTTAGGGCACTCTATTGTCCTGGAGGTAGTAAATGCTCTCCTAAGGCGGATGAACCTTTATGGTCAACGGCATTAGGATGTGGAAATAAAGGGGAAAGTACCACATTAAAGGTCTTAAAGACATCCCATGTATCAGTAAACAAAAATGAATGCATCTCAAGTAAAATTTTCCGGAGATGAAATAGTCCTCCAATCGGATCTCCGGGTGGGGACTGCTCGAGACAAAACAACCAAGCTTAGCTGAAAAGGGTTGCGGAGGACCGAGAGGAATGGAGATCAAGATGCAAGATTCTGTTGATGCAATATAATCCACCGAATTGATACTACGAAGAAGAAGAAGTACCCTTTTATTATATGTTAGCAACACAAAAGCATGGATTCTATTAAAAAAGAAAATTTGATGTATTTTTTTCTCATCAGTCATAGACCATTGACCGACTTACTCATGTACTCAAGGCTCAAAGGGAGTTTCCCTTGCATTACCGGTCATTTACGACTTCCTCAGTCCTCCCTCGCCATCGTCCCCTGGGCCAACTGCTGCCTTTCGTTACCGCACCACCGAGATCGAATATAGTGATCTGCCAACAGTGGTCCGAGGACTAACTACGACACACTGAATTACGATAGTCCTCAAAGTAGTTCTAACTGAGAATTTTAACAAAGAATAGGAAAATGTTATATCGACTGTTTGATTTACACATATGACAACGTTCAAGCAACGGTGGGCTACTGAGAAAGATGCGATATTTTTGATTACTATAAAATTTAAACAGTTTATCATTATATTAAAAGAAATTTTAAAGTGCCAAAAAAATATAAATTGACACTTCATCAAAAGCATTCAAAGAATCTGAAACTCTTCATGAAACAGATTAATATACACTTGCAATATCCCTAACCAGTACACATGTTCCCCTCGATGCAGCGTCCAGCTGTCCTTGCATAGAGATCACTGCTTTCAACTGCAACAACCTTCCCTGAACAGATTAAGAACCGGAGTTGGTACAAAGAACAAAGGACAACCTCGAGCGGTGGGGAAGTCTTCGGCAGGGAGAGACACTATTGTGCGACTGCGGAGACCTGCAGACCGCCTCACACCTAAGATCCTGCTACATGTGCCCAACAAGCTGCACACCTCAAGACCTAATGCTAGGCAACACACGGGCTATCGATGTTGCCAGATACTGGGCAGAAATAATTTGACGTCGCAGACACGAAGAAGAAGAAGACTCCTTTCAACCTGTAGATGAACTTCTAGGCACTCTTCACACTAGAAGCAGTCGTTTCTACAAGAACTGATCAATGTTCATGATGACAAGAAAAAAAGGTTGGAAGTGGCTCGAGTGATACAAGAAACGATTTTAGTTGTCAGTCATGTGCTAAAGGTTGTCAATAGCTGTTCTTGTACAGCGAGATAGCATCCGCAGACCGCAGCAGTCGCATCTCTGGTGAGTGCGGGCGCCACCGGAAATGAGCCCATCTCCACACAGAGAGGGAGACACAACCTTCCAGCAAATTACCACAATGATCGTAAGCCGCAGGCCGACTGCGCAGAATCCTTGATGAGAGTCCCAGAGACGGCTGAAGCTGAAAGCCTATGGTATATCTAGATTCTAAGATGCTGCACAAAGGCAGCTGAGTAACATAGTTACAGCACTTGCTCAAATCAAAACTAAGTCAAATTGGTCAAAAAAACTTGCAGTTTACCATGCATTACATAGTCATAAATCATATTTATGACGTGATAGACACAACATACAAGTCACATCGAACAATTTTCAAATTTGGATCACCGTCCCATATTACATGTTGGATGGTTTCAATTCAACGAGAATTTTCTTTGATCTAACGTAAACCACACTTACAATGTGCTATCATCGATATTACACTTAACTATACCACCTCCAATTTATTGTAAGGAAGTAAGTACATACAAATACATGATTGCCAGTAATGAGATCGTTAACACCATTTTTCATTACAAGGTATCATTCTGTGGTAAGGTCGAATGATAACCACAAAGACATTGATAAATCATTTATTCCACGGCAATGTTATGTAAGACACTGGTTTAACCGGTAGACGTAATTTGGGTTGTTGAGAAACACTGTGCTCTAATTGATTAAATCGCACTAACAGAAATGTTTTAGCCACAGAAAAATTTGCAAATACCAATTAAAATGCATTAGAAAATAATACTTAATTAATTTCATAAATAAGGAGACAGTACATTTTTCTTACCGGTCATAGATTTTTTTTTTAATAAATTTGATTTTAAAATTTATGTTACTGCGATTATTATTGTGCAAAATCAATATCGGGTTAAATTTTAATCATGTGATGATAATCATTCACTATGAGAGATCTTTATGTCTTAACAAGACGATACTCGCATAGTAGTGATATTGCATGTGGTAAAATCAACCAAGGAATCCAGGGGCTATATAAAATGACTATATGCTCTCAATTGGGATACTTTATACTATAGCATTGATATAGTAGGTATGATAATTATTAACAACACCGAACACTCAGTATTCTATCCCATGCATCCAAAATACTGACCAACATAATCCTACATAGAATTGAACCAAAAATTGAAAAGACTCTCACTAGCGATCAATTTGGATTCAGAAAAAGAATGGGAACCAGAGAAACAATCTTATCCCTGCGTATGATCTTGGAAAAGAGAATAAAAGTGGACCAAGATACATATATTGCCTTCGTGGACATTGAAAAAGCATTTGATAAAGTAGATTGGGAGAGGCTCTTCGATATTATGAAAGAAATTGGAGTCAAATACAAGGAACGAAGACTCATATTTTCACTTTACAAAGAAGAAGCTGCCATAATATCACTTGGAAATGTCCAAAACTAAGCAAAAATACGCCAAGGGGTGAGACAAGGATGCTCTCTGTCGCCTGTACTCTTCAACGTATACATACAAAATGCAATTAATAACATCAGGGAAAAAATGGGCCATAGAGAGGGGGTTAAAATACATGGCCAAAAGATTGATATGATAAGGTTTGCTGACGACATTGCTCTGATTGCTGAAACTGAAGATGAACTCACTGAAGCGCTGACATCCATGGAAAACATATTTAATTCCAACTACAATATGAAGATAAACAGCACAAAAACCAAAGTCATGAGAGTAAGCCGCAATGAGCAGCAGAAAATTAACATATCAATGCTAGGAGTACCCCTAAAAGATGCAAAAGAATTTGTATACCTTGGAAGTACGATCACCTGGGATGGCAGAACAAAAAGAGAAGTCAACAGTCGAATACATCAAGCAAGGCTAGCTTTCAATAAAAAAGCCAAAATTCTTGAGTCAAAGAATATTACTTTAGGGCTCCGCAAGCAACTTGCCAAAACACTTGTTTGGAGCATCTTAATGTACGGCTGTGAGACATGGTACTTATCTGAAAGTGATAAAAAAAGACTAGAGGCCTTTGAGATGTGGTCGTACAGAAGAATTCTCGGAATTTCCTGGAGAGACCACGTCACGAAAAATGAGGTTCTCAGGATAATCAAGGAAGATAGGCACCTAATAAGAACCATCTCAGAGAGGCGAGCCCGATGGATTGGTCACATCATGCGCCACGATGGTCTTCTTCACGATATTGTGGAGGGGATGGTTGAGGGTAGAAACTGTAGAGGGCGCCCTAGACGGGAGTATTTACAGCAAGTATTCGAGGACATGAATTGTAGCGCTTATGCTGAGCTGAAAAGGGTTGCGGAGGACCGAGAGGAATGGAGATCGAGATGCAAGATTCTGTTGCTGCAAACCAATCCACCGGATTGATACTACGAAGAAGATACTATAGCATAGATATAGTAGGTATGATAATTATTAAATATATTTTTTATATCGGTTATATGATTGGTAACAATATTTATTTAGACTATGAACATAATCTGTGGCTTAAATAGTAGTCATAAATGCATGCAGTAAAACCCACAATGTGGTACTTATGATAAAAATGAATTGAAAATGTAATGTTTACAGTGTGGTGGTCACCGTAAGCACTACTTTATACGCACTGGTTATTTTGTGGAGCTCAATCCATAAGTTTACTTTTAATATTTTCATATACGGTCAGTAAAATAGTATTTATGCCATACATTGCAATGCTAACACTACATAATTATAAAGTTTTTTCTAGTATAAATGAAATAAGCCGTTACTTGTTTTGGACACACTTTTTAAATAACGAGATTGTGAAAATAACAAAACTTTCAACTATAACAAAACAGTTAATATTATATTACGGTTTATATAATGTTTTTTTATACGTACGTTGCGTTATTTGGAAGGCTCGTTAGTTTCAATAAATCACAGGTTATTCGGCGTGGCGAAAGTTTCAGGATGAAATTTGAAAAAACTGCGTTCCCATAAACATTTACGACTTTTTCGGGAAACAAAACTTATCTTCTTTCGCGAGCGGCCGTTCGCGCGGAGCTCCGGACAGGAGGTAAGGTGAGCTACGATCGACCTGAAAACCTCCTGAAAATGGCCCGGGATATAAATAATACATTCAGGCGGGGAGAGAAATTGAAAAGAATAGATTCTCTCCTTATCTTTTAAGAGGCTCACCCTCCCGTTTATAGTCGCTGCCGGGCGGAGCGTTACACGACATAAATCCTGAAAACCGTACAGTCAAGATCCTTTAACTTTTTACATTCTCTTGCATACTATTATTTTCATGAAAATGGGCTAGTTCTTACCTCATTCGAGACGTTTGTGATTATATTCAAATCGTTAACTGTCTCGTCAGTTTAGTTTATAAGGTAAGAAATCAATTAAAAGGAAGGAGATACTATATGCATTTGGGTCTGTATTTTGAAAGAAAAAATTTTTTCACGTGAATATAATACATTGCAACAGAGCACTTCATACCTTATTGATAAAACATCTACTTCCAAACACGATTAAAATGAACGCATTAAAGTGAACTTAAAATGAATTCATTAACTTAACATAAACTAATACCAATTTGGAGATGGCACTGTTTTTTTTATTATTTAGCATTAATAATAAGTTTTTTAGTGAATCACCTACAATTATAAATTTACAATGCTGAAATTTTAAGAGTATGGCCAGCTTTATAGTAGCGTCCCTTGATTTAACGAGACTGCTTCCGATTTGCAATTGAGACGTAATTTAAAACGAAGAAAGTGTAAAATTGCTTTGAAAGAAACCGACCGTTTGCGCGGTCCGGTCGCTTTTCAATTAGCAATCCACTCCGATCAGCTGAGACAGGTGTGCCCAGACTACGTGCCTTACCGTTTGTATGGATTGTGTATTTTTTGTTCGACCATTTCACGGTATGGGATGTCGAAGAGACCGACGAGCATCCGACCGTGTACATAGTCGTCTAGTCTAAGGCACGGAGTGCGCCAATCTCGTAAACAAATTTGTACACCCAGGCGTAATTAGTCAGTAGCATGCCTGAAAAAACACTCAGCCCTCCAGTTTGGCAAAGTGTTATTTTTTGTATACAAACAGTAAAAGATTCAACTATACAAGTGGTTTAAATAGGCTTTATTAGGCTTTCAGGAACGTAATTAGTGTATTTCTGGACAAGGCTATTTGATCAGTTGCGTTTCAGGCGCCTCTAGACCTGAGTACATCACAATCAAATTAGTGCCTAACATAACATTATTTAAAATTATTATTTTACATACATAATAGACCTTTACGTTGCCGGCGAGTATAGCTCAATAATCAAAGGATTTGCTTTGCAAGCCAAAGGTCATGGGTCCGATCCCCGACAAAAAAAAAGGATTTTTAATCGATTTCTGAACTCTAATATACCCGCCCCGGTTGGCGTGAATTTGATCCCTCACCTGTATAATGCCAGTCATAGCCTTAATTTTTTTATTAATTAAAAATGGTGTTAGAGGAAAGTCGTCCCGTGAAGACTACCCATTCATAGTAAATTCCTGTAATAATTAGGATGATGCGCGAATCTCGGGCTGTAGTCTATGACATAAGTGTCATCAACACTCCACATGCTGTGCTTAGCCATATACATCATGGTAAGCGTCATAGAATTCCACAGATGAGAATTCAGAATTACTATCACCATCTGTCGGTATTCTCCTGTATGTGTTAACATAAAAAAACTAATCGGTGGATTTATTTTTTATATAAATGCATGCAAAATAATATTTAATAAGATGTATCATTTAATTAGCCTTTCAGAAACATAAATATGTGCATTTTAGACTTTTTTCTCTTGTTGAAACATATTATTTAAATTGTACTGAACCTCTTACTCGATAAATGACGTAGTATCATACTGGACTCAGTGTCGTAATAAAATGGATGTATTCCCAATACTAAATCGTTGGAAAAACAAAATGATTACAAATATAAAGCTTTACATGAACTGATAATGTAATTAGTGGGGAATTACTACAAAAATAAGTGCATAATTAAATTAAATTGTATTTCTGATATTACGTGCATTTAAAAATAATTTTATGAGACGTGACAATCCAATTTACGCATTTATGTATTTCGTAGAATAAAGTACGAATAAAAATCGATAAGAGAATTATGCGTCGTATTAAATCAGTATTTAACAGTCATATAATTTCCACATAGATTTAATTATATATTGTAATACATTTACAAGTTGCTGATTACATAAATCATCATGCTTGGTATCATCTGACAAACAAATATGTCTATGTATGTATTCCATTATATATATATGACTGAATCACTACTTGATCATTTTTTATAAGCCTTATAGTTTTATTAACCCTTTCGTTACGGCTCGGTGAAAAACAAATTATACTGTCAATACGGCATGAATTTTTAAACCATTTTTTTTTTGCTTAAAACAAGTATTTGAAGCATAAATGTACTTATCTGACCTATTTCAATTTATCACATTGGTTCTTCTATACTTTAACTATCATATGATGCATAAAAAACTATTATATTAAACAAACACATATTATGTAACTCCATACATGTGGTGGCAATGACACATGTGGTTTACAGAAAAATCGCTCATATGACGAAACCTAACGATATTTATTTACATACTTCACAGATTCCTCTAAAGAATACTTGCAGGTTGATAAAGGGAATGACTGCACTTCATATTCCTCCCGTAGATGTCACAATGAGTACTGAAAGTAGCAAAACGATATATCACGTCAAACGATTTCAACGGTCGGGGAATCTTTGACGGCATATGCCGACTACCGATGCGAAAGGGTTAAATTACAGATAAATTGCTTATATAAAATATACATTGATTTCATTTTCGCGCGTAAAAAAGACTGGAAGTCACGTGACTCAAATGCAGAATTTAGCTGATGAACGTTTTAGTATCTCATCACGATGACTTGTAAAATAATTTACTTTAAATGTAAAATAAATATTGATTTTCAGCATAAAATCATCGAACGGTAAAGAAAACATATTTTATACGTTGTGCGACGCTAGACATTTCATATATGTTGACATCAGCACGATGTATCCCTTGCCGACTGGTACCGAAAACCTCGATAAACATCTTTCGTCACTTATTTTTGTCGCTTGCCATACATTTATGTGTTCGCCATATTGGGACTAGTTATATAATTTTGCCACCGACGGCGCTGGTGACCAACCACGGGCCTTAAGCGCCGACGAGAACGTCAGTTATGTGTTGACGATCGAGTAGGTAACATGACGTCCAGCGGCATGTCATTCCGCTAGGCCGGAAGCTTGTAAAGTTTTAACATAAATATAATCAACGTGCTTCTAAAATAAAGTCTTTGTTTGCTGACCTGCTTCTCATACTGCCTTCACGCGACGGAGAAACACCTTTTTGAGAGAGAGGAAGATGTTAATATATTGTGCTGAATGAAGTTATATCAATGTTACAATTAATTGGATTTAAAAAGATTCACTTGCATAAGACTTCAGTTACGTAACACAAAGTGTTACTGTCGAGTAAGGAATAGTCGAGCTGGTTGGATTTTCTGTTCGGGGAATGGATGGAAGCTGCATCGGCTAGGCCAGAGACTCGCAACACATCCAGACGTCCCGTGGTCCAAGTCAGCATTTTCCCAGCGTGCATTTTCATCTCTTGAAATTACTCGGCCGAGGATTTTGCGGGCAATGAAATTAATGCCGCGGAAATGCAGAGCCAGAAAGAGGAACGAGTTGACAGTTTGATTAATCTCGCTTTGCACAATCATAGACAGCATTTTTTTGTGCTTAGCTAGAATCGGATATTTTACAATTTACGGAAAATTAATTTAAAAATAACTTTAATGGCAACAAACACATGCCGATGAAAAATTTTGTGAGGATATACAAGACTTATATTCGTTCAAATGTTATATACGGAATTTAGACAAGAGGTGACACTACAAAAAAGAAAAATACTGATATGATGCCGTCGGATGTAGCTCAGTGGTTAAAGCATTTGCTTGGCAAACCGAAATCGTGGAGTCGATCCCTGACGGAGATTAAAAAAGAAAAATATTTTTTAATCGATTTCTGAGCTCTAAAATACCCCCCGGTTGTGTGAATTTGATCCCACATCGCTGATGACTTTAGAAAGCTCTCTGAGCAACAGTGGTTTGTCTTAATATTAAACTGAATATATTGAGGAAGCCAATTAATAAACACGTATTATGTCATCAATCTCAAGGGGTTGATTATATGAAGGTTTCTTAACATACTTCGGACCTGAGTATGTAAGACGAGGACACGAATGAAAGCCTCGCAGTTTTACAGCGGACCGACTGAATGTGACTGCGGCGTGGAGCAGACCCTGTCACACCTTCTGGAGGGTGCGCTGTGTCCGAGTAGCTGCACCTTAGAAGACCTGATGATGGTCGGAAGTAACGCCATCGACGTCACCCACTTCTGGGCAGACAGGATCTGACCCTGTTGTTTCCGACACGATTATATTTATATAATGTCTCTAATAATACACAAAATTCCTTCACGCAGCGTCTAGCCAGCCTAGTTGAGTGTCATAGTGTTCGAAAAGGACTAAAACCCTGTACTGATGCTCTCTCCTCTGTAAGATTGTATATGAAAAGTAATAGAGGATATTTTAGTATTTATATATATTTTAAGAAAAAAAATATATATTACATAACCCCCGGTAATAAAAAATGCAATATGAAAAGGATTTATGTAATTGAAAAACATATGTTATTCGGCATGCATATAATATAATTTAATGGTTCTCTATAAAATTTGTTCGTAAAGGTACGTCCATTTTCAGTTATTCTAAAAGGTTTGTCTGACCGCCTGGAAAAATAAATTCATTCGTTACGGTTGGAGGGCCTTTGGGTCGCGGGGCAGGAGGGGCAGTGTTCAGTGCGGCGCCAGGTCGACAGTTTGAGGTCAAGTGGTTTATGGAATTTTTATGCAAAATGTCGTAAACATTTATTGTGACCGGTTTTTTTTTGTCCGAAATGTCGTTTACCCTCCCCGGGTTAGTCCCACTCTTAAAGACGAATAAAGGGACAAAGGTCATTAAATTAATAGCATCAATAATAAAAATATTCCAAGAGTTTGATAAGATGAAATCTTTTGATATACCAAAATTAGCTGGAGTTGATCGAGTATTTTTTTAAGAATACAATATTATGAGATATAATACTGAGTGTACGGTGTTGTTCACATTTCGTTGTTCCGGGCTTCTTCGGCAGAGTTACAATTAGACAGTTTTTGCACTGCGCCACGATGGTCTTCTTCACGACATTGTGGAGGGGATGGATGAGGGTAGAAACTGAAATGGTTAGTATGTACAACAGATTTATAAAAAATATTCTTAATACAACGATTAAAATGAATAAATAGATCGAAGTATAAAAATAATGTAAATACAAATAAAATGTCTCGTTTATAGTGAATTATGTATCGTGTCATTATTATCAATTATTGAAATGTATATCGAATCAATTGAAATAGATGCGTGACCTACGGCAATAATACGATTTGGCTTCCGTCGGGACTTCCGTTTTGCGATCAATAAAATCACGCCTGTAGCACCTGGAATTTCAGCTAAGAAAATAACAATTCACCACCGAATAAACCTGTTATTTGGGTTTATAAACCAATGGATATAAAAATTGTAATTAGTTTTATATTGATATAGTGGTCACTAAGTGGCTGAAAATAAAATCAAAATTTTTATATAGTATATATTCTAAAAAATGAGATTTAGATACTTTAGACAAATGCAGATGTATAAAATTTTAATATTAGTTTTTACTTTTTAAACTTAAAAATATTAAAACATAAAATCACACTGTTACCTCTAACATAATAACGTGTATCCATTTTTAGGATTTAGCACTGCCTAATCCATCTTCATCTTCTTCTTCCCAAATCTATTCCATATCTGGATCATATGGTCACCACAAATTGCCGTTACTTAGTTCTGTCAGCTATTACTGTCGATTCGACATAACCTATTTCGTTAATGAGACATATGGATCTCTGGACTCTATGATCACTGGACAAATAATTAGGTTAGCGAGACATCCGGTGCATCAGTTATCCCGTGCGCCAAATGTCCCGTGCGCCAAACGTACCGTGCACTAAACGTCCAGTGAGCTCTACGTCATTACTGATGAGTCGCTGTACAAATTGTCTGTGAACGATAGGTCGTGACACCCAGGAGAACATAGAAAAAGCTGCCTTTTTACCATATGTACATCAAATTGCACGTAATGCTATGCCAAATTGTCAAACGACTGGACTAAGGATATGATGTTAAACTTTTGATTTTGTGACAATAATACCGTGTCATTGACACGAAATGTGTCAATACATTTACAGGGCCACACTTATATGTAAATACTTCAATAATAAATTATAATGTAAAATATTTTGTTATGTTATTGAAGGAAATAAATAATTGAAATTAAATGATTCTGCTATCTGGTTATATTTTGTATTGATTACGAAATAAATTTTTAGAGAATCAATGTAGTACATAAAAATATATTTCTTGTAAAAATTCATTAAAGTTAAATTAAATTAGATGTTTATTTTGGCTGTCGGTCATATAATCAATTAAAAAATAATCACAGAAAATACAACGTAATTTAATTACAGCATATTCCATGAAAGGTGATAAATACACAGGTGTGTATTTCAGATATTTTAAGCTGAGCTTAAGCCTAATTAAACTACATGTTAATGCTTTTGATACTTTAAAATAATTATCTTCGTTGTATCAAAGACATAAGCTGCTCATAATAATTCTACGCCCACATTATTAAATATCAGGGCGGATCATTTAGTACGTGTTTTTTATTAACCATACATAATGACGAACCGGTAAAGAGATTTTGTCCTCCTAGTAGTTTGGGTGCGTGCAGGTATTGAAGAGATCAAAAAAGTATATTTTAAAATGCTTTTAAAATATATTTAGATTATATTTGCTAGGAGATATAGATGCTTTGAGAACATGTCAAAGCTAACCTGCAGTGTTAATGAAAGAGTAAAAAAAAACTATTCTGTATCGATATATGTGTACCGTATAAGAAACTATACTTTTACGAATAGTTTCAGGCGGTATAAATTGAGAAAGTTGAAAAAGCGATGCTACGAAATAGCAATAAAAAGTACGTAATAAATGTACGAAAAGTCTATGTTACGTAAATTGGAGATTAGGCTTTATGTAGGATTTTTTTATCAGATACATTGCTTGTTTAATTCTTTATCCATTGAACATAACACTGATGAAATTTATGCATTGTATCTTGAACAAAATAACAGCAACATGTCGATAAACTGATGCGAATTTTTTGAGCAATCTGCGATATTTAGTTACGTTTTTTGACAGCTATTAAAAGTAGAACGCCACTATTGGGGACCACGAAAAATCTTATCATTTGGAAGTGGTCAAAAATTGTAGAAACATTTAAATATATTGAAAAACAAAACGAACAAAATCGTTGAAAACAACTACTTAGAGGACAAAAAAACGAGGAAACATTGGAAAAGGCGTATGGATTTTACAAATAGATAGAGTGTATTTGAGAATAACATATTTTTATAAGGAAAAGATGAGTGATTTTTTAAATACGTGAACTCAATGATTCACCTTCGTTTACCGGTCACTGTTAAATTTTAATTAAACATACAAATACAGCGCCTAACATAGTTAGAAACTTTCTAAACACGTCAACTGTTTGTTATTCAGCCCTATTTGGGTTCGGTGCGATTGAAATCCTATATCCATAATGGTAATTAATGGGCCAGTGTTTACAGAAATTGTGTTAGACATAAAAAACAATTATTACGTATTTAATTTCGTGCTCATATCTCCGCATCTTGGTGATGCTCCATGTAACGGTAACCGAAATATCAGATCAATGTATAAGATATACTCGTATGCGTGTACCACAAAAACGCTGGTTCTAGTCTTGTATTTTAAATAAACAGTCAACACTCTTAAAGCGTACAGTTCTATTGAAATTTTTCCTCAAACATTTGTAGCAGTTTTTCTTATTAAAGTCCATTTAATTGTGTAATTTTTTGGTGAAGACCAAACGGTCCAGCACTCAGGCTAATCATGCAGTCTTATTATAAGATCTGATATACAAGTCACTCAATATATGGTTTGGATACAATAGCTGCCGTTTCTTTAAGTCTCTGCGCCCCATACGTGGGGGAACATTATTATTGCAATAAAATGCTTCCATACGGTTTTTTATTTATGTAAACTCATACAAGAGAATACCGACCGATAATATTTCTGAAGTTCTCATCGGTGGAATTCTATGACGCTGACACATGTGCAGTGTTGAGCCGCCAACGTCATAGACAACAGCCCGAGATTCACGTATAATCCTTATTATTACGGGAATTTACTATGAATGGGTGGTCTTCACAGGACGACTTTAGACTACCACCAATTTTGATTAATAGGCTATGATTGTCATTTTATGGGTAAGGGAGCAAATTCACAACAAAATTCACACCAAGAGGGGGTATTTTAGAGCTCAGAAATCGATTAGGAATTCTTTTCTTTAATCTCCGTCGGGGATCGAACCCACCGCCTTTGATGACTGCTATTATCATACCATAGCTGAATACATACTATGAATGTTTACCGACGACCTTTAATACAAGATCTCTGCTTAAAAAAAGGTAGGAGTAATAAGACAAGCAGATTTGATTTATTTTTTATCAGTATTTTTAAGTTTGACGATGATGAGCACAATGCTCCTAAAGGGATGAATAAATAAAAAAATCAAAGATGTACCTAATTGGTCACCTGCCCGAATACACTCCACACCTAATGTTGCTTAACTTCGTTGATCTAACAGGAATCAATGTTTAAAAATGTTTTACTTGTTGTTCATTAAAAAATTAATCATATCTTAATTAACAGCATCATTGTGTTAAAAATATTTACGGTCTCAATTTCCCCACATGTAGAGGTCGTTGATATATTTCGAGAAACAATCACATGATGTAGAAAAACATACTTCAGAACTATTATTTAACGGCACTTAAAAACGTGAGTGGGGAAACACATTCTGACGTTTCAATATAAAACACACGCGAGGTTTTGCCACAGCACTGTCGCGTCATAATCTAAAGCTGCAAAAAAGTCGAGAGACGTTTAACTGGTTTTTCTTTCAAAGCGTTAACCGCATAATAGCAAATTACAATAAGCCTAGCATAAGGAATAATTAATTAAATATTATCAAGTGTCTTTCACGTAATTATTTGACATGTGACACTTACCTAATGATCAATTTGTTACTTTGATATAAAAAATATATTTATATTGTGATTGTCAAAGTCCGATACATGCTGTATAGGAAAATCAATAAAGAACAAATCAACGCAGCAAGATTGATAAAAAAAACTTGCTTGACAGGTGGAGAGTAGGTTAATGAAATTCTATTTTTTTTGCAACTTTTATAAAATAAATATTGCACACCAAAATAACAAACTCATATAACCGTTTGTTACTGTAATTTAGATAAATATTTATAATGAAATCGTCCCATATGCACCACCCATTCATAGTGAATTCCTGTAATAAATGTATGATGCGTGAATGACGGGCTGTAGTCTATGATATTGGCGAACTCCACATTAGGCACTTAGCCATATGAAGCATGGTGAGCTTCATAAAATCCACAGATGATATTTTTGCATCACTATCATTCACCATCTGACGATATTATCAGTATGTGTTTACATAAAAATATAAATGCATACATATCCCATGCAACAGCATGGCTATAAAATAATGCTATAAATACTGTTTGCATATGCTAAAGAATACAACATTGTTGTTGTAAATTATGATAATATTTTTGTATTATAATGATAAGTTTCCATATGGCTGCGACTCTTCGATCGCGAATCTCAGTAGATTCCTTTGAGCTCGCCATAATACAAATAATATAATATTACACGTATATAGATGTACCTTGAATGGAACGTGAAGCGAAAAACCGGTTTTCGCTCGTTTGACGACCATTCCGAGAAGAGTCCACGAAACAAGGTTCCTGAGAATCGCAAATATGATAATTTAATAACACGCCGTGAAGTTCCCAAACTTGTTTAAAAAATATATATCATTTATCTTCATTTTTATTCAGTAATAGCACATTGTATTCGGCGTTGCTCAGTGCAGAAAAAAAGGGTTTGATTTTTAATTATACTTCATTTTTATGATTATAATTTTTATATTATTAAGCCATGAAACGGTTTAAATCAAAGCCATTTACATGTCTTAGTTTTAAATAGCCAAGAAAGTTGTATACGACGGTTATCGGTACAACAATAGTCCCAATAATTTTTCACAGTGTAAAACATGTTTAATTCCATAAATGCGTAGATTTTTGGAAAGTTCAGACTTTTACCTATTTTTCTACATAGTCGCCACTGAGGTCAATGCATTTTTGCATGCGGTATACGAGTTTTGAATACCCAAGTCAAAAAAATCAGCCACCAAGCCACGCAGATACCTGAGAACCGCTGTGAAGCAGAAATTGGGCTTTTACAATGCCTCATTGATCCTTAGAACATGTTCGGGTTTTTGGGGTAACATAATCCATGTCATGTGTATCTTAATTTGTTATTGCATTTGCTGATTTATGTACAACTTACAATTTCGTTTAAGGCAGACATTTGTTTCTTATAGCTATTTTGTGTTACGTATATTCATGCATTTATTGCCATCAATGCATCTTCAATGAAATCAAATTGATTAGCGAAGGCTATGTTTCTATAATCTTCAAACATGTTAATATACTCGTACATAAAAGCAACAAGCTTAAACATTTTGAAGTCTGGTAAAACGTTTCTCAATAAAAAAAGATTCATTACACTAATCACAAGAAATAATTTCACCACACCTGCTTTAAACGTCACTAATATGCTCAGTAAAGCAAATTGCGCATCAATCAGCGATACCTTGAATATCTTGAATAGATATCACTTAACTGCTAGCGTCATGACACATTAATTTTACGAAATTGCCAATCATAGACGAAAAAAACATTTTTCTATGATTTCACACGATTTGACGAAATAAAAACGAACCGTATTGTGGAAGAAGATGATAATTTTTGTCCCATATCTGTTTTATATCTGGCAGATAGGATTACTACAAACTACTGCAACACTGTTCTGTTCAAGATGTCTCTGTAGACTGTACCCCGAGGTTTTCCTAGAAAAAAATTCTGGTTCAATGACGTTCTCCTACGTCTCGAAATTGAAAGAGACGTCTGCTGTGGTGTGTATCAGCTTTTTATAGAGATCGGATAAATAATCACAACGCCCAAAGAGAAATGAACCGCTTCTATGTTCTAAATGAGATGAATCCCACGCCACACACAAGATCTTATCTTTAAGTGGTGTGGTAAGCGAATGTGAAAAAAAAGAGAAAAAAAAATTTAAAAAAAAGATGGAATGTAAATTACTGTGTAAAAAAATGTATCTTTTTATATTTGATTAAATAAAAAATAAAAAAATGAACCGAAGTACAAAAATGTGTAAGTGTTGTAATTAACATTTATAAACATGTTAATAAAAAGTGTCGATATACATAAGATAACGAAGATAACAGCAGCATTGTATGCAAAAGGTTGGGATACCCACAATGGTTAATAATAAAAAGTATAAGAACCAGCGATGGCAAAGTACGATCTCACCTCAGTCAGTTTACCTGTAAAAAAATATACGGCTTATAATACAACGTGCCTCTTGTACACGAGGAAGAATTTTATTATAGTGCCGAAATACATGAGGCTGTGTGCGTATAAAGATTATTATTCACTTTTTTTCCATCAATCCGCTTGTTCGACCATACATTTGGATGGCCATAAAAAGTCATAATCGCTCCGAACATCCATCCGCTCGTATTAATCAAGAAACTACGTACATAATATGATACATATAAAATACGTAAAAAACGTACCAGGTACGTTTGATGGGCACTTAGTTTTTACACTTCGCGTAATTACCTACATTAAAATGTATCCAAATAGTTACAAGATTGATGAGCCTGTAATTTAATTTTAAAACACGAATGACATTAACGATCTTAACTAATATGATTAAAATTAATTTAAAAAATGTAATTAAGAACACTTCTCTCGTCACTGAACATAGCAATGAAACAATTCATGGCCTAGTCCCGTTATCTATCTATGCTTAAGTTCCATGGCATACGTACTATTGTCTAATATTTGGGACATATACTTCGGATGCCGCAGGAGAGCATAAACTTCAGCCACTTTTTATTTAAACACAAGGCTTGCGCCGTCCTGGAAGGCCGTCAGGATCTAGACATAGAACGTACTCATAACCTTACCTATACTATAAACTTAACTTAATCCGTAAAGTAGATAGATATCAAAATCTTTTGGGAGACATACAAAAGTTCTGGCCTCTTGCCTTGGACGTCGTTGGCAACCATACATTCCAGGTGGATGCAAAGGTGTCTTAGAACAAGGTATATAAAACTACAATAGTGTGATAGCAAATTGTTGTTAGCACATGTTCCAGATGTATAACGTATATGAAAAAAGTACATACATATTTAGTTTCTAATTTAGTCTTGAATTTACCATTATATTGGGTGTACCTTCTTTAAGGACACATGGCACATAATTCTAACAACATGTATCAATAAACTATTCTAAAGATCACAAAACAATATATGTATTCAAGTAATAACTCGTGTAGTTACTAACATGTGTTGTCATTACAACGATAAGAAATTTGCATGCGGTTTCTATGACGAACACCGTGAAAACTAAATACAATGTCGGCATATTTATATATACTTCAACGCCATTGACCAAAGTCATCGAATAGCAATTATAACGTAAACAAAATTGTCTTATAATGTATCACATTTTAGAGTCAAGCTTCCCAAGTACTAGGAATCATCGAGCTAATCACTGAAGCTCGTTTGAAAATAAGTAGACTACATTCGCCTTACTCGCTACGGATACTACAGTACCTTATCTTCAATCCCCCTTCTTCTCGTCCCGAATTATAATAATAATATAACATAATAATAATTTTATTTGTTCAGCCACCAGACTCATACAAATTAGAATTTTGTACATATAAAAATAAAATACAAGGTAATAAATAACATTTTTTTTTTTTTTTAATTACTGACTCTTAGTGAGTGGAGCACCGGATCACCGCTGGATGGCCATGTGAAGGCGCATCCAGTGCCCCTTCAACCGGGAGTACCACCTATCCGCCCACACGCGATCATTGCGTTGGGACTGCCGGAAACGCGCGCCCACAGAGAAGCGCAACGCTTCCTTATTATGGCATGGAAGCCATCCACTCGCGCCTCCGTCAACATGCCTGATCTACTGCAGTATAGCGGCAGACCCAACAACATTCGAAGGCGTTGTTATAATATGCATAGTGTGTTCGGCAGAGCTCTGGGAGCGTCGAAAACCAGCGGACAAAACGTAACTAACAGAACCATATGCAGGAAAATTGTGTTGCCCATATGCTCCAACTAATGAGATACATATGCTTAAAATACATTGAAACCTTTTTATATTGTAATTAAAAACAAGCCAGTTAGTTTAAACCTTCTAAATAATACTAATAAAATATATAAACGTTTTTAAAATAATCGTTAAATTCGAGGTCAGGGACACATTTCATTTATTATTGAGATAACGCTATTTAACCTTTCATACAAATTTCAACTAGCAAACCAGATCTAGCATACGAAAGCGATTCTCGAAAAAATACACAAGGGATTAATATCCTCAAGTTTAATTATTATATTAATGATGTTTGATGAAAATATTTTGCACAGGAAATATTTTAAATATTTACAAACATTCTGATAAGAGTTCTTTTACTCTTGGTCATGAAGTATGTACAGATAAATGTATAAAGCTACCGATGACATATAAAAAATAATACAAAACAAATTTATTATTTATACAATACTTGATAAAATTTAAATAAATATAGTTGATGTGATGAACACTTCCTATTTATACACTCACTTTGATGATGACCCCTGCAACGTAGGTCATAATATTGTAATGAGATAACACACGGCCAAACCCAAAAACCATACGTCATTAAACATATAAGTTTTTTTATAGCATGTTTTATGGACGTTGCCTACTATAATAATGTTCATTTTCCATTTAATTGTAAAAGTACAATTTGATATTAAAAATCAGTAAAAGCAAAAAACGTATTTTTATTTTACTAATTAATTTGTATTGTTGTATTTTATGGATTCATATGACGAATAATAATATAATTGGAATACATACTTACACGTGAGAAAGTATAATGCCTACACAACAGTCTAATTGGAATTATTTGAATCAATTTAAATATTTAGAACAAATAGGAATATCATAATCGCAGTTGAAATCGTAAATAGAAAAGGATCGGGGACAATTCTTGAAATAGCGTCATTATTTTAGAATAATATAATATTTAAAATAAATAACCAAAAAATCGGTTAAATATACGTCAGCATTGTCATACAGAAAAACCAGTTGGTGAATTAATTATGCACGTAGGTAGATAATAACATTGAAGCACACAGCAGTCGCTTTAATAACAATACGTATCAAAAACCGGTCACAATATTATCGTAAATAATTTATAATAATAATACTAAATATTTCGAAGAAATTGAGTCAAAAAAAATATAGAAGTACTCACCGTTTTTTACATAGGTTTTCGGTACAATTTTTTGTTGAATTTGCCGTCAGTGTCAGATCCGGTCGGCCAAACAAAACACAGTCAATCACAAAAATGTATTGAAAATCTTCAATAGTTCACAGTTATTAATGTAAATAATACAAGTCTTCACTATTATATATTGATTAAACTAATAAAATAAAATATGACGCAAAACAGTACTAAATATGCTTAATTAAATGTTATATTTGCGAATTTGATGATACAAAAACAAGCTGTGTGCAAAAACAGACACAATTTTACGCGTTTAACCTTCAAAGTGTTTGAAACGAAAATATTATCTAAAATTTACACTAAACGTGTGCGATACACATTGTTTACTCAAGTTCAACGGAGTCCGATGATATACGTTTCACTTTTGAGTGTATCCATGCGAAATTGACACTTTTTCGAATATTCAAAGTACGAAACGAGATCGCACGGCGCGGATCGAAAAAAATCGCTCACAAACTCTCCGTACGGAAGCCTGAGCACGACTGACGTACGATTCATATGAAACACGCCGCCTCTACGCTTCGAGAACGTTCGGCTTGTTTCGGTTGCAATCGGGAATAGAAAAGAACACACGGTATACTTCCAACTCGCTCTTACAAATTGCAAGCGTTTTGATTTTATGACATTTGGTGTATGATTTATTTAGGAATAAAAATAGCATTTTTTTTTGTTTTCAATTACTCTTCAGTCAATTGCGTAATTTTTGTACATAAATTCAATTTTATGTCTATTCCAGAAGATCTAATTATGACTTCATAGTTTAATTAGAAGGTGATTCAGAATTCTACGATTTTGTATCCTTGTATATGGTGGATTGCAATGGATAATTTAAAAGAAACCACGGCACTAAAAGTTACCTGATTCGTATTTATTGCGAATATGAAATGGAATACATGACTTAAGACATCAAAACAATATTAATGCTAACAAAAATTGTACATTTATGCCTTTTCAAACTGTCAGATTTACCATTTTACCATTAAAAATATTTTTTAACTAATTTAAGCCACTTTAAAGACATACCGATGCAGGATTGATAAGTGCTTATATTTTACTAAGGTTGTTTTTCGTAATTGTATGTATTACTCACCATTGTTGCTTTTATATCTAACCTATCCTAATAAACATCAATTTATTTTTGATTTATCGAAACATTTCAATAATTTTTTGTTTATATTTCAAATTATATTTAGAGTATAAAGTAACAAAAAATACGATTATCACGAAACCGAAACATTTACTTGTTCACTGTAAATTTACGCGATGTTACCAACTCTATGTGACATATACCTATTGATATCAGCTCGATATAGCCATTGCAGGCTGGTGCCGAAAACCTCGATATACAATCTTGCGTCTCTTAATTTTGTTCGCTCGTCGGACATGTGTCAACATTTTGGTTGTTTTGACGGAAGATAATTCGTCAAAGGGCCGAGAGATGATAGACGGGCGCTGCGGTGTTTCCTAGAGTTTGGCTCGGCCTTCAATGGAGATTGATCGTTGATTGTTTCTGGCCTGACGCGAGTGCCAAAATTTGCCAATGTCTATCTTGTTATTAAATTAATGTCAATGTGCTTCGGAAAAGGTCTTTGTGTTTATCATCTGCTCCTCATTCCGCCACCATGCGATCCAATAACAATCCCGCCGACGTGAAGTCCTTCTTGCTTTAAGTAAAGGGGATGTTACAATTTTATTATTATATATTTATGTTTTATGTATGACACGTATAACATGAGTAATGTGATATATTTTTTCTTTATTATATGGATAATATATATTGATGTGTATTAAAAATATAATTTAGTTTGATTTTGATTTTACACTACGATTTTTCGGTCACGTTATAAAATACTATGAATACCTATAAAAGATTTCATTACGGTACATTTTCGTATTTTCTATCAAATGATCGAAAAAATCTTTTTTTTTTTTTTAATTATAATTTGAATTAATGTGACATTCGAATGAAAATATTTTGCAATTACATAATATTATCTTTTTTTCTTAACCAAAATATAAAAAAATATATCAAGAAATGTTATGTTTGTTATAAAGCAACATGCGGCCTTCAACTGTGCCGTCCCTAGTTAGCTCTGCATTCCGCAGCTCCCTGGAGTACATACATACTCGTAAGTTGATGACATTATTTAAGGAAATTACGACTTAGAAAAAAAGTCAAATCATCAAAATATTAATAATTTTGTATTTGTACGTGGCATTTTCCCATCGAGTAAACTACGAGTATCTTCATAATTTTTCTTATCACGAGAGGTATATGAATACAAGAGCTTAATTTTCTTAAGATGGCATACTTTTGTGCCAGAACCTCGAAGAGAAGACCATCGAGTGGTAGGTACTCATGTGATGTTGGAAAAGGGCGTCTCGTGAAAACAAATTCGTAAGCGATTAATTAATTTAAATTCAAAAATTGAACGTTCAAATCTTGTCCACGTGATCCTAGCATAAAACAGACAGTTTGACATTATCTTATGAAGTGCACCATCCATGAGAAGAGGAGACGTGTTCTACGTTATCGCCTGAGAGTCTTTACCATTTTTGAGAGGACCTTCCTAAGCTGCTACTTACTAAGCTGATGGTTCCTTACTGTTATACTACATCAAGCTTATCGTTGCAATAACGCGCACTGTTAAAGAAACTAACAGAAATAGACTCCTATGTATTTTATTTTTTGTCTCTTGTTATGATATAAACTTATGTGTAATTTGCAGAGAACCATGCGTAAAAATTATTTAAATTTTATTATGTTTAAAAAATTTTAATAGAAAAAAAAACAACTAACGACAAAGTAAGCTATTACACTTACGGTATTACTCATCAAGTTAGTTTTGATTACATGATACTTAATATAACTTTAGTCGATGTACAAAATGTTACTGTTGAATGAAGCAGAAGCATCATCCTTGAATCACATTTATCTAACTGAAGTAATATTCCAAAATTCAGGTATGGCTGTCTCTGCACGTGGAAGATATACGTCGGGCACTCGATTCCACAAGTAACAAGCTCTCTCTTCTTCCTCCACCGTCTCTGCTGGATGGCTCTTCAAAAAACCAAGCCGGGCGAATCTGAAGAGGGCGACAGACTATTGATTTTGCCTCGCTATCTGCTACGGGTATAATTTTAAAGCCCAATGAGAGCGAATCCCACTCTTCCGTCTCGAGTAATCAAAGAGTTTATGACCGTGTTTTTCAATTCTCTTCTTGCGAGCTTGTCTTACAGAGATGGCGAAAAAATATATGTGCAAAGTATCAGTGGCGTATCACGTAAATGTGGAGCCTTACGCGCATTTAAATTACGAAGCCCCAATCAAAAACTGTTTTCAATTTTTTTTTGAGTACAAGATTTTGTACGAATATTTTACAGGACTTTATTATTTATTTACTTCAATATTCCAATGATAAAAGCACATTGAAATATAATATATCAAATCTTGACCGCTTTTCGTAGGTTGGGTTGAGCCCCTTAAGACCAACGTCGGGAACCATATATAATATGTTCTCAGGTAAAATTTCGGGTGCAGAGATGTCTTAGGACAAGGAATGGACAAAAACAACTCACAGAACTGACAAGTGGCAATTTGTGGTGAAATTATGATTCGGGCTGAGCCGCTGCTTACGGAAAAGTATTCCAGACCTCGGGAGCATCGGGCTAATAATGCGATTACCTAATCAATTTGATAATCCACCCAAAAATAAGCCTTGGGTACTACTTCTATAGATATACATAATTTTTTCGGACCATATATGTTCCAATGTGATATGTTCTTAAACGAGAAATGAATTATAGTAGCTGACATAAATAAGCGGCGGCAATTTTCTGTGACCATACTTCCAGTTATTTAACGGATGTGGGGTAATTTAATTTCTATAGCCTCTTTTTCTATAGTGCGTTTATACATTCCTAAGTTCTTTACGATAAAAAGTGGACTGTATGGTAGGGGTTCTTATTTTTCATTAAATTATATTGATATCCTCCTCTCAAAGTTAGGTATCGAAGACTGGATGAAGGATGCAGGATCAGGTACACAAAATAGAACTTGTTTTTCTTTCACTAGACACGCTTATTTGTCAAACACTTGCAACAAAAAAAGACCCTTGTGGCAAACGCCATATAGGCGTGCTTATAACGATCGCGAGCATTGTCCAACTGACTGCGCGCTCTGACATCTGGCGCCGCCAAAACGTGGCGGCAGACAAGTGAAGTAAATATGACAGTGGCCAACATGAAATGGACCAACTGTCTTAACAAACAAGATAGCGCATGCAAACGCCGTGCACATAAAACATTTAAAACCAACATTGGATGTGCATGGCACATAAAATAAAATAAAACAAACATTGATTTGCATGGCAGGCGAACGAACAAAAATCAAAATCAAAAGATCGTTTTTCAAGGTTTTATCTATTTATAAGCATATATCAATATTTTTAAGCTTTATAACTTGTTAATAATGTTTGTTCAAATTTTAAACAAATACCCATCAAACATTTCAAGTAACCATTAAGTACTCTTTTTTAAGATTGGGATCACAGCATGGGGATGTTTCCCACCTCTCGGGGAAACCCCGGATTATTTCCCCAAGCCCGCTGACCTGCTTCAAGCAGAATTACCTCAGCTTGTTTAAATTAGGGCGGTCCGCAACGAATGCACTTGCACGTTCCAGATTCCCCGATAAACTTGCATTCAAGCATTTGTTAGAACAAATGGGCAGTCATTCTAAATTCACGTCAAATCCACACAAACACTCGTATAAATATGACTTAGAATAGCAAACATAATACTCGTATTATATCCTAAACGATTTAATGCTTTTAATATATTACTTGGATACTTTAAATAATATTTTTTGGTATAGAAAAATATTTAGTTGCTTTGAGTTGGTATATTTTTATATTAACCTTTCCTCGGTGCTAAAATAAAAATGCACGCTCCGGTGTTGGGTAGTCAGTACACAATCAAAAAGTTGTTTTTTTTTAAACAAATACGGGAGAATACCGACAGATGGTCATAGTGATTCTAAAGTTTTACGTCTGTGGATTTTATGACGCTTACCATTTTAAAAATAGATAAACGCTGCATGCGGAGTTTTGATTCGCCAACAGCATAGTCTACAGCCCGACATTCACGCATCATCATTATTATTTACAGAAATTTACAATGGGTGGTGTTCACGGGACGACTATATACTTGAATTTTACGGGTGAGGGATCCAATTCACACCAACCGGGGGTATTTAAGAGCTCAGAAATCAATTTAATATATATTTTTTTAATCTTGGTCGGGGATCAAACCCACAGTCTTCGGCTTACCAAGCAATTGCTTTAGCCACTGAGTATCTCAAGTCAGTTTTTCTTGCTTTCCGATAACATAATTATTTTATGTAGATCGATTCTAAGAATGATATTTACATTTTTATTACGAGAAGTGCAAGCATTCTTTCACATCAAACATCTAAGTAGCCAGAGTACCAAACCAGACAACAGCCCACAATTTTACATCTTTCATTCCAAAAAAAATACTCCACAACAAGCGATGTCTAACTAATTGAAAATGCTGATTTTCCGCGCACTTTACCCTGCAATTTTCCCGACCGACTCCTCCAGCGAAGGCTCGCCCAGAGACTAGGTAAAAAGCATCGCGAGGGTGGCGTGATCGTAAGGGGCAGTAACTGAACGAAGGAAGATTCGCTTCGAAAGGGGCGTCAACAGACTGTAATAATGGATGGTTGGCTTATCAAGATCTGCAGGTTCATACTGCAAGTACTTGGGTGTTCATTGGTGCTAGGATAGACCAGCAAACGCTTTTAAACATGAGATTTATGAAAGGAAACAACATATAGTATATAGAGGCATGAATGCGTGCAGGCAATGTATTATTGCGATGTCTTTGATAAGAATAATTGTTGATACATTACCATTTTACATTCGTTATCTAATCCACTCATATTCCACGTAGCTTTATTTAATTATTCTGTTGACTTTGACGATTATTTTTCATGACTCAATGATTTCTGCATTACAAGTCATGGTAAATGTTAAACTGAGAGTATATATTTAACTTACTACTTGAACTTTCGTGATTTTAAGTATATTTGATACGATTATTTACTTGATCATGTAGCAACCAC
Source organism: Glossosoma conforme (assembly GCA_022606575.1). Taxonomy (NCBI): domain Eukaryota; kingdom Metazoa; phylum Arthropoda; class Insecta; order Trichoptera; family Glossosomatidae; genus Glossosoma; species Glossosoma conforme. The sequence continues at coordinate 5,983,277 of JAGTXR010000003.1, read as the reverse complement.
AAATATCCACTATACATTTTGGTTAGTTGTTACTATCCATATCTTGTCACAAGTCACCTATATGGCCTGCGGGTATAGTTCAATGGTCAAAGAGTTTGCTTGACAAAACAAAGGTCGTGGGTTCGATCCCCTACGGAGATAAATAAAATACATTTTTCAAGTCCATTCATTTAAAAAAATGGTGTTAGACAAAGGTCGTCTCGTGAAGACCACCCATTCGTCATAAATTCCTTATTAATAATAAGTAATAATAAGGATGATGCGTGAATTTTCAGTTGTAGTCTATGACGTTGGCAGATCAACACTCCACATGCAGCGTTTAACCATATGTACCATGACAATCGCCATAGAATCCTCAGATGAGACTTCAGCATCATTATCACCATCTGCCGGAATTCTGCTGTATGTGTTTACATAAATATTTAAAAAAACATTAAATCATTAGCTCAACGCTCTTAAGTCTTAGACATTTAATCATCTGAAGTGGTTAAACCTAATCAGAAATACGCAGTGTAATTCAGTAGTTTCCACCAAATAATACTCTGTATTTAACGTTGATTAACTTAATTGATCGAAAGAAAATCTGTTTCACAACGTTATATTGTCATTGGTCTACGTGAAAATAATTTTATGGTTAATGTTTTAATGTGATGAAAACATTACATATAAGTACACTGTGTCAAAGGTTTTTTTATTTAATCTCTGTATGTTCAATTAAAATGCATAATATTTTAATAAATATTTTTTGAAGCGATCATGGAGAGGATATACATTTATCTCACCATACCTCAGTGCAAGTATTTTCTCTGCTATATTTTCTATCACACCTGAGCTTGTGCACTTTGTAATAGATAATGAAATTTTACCGAAGATACACTGCCTTGTATGAAGGGAATTTTGTGTTCGCCGTTAAATTTATAGGAGCCATTAATGGGTAAGTAAAGAATATTAATGCAAAGAAAACCATGCCATGGAGCAAAAGTTTTAGATACACATTTATGTGAGACGAATACTTTATTTATTTGACGTGATTTTTTGCAATTTCTTTCTTCTTTAAATAAAAACCCAAAAAACACATTTTCGGCTTAAATTAAGTAATTAGGTAAACTTCAATTTTGGGTATATACTCGTAGTCTTTTATTTATTAGTATTTTTCTGTAATTATTAAACGAGTTCTCTTTAAAACTATATAACCTGTTGATATCAGCTTGATATATCTCTTTTAGGCTGATGCCCTAAGATCTTGAAAAACAATATTTTGTCTCTTATTTTTGTTCGCTCGCCTGACATGCACTACTAATAATGTTAGTTTTAATTTTATAATATTGCGCAGTCGTTTATATACGCCATTTAATTTGTTAAGACATTTCATGTAGGTGCAACTGTCATCTTTAATTTACTTTTTTGCTGCGATCATTGAAGGCGCCGCATGTCACAGTGTTCGACAGTTGTCAATTGACTCACGCCCGGCCGGCGGAATGTCATACCGGTCGGGCGTAGAAATCAAGTCTTATTTAAAAATTAACTTAATTGTGCTTCGAAAACAAGTTCTTTGTGTTATTAATCTGCTCCTGCATCCTGTCAACCAGTAATTCGATATCCAATTCAGAGAGGAGAATATCGCTGCTTAGTGTTGGTAGAATATTGCAAAAAATAAAAACATTAAAATGGTTTCAGATATAAAATAAAAGATTCTTTAGAATTATTCCTTATATTTTGTCGCTTGAAAATGGCCATCCGACCTGGCTGAAACATGTTGTCAAAAAAATATATGTGGAAGAAATTCTAAAGAATCTTTTATTTTATATCTGATATTATGGAATTCCACCAAGAAATATCGATCGAAAAAATCGAAATTATTAAAATGGTTATTGGAAAATAACAACTGTTTAAGAAACGAGGGACGATGGGGTAAGTATGTTGAAGTGGCGCCCAAGAACTGGCAAACTTGAGTAGATATTAGCCAACGTACTGCAGAATCGATGATATCAGAATATAGTAGGAGGAAGCTGTATGTACGAGTGGAAGGCAGATGATCGAAAAAAAAAAGAGATTCATGCGAAATACTTGTGTTAAACAGTGAACAGACACACGCTCCTGTTAATAATGACCCACTTATTATTTAGTTTAATATATAAAGTACATCAATGCAAGGTATAAATATTATTATCCAAATATTGACAAATTAAAGATCACATACTTTAAATTTTGTAAATTAATAGCTATTTTTTATATTCCACCTGATCTTACTAACCTAGAGCTTATCATACTAATTCGTCTCAATTATGAATTGCTTCAGCGTATTTGCAGGTGTTACTATATAAAATTATTAATATATATGTTAAAAAATATATACACACGACAACAATTATAATGTGAGGAAAAAGTCTTGCGTAATTCATAAAATGACTGACATAAGGAAGAAGAATCCGTTTATTTTTCAATGACACCGTACAACATACAAGCTAGTTTTGTGCAGATTTTTAAACGCCTTGAACTATATAGATTTGTAAATAAATACATTCGAAAGTGATATAACTATTGACAGCATTTAGAAATAGTAATTTTAGCTCTGAGGTGGATAGACTGCTGCCATTGGATATATCAAAACACTTTTGATGATAATAATCAACGCCCAATACACGTAACATTGTTCACGATAGACAACTCAAATTGGCATTCTCAAAGAAACATTAATCTTGTTTTGTTTCAGTTCTATTTTTAAAAATAAAACCCGCCATAACAATAATTCTGCGAACATGTTTCCTTTGTTTGCGATCAAAAGGATGCCAAATATAGACGAACAAAGAAACTCAATAAAGAACAATAAAAATATTTTTAGGCTAAATAATGACCTCGCCACGTTTTCGCTTATCATCACCAATAAGTTTATTTTTTCTTCTTCCGCGATTTGGTTTCGACAAACAGTCCGCTCTCTCCACGAGCCGAGGGAAAATGTCGTAAATAAGTTTCAAACTTAATTTCGTTTTATGTGGGAAACACGTCACAAATATCTGAAATATTGGAGGGCCTTTAATGAGATACGAGAATATATTGGAATTGTGAAAGTAAAGTTTTCTCGCTGGAGAGAAAACAAACCCCTGTACAGTCGTAATGGCGCGAATAATGTGTTATTTTTGTGATTTTGAAAAATATATTGTAACGGTCGATCGTATATAAGATAGTTCTTACGTGAAACGTAAACTTTCAAGATTATGCTTATACAGCTATACAACCGATAAAATAGTCAATTTGTTAACATTGAGCTTATCAACTGAAAATACTTGGTGAAACTGCATAAATATAATTTCAAATTTATTCCAATAACCAAATATTAATATATTGTTTTGATTCACATTTATTTTTAATGATTACATATTTCGGACTCCTTGGAGACCATTTTCAATAATTGAATTATACAAAGTTAATTTGTTATCATAATATTTTTTGAGCTTCTTTTGTACACATTTAAACATAAATATTGTTATTATGAATTTAAATTCTCTCGTTTTTTCTGTTTTTTTTTTTTTTATGAAAAAGGCATCTAAAATTCCATTTGTAATTATATAATACTATAATACTAGAGAATAGGAACGTTCATGTATAATAATGGTCAGGATATATAAGGGAGCTATTCAAAAATAAGGTTACCTTTGAATTTTCGCAGCAAATATTTCATTATGCTCACGTTTCTCACCTTAGCTGACAAAGTCGACCATTTTGGATGTTAAGTACAATTTTGACAATGTATTTGTTTGGGAGTGTTTTTGCTCTGATTATCTAAACAGTTGGAGAAAAAACTGAAGAGTAATACAAGAGTATACGGCCATTTGAAAACTGTTTATCGATCATGATATTTAATATATATAATCATTAAATAATGTATATTTTTTGTGAAATTTACGATTTCTTTTCATTTATCACGTAAAACTAAGTGCTAAAGGTTTGATAACCCTGAAAAACTTGTATTACACTTATTTATGGAATGCAAACAATCAACCCAGTTTAGGTGAGGCCATTACCGTATCGTCAATTTCGCAAATGGATTTTTCAAAAACTTTTTCATTCGGCAGAAAAGACCGCCCAGTCTGCATCGGATAAAATTGCGCCCATAAATGTGACCCTTAATCCTACTAATGACCACGAAAGGGTAAATTTGTATGGGAAAAGTGTGGGCGGACCGTAAATGGCGGCTTTGTAGTTGTTTGGTTGTTTTTACATCGGGAATCGACTGTGGGAGAGACAAGAGTCCACTATCTGGCAAAATGGACACATAAGATTGGATAGTAAAAATGGACAGAGACCATGCGAAGACGTTAAACCTCAGTCAAGTGTAATCAGACAAGTTAATTTGATACTTTCTTTTACTATCCTGTGCCGCTTTCTTAGTTAAGATGGGTCGCTTTCACTCAGTGAGTGTGTTTTTGGATACCATTTATCTTCATTTTGTAGTTTTCTTACAAATGTGTGTGTAGTTCGAGTCTGAAATCACAATAAATTACTCTTCTTTTGGTGTTTACTCAAATTATGAGATTTTTCCGTAACATTAGTTTAGTCTAATAGGTTGTTTTTTAATGTTTTCAGCCATAACTTCTCAATCAGATCCATTATAAATTATAAATATTTATTAACTTACCTTGTTTTTACATGAATCACGTAAGGTAAGTTCTATGTTTAGGAGACTGTAGTTTCGACTAAACCGTAGCCTTTCTCAATCCACCATTTGTAACAAAATGGTATGTAAAAACAAGGTAAACAAATAAATATTTATAAGTCCAATAGGTTTTCAAATATTAGAAAATATACGTTTTTAGAGTACTTTTTTTATCAGGCGTACAATACTTTAATTTAATTGCTAATAAGATTTATAACAATAAAAAATAAATTAATTAAGAATAAAATTTATACTTAAATTCTTAGTGCTTGCAGAACGATCCCATATTAACCACTGTTAATAAAATAGGCAAGTCTCCTATAACGCACGCATTTTTTGATTTTTAACGAAAATATGCTACAAGCATAATATGTATAGAATATGTATAAAATGTATAAAACATATATATTGATTAAAATGTATAGACTTTATTAAGTACCTCAAAAGGTGTCTGGTGGAGATTGAGATTGAGTTTGAGATGCGGCGAGGCTGTAAAGAATCGATATTATTATATGAATGATGCTGAAATCGTTAACTTAACTGTAAAAAAGTGTATAAAATCATGTATTTGTGTAAAATTGTGTAAAAATATATAAAATTGTGTAAATACTGAAATAACATAGATGAATCCCACGCCACACACAAGATCTATCTTTAAGTGGCGTGGTAAGCGAATTTACAAAAAAAAAAAAACATGGAATGTAATTACTATAAATTTATCCTTAAATGTATCTTTTTCTTCTTCGTAGTATCAATCCGGAGGATTGGTTTGCAGCAACAGAATCTTGCATCTCGATCTCCATTCCTCTCGGTCCTCCGCAACCCTTTTCAGCTCAGCATAAGCGCTACAGTTCATGTCCTCGAATACTTGCTGCAAATACTCCCGTCTAGGGCGCCGTTCTGCAGTAATGTTCGAACATTCCAGGTGGCATATCTTGCTGGCTGAAGGTTTTTCTTATTTGCTTGGTTGTTTTGTCTCGAGCAGTCCCCACCCGGAGATCCGATTGGGGGACTGGTTTATCTCCGGAAAATTTTACTTGAGATGCAATCATTTTTTTGCTGATACGTGGGATGTCTTTAAGACCTTTAATGTGGTATTTTCCCCTTTATTTCCACATCCTAATGCCGTTGACCATAAAGGTTCATCCGCCTTAGGAGGGCATTTACTACCTCCAGGACAATAGAGTGCCCTAACCAGCTTGACCTGATGAGGTTAGCTGGGTGTTAGCTTATTCCGGCCAACATTCGGTCCAAAAAAAATAATTAAAAAAATAGAAAAAAAATCCTTTAATCATAAAATCGTACGTTCTATGTTGATATGTTGAGTTGAACCACCTGTTACAAATATATGGTCCAAGCCTCGGGATCATTGGGAAAAACATCCGATCTTATAAAAACGTTACAGGTGGGTTGACTGTACAACGTTATTTTACCAAAGTAGAATTTTATTGATTAAGAATTTACCAATTTACCAAATAAGAATCTTCTTCGTAGTATCAATCCGGTGGATTGGTTTGCAGCAACAAAATCTTACATCTCGATTTCCGCTCCTGTCGGTAATACGCAACCCTCTTCAGCTCAGCATAAGAGCTACAACTCATGTCCTTGAACACTTTTTGCAAAACTCCTGCCTATATGTACTTATAAGAATATTGCATACATAAACATTTTTAATCATGTTTTAATATGGATCACATAGAGTTCTGTTTATTCACAAATTTAAAAACCGCAGCTTCGTTGCATTATTTTTATAGATAATTTAATCTGCAGTGTTATTTTACTATTGTTTATAAATATTTTGTATTTCAAATTGCTTAACCTGTTTTTAAAATAATTAAATTGGAATCACGTTAAAAAATCAGCGAAAATGAAATCTTTGAATTACCATCGAAGGTCTGTAAAAATAAATATAAAATAATAAATTAATTGCACGGAAAAAGAAAAATGGGAATTCAATTTGCTTTCCTTATAACGAAATTGCTTCTCAAAGTCGCCCTTGTTTCTAAATTAAATGTCATATTTTTATTTTCAGAAATGACATAATTCTTTTTTATACTTCCTTTTAAATGACATTCACAAAAATGCGGCCGTGTAATTTCGTACAAAACATAAATATAATTTACTTTCGTTCTTACGTGAAAGACAGTTTGAAAAAAATACGTTCAGTTTTCTAGGAAATTTTACGTTCAGCGTGAGTATTTTATTTCAGAGTAATGTTTCTATGAATAGTTTGTAATTTATAATGAGAGCTTTGAAAAAAAAACAACTTATTTGTACCTTCTTGGAATATTAAATTTTTTAACGTGGAAATAAAAATATTTATAAATGCTAGTTTTTAATTACACATAAGTGGTATTATATTATTTTTAAATTTGAATAAATATTTGCTGAATTTTTTTGGATAGGAGTAAAATTCTGTTTTCGATTAACTTATATAAATCATATATAATGGTATATATATTAGTTTATAAAAAGCGGCATAGTCAAGTGGTTAAAGTGTTTGTTTCTCACTCAGACGCCGCCGGTATCGTATCCCAACCAAGCTTGATTTTCTTAAATCGATTTATTTAAAGCTAAGCTCTTTACATGCCCCCAGTAGGGTTGAGCCACCCCTTAAGGACAAAATAAAAATTGTACTGGCCTCGGGAGAGTCCATGATCGGGAGATCATATGATCTCCTTTTAAAAGGCTGATTATTACATACCCAAAATATTTCTCTGATACTACAGCCGATGTCTATGCTAGTTCGTGGACTCTCCTGGAGAGAACCATCTTTGTTTCCATGTGGAGTTCTGGGTATACACGTGTTCTGGGACAAGCATATGCTCCACATACGAAGCGGATATAGTGAAGAAAAGAAGAATATATATAAATTAACCAATACTTTTTATATATATTTAACTTATTTTTAACACAGCTTAAAAATATGTATTAAAAGTTTATTTCAGTATTGACAGCGTGTACTTCATGTTAGTAACTGCATTGTGTAAATTAAAGTTATATTATTTCACAATTTCACAACATGTTTCTGTTTCCTCGAGAAAACATATTAAGTATATGTCGACAAAAACGTAAAATTTCGTCGTAAATACAATTTAGTAACCTTCAAAAGGGCTTGAATACATTTTTTTAAAACATAAAAGCTTTTAAGTCAGACAGACCGGGTATATATTATTTATCGATCTGACATAAATTTACATTAGGTCTAAGCGTGTGGCAATCTAGCAGCGTGGCGGTTAATAGCCTTCGTTCCGGCCAACAGGATTCACCTGTTGTGTTATCACTTCCGGTTAGGGAGCTTTTGCAAAGTGCCTGCAACAAGCTTGCAACTTATGTTTTCCCGTCGGCCATAAAGCTTTGCAGCCAGTCGAGAGGTTGTTCCAGCCACATTTACGCAGTCAGTATATTCACGGGTAATTCGCTGAAACTGAAAAGGGAATTTAAGGGCAAGAAAAATAGTACTGATGAAACCAAGTGCCTTAGAAATGTAAAATCACTTTAAGCAGGGAAAAAGACCTACTATGGATGATGTCTCTGTCTGAAAACGATTTTTAAGTATAAGATAATGATACACGCATATAATATATATAATTATAGAAACATCATCAATAGTAGCTTGTTTTTTTACTGGTTTAAGTAGTTTAACATATCTCTCATATTTATAGTAGAAAAATAAACGGTAGAAGCTGGAATTCGAAGCGCGTACTTTGCATGTTTGTTCTTTTCTATACCTTGCGCTGGTCTACTTTGTCGATTACTTCGAACTTTATCTACGCAGATAATATTTACTGTAGCTTCGTATGTTGCAACAATTTGTTTTAACTATATTGGCATATATATTTTATTGTCTGTCAAAAAATACAATATTGAATCTTATTCTAGAAAATCTATATCTAGAATAGATTACAAAAATATGAATTATAAATTAACAATATTTCACATTTCAGCATTTAAAAAAACCTTCTTGGTTGTAATCGATATAAAATTTTGATACGAATTTGACAACATGCATGGTTTAAAAGGATATGTCCACGAAATAAAAAAAAAAGTTAAAAGCAAATGACAAATTAAGTTAGTTGATTAAAATCATTAAAGAAAATGATTCGATGATCGGGTGTAGATGTCAGTATAAAGACTTCATCACGCTTTGGTGTACTGCCAAGGTGTGACTTATTTTTTAAAATCAAAGCGTCAATTTTATAATGAATGTTTCTTAAGTAATTAATTAAGTCCAACGAATGTAATTAGATATTTAATTTGTTAATCATGTATTGAATATAAAAAACCTTTCACTTGCTTTAAATTATGAAAAGTTTTTTTTTTTATAAAAATTTCGATTAAAAACTGCTTCCCTAAACACGCCTCAAGCCTTTGGCTTGCAGGTACGTGAACTTAAACGCACGTTTAACGTTATAATAAATTATGGGACAAGTCATCCTCTGAATTTTCCGAATGTTACAAGAACTTAGTCGGTGCTTTGTAATGGACTCGGAGCGGGCACTCTGCTTGCCTGCTGAAAATAATAAAATTTGACGACGATAATAAGCCGAATTGCATTTTTAATTTTACGATCCGGCAAAGGTTGTAAAGTATAACTTTAATAAGCAATGAACTTGGTTTTATGTAAAGGTATTAAAAAATTAACAATTTCAGGTAGGTTGCTCGCAAGTGGACAATAAGCTGGAGTGTTTAATGGAACGCCACAAATATTGTGATTTCTGTTAAAATACTGTTTTATTGTTATTGTGTTTTTAAAATGCGAAAATAGCAAACTGTACAAGAACTAAAAACTGATTCTGTAAGTGTTGTTTTTTGATGATATATAAGTTCGTGTTATCTTTCTTTTCGAAACATTTTTTTTTGCTTTTATGATTATGTTATATTTTCTTTTTTCATTACGAAAAAAGAAAATAATATATAAGGAAGATATGGAATTTTTTAAATTTTTATTAGAATATTATTTTATTATTTCAATATTCTAATCTACTTTTATAGATCATTTACTATATTACAATATTATTAATAATTAAATATACATATTCTATACATAAAATTATTTTTTCAACGCGTCAATCCAAACACAAAAATAACGGCAGAAGCCGGATACGAACCGCGGACCTTGGAAACCAAAATATGCCCAGGTATTCATACCGCTCAGCCGACTCGGCTATTACTATGCCTGGACCGACTCACGTTGAAACTAAGGTCCGCGGTTCGCATCCCGCTTCTGCCGTTATTTTTGTGTTTGGATTGACGCGTTGAAAAAATAATTTAATGTATAGAATATGTATATTTAATTATTAATAATATAAGGAAGAGTTTCGATGTGTAAAAAAAATACTTATCAACATTAGTAAAAATTAATAAATATTTTTTTAATTTTTATTAAACATTATTTATTTTAAGTGATATTATAATTTCGTATATTTGGCAGGACATATCTGTCGAAGAGAAGACGGTTGATGGGGAAGAACAGTATTGGAGTGGCGCCCAAAATCTTGCCAACGAAACGTTGTCCGTCTTTGATGTCGTCAGTCCCCTGCAAGATGGACTGACGACATCAAAAAAATAGCGGGAGTAGCCTGGATGCGGAAGACGGAGGATCGAAGACGATGAAGATTCATACGGGAGGCATACAGACCTAGCTAACAGTAGACGAACTCAGGCTGATGATGATACATCCTAGACGAAAAGGTAATTTCCCAAGGTGTTTGACGACTTATAACTATTTTTGCAGCTCACATTTAGTACCCTCATGTAAACGCTTATTTGCGTGTATTTTCTAGTACTTGTAAACGAGCTTAAAGTTTAATTTTCCTGCAAAATTTGTTCATAAAAACTCTGCAGTGAAACTGAAAAAAATCTATTTAAAAAAACAGAGCTTCCTTACTTTTTAATTATTTTTTCTTTGTGCGATCATGGCGCTACATTAGAGGTAATTATAAAGGACTTATAATATCGCAGTGTGTATAAAGTTTGCCTTTATCGCCACACCGGATATGCAGCTTGTGTCCCTTGACACACCCTCCCAGCCTCCCCATTTCCGGTTCCCGCGCAACTTCTCTTCAGGACAAGCCGGAAGCGGATGCTCGCTAGAGGCAGCATATGAAAATGAATCATGAATGCTGAAAGTTAATCCCGCAATTTCAATGGCCATCTTTGGAGTTTTAATTGAAATTTTCATTTAATATTAGTAGAATGGCTCGAAGTCAAACCACATTAATATATTAAATAATACCATTAGCGAATATTAAATTTTACTTTTTTGATTTGTTATAACCATACGTCCTAATAAAAAATATTTTTATGGTTTCGTTTTAATATGATATTTTATTTGATTATTTATTTATTTGAAGCCAATTGACTTGAATTGAATCGTCCACCTTAAGAATAATAAGAAAATCCAACATCATAATCAGCCTGTATCCGTCCACTGCTGAACGTAAGCCTACAACATGAATTTCTATCGTCTTCGATCCTCTGCCTTCCGCATCCAGGTCACTTCCGTTATTCTTCTTATGTCGTCAGTTCATCTTGCAGGGGGTCAGCCAATGCTTCGTTTGCTAGTTGTTGGGCGTCACTCTAATACTTTTTCCCCCATCGACCGTCGTCTCTTCGACAGATGTGTCTTGCCCATTGCCACTTGAGTGTGCCTATTCATTGGGTAGCATCCACTACTCGAGTTCTTCTGCGTATTTCCTCGTTTCAGATTTTATCTTCTAGCGACACTCCTAGCATGGATCTCTCCATAGCATTCTGGTGACCTTTATTTTATGGGTAAGACTTGCTGTCAGATTCCACGTCTCTGCGACATAAGTTAATACAGGGAAGATGCATTGGTTAAGCGCCTTAGTTTTAAGACATTTCGGAATTTTCGCTTTAAAAATGTACTTTAGTTTTCCAATTGCTGCCCATCCCAGTTGTATACGCCTGTCGATTTCTTTTGAAAACCTAACCTCACTTAACCTAACCTATGTATCCTCCCTGTATTTAATTATCTCGCAGAGACGCGGAACAGCAAGTTTTACCCATATTATAAAGACAACACATGACCCGATAAAATAAAATCATTATATTACATAATACGCTTAGACAAAAACAATTGCGTAGCGAAAATAATTATCTACAAGTTTATATGCAATAAAATAATACCGAAAAACTTCAAATGATTTTGCTATACACTTATCGAAGAAATATCAATATTCTTATATTTTAGAAGCCCTTGCATATAATCGACATTTCTCTCATTATTAAATTGGACAAAAATAAACGGTGAACTTTGAGACACGAACCTTGTATTTACAAGAATATTTTTATTGCCTCTATTTATTATTAATCCTTTCGTTACGGCTCGGTGGAATTCAAATTATATTGTCAATACGGCGTAAATTTTTCAAACCATTTTTTTTGCTTAAGCTAGTATTTGAAGCATAAATGTACTTATCTGACCTGTTTTCATATATCATATTGGTTCTTCTATCCTTAAACTATCAGATGATGCATAAAAAACTTTTATATTTAACAAATGTTGGTTATGTAACTCCATACATGTGGTGGCATTGACACATGTGGTTAACAGAAAAATCGCTCCTGTGACGAAACCGAACGATATTTATTTACATGCCTTACATATTCCTGTAAATAATTAATGTAGGTTGAAAAAGGGAATGACTGCAGTTTCAAGTTCCTACCGTAGATGTTACAATGAGTACTGAAAGTAACAAAACGATATTTCACGGCTGCCGATGTCAATGGTAGCGGAATCTTAGACGGCACAACCGATGTGAAAGGATTAATAATAACTAAACAATAAGACTAATTTTATCGTATTTCATGATTTAAGTAGTGAGCATGGTCTTGAGTTCTGAAAATATATGTATAGCAGGTGCAATAATCAAACTTTAAATGGATTTGAAATAATCGGAATGAGATCTCACTTCCGCAGCAAGTACCGAAGGCTCTCTTTGCAAACAAACTTTCAAAGCTGAAAGTCAAAGTTACATTATCTGATTCTGTTAGTATACAACATAAAACTATTAATAAGAAAACTTTATACTTATTTCTGTATTATGCTTTAAACTTATTATGATAATTTGTTCTTAGTTTATTTGACGTACTGTTATATAGTATATTTCATTTAACATTATATTATTTTACAGACGTTCGTAGAGGTGAAGAACTGAACAATCTTAAATTAATAGTATTATAATAAAATGTGCTTAATGCCATCCACGAGTTTGTTGCATTCTCGGTCAAATCCAGAGTTTTCAGATCCTTGCTTACAGTAGCAGTCCAGGTTGCCTGTGGTCTTCCAGGGCTCTCTTTATCCTGTGGTCCTCATCTCACCGTGTCACATGCCCATACCATCTTAGGCGGTTTTCCCTTATCTTTTCAGGTATAGGGTCCATCCGAAATGAACCCCGAATATGCTCATTTTGAACTCTGTCCACTCTAGTCACCCCGCCCGCCCACGTCAGCATCTTCATCTCTGCCACATTAATCCTATCCATGTCACGTTTCAGCGGGGTCCAACACTTCGATCCGTAGAGCATAGCTGGCCTTACAGCAGTTTTGTAGATTTTACCTTTGGTCCTAATTGGAATCTTGCTGTCACACAAAACTCCAGAGAGAGTCCTCCATTTCAGTCATCCTGTGTTTATTTATGCTTCACGTCAGATTCAGTTTTGGCGTGTTTGTTAAAAGATTATTTTTTTAAATTAAAGGGAACTAAAATATTTTTTTATTTTTATTAAAGTTAAGAAGTATATATATTTTGTATACTTTTCAAATGGATGTAAATATAATACGTATTTTTTTACTTCAAAGCTCTGTCAGCCGCCATGGTCTTTGTCTTATCCTATGTCAGTTTTTCGTCTCGTAGCTCCACCGAGAGAATTATTTAATGAAAACATGTTCAATAATTATTTTAAATTTAAATTAAAAAATTGAAAAATTAAAAATATTTAGTTTTGATTCACAATTTATTTTTATGATTACATGACTCGGCCACCCTGGAGACCATCTTCAATAATGGTTGAATTAAAAACTGGTAGTGGTTTATATAGGTCTTCTTCGTAGTATCAATCCGGTGGATTGGTTTGCAGCAACATATTCTTGCATCTCGATCTCCATTCCTCTCCATCTTCCGCAACCCTCTTCAGCTCTGCAAAAGAGCTACAACATGTCCTCAAACACTTGCTGCAAATACTCCCGTCTAGGTCGCCCTCTACAGTTTCTACCCTAAACCATCCCCTCCACAGTGTCGTGAAGAAGGCTATCGTGGCGCATAATGTGACCGATGTATCGGGCTCGTCTCTCTGAAATGGTTTTTATTAGGTGTCTATCTTTCTTGATTATCCTTAGAACCTCATTATATAGGTATGTACTAGTATTAGTTTCTACGTTAGTACACACTTATTTACAGAGTGCATATGTGTGCGGGTTAAGCCCTCATATTAATTAATTCAATAAATAATTCCAATCATATAAAAATGGGCTAAGTATACTGAATATATTACTCCAAAATAATTTCAAAATATCTTCACCTCTAAATCGTACGATATGGTTTTTTTTAAACAAAGCTATACATTCTCTTAGCGGCGAATAAAAATCGTGTAAAGTTAACCGAACGCAAACAAAACGACTCGTACAATTTTCCAAAGAATTTCCCTTTCGGTCGGATATTACGGCGGATGACGTCGCCGGCTCTTCAGCGCCCGATAGGTCCGATCCCTTGAATAATTTGACTCTCATTTCCCTCGCTTGTTTGCGGAAAACTCAATTTAAAACTTTGCCCCAATTCCACCAATTATATACGTTATTTGAATGAGATTCCCCCCGGAGCAAACGGCCCATAACACTTACAAAGTACAAGTATAAAATCCCATCCGGGAATCAGGAATGATGCCATACCGAGCAGAAGATTTCGCAATGCTCTTACACTGTTTTAGCGTCAAACTTATTTAATAAGGAATATTAGAACATTTTAAGTGTTTTTGCGGAGATGTTTTATCTCATATAAAAAAAAATATGTTTATTTGTTCGTGTTTTATGCCTGCCCACACCGTTCATCCGATTGCAATGAATCAAAAGTTCATGCGCAATGTCCATTATAGTTTATATTTAAAAAATCCACCAAAAACCGGAATTATAAAACAGGAATCAGGGGCGTATACTTACAGCAGTATTGTCCATAATATAATATTTAAAAAATGTACATATATGTAAGAATAAACTATCATATTATTAGATTTATTAGTACTGTAACAATTCTTGTTTTGTGAAAATAAAATATATTTTTTGTCTTTAGTGCGTAGCAACGCGCGATATTAAACACTAGTAGTTCAAAAAAATTATACTTACCTATGCAAATTAAATATTAAATGCGCAATTGAATATCTTAGTCTTTGCTCTTTATACTTGAAGAACTTTATATTATGAAGCAGCTCTGAACTAAGTCCAAGATAAGCATATTTCTTCTAACTGTAAGTCTAACTGTTTGAAGAGAGCTGTTTGAAGAATATAGTCTTTATGTAAATGCGCGTATGAAAGATGGATGTATAAGAATCTTATTGACTGTATATGTAACGTAAAAACATAATGACTAAACGCTGCATATGATGAAGATAATTATATGATGGTGGAGTAAGGGTTGGAAAGGTCGAAAGCGTATGTCACTTTTTGATCTGCTTATCTGCTTTTTCAACATATTTTCGTATGAATGTTTGTAAAATATAATTTGTCAATACATATTTGCCTAATTTGTTTGTATAAAAACGAAACATACATTCGCTACTGAATATATATTATTTTAAAACTGATTCATTTTCAATCAATTTAATTAAGTAACATCCTCCTCTCTTTCAAAGGTTGTTATTCCGTCACATGATGGCAGGATTAGGAGCAGATTAATAACACACCGACTTTTTAAGAAGCGCATTGACATCATAATTATCAAACGTAACACTAAAAAGTCCTGAAGATAATGAATTTGTACCTTTAACGACGATGTCGTATCAACACTTTACATACAGCTCCTAGTTATCTTTTTAAATTGATAGTATGTTTTACAGATCACCAACTGCTTACTCACGCATGTGTAAAGGGAGTTTTTTTAACAATTTTTGTGTGTAAAACAATCTAGTTCTGTAGTGACAATTTTTCTTTTTGGCACTTTTTGTTAATACTTTAATTGAACATAGAGCATCTTAAACTTAAGTTGAATGAATATTCGTAGACCACTGTACAGTATATATACTGCAGTGCTGGTACTGTTTTAATTTTCCCGTCTTTAATCACTATCTTCACGTTTGCTTAGACGAAGATTCCCCGCCTTGCCGTTCCGCGGTTTAAGAAAATGAAATGCAAACAGAAAGACGGCTTGTAAAAACAATGAGCTCGACTTTCCATGGAAATTTCTCCGGGCTTACGTTCAATCCCAAAGTGTTTCGGTACACTATGTTTTTGCGGTACTTAAAGCTGTTTTTTCTGATGATTACAAAATTTTGGTTTTCGGCTTCCGCCCGAATATACAATGGAAGCAAAACAAGCGCGATCGCATTTAATATTAAATTAATTAACACTTACACTTAATGGTAAGTAAGCAGATATTTTATTTTATTATCATTTGGTAAATAAAATATATATATTAGTAATATATATATATATAATCGTGTCGGAAACAACAGGGTCAGATCCTGTCTGCCCAGAAGTGGGCGACGTCGATGGCGTTACTTCTGGCCATCATCAGGTCTTCCTGGGTGCAGCTATTCGGGCACAGCGCGCACTCCAGAAGGCGTGACAGGGTCTGCTCCACGCCGCAGTCACATTCAGTTGGTCCGCTGTAAAACTGCCAGGCCCTCATTTGTGTCCTCGTCTTGCATACTCCGGTCCGAAGTCTGTTAAGGGACCTCCATATATTCCACCCTTGGTCATGTCCAGGGGCTAGGTCCTCTTTCGGGGCAATCTAAGTATTCCCCTCAGTTGCGCTTCTCCACATGTTCAGCCGCAGGGTGGCCTCAGGCATCACCAGGTTCGTTGTCGACTGTAGGAAACTTCTTCTTGATTTGAGCCGTGTGGTTACCTTTTGGTACCCAAACATAGGGTGGAGTGCGTCGTGGGTTGCTTTGGTGAGTTCCTTCGTGGTAGTAACTTCTCGCCGTATGTTTGGTGGGGCAATGCCCGAGAGTTGTTATAGCTTTGATATTGGGGTAGGCTCTAGGCACCCCGTAACCACCCGGCACGTTTCATTCAGAGCAATATCCACTTTCTTGGTATGGGCAGACCTCGCCCATACTGGCGCAGCATACTCGCCAGCAGAGAAACAGAGAGCTAGAGCACTTGTGCGGATCAGGTTTGGTTGGGCTCCCCACTTCGTACTTGCCACTTTTCGGAGTAGGTTGTTTCTGGTGGACACCTTTTGCTTAACAGACTGACAGTGTTTCTCATAAGTGAGGGTCCTATCCAGCTTGACCCCTATTAGTAATTAAATACACACAAAAATTCTACATCAAATTTTTACACATCAATTCATTCAGAAAAAATACCGGCAGACGCGGGGATTTGAACCAAGAGCGTTGCACCTTTGCTCTATCCTACACACCGCGCTGTCCACACGCCCATTCTCTGCCTGGACAGATACGCGAAACTTGATGTATACATACCATTGTTAACATCATATAACGATAGATGTCTCTGTAGTATATATTCAGAGTAAGTATAATATTATTTTTATGACTCAATCAGTCTACATTTATTCACAAGCTTTTTTATTATTAGTATGTTACCGACAGTCTGTTTATTTAGTCTATATATATATTTTAAAATTATTTTTCAGACTTCGAGAGAAGTAGAACTATGTAACTTTTGTAAAAGGAAAAAAAAAACTTAAAATATGTCGTATATTGCACAGTTCTTCTGTTTTTTAGGGAAATTTTTGATGTACAATTTGTTTGACTAGATACTGCATGCGGTTACAGTCTACAGTGTGAATTGTGGTTGTTATGTACGAGCAAAAATTAAAAAGGTTCCAGGTATTTATTAATCTTCTTCTAAAGGAGATTCATGTGTGACAATAAATAAAAAAGATTAGTTGATATTTCAGATTCAAATAACGCAAGGTAAGTAAAATAAAAAATATAAACTTCGATAGCAAAAAACTCTTTTATATGCATTGGTTTTTCACTTTCAAACCGACAATGCAAATCCCACCACGCCCCATTAAGTTATTGCAGTAGATACAATTTGACTTTATTTTATATATAACAATGGTATAGTTTTTTTCTTTTGACAGCTTTGCATCGAATCCCTCATGATTGATGAATGTTCAAAGAATCCCCACTGAAGAAGCTGAAGATTATGGCATCTCGGAAAGCTGCGGAGGGGGTTGAAGGTATCTCTAGCGGACTTAGAAGAGAGGTCAAAGCGCACGACTCCCACGCAAGAATTTCAAAGTATTTACTTTGCAAAGACGATTTTTTTTTGCATACGAATCAGCATATACTCTCAATTTTGTCTCAATTAATTTGAAAAACCTCCTAAACTTGACACGATTCTGGCCCCGAACTCGTAGTAAAAATGCTACCTAGAAATCTCTTATTTCAGAAATTTCTAAAGTCATCGACGACATATTTGGACTCAATAATGGTAAGATTATTAGCTTACTAGTATTTTTGGTTTTGATTTAATTATACTAGATGATTCTAGTGCGGTATGAGAAAGAGTATTCATATTAAAGGTCCAATTTGAACCATATTCATAATGTATATTCGATATATAGAAAAAAATAAGTGAATAAAATGGACAACGTAGGTAGCATTAGAGTCAAGTAATTAATGAAAATTTATGAAAAAAATCATAGCACGTATTAACCTAAATTCAAAATCTAATGCTATAATTTGGTTTATATTCAAAACGTGTGTTAGTATGGATGTGAAAAAAATTTATCTCTAAAACGAGTTTAGAAATAAATATATGATTGCAGAGTCAGCTAGTACTTCAAACTCATGACTGTTACATTAACAACATTTTTCATAGTCCTGTTTAGATGATAAATTAATCTTTGCCTTTAAATAATAAATTCGTTTAAATTTAAACACAGATGAGTTGTCATTATAATCTGAAGCTTTATATAATCCACTGAAGAGATATTTCACCGTCGTCCAGCGGTATTATCCTGTATGTGTTTACACAAAGCCATACGTGATAACGCCTGCATTCAGCTGATGCTTGCATCCCTGGAGGGCGTTGAGAGGATTAAGTAGACGCGTTGAGGCGATGACTTTACGAGGATCAGGTGGATATGTGACTTAAACCAGTGTAATTCAACATTTTAGGCATCGCTGACTCTTAGAAATGTTCCTGAAATTGAATGATTTAAACATGTTTTTCAGTTAAGCAAACGCGTAGTCACATATTGTTTTTCCAAATAGATCAACTTGTGATTTACGTGAACAATTTATTCCAAAGTTGTAAGCAAGCGTCCAGTTCATCTCGGTAATTTAAAACCATACGCTGCGCCTTGCCATATGACAAGTGTTGATATCAGAGGTTTATCCATTTCTACCTGTCTGTATTCTCTTGTATGTGCTTAAATAAAAAATATTGAAATCATTTTTTTTTTTTGTCAATGGTATTGGTTGGTTGATTCGTGGTTTTTTATGTGGTCTTTTAAGTGATAATATAATTTATTTTATTATTTCACATTAAAAATTCTGAATGTATTGATATACTTTTGTCAAAATCAATATATTGTATAAGATACTAGCTTTTTGATCGCAAAATTTTATAATTTTAATTAAACATTTATTTTTCTTACTCAATCAGCTTTCATTATCTCCCTGCTTTTGAAAAATCAAAATACCAGTGCATTCACTTTGTTCACTTTAACTTCATCAAATTATAAATGTACTGGTTTATACTTCAGATCAGTTATGTGAAAATTTTCTTGTTTATATTGTAACTAACTAACGCATCTTACTTACCACATAAAAAATACCGTTAATATATTTGACAGCTGCTTACAATAGAAATCTCACGATTTCATTATAATTTATTTTACAATGGCAGATTGAATGCAATACTCCGTACTTTCTCTCGTAACCATCTGAAAAGTTTTCCTAGCATATAAACAAATCGAAAGTCATTATTTACGTATATACCTGTATAAATAAGGAATGCATTTATTTTTCTCAATATTTCTAAATTTTTTACGAATACTTTGGTTTTAATTAATGTAATGATTACATTACGTTAATAAAGCTAGAACCATAACAAATATAAGTCGTGCAATCGATGCTTTTGATATTTCAGAATATAAATGCATTGTATATATCTCCGGCTTCAGGCTTTCAGTTTCAGCCGTCACAGGTTATGATTAATTAATTGAAACCCCACCCAACTACCGGTGGTCTGCAGGCAAGCGATGCGATAAGTATTTAGTATGATGATCGCTATTTTAACATGGATCACGTAAATCGAATATGAATCACAGAAATGAAGGCCGCACTTTCGCATTTAATGGACCACTTGAGTCCTTTTTTCGCAAACAATGTGTTAAAGTATTAAGTAAAAGTTATATTATGTTGTAAAGTTTTTTGTTGACAATTTGGAAGTAAATTGTTTATGTGTAAATAATTATTGAAAACTTTATAAAATGCCAGATTCTGGAATACGACAGCTTCAAATTACTTGGAAATTTCTGGAACCTATCGATTTAATTCAAATAGTGAAGATTATCTGATAAATTTTACACCCTAATATCTGATCACTAAAAAAAATAAAGAAGATAAGTTACGTTACTAAGTCAATTCTTACACCACTATCATGAGTTCTGTCATTACAAAAATTAATTATATGACTTGTATTATTAGACCAGTCAAAATCTTTCCAAGCATCCCTATAAAATTGACATTTGTTAACTCAGGATGAATATTTTCTTTATGTATTTCTGTAATAACCTTAGTTGACTATGTAAATGTATCTTTATTTATTTCATCATACAATAAATACTTATAAATACAATATATTTAGTTTAGAACTACGATATTCTCAATACCTACTGGCACACAGCCATTACATTTTATACATACTCCAACAACCAAAATAAATAAACCACATGAAACTTTACATAGTCTTGTACTGTTGTCTCCATTGTTTATATTTATATTATCAAAATAATCTTATATAATTCAGAAAAAAAAATATTTAAAATATATGCGTATTGATTAATTAATAAGATATTAATTTCATGGTTATTATACGTTATTTTATTTTTTTACACTTCATAATAAAATTTGCATTGAATTGGGCTAATTATATGTCTGCAGGACGTTTGCGGATGAATTGATTTGTCTCTGATTCGAAATCAGCCAATTAAGAAAAAATAATAATTTCCTTCACTAAAAACACTCGAAATAATGAAAAGCTTCTCTTTCAGCAAACAAGTGTTTACCTATTGTTCGTGTACAATAAAACAATTTTCATTCCTGAATATTTCAAGATTTCGAAACAAAGCATTATTTATATTTCTCCATTTATTAAGATGTTCATGATGAATAATAAATAATAAAGATATTTTCAAAAGCATTTTTTACATGGCAATAAATAAATATATTAAACATTTTAATTATTCAATATAAATGGGATATTTTTTTATTGCTTACGTCAACGGATCAACAAAATAAATTTATATATTTAAAAAAAATGCATCCTGGCAACTGGTAGAAACCGTATGGCTCTATAACCTTCAGTAAAACTGCTGGACGTTACATTTGTGTGTTACGTTTATGTGCGGGTTGACGATATAAATTATATGTATATATATATATATATATATATATATATATATATATATATACATATATTTATATCGTCAACCCGTATAACCTGGACGTTACATTTGTGTGTTACGTTTATGTGCGGGTTGACGATATAAATTATATATATATATATATATATGACGATATAAATTATATATATATATATATATATATATATATATATATATATATAATTTATATATTTATATTTAAATAGAGCAGTTTTTTGAAGAGATGAATATGAAATAAGAAGTAAACACAAATACTGGATGAGAATTTCAGAGCTTACGGGTGGCATTTAAGAATGAATTTTAGAAACTGCAAGTTCATGCTCGACATACATTAACCGTGAATAAATCTTCAAAAAAGTGCAATGAGTCTGTTGGTTGTGAGTGAGTGCAAGAGGAATCAATTATTTGTGTTTGTAAGAGAAGCGGCCATGAAAATAACGATAAAAAATTATTTCGATAATTCTTGTTGGAATTCCATAATATCAGATTTTAAAAAAATAATATTTAGAATTTATCTCACAATATAATAGTAGACGACATGTTTCGGCCACGTCGAAACATGTAAAGCAAATAGTGAGTGAGAAGGTGGATATAAATTTTGTGATTAGTATATGTGTTTTGGAAATCAATAGTGTATAAGGGAATTCATTGATGAAAAGAAGAAAATAATATGTATAATTACAAATGCCATTAAAAAACATTAAACATGTACACCAATAGATTAATTGCAATTAAGTAAGAATTCTAGATAATTTTATCATAATTTTGGTGGATAATCCAAATGTATATGGGGAAACTTTACAATTTTAAGTAGATATATCACTAATTGATGATAATGCTAGTCGAAACATGTCGTCTACAAATTTATTTTGTGATAAATTCTAAATATTCTTTTATTTATATCTGAACCATAGAAAAAACTAATCATTAGACGTTCTTTTGTATATATAAATTATTTTATATAATATTTTTGATATCGCATATCGTAAATTTCAGTCCTTTTTATGTTTTAATTTTATTGCAACTAACATTCGATATTGAATGTTCAATAGTTTATGGCATGGAAAGAAGATTGAAACATATTTTCTAAAGAACAATAAAATATTTCATCTCTCCAATGCATTCCATTGAATAAATAACCAAACCAATCTACTTATGTCGGCTATAAATTGCGTAGTTATTGTCTACTTAACCTGAACGTAATAGCTTGAATATTTCACTCAAACAGCTAGCTAATATTATATTGTGAATATATAACAGCTAGTGTTACCATTCAATACGGGAATTGATCTCGAAATATCATCAACGATTTTCAAAACATATTATTCCAATTTCCTACGTCATATTTCATTATTCGAACCAGGAATATTACTTTTGAATGGAGTGATTAAGTACTTTGTTTGATACATTATCTAATATATGCAATTCAGATGTAGCGTAAAACGTTAAGTTGGGCTTGGAAAGTAAAGTTGTTACTTCCTGACAGTATTTACAAATGATTTTGTTATATTTTTTCGCAACTAACATCACACTTTATCTTCGTATATCTTAATATGGAACATATAGTCAGCGAAAATTGAAGCGACTTAGTTCTATACAGACAAGCAAGGACTACCACAGTCCGACATGACGTTCGTGGAGGTACAATTCTTAGAACATACCTACCGTATTCTTAGAACATATCCACGTTCTCCGGAATGAAACTTGAGTATGTAGTTACCATGGAGATATAAATCAATAACGCTCGTAAAAAAGATAACTTGAATAAGACAACTCAAAACAAAATAAATCATTAATCCTAAAAAAAAACCTGCAATGGCGGTCGAAATATTGGTTGAAGGAAGTTTGCCACACACCGCAAAACCCAAAAACCACAATATCGACTTAGTTCTGTTAGTTGTCGCTGTTTGATAGTCATACCCAGACATTTCTGCTCCCGAAAGTCCTCCTGAGAATACATATGTTTCCCGGCAATCCCTAAAGCAGAGAGGTCTTGAATAGATGAAGGCTGTAGTATTTGAGAAATATTTTGGGTGATATGCTTATAGGATTTTTGTAAGTAGTTTGGATACTAGCCTGATGCTCTTGAGGCCTAGACCATTTGTTCTTAAGAAGCGGTGATACCAGATCAGCGACATGCAGTTAGTATGAGGCGGTGATCCATCCATGTTGTGGTCCGTATTCAATATTGCTTAACTTCGGTGACTTAACGAGAAACACACGACGCTGATGTGACATTAGTACATCCTTAGCACGACATCATATTTAACCCTAAAAAAGCAATATATATTTTGACAGCATATATATATAAATGAAAGAAGACTGAACGCTATATTGAGGTTGATTGTACAATGTACATACATTGTTTTTTTATGAGGCGAATGAAGCCTTAAGTGCAAAAAACTTGTAATCTTTTATGACAAATCGAAAGTAGAAGCCGGTTTTTAGTTGTCGTCATTGATATGTCTTGTAGTAGTATTTCCTCTTGAGAAACAGAGTCGTCCCACACAACCTAGAGCCGATTTATAGATTTCCCATACACCCGAGAACAATAATAATTGCCCACAAGTCTCCCATATCCATTACAGTCTATATCCTCCATATTCTAGCATCTTCTGCAATCCTTCAAAATGTGTACTTAGCAACATACACTACCCACATTAATCTAGAGTTGGAAGCGCTTGCAAAACTTGTACATTCACTAAACAGAATCCTAGAATATAATCCAGTAGAACAATATAAACGTAGGTTGTTCAAGAATAAATTAGATTATATCAAAAAATTAAAAACGATTAACGCTCTTAATCTAGGCGTTTTTCGTGTATATTAACGCTCGTATTTAAAGCATTTAATCTGTCACCGATTTAAAGAGTTGTTACTCGCCTGCGTTCATCAATTAATAGCTTTATTGTACATTCACCAGCTTCAACTGGTCTTCCAATACGTGGTGCATCTTTAACATTAAAACTGCAGTACCGTCATTTTGACCTAATTTGGCACATGTATTTTGTTAATACATCATTTACATAAATATCCTATAATTAAAAAAAAAAAAAAAAGTTTTTTACAATGGTCCAGGCTTTCTAAATAATATTTTTATTGTAAGAAAAACTTCTTCTTTAGATTGTGTTTTGATATTATCTTAACTCTATTAAACTGATGCCGTAAAGCTTCGAAAAACGATCTTCTGTGTCTTATTTTTGTTCGCTCGCCTGACATGCACACCAATAATGATAGTTTCAATATATAATATTACACGGCGTTTGCATACGCCATTTTATTTGTTAATTGACAGTTGCTACTTTTCACGTTGGTGCAACTGTCATCTTTAACTTGCATTTTTTGCCGTGATCGTCTTGGCGGCGCTGGATGTCTCAGTTTTCCGGCAGTTGTCAGTTAACTTTCGTCCGGCCGGCGAACGCCATACCGGTCGGATGAAAAATCAATTCTTTATTTAATAAAAAGAAATACGAATTGTGCTTCAAAAACAAGTTCTTTGTGTTGTTAATCTGCTCCTGCATCTCTCCTCGACGCAGCCTCGTGACGAACTCGCGACATGTCGTCTTTTTAAAGTCGGAGGATGTAATTTTATTATAAATATAAAATAAAAAATTGAAATCGCACGTAAAAGTTTGACGATCTTAACACTATGTTATGTTAGTGTTTACTCTGGAATGTATTCGAGTGAAAACAAACACGGCGTTTTGGTTTGCGGATCAATTTATGGCATTGAATTTGCGATTAGATCTGAAAATGCGTAGTAAGTGACATTCCTGAAATATGCATGTGAAATCTCAACATTGAATAATGGGGTATTAGCTAAACTTAGTTAAGGCATGCTAAATATTTCAAATAGTGTTATTTGAGCTGAACTACGTTGAAATGTTAATACGTTTCACTATTTGAAAGCATTCTCATAGAGATAAAAATGTATTCAACAAAAATAAATATACCTGTTACAAAAAATAATCAATATTATTAATTAAGTCACTATTAAAATAATTTAGATTCAGTAATAGCCCGTTAAATTTCTTACAGTTTACATAAATGTTTTTAAATTATTATTTTATAACACATTTCATCAGTTTTTAAAATTTTATTCATATGATTACAACTCTTCTATGTTATATGTAGAATAAAAAAAAAATATTGAAGCTAACATTCACAAACCACCTAAACTATGCCTCGGATACTATACCTTACGTATTTCATAAGTATCCGGATTCTTACCCTGGATGTCGTAATGAACCATATACAGTGAGACCCCGCTTAACGATGATTCGTTTAGCGCCGTTTCAGTTTAGCGCTCTTTTATTTCATCCCGAGGATTCCCCGAAATTGTGCGCAGTACTAAGTTTAAGTAACAGTGAAGACATTGGACACTCTGTCGATATGGATGAGATAGTAGAAAAAATATTGGAATTAGCGAAACAAACCGGTTTATGTGGAAGGCGTCGAAGAAATAATTCAAGAAACAGCAGATAGTCTTTCTAATGAAGAGCTCAAGGAATTATCTGAGCAAGAAAAAAAAAACTATTGATATTAGTGCTTTCGAAGAAGAGGAAAAAGATCTTTCGATGGCGTTTGTAAAAAGGAGTTTGACCACTATAACTGAAATTATGGACTAATTTGTTGAAATGATCCAAATTTTGACAGGAGTTCAAAAGCAAGACGGGGTGTTATAGATGCTTAATCCACTTATCAACAACTTCTAACAGAACGCAAAAGGAAAACGCAAACTAAATTAGATGCCTTCTTGAAAAAAAGGCAGAAAATTGGAAACACAGATTAGACTGAATGATCTGACTGAATTTGTTTTTTTAAGTATGTATATTCGTTTATATTGTTTTATTTTTGAAAGTAATACATGTTTGGTTTTATTTATATTACAAAAAACATATTTATTAAATTTAATACCTAAAATTTTTTTATCCATCTTCCCCTAACCCCATTATTTACATGTTAAGATAGCCTCGCTTAGCGCTGTTTCGCATTACGCTCTACTTTGATGGAACGTATCCCCCGCGTTAAGCGGGGTCTTACTGTATGTTATTTCTATTTAAACTTCGAATACATACATACTATAGAATAATACAACAATACGTTTTGGTGTGGAGAATAGCATCTGACATAACTAAATGGCAGCTTTTTGTGGTAAATATATGTTCCAGGTGTGCAGCGGATATGGAAAAAGAGACCGAAGAAACATTAAAAAAAATACATAATTTTGTAAATGTGTTTGAAAAATACCGAATTTGTAAAATAAGTATATACTATATTGTATTCAGATTCACAAGAAAAAATATAAATATAAAATATTTCTTAGTGCATATATTACATTACTTAATAAATGGTATTCCAGAACGAATGCCAATCTGGAAGTTCCATTTTTTAAGTACGTCCATAATATTTATTACGAATAGGGATGTGTAATAAAAAGCAATTGTACGTTGACCAAACGATTTATTTTTTCGTACATAAATGACATCAGAGAACGTCAAATCAACAGTTGCTTAAAAAGTGAAAAAAAAAAAAAAATCTCAAATGAA
Source organism: Glossosoma conforme (assembly GCA_022606575.1). Lineage (NCBI taxonomy): Eukaryota > Metazoa > Arthropoda > Insecta > Trichoptera > Glossosomatidae > Glossosoma > Glossosoma conforme. The sequence goes on along the minus strand of JAGTXR010000003.1, from coordinate 5,956,246 downwards.
AGAGCAATTATATGATAAAAAACAAATACAATTAATATATTATGTTTATTAAATAAAAATAAATTTTTGAATATATTTTTCTACTTTCTATAGAACTTCTCATTATTAATAACATTAAGGTTGTCAACTGACAAAACTTGATGAAACTGCATAATTATAATTTTAGAATTAATTTTAATTAAAAAATTAATAAATTAAAAATACTTAGTTTTGATTCACAATTTATTTTAATGATTACATGTTTCGGCCTTCAATTTTTAATCAAAACTTAATATTTTTAATTTATTAATTTTTTAATTAAAATTAATTTTAAAATTATTCTCATAATTATTCAAAGCCTTTTCCTGCGACACGGATGTTCGACTGTCTGCCATTTTTAATGATTCTGCACGCTTGTAAGTCAGCTTTAAAGATCTATCGTGTTCCAAAGCTTGGTTATCCAAGCTGTGAAGTACATACTTTTACCACAAAAAAGCTGCTGACTTACCTATGAAACTTTCTCCTTTTGCACCTGAATTTATGACAGACAATGGTGGATTTAACTTAGTAAATGTTGAAAGATGTTGCAAATATATTATGAAAAGAACCTTCTAGGCAGTGCTCTGGTAAGTCGAGCTGCATGATATAAAGTAAAAACCATTGCTTAGAGTGCTTTGTGGCATCGATTTATTACGATCATATTCTTCAGTTAGGGAGCAAATATGGAATGAATTTGGTAAATTTTGTCCATCATTATCACTAAAACTCGGTCACCGTAATTATATAAGCTGCGGTCGGATTTGGTATTATTAAAATTCTTGACGTCGTTAACTTTTCAATCAAAATTCACTCACAAATTCTTTAGATCTGCGAGTACTTTCCGGCAAAACGAAATTAGATAAACAAAATCTCCCATATAATTCCGCTCCCAGCTGAAAATTTTCAGGCCACTTGAAAAACCCACTGAAAAAAATAATATGCCGACGATTTTCCCGAGCCCCGAGAAGTATGAATAAATTCCTTCGGCCGCTGGTATGAATGTATCAAAACGTTTCAGGAATTATTTCGGCGGTCGGACCCAAATTCAGCGAAGGCCGCGTATTATAATTCGCATGTTAAATTATGAAACTTTTTGAAATTAAAACATCGCGTCGATGGATATTTTAGAATTTGGGTTCATCATGCTTACAAATTATGCTAAAAGCTTTATTTAATATTATGCTCAAAGCATAATTTACTAAATAATATTATTTTTCATGACTTCTTTGGGCCTTTAGACCAATCGCCTTATACCTACTAACATCCTCCTCTCTCAAAACAAAGAGATAGAGGGGCGTTATTACGTCGTGAGGGGCAGGATGAGGAGCAGGGCAGCAGACAAGGAGTTTCTTGTTGAAGCACACTGATTTTATTTACTTATAAACATTACAAGGTTAGGGCCGAGCGGAAACATACCGCCGGCCGCAACAACGACGTTGTCTCGGTTATCGCTCGGGGCTGACTGACGCCGGCCGCACTGGCGCGGCTCAAGGCCGTCAGCGCTGCCGGTGGCGAAACTACGTACTAATGCCAATGTGACCATACGTTACATAGTTTACGTTAGTTATAGTTTACGTTTACATCAAGGTGTGGCGAGCTATGAAAATATAAGACGAAAGATCGTTTGTCGAGGTTTTCGGTAACAGTAAGCAAGGACTACATCATGCTGATGTCACTACTTATTTTAAAACACTACAGATAAGATTGTTTTCTGGAATCTTTCTTATTATACAAGTCATAGGCTTTGGTGAGCAACACCAAATGTAAATAAAGTAATAGACTTGGATGTCAAATTAATTTTATGAGAAATCAAACTTTTTAAAAAACATAGCAAACACTTTATAACAAAGATTTTATAACAACACAATCGTTGTATTGCTTCAATATTTCGAATTGGAAGCAAACGATTTCATTTTTGTTAAACGACTTAAATTTGATGGTAAAAGAAAGTTATCCCGTGAAATCCAGGCAATCACAGCAAGTTCGCAAGCACACTTAAAAATAAATAGTACTTTCGTGCGCCGGGCAGATACAATGCTTAAAAAATAATATGCGTCTTATAATATCCTTCCATCACTGTCCCATGAGTGCTCTGAATATTTTTAATTATATTAGATATATTCATGGAATTAACTATATTTATTTTTCAACATAAAAAAGTTTCCCAAACATATTATTTGTGAATATACTCTTGATATTAGGTAAGTATATTTACGAGTATTATCATTACTTTCATAACTATAAATAATCCTTTTTTTCTCTACGGCATGCATTCAACCATTTTATTGTTGGAAAATATCTTCATTCTTCTATTGAAGCATAAATTTCAATTATTTCTCACCACTACAGAATAAAAATAAAATAAAAATAATATATTCCACCAAGAAGGCATTGTTTGTGCTTTAATGTTCAATTTAATGTTTGACTTAATAAATTTATTTGCTTAACAAAAATACTTCAAATTCTTAATTGTAATTGATCATATTTGAATATTTATTGTTATCAAACAATGAAAAACAAATATTTGTTGATGAATGAAAAAAGTAATTCCACTTAAAACGAAATTGGATGAAATCGTTTAATGCGATCATAAAATGTTTTAAAATTAATGAATTAATAAAATATTATTTTTGCCATGTTTTATATTCAAAAGTTATTATTCGCAACTCTCTCCTAGTTCATAAATGAATATATTTTTTACAATATTTACAACAGTTATTAAAATCATTATTTTAGTACTCGATTGATCAATTACATGAAAAGCAGCACACGTATAAATTACCTTCTTGGATGGGTGTCTGAGTCTAGTAACACAGTTCGACTTTTAGGATTAACTTGCTCCTTAAGACCACATGTTCCAGGTTAGATTAATCATACCATCTTCTTAACATATGCGGTCAAAAAATTCCCTAATATGCCTCAAATAATCCAACAGGCTCATACCTATGACCCAGGGTCTTGTTTCAGTTTCAGTGACTTGATATGAATAATTACTTACGTAGTCGTTAATATTTCTTAATAAGAAATTATTCATAGATAAAATACTGTTATTAAGTAAGAGATTTCTTATATTTGCAATAATTATGATGTATATATCAAGCCAAAAAGTAATTGCTGTTTAATTAGATAAATATACTATCCGCAAAATTTCTCCTTCATATTAAACGCAATTTTGAAAAAACAGTGGGCAATTTGTATTCTTCTAAGAAAGTAATACTTAAATTAATAATGTATACATAACTGTAATTTAACGTGATTCGTATTAAAACACGTTGTAAACATTAATACTGAAATAGCGAAATTTACGTAATCTTATAATATAATTAATAAAGTAAAGATATCATTGCAATAGTGAAACTAACAATAAGATTAATATAAATAAAATTCTGAAAGAGTTAATTTTGTATATGGAGTAGTGATAAAGTACTTATGTGAGATTGATCATTATAATCAAAAATATAAAGATGGAAACATTGACGAATCATAAATAACAACATAATTTAGCAAACATTTCGTTTGAAAGAAGAAAGAAATACACTCTTCCATCTACTCCTAAGTCCTGCGTCCAGTTTCATACTCCCTTCGCTCTCGAAAAACAAAATTATCTGCGACGCATCCTTATATTATATTTGTTTTCCCTTCCAAATGAGATACAAGCATTACGATTCTGGTGCTATGCAAACTATATTAGTAATGAAAAGTTCACATGTGCCTAAAAAAAAACGCTATATACTCTCTAGCAGACTCTCCAGTTCAGGATTCAACCTCAAGCCACCACGTTTCTAAAAACTAAATTATTCGCGACGAACTTACAAAATTTATATCAACTTTATTGTGAGCGTGACGATTCTGGTACTCCGCGAAATATATTTTTATTCAAAAGCACGTAGTTCAAAAAATATTAAAAACTCTTTTTAAGAGGATTTCGGTTCTCTATCCAGCATGCGTTCAAATAAAAAAGTTTATTTCCTAAAATTCGTTTGCATAAAAACACATTTCAAATGAAAAAATATAGCAAAGCAGTAGTCGCGCCGTACTTGATTGCATCGAGGAGTGTCGCATCGCGCTGATTGAAGAGCCCTCGGAATTTTTCGACGCAATGTTTTTGAGTGCAACAGCGCTGCAAAATTCTAGCGCAAAATCGACTGCAATTATTTGATCGGTAGTGGAGTGGTGTGATGCAACGGTCTGTGTTGCAACCGCTAAGCTGGACTGCGTTTCGACGATAGTTTGGTAAAAGGCATCGTTACCATTTTTCTTCAAGAGCTGAAGAACGAAAAGTAAATAAAATTCTCAAAAATGAGCCAAGGTTACACGTAATATTCTCTGAGTCATTGCAGAACTGATAATTAGTGATAAAGTGAGAATTTCAGAAATAAGAAAGGTTTGCGATATTGAAGATGTCGTGTGATGTGGACGATCTAGAGCAGAGCTCCGCAACCTTCTCTCATCTACGGCACACCAAAGTACTTATTTGGATTCTGCGGCACACCAAAGTTCTCACCTTGAATACCGCGGCACACCAAAAGCCAAAAATAGATATTAATTTGATCAATTTCACTTTTTTTTTAATATCATTTAGAACTTAATAAAGTAAGTACCTCGTTGTATGTGTACATAAATAGGCGATAGGTGCTGGGAGCTTGAGGACCGTTGTAAAATTATTTATTTATAATATTGCCTTATTTGATCGCGGCACACCTGTATCGGCTTACGGCACACCAGTGTGCCGCGGCGCACCGGTTGCGGAGCACTGATCTAGAGGGCGGTATTTGGGAGATAATGCAGAAATAATGTGTTTTGAAAGAATGGTGAGCATAGTCGTTGACGGGCTATTATCAGAAATCTAACTCCTAGGAAGAATATATATAATATTGGTAGATATCCACTTAACATTAAAAGTATCTGCGCAATAAGAAGACGCAGGTGCTACAGAAAGTTTTTTTGATGAGTATAAAATGCTTGACTTATTTGTGTTGTGACTCATTCGATGGTTAAATTATTATATTTTGGAATATTTAATACACATATATTTATAGATAGTTGATATGTTATTAACTATCGATAGTAGCTCCAAATAACTACCATATTTTCCCTGACATGAAGAAACACACGAGTGGAACGCATTTCGGCGATAGAGAAGAGCTGGATGAAGTGGTTCTCAGGTATCTGCGTGGCTTGGAGGCAGATTTTTTTGACTCGGGCATTTAAAAGCTCGTATACCGCATGCAAAAATGCATTGAACTCAGTGGCAACTATGTAGAAAAATAGGTAAAAGTCTGAACTTTCCAAAACTGTACGCATTCATGGAATTAAACATGTTTTACACTGTGAAAGTCCCCTAAAAGTACTGGAGGACTCTGCGAAATGCCTTAAGGTCACAGGTTCGATGAAAGGAAAATCCTGATCTATCTCCTTCTCGTGGTGGGGGGTGAGCGACATCAGTCGGCCAATATAGACAGGGACCGAATGTTTGCCGGAATAAGCTAACACCCAACTAACCTCATCAGGTCAAGCTGGTTAGGGCACTCTATTGTCCTGGAGGTAGTTAATGCCCTCCAAAGGCGGATGAACCTCTATGGTCAACGGCATTAGGATGTGGAAATAAAGGGGAAAATATCACATTAAAGGTCTTAAAGACATCCCATGTATCAGCAAAAAAAAAATTATTGCATCTCAAGTAGACCGAGAGGAATGGAAATCAAGATGCAAGATTCTGTTGCTGCAAACCAATTCACCGGATTGATACTACGAAGAAGACACTGTGAAAAAACACTGGGAACTTTATTTTACGGATAACCCTCGTATATTCATATTCTCGTAAAATGTTTCTAAGAATTTTCAATGTATATTTTTTTTCAAACTCGTGTATTCCAGGTGTAACAATTCTGAGATGATATACGTCAAAAATGCTTTGAAATGAAATTAGTAAAATAAATGTATTGAACCCTTTTGTCGACCATCGATATAGATCGAAAACTTTACTGTTCAAGTACGCGCTGCGGAATGGAAGGGCTATAGGACAGAGTCGTTTTTTCGTAAATATTTAAATTGTATGATGTATACATTTATGAATCACAGAATTTTTTTATGAATAAAAAATCATCTCTTGTATTAATAATGGTATTTATAATGAAATTGAAAGTTATATTATTTCCAGTTATCTCTGAAGTTAGCTTGTGCTTACTTCAGTGTTATAAAATCACTGAAGATAAGCAACATTGGGCGTGTATCATAACACGGATGGATAACAGTCTATTTCTTACAACGTGTTGATGGTTATGTAGAACCGCTCCTTAAGATCAAATAGCTAAAGCCTTGGAAGCATCGTGCTAATCATTTGATATCCTAAACTATTCCGATTATCAAATCACCCAAAATATGCCATGTTACTGTCACAACAAGTCACCTGTAAGCTGCCCTGAAAGTCATCTGGAACCATATATAGTATGTTACTTGTACTAGGTAGAACTTCTGCTGCAAAGATGTTTTATTACAAAATATATGATAATGGCAACTTATAACTAATTTGTAGAAAAATATGATGAATAGATATAAAACGAATACAAAATTCAAAAAATCAAAGTAAAAACTAAAAAGATTTGCTGGAGTCGTGGAAATGTGTTAGAGTGCTTGAAAATAAGTCTTGAAAATCTTGAAATTCAGCACTGCTTTTCTATCGACATTTGGCTAGTATCAGAACATGAGTACGCTTTGATTTAAAAAAAAACACCCAATAGTTTTTCCTCCTACTCATGTTTTATTCACGATTAATATCTACGGAACGTTCCAGCCAACGGCTTTCCATTTGAATCCTTCAGAACATCTGAATGGGCAAGTTTTGTTTTAGAATAAATCTTTTGAAATGACGGAGAGGGCCTCGAGAAGCTCCATAGAATATCTTAAAAATATATTTTAGTCTTGATTTATGTACGAAGAGGTGAAAAGTTATACGGAATTGTTGATGAATTTTATATTTTGTGGCCATACATTTTACTATTTATTTTTATTTTTAATTAGTTCATTTATAAATAAACTTAAGTCAGCTTTATAATTCAAAAGCAAATATCTTTAATGTTTCTGTAATTATATCTAGAAGAACAAGTACATATATAATATACATACTCGTTTACACAATATATTAGATATTTTTACATTGTCTGAATATGGATCACGTTGAATATTATTTACAAAATCATAATCAGATATATGTAGATGTGTAAAACGATTTCTGTAGATATTTGATGTACTTGTATTGTCGAGGGCTTATTTCTTATTAAAACAAAATACTTTTAATGGAATATGTCTTTTATTATAGTTAATCATAACTTACTATTTACTTTGGGTTGAGCCTTCCCTTACGATCAAACAGTTCAGGTCTCTAAATAATTGTGCTAGTCATTCAACACTAGATACAAAAACTGTCGTTCTTTTGTAGTATCCAAGAAATTGCTTGATTTGCTAGTTGTATTTTTTAAAGAGATCGTGTTTTGAATGTGCTGTTCCCGAGATCTGAACATTTCAGCCTTAAGTGATGGCTTAACCCAACCAATGACACACGGTAAGTACTACGCAGTAACCCATTTAGGTATTAGTCTTCGTCCAATGTTTTTCAATTATTTTATCTGACGAGAACCGCCTTTACAATGCGATATTGTAGTTGGTCAGCTCGGAAATCGGAAACCATTATCAGTGTGATTATTTTAAAGACATGTAAATATAGAGAAAGAGAAATTCAGTCATTAGAAAGTAAATAACTATAAGCAAGTGAAAAACGACTTCTCAGATTTCAATGGCTTCCCTTACTAGGCGTGCATGTTTTCCTTGCGTTCGAGCCACGATTTCGGGTTCGAATGAAAAATTTTGTCCCGTGTCAGCCAGCTGCTCTGCCAGCGTTGACATTGCCCAACCAATGGCGTCGGAAATATTGGAAAGGAGTAGTTCGCCACAAACGGCTAAACCAAAAAGACACAATATCAAGTAAAATATGATCACTTACAAGCTTGACTTCGTTACATACATTTTTATACAAGACAGACGTAAAATGATAATTCCACGAAATTTGTTTGATATAACATGAAGAAGTAAGTGTAAAGGTACATTCAGATATACTAAGAGTTGTTTTTCCTACGTAAACGTAAAGAGAGCCTCGGAAATAAATTGTAAAGGGATTCAGCCGAGCAAGCAAAAGTCAAAAACATCAAATCTCGATATGTCTGCATAGCGAATTCGCCTTATATTAGTTGTGTTTGCTGTGGGGCTGTAAGGTTAACCACGCTCCCTCTTCTGTAGAGGGTTATGTACAAAGCCACAGGCGTAACTGATCATGTTTGTTTGGTAAAAATCATCCATAAAATTTAAAATCAACGACTCACACCGTAAACCTTAAACCCTCAAGAATCTATTAAAGACAGGGAGAAGCTCAAAGTTGCCTACTATTTTATTTGAATTTTATATTATTTATTAATCTGTTCACTGCGTATGACCGCTATGTGTGTTCAAACGAACATGCCACCAGCGTTTATGACACACATAGCGGTCATGGAAGTTTCAAGCCCTATATAAGAGCTATCTAGTGAGTTATAATTGTAAAACTTGGCTGAAAATATTACTGAATGTTTATTTTACCAAATGCAATAGATGGCATTCGTCAAAAAAAATTAATATAGACTAAAATAATGTATTTCTGGAACATGCATCAAGCGGCGTGAACATCGCACAGTTGCCAGCACTCGTACGTTGTTCACGCTAGTCTCGTACGCCAGAAACGTGCGCCGACAACAAAATAATAATATAATGACATACATATACATATTTTGCATATATTATTAAATATTTTTTTTTGTTATTGAAAATCTAATTCAAAGGATTAGGATAATGTATCAGTAGTTGGATTCGTCATCAGGAGTATCAGATATAAATAAAAGAATTTTTAGAATTCATCCTTCAATATATTTGTAGACGACATGTTTCGACCATGTCGAATGGCCGAAACAGCAATACTGACGGAGAGAAGCAACTATCTTCTCGTAGAAAATAAAATAAAGCTTGTTTGTCAATATACATATTTTATTTGAACTGCCAATGTGCGCAATCGTGTTACTAATGATAATAATCAATTAATAATTTGGGATAATGTTAATAAGCCACCGAATGTGGGTGAAATTGAAAAGGTGTCGAGAATTTAATATTATAAGAATTGTTTGATGTTGGCGCAGTTTTCTCGCTTTAGCGTGACCTTGTTTAGCAAAATGGCGACTTCATGTCAGTTGTATGAAGAATTATTATTGTTAATTTAAACCGAAAATACAATGAAATATATTGTATTTTATTATTGAACAAATTACTTTGGGTGCCAATTAACATATTTGATTAGTTAAAAAAATATCACAACCTATATTTATAGTTGAAAACACGACAACAAAATCCCCGAAAAAGCTCCCGCGTACAGGGCATGTTCGCTATATTTGGTGCCGCGGCCAAAAGGTTAAAAATAAGAAAATACATTTAGGAAAATGGTAATACAGAATAAATATTTAAAGCTAAGACAATAAATTTGGACAAAACATAAGCACGAGTAAATAAAACAGACACCTCGAACATCAGTAGAGGGATCTGTGAAATGCTGGAAGGTCCAGCCTGAAAAAGTCCAAGTCACTAGAAGAGTTTATTATTCTAGTAGACCAGTCTAGATATTCTCAACATAGGAGAATATAAACCGTAGTTGGTTTTGGATGCATTTATATGTAGCAGGTTACTGCCTGTAGTGAACCGGGAGGGAACATTGAATGCAATTTCCTGCAATAAAGTTTAGTCATCGATTATGGAGTTCATAATTTTAAAAATAAACAGCAAGTCAGTCACTGTTCTACGTCTCTCCACTATAGATACATAAAGTCGCCTCTCATGGCCGATCAGCCGTGTTACTCTTGACAGAAAGTGATGTTGGACTGATTCAATACGGTCGATGAGTTCGATAGTCGGGAGTGATTACAATGATTAAAATGGATATTTCCAAAATTCTGAGTCCATATACTTTAATTGATTTATCTTCTTTTATCACTTTTTATTGAACTTTAATTCGAATAGGAAAATTCGTAACAAATTGCACTATCCACCCAATTTGCTGAAATAAAGTTGTTTATTAATATTATCAAAATAACCTACCATCTGCATGTATGAGAATCTGAGACAAAATATGAAACACGATAGGCTGGTGACGTCAAAGGTTTCGTGCGAAGGAGAAGATCAAGAAGGCGGTTCTGGTGAGATCATACAGTAATAATATGTTTTGCAGTGGTGAACATATCACTTGATGAGGATACTTAAAAAATATAAAATAGAACATGAAATATAGCGTTGCAATTTGCGTATTTGTATAGTTGAAACAGGCTTCGAGTAAAAAAATATGCAGTGCTAGAAAAGGTAGAATAATAAAATAAAGAAAAAGAAGACGAAGAAGAATAATAATAATAAGGTTGCTTAATGGCTGGTGTAATGTTAGATGTGTCAGGTATTTTTTCTTCTTCTTATTGTTACCGCACTGTCTGGTTGTATTGTTCACAAGATGCTCACTAGTTCCCCCTCTTGGCGTCGCTTCCGCAACACATTTCACCTGTCACTCGTCGAGAGAGAAGCAGAGACGTACAAACGACCCGCCAAACATCACCCAACATCCTTCCACTCCAGAACACCAGAGACGAAGTAAGAAATATGAATCGTACGAGAGATAATGTCTAAAAAATCCAGCTTAATTGACGTAATGTTGATGTACAATAAAAATCTTATAAATAGCCTATACACAAGTAAACAATAATGCTTATTAATTAATTTTTTTTAATTTTTATTAGAATATTATTTTATTATTTCAATATTCTAATTTACTTTTATAGATCATTGACTATATTACAATATTATTATTACTTAAATATACATATACTAAACATAAAATTCTTTTTTCAACGCGTCAATCCAAGCACAAAAATAACGGCAGAAGCGGGATGCGAACCGCGGACCTTTGAAACCAACTTATGCCCAGGTATTCATACCGCTCGGCGAATCGCGCCATTGCTATGCCTAGACTGACTGCGATGAAACTAGTATTTATATCATTGTTATTATCATTACGACAGATGTCGCCATAGTATATATTCAAAGTATGTAATAAATGCATACTTTTTAAATAATAATTCAAAAATACATACTTTGAATATATACTATGGCGACATCTGTCGTACGATAATAACAATGATATAAATACTAGTTTCATCGCAGTCAGTCTAGGCATAGCAATGGCGCGATTCGCCGAGCGGTATGAATACCTGGGCATAAGTTGGTTTCCAAAGGTCCGCGGTTCGCATCCCGCTTCTGCCGTTATTTTTGTGCTTGGATTGACGCGTTGAAAAAAGAATTTTATGTTTAGTATATGTATATTTAAGTAATAATAATGCTTATAATAATAAATAAAAAATCCAGTAGGATTGGGTGGGTTGTGCAATACCCAATCTGCCATATTTTGAGATATATATGAGGAGTTGAGCCATTCAGAAGCAGCCAGGATGATGATGTTGTTGGACTTCTTTATCCTACTCCAGAAACCGGCACCACGGTAACGCAATAATGCTGGGAATGAATGGACTCTGCCCTCCGCAAACATGTCAGATGCGCTACAGAATCTAGAGATTTGCATAAGTTGTCGATATGAATTATTATACGCAACTTTAAGCTTTTCCCTCTCTCGTTTAGGATAGCTAGACCAGAGTTCTGAGGTATATAATGCCATACAATGTGTTTTGAATAGCATTTTTCTGACAGCATTACCATAATAGTAGAACCTCCGAGAAAGCATACCGCTCCGAACGTTTATTGCTCTTCTTTACCGCTGTAAGTCTTCAATGTCACGTAGATTATCTGTGAGAATGTGGCATGGGTGTTTATGATGTAAAAATTTCAAGTATTTTGACCATAACTTTGTTCGACTATCCATTTTTTTCTAAGCTTCATGTTGTATTGCTCGATCGTTAACAAACACGGGATCTATTGTGCGTTTAATAATCTAATATCATCATCACCATCAACCATATCCTCTCTTTTAACTTGAACATATAGTCGTCATAAACTAGCGCTATAATATGTCATCTGATAACTAAGGATAACTACCACTAAACAAAGTGATGAAGAAAACTGTGACATATATGATACTCATATATGTAAAAGCCACATATCAGACAGAAAAAATATTTTGTTCTACTTCAGTTCATTGTGTTCCGGATGCCTACGGAGAATATAAAGGAAACGATGGTTTTACAGTGTGCAGAAAAACGAAACGTCAGAGAGGATACGGCAGCCTACCAACTTTCAATGTGTCATTTCATGGCTGCCTCCCGTAGCTCTATCGACTACATTCTGTATATTTTATATATTCCGACGATATTTCAGGACGGCGAGAGTCCAGGGGCTTGAAGAAAAAAGGCATCTGTAATTAATGCTTTTTTGTAAACTATAGATATAATTTAATCGGTAATTCTTGGGAACTAACATGCCAGGATACCAGGACTTAGTTGCTAACAAACGAACTTACACTGCTTTTGAGTACTTCTGCGCGTCCGTCTGCAAAATTGCAGATGCAAGAAATGACTTCTAACTGATGTCTGTCATTTGCAGAATCCATTTCCCAACCTCATCACTTCCTTATCGATTCCCACGTATTTTGTGGTTAGCAACGTGATACCAAAGAAGGCAATAAGAGACTCGCTGTAGTATACTAATTTCGCAGCCTTAGACTGAGGTCTATTTGACACCTAGAATCACGGAAAGGCCTTCAACCACTCTCTAACAAGTAGCTTTTTGCGTGCGTCCAGTAACGAGTCCCAATCTGGGTTTCCAAAAACAGAACGGGACAGGGAGGGTTTTCACCAAGCGGGAACTAACATGCCACGAGGTGAAGACTACGGTCACTGACATAACTTTATGTAGGCAATAACTGACGACCATATACTCTAGCTAGGGAGCATATATGGAATGATGATGATTATTTGTCGTGAGATAAATGCAAGAAAAATATATTTAGCGGCGAGTTTTATGCAATCTACCTGCTCACTTCTCGCGAGCTTCAATCACTTCATCACTGACAAAAAATGATTAATTTTTCAAATGTAGCACCTTTTTTTAAAATAAAATCGCCCAATGGACGATTCGTCCCTGTAATTCGCCGGAGTAATTCTTATCATCCGGGGCTCTAGTCCGACTGAGGAATATTAATGTAAGTCGGACGAATTTATATTTGGCGTAATATCCGCTTGCATAAATTGAGTTCCGCACAAATTCAACTCTTTTCATACGTTTCGTTCGAAAGAGTTGTGCTTATGAATAAAATGTTGGCGTTTGTTTACATCCGAGCCCTTTGAATAATATTCAAATGAATACAACATCAATCTTATTATGGGCCAACCGGGTCGAAAGCTTACCCGAATTTCACATCATAGAATTACTTTTTCGCTCTGTATTTCAGTCGCGATTTTTCATTAATTTTTTGGTTATTTTTTGTTGTAATCTTATATTTTCCAAAATATTTGCCGGCGGGTATAGCTCAATCGTCAAAGCGTTTACTTTGCAAGCCAAAGGTCCTGAGTTCGATCCCCGACGGAGATTGAAAAAAATGATTTTCAATCGATTTCTGAGCTTTAAAATACCCTCCGGTTGGTGTGAATTTGATTCCTCACCCGTAAAAATCCAGTCATAGCCTATTAATCAAAATTGGTGGTAGACGAAAGTTGTCCCGTGAAAACCACCCATTCATTCATAGTAAATTCCTGTAATAATAAGGATGATACGTAAATCTCGGGCTGTAGTCTATAACGTTGGCGTATCAGCACTCCACATGCAGCGTTTGGGTATATGCACCATGGTAAGCGTCTTAGAATTCTAAAGATGAGACTTAAGAATTACTATCACCATCTGTCGGTATCCTGTATACGTTAACATAAAATAAAAAATAAACAAAAATAAGGAGGAATATTATTTTGTTGTTTTTAACATAAATAACACCAATCAAGGAAACGCCAGGTGATCTTGAAAAACTGTGGTATTGTGGCTTTTGGGTCTAGCGGTATTTGGCGAATTCTCACGTACCAATATTTCGACCGTCATTACAAGTGTCTTCTTCAGAGTTGACGACTTTAGAAAACCTAAGAAGTTATAATGAATACCTGTATTTATTTATGCCATCAGATTACGATGATTTGACTTTGTGATGAATGACAAGGCGAGAGAGTTGACATGGCAGTATTCAATTCTAGAGTCAGTTAAGAGGCGGAGATGGATCTGGTGAACATTTCCTTCGTTTGCCGCAGAAAAGTGCGTGTATAAACAATTATTGTTATTTTTTTCTTTTGGAAGGTCATCGGGAACTATACAAGGAATCTACTATGCTGTGTGAGTTCGATTGACCATGGAGGCTGACAGAGCATTATGGATGCAATTTGTGACTATGTGCTCCAGTTATAAAGAGCATATGCAATGGTTATGGAGACATAAACGATTTTCAATCAGTTGTTTTAGGTAATATAAATAATTATACAATTTATCTCTTCTAAAATATTGATCCATATTCTCAGATAATATGCGGTTAAAATATTATGAAGATTACATAAAAATTTGGTTGTCAACAAGGAGTAAGTTCAAAAACTATATTTTATATATTGTAAATCGATTTCTTGGCGGGATTTAAATAAATTTTTGTAAGAATATATTTATTTTTATTTAAAGGAGCTTTAAAAAGGTTAATTAGTTAAGGTGAGGTTGAGTTGCGTTAATATGAAGAAAAACTTAGAAAATACAAAATAATAATAATTTATATTTATTTTTATATTAAGAATATATTGTGACTAAAAAAAATATATTTTAATTTTAAATATGATACAATTTTATCATGTTATTTCATTAAAGGTTAACGATATATATTTCAACTGGATATTTCAATATGATCATTAAAAAATAAATTTAAAAAAAATAATAATATATATATATATATATATATATATATATATATATATATATATATATATATATATATATATATATATATATATATATATATGTATATATGTATATATATATATAAATAGAAATAAAAATAAAAATATATGCAACAATCAAATATGCTGATTTCAAAATAATGACAGTTTTGTACCTTTTTTATTACTACATGTATTATTTTGAAATTGAATTAATAAGATTATTATTTTTGTCGTTGCACATTATATAATAGCGACTTTAAAATAGTGACATATAAGTTTTTACTCATTTGTTATTGTAAAAAAATCGTCTATATTTGAATGTTTTATTCATGTACTAGCTCCAGGCTTGAATTACGGGGGAGGACCTGCCTGGACGACCCTCAGGATGTACAATCTTTCTTTTTAACATAAGATCTACCGAAATGGTCCTAAGCAGTGTGTTATTTTTTACTCGCGAACATGTGTGCTGGGGAAGTTTTGAAGAATTCTGGGCTAGCAGCCAAATGTTACCACCCCACAGCATCCCTTTACAGGATGACCACATTTTAGAAAATAACTAAACCAAATAAGATTGCATACTTTTTCGTATGTAAAATAAAGAAAATACAAACATATTTGTATACAAAATAGCATTCAAGAGACAACCAGTTATCTATGTCATGGAATGTACCATTAGGGTATGTGACCACTTAGGTACATCTTTGTTTTAAATGGGTCACTCCTTTAAGAGCATTGTGCTAATCATTATCAACTTTAAAAATACTGATTGGTTAACAACCAATTATGTTTATGTTTTGTATGCAATCATACACAGAGAGTACAAGCAATCGAGACCAATACTCTATGACGCTTAGTCAGGATGACTAGACGCTGAATGTGGTAAGCATGTGTTGTGTTTGTGTGTGGGTTTTAGAAATTGAAAATGTATTTTGATCCGTTTCTTGAAGGTATTCATATTGTATGAAGGAGGAAACACAGATATGTACTAACAAATTTTTGGTCAGTTTTCGGTCGACGTACATTAAGCGCGGCTGTTTAGCAAGTGCCATCCAGGTTTTTAGGTTGTTCGTTGGTGCAGTAGGAATTAATTATTTGAATTCAGAGGAACAGCAGCGCTGGTAATAACAGTTAAAAATACAAATTGAACAATTTTTTACGTTTGTGTTTCATGTAATGCATTTTAGACGTAAAGTTTTACTGATAAGTCTTACCGCTAACATTTCTCTGATTGCACTGAAAGTGAAGAGAAAATCGCTGAAAGCATTCATGAATTAAATATCAAATCATCTTTATAATAATTCACATTCGTGTGATTGTCACAAGCTGCCATCACAAAATTCTTTCAATTACCATCATTCTCACTTCATCCTATATGAATTCAACCTTTCAGAGCTAAATGAATAAAATGGACAATACGTAAACACTTAAATTCCAGGTAGATTAATAATAGTAGCTAATTGACACATACAGCGATAACCACTACCGCTTATAATCACCGTCTATCATAAATCTCAATGTGTACACTAAAATTTAAATATTGATACATATCTGAAAATATCCCTTAAAATTCAGAAGTTTGGTCTCTCTGTGTCAGCAGATATTCAGCATCTGTACGCCCCAGGTTATATAGCTAACTTCACATGATCTTTTGATATTTTTTAAGTCGAAGGTTATTCGATTTTGAAGAAGTTGCTTTTTTTATTCTAGAAATTTACTTTTTAGTCTTTTTATCCATAAAATATTTTATAGTATTTTTAATGACGTATTTTGGAATATTTTTTGGACGGCTTATATAATTATAATAAGGCTATTTAACTGCAGTATTAGCAAATCGTCATTATTAAATTAAAATATTACGATTATAAATATGACCTCATGTTGGAGAGAGTACAGAAGAAATTTTTGATGTTTCTTTACATGAGGATGTATGAATATTATCCGTGGCTGTACCCATCTTACTTTATACGGGGTATGTTGGGATACAATTAGTTGAGAACTAGAAGAGATATGCGCTTGAGTGTGTATTTCTTTCGGATAGTGCGCGGCGTGTTCAGGAATCCTGATATTTTGTTGGAAATCGGTTTGTTTGTCCCTGACAATTATTTAAGGATAACGAGGCACAGATTGTTTATTCTTCATAGAAGTAATACAAATCTGTCAGAGACTATGCTTCTTGGGAGAGTGATCAAACTATTCAACCATATCGCCTCGAATATTGATATATTGAACTTGAGAGAAGCCCAGTTTCGACATGGGCTCCACGAATTTATTTTTCAAAGTAATTTTGTGGAGTCTTCTGTTTCATGAGCTTCGGGACATTTTAATAATTGCTGTTAATAATAAAAATCCCTATTTTTAAAGATTGCTTGTATAATATCTTTTTTCAGGATCGTAGTAAATAAAATTTGTAATGTTTCTGAAAGAAATAAATAAAATTGAAAATTGAAATTATTTTCTATGGGTATGCCTACAAATAAAGCGTATGCTTACCAGAATAAATATCGTGGATATAATGGCCGACAAAGATCAAAGTTAAAAAAAAAAACGAATTTCTAAACTATATAAACTGTCTTGTTTCTTTTGAAAGTGATCACCTTATTTGTAAAATGACTTTATATAAATCAGTGGCAGACGAAAGTTATCCCATGAATATCACCCATTAATAAATATCCTTTTGAAAATGGATGATGTATGAATGCTGTGCTATACTGTTGTTGTCGGATAAAAACACTACTTGAATAAGCACAGTAAAAAAAGACAATTATCAAAAATATAATTAACAGGTAGTCCACAAATTTATGTGAGAAATTTGATGTAGAATTGTATGTATGTATGTATCAAATTATTGATTATTGGTATAGATCAAATTTATACGAAGAATTAGAGCATTGAAAAAATATTGTAGTAAAATAAAATAATATGGTTTTTATTTATATAACCTTTAAACTTATTTAAACTTCGTTCATAATTTTTAACCATTTCATTTTACATGTTCATTTTCCGTGTAAAAATATGTTACTCTTAAGCTCGTAATTATTTCAACGTAAATCCTTTTGGGTCCAATTACTGTGAAGTACCGTTACAGTGACGTGATGTGAATTCACGATTGCCTGGAATCGAATGCAATTATTATTGAGAGCATGTAACTGTGAATAAAAAAAAAACTCTCAAGCAATTTACCAATAACCAACTGCGCTACTGTAGGGACGGGAATTTTTGTTTAAGTGCATCGTAACATGTGCGTCGGCTGGAAATATTGTGCAATATGCAGACTGCAGATATATATTCGTAAATATTATAGTAATCATTATTACTGTGATTATCTAACTGGAGCATTTTTTAAAATGTAATCGCATGCAGGAGAGCACAGCCGGTCAAGACCAGTGCATTCTACGACCCTCAGCCAGGGAGGCTGGACGCTGCATGCGAGAAACGTGTGTTGTTTTCGTGTTTTTGGTTGGGTTGGGGAAATTGCAAGTGTATATCTGTTTGTTGAAGAGATTCGGAGTGTAGGAAGGAGGAAACACAGACGCTGGAAGAGCATTCCAAAGCCTACCGGTGGTATTAAGAACTTTGGAAACTGCCAGTTCTTGGTCGACAAACATTAACCGTGTATGAATGTTCGGCAAGTGTAAGGCAAGTTTATCGGTTGAGGGTGCAAGTGGAATTAGTTATTCAAGTTCCGAAGAGCAGTGACCGTGGTAAAAACGGTAGAAAAGACTTGAAAGTGAACCAATCTTACCATTGTTGTTCCATTGATTCCAGGTTAGACGTAAGAGTTTCATTGTTTATCAAACTAAATGCTCTTTTTTGAACTGAATCAATAAAGAAGGTATTTTGAGGCTCTAATCCAAAGGTGACTGCCGTATTCAAAGATAGGTCGGATTTTTCCATTATATAGAAGAAGAAGTTGTTTATCGTTGAAATACCGACGTGATTTATACAATATACCAAGTTTTTTTGAAGCGAGACCGGCTTTATGCTTAATTTACTCGTAATATTTATACATATAAGATACTATAAAAGACCAAAAACTTGTAATATGTAATACTGCGACAATCATATATTATTATATCATTGGTAATAAATATTCAAAGGCAATATAAACTGTAACAACAATAATGTAATGACGGTCTTTTTGTTGTAATTTTTTTTATATAATATCGAAGACATTATCGCAATTTTTACTTGAATTCTTCTCATTCTACGTGACTCGTGATTGTGACGGTAGAGTTCAGGATATGGTCCGGTTTTCTCCAGCGATATCACCTAATCAGTATAAACATATTACAGGAAGTGATTGATATATTATGTGTGCTTAATGCATCGGTGAAAACTGCGGATGTACGAGTACAACAAAGAATGACTGACGAGATCCGACTCGAATACTTTTTATATTAGAAAACATTAGTAGATATATTATCATGTAATTATTTCATTGGTAGGTTTTGCACGATTCCGCCGCATTTCGTTTCCAGACAATTCATTCAACGATTCATCGGTAACGAAGTGGGGAGCACTGGACGTCTGGTGCACTGGATGCCTCGCTAAGCTAACCTAACCTAACCTTAGTTATTTCGTTAACGAGACCTATGAATTTCAGAACAACTGGATAAATCCTTAGGTTAGGTTAGCGAGACATCCAGTGCACCAGTCGTCACGTGCACCAAATGCCCCATGCACTAGACGTTCAATGCACCCCATGTCATTAACGATGAGTCTTTGAACGAATTGTCTGCGAACGATATGTCGTGACACCGTTTTGAACTCTAATCTCATATGATTGCGTCGTAAGTTCTTCATGTTCAAACACAGACCAATATATCAAAGTAAATCAATTATATACGAATATTATGTGTAATATCTGATACATACAGTCACTTCAAATTGCCACCACTCAGTTATAACAGTTGTTATTGTTCATGCATTGTCTTAAGGAATATCTCAATCAAACATATAACAGGGAGCATACATGTTTTCCAAGACCGACTGGAGCCCTAGGAGCTATATGGCACTATAGTAGTATACGAGTCATATTTTGGGTGTTTTCGATTGAACGTTTCGGATGATTAGCTCGATGCTTTCAAAGCCTGAACCATTTCGGTCCCAAGACTTCGGTCCTAAATTAATTATAACTATTCTTATTACAAAACACTTTCTTTATTTAATTTGATTATTTTGTTTCAAGAATAAATTGCGTAAAATTATGTGATTAATATTACCCAACCTTTTCCGTAAAAAAACGTAAAAAATAAATGGCTTACTGTTATATTAAGATTTTTTTAATTTAAGCGAAAATCGTCTGTTTTGTCAAGAGTTATGATATCACTGAATAATTTACGTCTGAAAACAAAACTCATTTAAAATTGTACTTCGTATTCGGCGTAGGCTTTTTAAGCCACGAAATTTTTATTAAGTTTTACATAATAATATTGTACAATATTAGATCATGAACATTATTATGAGGAAAAAAATATAGATTCAAAACCTTCTTTTGTGAATATATATGAGATAATGACCTTAGTTTTAATTGATACTTCTGAAGTCCCTGATGTTGCAAATTCTATAGTGTTTTAAGTATTGTAGACTGCTTGCAAGTCAAACGATTAGTGTAAAGGAAAAAATTAAAATAAATAAAATTACTTACTATTCATACTTTCAGCTTTCACTTTGAGATATTCTTCTTCGTGTCAGCGACGTCATATTATTTTTGCCGAGTATCTGGGAACATCGATAGCTCGTGTGTTGCCCAGCATTAGGTCTTGAGATGTGCAGCTTGTCGGGCACATGGAGCAGGATCTTAGGTGTGAGGCGGTCTGCAGGTCTCCACAGTCGCACAATAGTGACTCTCCATGCCGAAGCATTCCCCACCGCTCAAGATTGTCCTTTGTTCTACCAACTCCGGTTCTTAATCTGTTCAGGGATTTCCAGGTCCGACAGTAAAAGATCTTGTAAGTCGAGAGGCCTTCTTTTGGAGTAATGAAATCCTCTGATGCGACTTGTTGCCAGAGCTGGAGTCTCTCATTTTCAGAGCCAGATGTGAAACGTTTGTGTGGATCTCAGCAAGCTGTTTCGCGACTTCAGTCTCGGTGTTGGGGATATCTGATTATACAAGCAGTGGGACGGGTGGTTGATTGCCTTACGCATTTCTTCGGCGCACATGACTTTGCGTCTTATGTTTGGTGGTGCGACACCGGCCAAGGGGTATAGTTTTGAAATAGGTGTTGGTTTGAGGCAGCCTGTTACGACTCAGCCTGCATCATTCAGGGCAGCATCCACATGGGTAGCATGAAAAGAACCTCCACGCGGTGCCCCCTGGAAACGGAACTCCTCTTATGGCCAATCTTTTCAACCCAGCGACAACAAAAACAAAAATAACAGTAAACTTGTTACATAACATAATTACAATATTTCTCAGCTGGGTTCATCGTCATACGATTCCTTATAGCACGATAATGTGAGAATTGAAAATAATGGAAACCGTCTTAACGTTTTTTAAGCCTGCAGTTATAAACTTTTTTCAAACACGCATTTTGAGACTAAGAGAAGCACCACAGACGCAGAGATGAGAGACGCATTTTGCCATACGCACTTTGAGATCCATTTTAAATGTTAAAGAGAAAAAAATACTTTAAGCGCATAGTGCGTGAAACTATGGTGTTATTTGTGTAAGTAACAGATGCTCAACGTGACTAAAATTAAGATTAATAAAACAATATTTTATATTTACTTGTATAAATATTATATAATACTGAAAGTGTTCTTCAAAAATGTTTTGAATCTCGACGAAAAGTTAAATTTCTCCTCTTTAAAGAGTATAATGCATTCCTATTAGAACAAAGTAACACTATTGGAAATAATTTATGACCCGATGTTAGCAATGCTGGAATAACAAGTCCATTTGAAGGCCCCTAATAGTGCAATTTCCTAGAGAGACTTTTCGTGCTTCTAGTACTTTACACTCAACTACGTACTCGCAGGGCTGAATCAGGAATTTTTGTTTATTATACAGGAGAATATCGACAGATGCTGATAGTAATTCTGAAGTAAATCTGTAGAGTTTTATGACGCTTACCATGGTGCATTTGGCTAAGCGCTGCATGTGGAGTGTTGATCCGCTTATGTCATAGACTACAGTTCGAGATTCACGCATCATCCTTATTATTACAGGAATTTACTATGAATGCTAGGTCTTCACGGGACGACTTTCATCTACCACCAATTTTAATTAATAGGCTATGACTGGCAATTTACGGGTGAGGGATAAAATTCACACCAACCAGGAGTATTTTAGAGCTCAGAAATCGATTAAAAATATATTGTATATCTTATTGAACGTGTTCAATAATATCATTAATTTCAAATATAAATCTTCATAATTATGAGTTATTAAATATTCATTAAAATAACATACAAATAAAAGATTATTGTCATAAAAGATAAAAAAACAAATTCGTTACTTGGGAAGTACGTTCAAATTCTAGCGTCAGACGATTCTTTTTTTCGATATTGATAAAGAGATGTATTAGAGATAATATTTGATGTAGATTTGTATGTGTGTATCAATTTGTAAGCTTCGCGGAAAATATATGTGAAGTCAAGGAAATTAAAATTCTGTAGGGTTCATTTGTGGGGTGGCAAAGTCCAGTGGTAATAGTTTTTGCTTGTCATTCAAACGCTGTCGGTTCTTATACCAACTTGTTTTTTTTAATCAAATCAAAGCTCTATACATGCCTCGGTAAAGTTGAGCCACCCCTTAATGATAAAACAAAATTTTCCAGGCATCGAAAACGTCGCGCTTATCATTCGATCACCTTAAAAACGCTGATTATTGAACATCAAATATTTCTCGTATTCTGTAAGCAGTAATCGCAGTAAACGCTAGTTCGCAGACTCTGGACGGTTCCGGGAACCATCTATGTTCCCATGCGGACAGACAAGTAAACAGGTGTTCTGGGACAACACATTGACAACCTCAGCTTAAATAACTGTGAACTTAAAGAAACTGTGTATACTCCATATATGAGACACTCAGATCAACCAGAGCAAATAGAAGCACCCTGCAGCTGACGGGAGGTAGTTCTAGCACGATCTTTGGCAATCGTGCTTTCAGCTACGCAGCACCAATGGCCTGAAACTCGCTACCGGAAAGCATAAGAGAGTGTAAAGCGGAGGCATCCTTCAGAAGCAAACTCAAGACCCACCTTTTTACTCAGAGAGGCAAAGCATCGCCTTTGCAACGACATTTCGGTCATGAAAAAGAGTTGTACAAATACTCATAATAATATAAAAATATGGAGCGAATATAGTTAAAAAGTTGTGGACCCTTCATCCGGCACTGGTCGTCTTCAGCGAAGTCAGCTAAATCCAGATGTTCACCAGATTTGGAGCGCAGACCTCCGATTTGATTTGCCGCCCTCAGCTTTTTGTGTACTACTTGCTTTTTGAACTCGCAAAATAAGAAGTTACATCTTCCGAGAAACGTATTTACGATACCGACCAACCAGAATATTGAGAATAAATTTTGCAATTTCGTATTTTATTGTATCGTTTTTTACGTGGCATAAAAAATGTTTTACGTACGAGGTATTTTTTGTAAGCATATTTGAGCTACAAAACGAGGCAGAGAAATATAATAATAATCTTATATTAGGTAATTCGGGATTATATATAGTTTTTTTTTCATCAGATGTCGTTATTATATTTTTTGCAGTTAAATTCACCCTAAACATGGAAAGTAAGAAGCAGCATTTTAAAAATATTTTATTCTTTATAAATCAAAATATTTTTTAACCTACAAATATTAAAACACTCATGTGTATAGAGTAGATGTATTGACAGAACGCAGTATCTAAAGTTGGCTGGCAAATTTTCGATTCAGCAATTTTGGTGTTGAAGATGTTTTCTTCAGACACATATCTGGACATTCTAATAATATTAAGTATAGTTCAAATGAAACAAAGCGATAAAAATAACACTTTTTTATCCTCCAAACGAAGGCCTCCCAACTGGCAAGAACCTTGACTGGTGGACCTGGAAATCCCAGAGATTCAGATTTGGTAGAACAAAGGACAACCTTGAGCGGTGGGGAATGCTTCGGCAGGGAGAGTCACAATTGTGCGATTGTGGAGACCTCCAGACTGCCTCACACCTAAGATCCTGCTCCATGTGCCCAACAAGCTGCACATCTTAAGACCTAATGCTGGCCAACACACGGGCTATCGATGTTGTCTGATACCTGTCAGAAATAAATTGACGTCGATGACACGAAGAGGAAGACAGTTTTTTATTATTTGAAGCCAGAAAAATATTAATATGTAGAATTAAGTTTACAATTATTCAGCAAATATAGCAAATGTATTGTGAATAATTGAAAATAAACTAAGTGATATACAATATTAATAAAATTATGATTCAACTGTTCTGTTATGTTATGACATTTTTATTTTCCATATATTATTTTAACAATTTTTGATATAGCTTTCTTTTAATACACACAGCGATATGTTGATCATGCTATATTTCTGCTTTTAAGTCTCTTGAGACCATCCCCATTGAAATAATTATAATCTTGACAAATTCGGGCGTAATGTATGGCCGTGAAATTTCGACGCAGTCAGGCATCGTTAAGGATTCACCCAAACAAAAATACTGAAGAAGCCGGAACACATGTCTGGGAACTTAAGCCGAGCTAGACACAAAACAGATGGTGTTTTGAATTTCATACACAGACCCGACTTACCCTAGCCAGGTAGTAATCGAGAAGTCTCTGAAGCGTTTCGAACCTTCAACTAGTCTAGCTATGAAACTATGGCGTCGAATTTCTAGTTTCTGGAACAACGCCAAGAGATGACTCTGAAAAAATATGTCTGGTGCTTAGGACAAGGATTGTTTTTCTGTTTTCTTTCTGTTTAGCTGTTAGATGCAGTGTGTTTCGGAAGTAAATCTTGTACGACTCATCTATACTTGCCTCCAGAAACAAAAAGCATGTTTCTTGTTTTTGTTTTGTTGCTGCGATGTCTTTATTACGGATACATATTTTTGGCTGAGTGCTGCGTTGTAAAAAATGTGATCGTAAATGAAGAGCTCCGGGCAAAAAAAAATGGCAGCAATATACGCGGCTCTGGCAACGTTTTTTTGTGATCATCTGTCTGATTAAAAGATAAATGTAGTTTTTAGACTGCTTATCGTATGATGTGACAATTTTTAAGAATTGTGCAAATGTTATGAAGGCTATATAAAGTCATATAACATTGCTTACAAAGTCATATAACTAGAATATTATATATTCTTTGTACGTATATCGGGACCCGAAAATGTATTTGAGTGATTCAAAAAATATTATAATCGTATGTTAATACAAACAGTATGCTTATACATTTTGTAAAGATATGATTTGTTACAAATCATTTGCAGATTTATTTATAAGACTTAATTAAATATTTTACTCACTTTAATCCATTCTACATATGTAATTTAATATCTGTCTTGACTAAATTGCAAGCAACCCGCTCCTTATCAGTGCTAAATAGGTAGCGTTTGCAAGCAACTTAGTATTAGTAGTTTGAATAATTAGCTTTTGGGTTGACCCACTACTTAGAACCTAATTATCTAGGTTTCAAAAGCTTCGAGTTAATCGATTAAGCCCTATAAAAATTGCGATTATCAAATTATCTAAAATGTACATCGGATACTACAATGTCGCCTCTTCAAGACAGCATATATAACATTTTTCTTATCAATAAATGCAGCCAACGTGGCTTCTGTAGCCTACGCTGAGTACAGAATGAACATTGAATGCAAATGTTCGTGGTTCGAATCCCAGTATCCTCGATTTTTTTCCTATATATTGATGTGACAAATGTTAAAAATTGATTTTTGCTGTGAAATTCAATTCCTGAATCTTTATATACGTGAACTTTTTTTAAATGTTTAAATAAAAACGTGCACATTTTATGCTACATAAAATCAATTATATTTTTCGCAAATATTATCATTTGTTAACGCAGTTCGGTTACAGATTATGATATTTCAATCGCGCTGAAGCGGTCGCGAAAACACCAGCTTCTCCTTCAGATTGAATTCCTTCTCTCATCGCCTGGGAGTGGATGGATCCTCGTAGTCTCTCTGGCCGCGACATCTCTCCAGTCTCTAGTCTCTCGGCTCTGGTTAATCAGCCGGGTTATCGGCACCGACACAGAACCATTTACGGGAGTTCTACACCCAGAGTCGCGCGAATGCGATCGCTGAAATTGATTTTTCAAGAAATGCTTCAGGACTCACGCAATCTAAAGTATATATCTATTTAACTAATCAATATCCAGATTTATTGGATAAGTAATATATGCAGGGATTATATGTTTTTTTTTCTTACCATATCAGTTTTATAAGTACCACATATAATCACTACTTGCTATTAAATAAATAAAATAGATAAAACTATTAATATAATAAAGGTATTTAGCGGACGGTAAACTACAGTGATAAAAGCGTTCGTTCGTTATTCAGACGCTGCTGAGTCAAAACCCGTCCAAGCTTGATTAAAAAAATATATATTTATTGAAATGTAAGTTTATACATGCCCATAGTAAGGTTGAGCCACCCCCAAGAACAAAATAAAAACTCTCATTGAAAAAACTCTGATAATCAGAAACCCAAATATTTCTCTGATACTACAGCAGCAAACTATGCAAGTTTGCGAGATCTTGTCCTGGAGGCTCCCGGAAACCACGTGGACCTCCGCGTATACAGGTGCTCTGGAACAAGGTATAGACAATCTGAGCTTACAGAAATGTGAAAAGGGCATTTTGCGGTTTCCATATGTTCCAAATATGAAGCGGATATAGTATTTTTGTAAAACTGAGTTGTGTACAATTATAAAACCGAATACTTTAGCCACAGTGGAGAGAATGAATCAGTAAATCAGTCTAACAGTTCCACTTATAAAAACACGAAAATGGAATGTTAAATATTAATAAAAGTCAATAAGTTAGTTTTTAACCCTTTCGTATCGGTTGTTAGCATATGCAGTCACAAGATTCCCCGACTGTTGACATCGTTTAACGTGATATATCGTTTTGTTACTTTCTTAAAATAGTTTTTTATGCATCATATGATAGCTAAAGGATACAAAAAGCAATAAGATATATGAAAATACACCAGATAAGTACATTTATGCTTCAGATACTAGTTTTATGATTGACAGTTTACTTTGTATTCAAACCGAGCCGTAATGAAAGGGTTACAAATATATTTATTTTGTATTAATATCATTTTTTGTTGTTAAAACACTCACAGTATCAGGAGATTGTGATTTTAAATCAAAAGAAGTGTGAAAATAGATTTAAGAAGTTTATTTAAGATGCTTGCCATTTTTAACGATGGCTGTGTGGCAAATGTATTTTGACCTGTCTATGAAGCTTCGTTATTAGACTTCAGCCTAAAATTCACACATCATCCATGAAGTCATCGCCAAGTTAATGTGTAATATTAAATATATTCGTTAGCAATGCGTTAATCTCACGAGTTCAATATTTTTAAAGTGATCGAATATTTACTCTATTGAATTGTGATTTTTGTATTAATGAAAAGATTTACTTTATACGAGATATTTATAAAAAAAGTGTGTAATAAGAAATCAATTTCTTTGAGAAAAAAGCATCTAGCCACCACTGTCTGAGTAGCAATGCTCTGGCACGAGCGAAGAAGAATGGGGAAAGGAAAATGGAAATTGCTCCGCTTATATTTGCTGAGTGCATCCGCGGGCGACGGATATGGACTAGTCTGAGCTGGTGCTGGCTGATAGGCCATATAGGTAGAAGAGGATTGATAGTTCTGAGGGTTTTGATCTTTGCAATTTTGAGCTTGTTTTAGCAGTAATATTGAATAAGTAAAATCAGTTTTTTATTATTGTTATTTTATTAAATTTTTACTTTAAAATATTTTAAAAAGTATCAAAATCATTCCATATGTATCCCTAGCAAAAATATGTTGTCATGGTCCTCCTTTATCCCATAATATTAGCTCTGTCACCCGGTGGACCTCTGAATACATTCTATATGCGATTCTCGACGGATTTGTAAGACAGCATAACTTTAATGAAATTCATTCATAGTTTATTGTTTCCCACGGCATTTTATTAACTTATCACAGTCAGGTTCATCATTGTTTATTAAATGACTGAATAATGGAAAGCTGTCCTCATCACCTTGTCATTCCTCATAAAGTCAATTCAACCTACTATCATCATTCTACCAAAGCACCTGTTTTAGATTCCCATTATACGGCTGCAAAGTCTTTTTGTGGGATGCCACGATTAGTTGATTAGCCAAGCGACTTTTGGGATGCTTCTTATAATTGTTTTTTTTCGATGTTCATTCTATAGTCGGAGGCTATGGCCGCTAAAAATTCTGTCAGTCAGCCAAAAATCTGAAAACATCGATGGCCCTAGACTAGGTCTTAGGATATGCAGCTAGTCAAGCACATGGGGCAGGATCTTAGGTATTAGATGGTCTGCAGGTCTCCACAGTCACATAGCAGTGACTATACCTGCCGAAGCATTCCCCACCGCTCGAGGTTATCCTGTGTTCTACTGACTTCGATTATCAATCTGTTGAAGGATTTAGGGATTACACGTAGCATTTTTGGTTGATTTCATTGATCAGTATTTTTAAATGAGATCATTGATTAGCTCGAAGCTTCATAGCTAATTTAGTGATAATGGAACGACTCAACAGCGACACACGGTGCATCTAAGGTGTTATCAATTACTATACAAGTACGTCCTGCCTCCAAAATTGCTTAATTATGATCGACTAAATACTGATACAACAAAAATGCCATGATAGCTGGTCAATAGGTTCTACAAATATATTAATATATTTTGAGTAATGAATAAAATAATTTTATAATACAAAGAAATAGATGTAATTTATTAAAAAATAAATTTTTATTTGAACCCGTTACCATTCAGGCATTTATTCATTTTTAATGGTCATAAAATATAACTACAATATAATGTGTTAAAAATATCAAAACAGACTTGAATATTTCTTATTGTTTCCGAGGTTTGAAATGTTAATCTCGTTCCCATTAACACAACTTTCTTTGGGAAAACATTAATCTCAAACAAAGCGGTGACTTTTTCTACATCTCATTTGTTGGGTATTTTCAATCCTAACAAGTGCACGAGAAAGCGTAATTAATATGATCATTATTTCACTTTTAACTTGCAGAATGATTTATAAGTATCGTCTTAATATTAATTTACTTATAAGTGGCATTTTCTCTCACGTGTTTTTCACACACAAATAATTAAATACCGCTTATTGTTTGGAAGCCACATTCATATTATCTGAGAACTTGAAAATCAGAATATTTTGTGTCCTCAAATGATTCTAAAGCAGTAAAACATTATATATATAGTAACTAATGGTTAAGCGAAAGTGATTTGTATCAACGTAATGGAAATATATATTTATGTATACACTACACCGAATTAATACATATATTCAGGGTTGAATCTTATAGTTTTAAAGGCTAGTTTTTTAACATCTTATAAAAGAAGAATGCTTAGCAAGTTAAGTACAACGAGATGCATGTTAAATAGTCTTTTCTACCGTTATTACCACGGTCGCTGCTCTTCGGAACTTAAAGAACTAATTCCTCCTGCAACCACTCACAGCCGACAAACTCGTCTTACACTTGCGGAACATCCATACACGGTTAATATATGTCGACTAAGAACTGACAGCTTCCAAAGTTCCTTCCTTACAACCTTGGTAAACTATGGAATGCTCTTCGAGCGTCTGTGTTTCCTCCTTCCTACAATCTGGATCTCTTCAAGAAACAGATAAATATACACTTACAATCTCCCCAACCCACACACAAATACGAACACAACACACGTTTCCCGCATGCAGCGTCCAGCCTCCCTGGCTGAGCGTCATAGAGTGCACTGGTCTTGACCGGTTGTGCTCTCCTGCATGCGTTTACATTAAAAAAAAAAAAAAATATTTGAAAAGAGATTGGATGATTAGATTCTAGACTTCAATATTTTATAGCTTAAGGCTGTTCAACTTACCAGCTAACAAACTAGCGAAACATTTTATTCTTATGCGGTATCTATCCAAGTTTTGTTACTCATCCAATGCTGCTTATCTTCAGTGTTGTAATTGTTACACAACGTCAATGTTTCAATCATAAGTTTTCTTACAAAATTCTTCGGTATATATGCATATGGCCTGAAAGGACCATTGTTTAATCCTGGATACGTGTAAGACGAAAGAATCGCAGTGAACAGTGGTTGAAACCGGCTTGAGTGAAGATATTGACATATTTAGTGTAATATTGCTTCAGATTCAGTGCTGGTGTTGACAGATGTTGGATTGCTTTGATGATCTAAAGAGAATTGTGCTTACAACGTACTATTTTCGTTGTTGTTAATCGTTTAATATTATATATTCGTATACGTGAAATCATATTATCATTGACTTCTAATTATCAGGCTCCATTGAACACACGTGATTGTACTCAT
Source organism: Glossosoma conforme (assembly GCA_022606575.1). Taxonomy (NCBI): domain Eukaryota; kingdom Metazoa; phylum Arthropoda; class Insecta; order Trichoptera; family Glossosomatidae; genus Glossosoma; species Glossosoma conforme. The sequence continues at coordinate 5,925,676 of JAGTXR010000003.1, read as the reverse complement.
TTATTATCATGCCAGGGCGTGGCCCTGTTTGTAAGGCGATAGGTAGCATTGAACAATATATCCACCGTATCACAATACCAGCATTGATGCATCGGCTGCAGCACGATCTGTTTTATTTCTGTCGCTACCATGCGACTTAAGTGCAACGGTGCACTCTAAAGATGTTTACCTAGATATTTGATGTGGGCGCGGTAGATCCTGTACATCCACTAGGCAACTCAAACATCACATTGAGCCATGTGCGGTATGATGCTTGACTCACGTGTCCTACATACTCGTACATATAAGACGAAACGGTAGAGAAATAAATACAATTTAATGCACCACTAATGTCTGTCTAATGCTGTACGAGATAGTAAATAATTAATTTCATATAATAGTTAACTGTAATAAAAAGTTTATATGTTCGTAATTTTTAATCGTTTTTAATACTATAATAAATTAACCTATTAACTGACAATTTCTGGTGAAATTGAATAATTATAATTATTTTTATACTTTGCAATTATCTAGTACTGCGTCTTGTTAATACTCACCTGGCGAAATATCAGGGGGTATTATAATAATATTCTTCTTCTTTTTTAGCCTCGCCATTTCCCATCATCTGGGGTCGGCTCTCCTTGTGCACATTCTCCATGTCTGTTAGTCCTGCGTTGCATTCTCGGTCAAGCCCAGAGTTTTCAGATCCTTGTCTACAGTTGCAGTCCAGGTTGCCTGTGGTCTTCCAGGTCTTCTACGTTTATCATTTTTATTGTGCATCATGGTTTTATTTTGGGGTATTATAATAATCATTGAAAAATAATAAATGTATATATATTTGATATACGCTATCTTTATACATCAATAAGTAACATGCTTAACTTCATTTTCATTTGATTCAGTATACTTTGAAATAAACGAAATTTATTTTGTAGTAAATATTGCAAGTACAAGAAAGCCAAAAATAAATAAATTTGTATCCAAATATTTTTAATACTTCTGGTTGTTGTGTGAATGATTTCTCAATTTTGTAATTACCTGTCATAAACTATTCATCAAATTGGTTGTAGAATGAATATAAGTGAAAATGGTCGAGAAATATCTCTTTTCTATCGTAGTAATAGGAAACGTCACAAGCATATTTTAATTACCAAAAAAGATTTATTAGCTACTGTCTCTCGATATGTGCTAATGAATCAAAAAGAGCTAGAATTATTTAATATTAATGCAATATATTGAAATTAGTAAATTAAATAGAAGTTAACTCTAAAATGATTTTCTTATGAAACATTATCATTGAAAGGATGTTCTCTTGACCACTTCAGGGCAACATTAATGGAATAACAACATTCCTAATTGAGTCACAAATTAACAGCGTCATCATTTAATTACACATCTCATTTATATTTCAAACATTTCAGGCTCCTGGAAATGAACTCTACGAGACTACTTAATTAAATTTCGCTTGCTTAGTTCAAAGTAGTGTTTATTTTCCGGAAGCTCGCTTTGAGCGTCGGGGCAGTTTTTCCTCCGTGCCCTTTCCCTTCGATGTAAATTACATTAAAGACCGTCTCGGTCAGCACTTACCCCAAAAATGTCAAAACCACGTCTCCACTCGACACCTCCGCGGCGTTAGGCTTTGACGTGATTAATTGTCCAGGGGAACACTTTCACTTCTATTTGGAAAGGGTTCAAAACAGTAGCGTAGCACGGCCTTAACAATGAGGTAACAATCGTGACTTATTTAATGCATCGATCCTCTTGGCTATAATATCGATATTAATGAAACCTAGATCTCGATATATATCTCAATTACATCATGTTAAAATAATCTCATTCTGAAACTATCTCTTTAATTACCTTGTATGTACAGATATGTATGCTTAGTCACTCTTAGATGCCGAAAACTACAAGCCTTGGAAATTCCGAGCTAATTATCTATTTTCCCTACAAATATCGATTATCAAATCACACAAAAATATGCCATAAATGTTCCCATATTATTTTCGGGTGCAGATATTTATTGAGACAAGGCATGGACGGCGGTAACTGATAGAACTAAGTGACAGCAATTTGTGGTGACCATATAAAATGGACATGTAAAAAAGGTTGTTATTTATGATTAAGAAATAAGTATTTAAAAATATTTTTTTTTCTGGAAAATACTTTATAGGACGGGTCTAATTACTAATGTGAGACACTTGAAATTACGTTTTCTTTTATATAATAAATGGTTTTTATTGTGAGAGAAAAAAAAATGGTAACACTTGCAGTTAAGTAAACATGTTAAATGATTAATGTGCAGTATTTTTACTGTTTAGAGCAGAGCTTTTGGCCGCTAAAATCATGTAAGACATATAATGACTCTTCAATGCTATGGAGCGGTCAAACCTAACCAGCAACATGCATTGAACTTAACAGAGTCACCAACCAAGTACATTCCGCATTATTTATTTATGATTAATTTTTCTAAAAAAACATTAAGATGCGCCTCTGGTTTCAACCCTTGCGTATCACGGGCGACCCTTCTCCCTGATTATATCATTCGTTTTCGAATTTTGCATGGGTTCCTGTTAAGTTTGTTCTTCCAGTTCAAGCTGAAATAATAATCGTCAAAGTTGGCCGGCCTTAAATAAGCAAGGCAAGGGATAACTGCGATCGAAGATATAAATTTGCAGTCTAAATTGACCGTAAAAAGGAATGATTTCTAAATTTAGAACGTAAGATGTGTCCTGGTAATTTAAAAAAAGTCAATACACCCTCATGATCTAGAACAGGTGTCCGTGTAGTATATAGTAAGAGTATAATAGTTTAATTTCGTAAGTAATTATACAATATAAATGAGCATTTGCTGCAGACTGTCATCGTAATCACATTTAAGTGTAATGTAATCAGCACCTTCGAAATGCAAGGTTACTTTAGGGACAATGCAAGAACCATGGCGGAAAATGAACCAAATGATAGAATGAATATGAAATCGTGTTCCTTATTTTCATATTTAACTAATTTCGAGTATATTTGTATTTTTTGTTACAGTTGAATGTTCTAAGCATATTTGTATGTTAGCTGCTTATTCGATCCAATAGTCTTCAATTTAGTAAAAATTGTTTCATCACCAGATATTGTAGAAAAAAGTTGGTGAGAAACAGGATTTGAAAAAAAAATAAAATATATTATATTAGATTGCATATGGTCTCCTGTGGTAACAATATATCTGCTACCTATCCGAATAATTGAACCCATAAAAAGTACACACGTATACTATTTTCCTGTATCTGCATTAAAACATATTATTATTCTAGTGATGAATTAAAAATTTGCGTTCATAAAATTTGTATTAAATTTTCGTGCAGAATAATTTTGACAGATTTATCGAGGATAAATTATATAAAAAGCTATTGTTTGAACTGTGAATTACGATTTTTTGATCCTTCATTTTCATCCAATGAAATGAAATAAAATATAATTTTATGTTTTATTTAAAAAGCACAAAGATTAATTAAATTAATTATTTTATTGTCCAGTCTATTTGGTTAATGGAAAATACAGAAAATTACCGATTTAACAACACCGAGTAAGCTCATAATTAAGGTGAAAAATTAAGGGCAGAGATCGATGATTATCGTATGTTTAAGCTAGAGAAATGATTATAATTGATATATAAAAAAAAGATTGGAATGGCGCCCAAGAACTGGCAAACGAAGCATTGGCCGACCCCCTACAAGATGGACTGACGATATAAGAAGAATAGCGGGAGTGACCTGGATGCGGAAGGCGGAGGATCGAAGAGGATGGAGACTCATGCGGGAGGCCTACGTTCAACAGTGGACGGACACAGGCTGATGATGATGATGATGAAGCTAGAGAACGGATTTGAATAAAGAATATAAATCATTGATCTAATGCTTTTTAATAAAATATGCTCTGATACAGCTAGTAATTATTACAGAGGCTTTTAGCATTTCGAAAGGGGTTCGCAAATTCATATTCACGGCTCGTGTTTCGCTCTAGGGGTCTGCAAACTTTTAACTTAATTGACCAGAAAACCCATTAGAGTAATTGCAGCTTAAAAAGACCGCATTTTTCAGTCAGCATATAGCAAAAAATAATACTCTTGTGTGTTGGCGTCAAAACTGAAGTTTGGTACTGAAAAAAAACACTGTAGACATGGATAACACCTAATGATGACTAAAAATGTGTTTAAATATTATTTATTAAATCTTTTTTTCTACTAATATGTTAACATATCTGAAACATATGTTCACTACAAATTGCCGCCTCTCAGTTTTGTCAGAGACATATCTGCACTCGAAGGTCTGATATGGATCCCGACGACCTCTAGGGCAGGACCTTCGGACTTAAAGAGATGTCATTTGTAGTTTTCTAGGCATATATCGATTAGATTTTTTAAGAAGATTGAACGATATCTATAAGGGTTCGTATTTTTTAATTACCAGATTTGGTTTTGTGGCTTTTGCGTTTGCCGTGTATTGTAAATTGTCTTTTTACAATATTTCGACCGTCATAGCAGGGGTCTTTTCGTTGACGATATTTAAATTATATATAAAAAGTTAAATTATAAGTAAATATATTTAATTTGTTTATTTTATTAATTAAAATTATTAATTTCTCAGTTGATACGTTAACTCTATTTAAAAAAGTATAAATGTATTAAATTGCCAATATTCCTTTTGAATATTTTCCGAATTGAATACACGAATGTACGATGTTTTATTGTTATATTAATGGCAAAGCCATTTCATAAGAATTTTTCTTACGATACAAGTGTAAGGCCTTTAATAAATGATATAAGTGACGTACTAACATCAAATTAAATATGAATTCGCTATGAGCATAAAGGATTATTACCGTACCTAATGGGCTTTTTGTGATGAATGAAATGTAGAAGTTTTCAACTGAAATGTGATTTTATTGCAAATGTGAATGTAACTACAGCAAGAAGTCATTTTCAAACCATTGTATTTGAAATAATTAAAAATCTCTTATCCAAAGAATTTACGAGAATATACTGTATATAAGAATATATATCTTTTCTGTACTAAAAATGTATTATTTATATTACAAAATCACTGAGTTAAATAAAAGTCATGTACATATTCAATAATCGCTGTATCTCTTTCCAGTGGGTATAGCTTAGAGGTAAAGCATTTGCTTACCATAACAAAGGTGGTGGATTTGATCACCGACGGATATTAAAATAAAAATATTTTTAATATGTTTATTACCTCTGAATGTAATATAATTATACTACTTATTAGCCGTAAAATGTCAGTTATTGACTATTAATTTCAATTTGAGTTGGACGAACAGCCATCGTTCGGTGAACAGCCATCCATTCATAGTGATTAACCTGGAAAACGAATGATACGTGAATGCTGGGCTGTAGAATATGATGTTGGCGTATGAACAATGTAGCGTTCAACTATACTCAAAAATGGCAAGAGTCATAGAGAGCTTTTCCATTGCCATTTGTCGGTATTCCCCTGTATGTGTTTACATAAAAAAAAAAGTTTTAGTTCACATTGGACGAGGCAGAGACTCTGGCAACTGATGTATACTCATTGCTGTGATCTGTTGTGGAAATGCTTAAAATAGTAAGTAAAAAACCGATGAAGGAAATTTTAAAGCACTGAAGAATCAATTTTGATTTATTTTCTTTGCCAAAAAGTTTTCTTCATATTTATTGAAAAGTATGAAAAAGTATGAATTATGAGTATTAACCCTCTTTAAATAGAGTCTATTTATGGCGCTCGCATATTTTGTGAAATAATATGTCCGAAATCCAAACATAAAACACTCAAACGAAAAGGTCGGGTCAAATATATGAAAATGGCTCGAACATGCAAAAACCAGAGGAGACCGATCACGTGGAAAGAAAATAAATGTATCACGTTTTATAGCCACAACGGATGAAGTTTTTTTATTGAATTACATATAGAAAACATTGAGCCAAGAGCAATGTAATCGATTTATATTAGAATATATTATTTCCTAATATTACTTGTTAAGCTACATAAAACGTGGACTATGCTTTGATGGTGATTGTCTGGTGTCCTCCACGTGTGTTGGGTTGAGCTTTCAAACATGGATGATTTTGGTTGTAGATACAGACTAAGCAACTGATCTATGGAAAAATTTTGATTAACATACTCGTAATATTCTCGAGATACCACAGATGAATTATATTTGAATCTCCAGGCTCTTGTTCTGAATGACCTTTCTATAGGTCGCCGAGAACTATATGCAAAGTATTGTCGATTATAAACTGGACATAACTATTCTAGCTATTACAGCTTATAAAAATATAGTATATTTCTGGCGACCATATTATATTTTTGCCTTACTATGTGATGAACCTTTCCTAAAAACCAAAAGGTTCGAGCCTTAGGAACGTTAAGATAATCTTCTCATCTCTTTAAAAAATCTGATATCTTTAGCACATCACCTAAATAAATGCTTCAAATATCACAGCAACTGTTTTTTCAGGTTCTTGATTCTCTATGTTTTGAAAAAAAAAAGAAGTGAAATTGTGTTTGATCTGTTGATTTTTTCAACCAAATTCTTTGAATACGAGAGAACTTGGATGGGACACATAAAATTATATGAATGATTATAGCATAATAGCAATCAACACGCTGAAACGTGACTTGAATAGGATTCATGTGGCAGAGATGAAGATGCTGAGGTGGACGGGCGGTGTGACTAGAGTGGAGTTCGAAATGAGCATATTCGGGATTCATTTCGGGTGCCCCCCATACCTAAAAATATAACGGAAAACCGCCTAAGATGGCATGGGCATGTGACACCGAGAGATGAGGACCACATGGTGAAGAAAGCCCTCAACATACCCGCGCTGAGAAGAAGACCTGGAAGACAACAGGCAACCTGGACTGCAACTGTAGACAAGGATCTGAAAACTCTGGGCGTGACCAAGAAAGCAACGCAGGACAAACAGACATGGCAAATGTGCACAAGGGGAGCCGACCCCAGATGATGGAAAATGGCGAGGCTAAAGAAGAAGCAATCAACACTATATAACATATTGAATAACAGTGTGTGAATATAAATTTAAAAACGTTCTTCACTCGATGAGTGAACCAAGTGTCTAGCGTTAAGAAATGAATATAGTGTTTACATGGTTCATGGCTCAAATCCACGCGACGGCCATTTATTTTTCTCCGATTCAGTGACGAAAAAAATGACATATAATATGAAAACTATAAATATGTGTTTATCGATTGGTTTTTAATGAAGCATGCATTTTTGTTATAATATTTATTAAGAAGCCTTTGCTCTCATTTTTTTTGTTTCGTTTGCCCAAGCCTGACATAGACAGTGGCCGAGTGATGGGGGACATTGGAAATCCATTATGGACTCGAATAACTTTTTTCTTTCCTCTTTGTGAAACTTTTTTCGTGTGTATATTGGAAAGTAGGAAACTAAAAAGGACACCGAGAAATCCGCTTATATCCAGGTACTTACTCGGGCCATAGTTGCCCGAACAAGGAAATTCGATAAAGTCTTTTAGATGCTTACGAATTTGCATACTTTTGAAATAGTTTAAGTTCATGTTTATTCAATAAGGGTTGAAGATTATTTTGAATTATTAAAAAGAGATTTACTTTGAGACTTTCACGGTAAGTTTTTCAACTTTCATAAACTAGACAAATATTTTTGAAACATTAATAAAAAGCATATACTTACATTTATTTACTGTTGTTTAAAAGTTACTTAAAAACAACATTTTTTTCATTTATGAAGATATAAGAAAAAAAAACTTATTTTCAGTTACTTAGTTAGTATTGTAATTTTGTACACATTTAATATTTTTAAAGACATACATTTTTATACCCAGTGATGAGAAAACAAATACATTTCACACTTCATCAGTGATTGAACTAATTTTAGCATAGTAAAAATTAAAAGTCGCCTTGGTTTTTTTTTGTACTTTATTTGTTTTCAAGTAATTTGATATGAACATTTTATCTTTAAACATCATTATTTGCTGATTAGGAATCACCACTTTATGCCATACCCATGTGCAAGAAATACAAAGAAAATCAAAGATATTCATAAAATTAAAAATATTTTCACATTTTTTAATTGTAGTTTAGTCGATGAAGCTCCATAAAGCAGAGCTGATATGTTGAAGTTGTATATGACGAAGACAATGTGGACTGACAAAACTTTATGACAATTCGTAACGACCATAGCACCAACTTTAGAAGCGGATGTGGTATGATAAGCAATGATGATGATTTTGTATGTGTTAAAAATACACGATTTTTATAATTTAAAATTTAAAAATAAAATACCATGTTATGAAAATATTTTGCTTTCTCTGGTATACAAAGTTCCATGAATACATCGCTGAAATGTTTTCAGTATTTTTTCACCGAAACGATTTCTGCAGCTTTCGAAAGGCGCTTGATTTAGGTGCGGATCAATAGAGCAAATCGCGCAATATTCGCGTCTCGTATTTCACCGTTTCATACTGAACTCTTCCATTTTTTGCGAAAGCTCCGGGAGCTTCGCCGGCTGCACTGAAAGCTCCCGGAAGCGAGCGCCAATTGCTCGCCTCCAAAGCTCAGAGCTGCAGGTGTGACGGTGCACAAATGCATCAACGCTGAAATGCATTCGGATGGGAACATTGATTGATTTCGACTACTGATCACTCGCTTCTTTAAAGCCATGTTGACTCCTGTGCGATGCGAACTTTTATGTTTTTGTAGCGCATTTGAAAATAATGATTTATTTATTATTTTACAAGTATTACGTAGTTTAGGGTAACGTTAAAAGATATTAATATGAACTTTTCTACACGAAATAGTTTTTAAGTGATAATTTATAGTTTATGGTTTGAGTCTCTACTTAGAATCAAATTATCCAGAAGTTGGGTCGGATAGGCTAATCGTTCGATGTTTATTAAAATATCTGATCAACAAATTACTATAAATATTACTCGAATATTACAAAGTCATAAAAAAACTACTAAATTAATATTTTGTGTGGTTAGCTTTATTGAAAAATATTTAATCTATATGTTTATTACGCAAATTTATTATTGATAACGCAAAGCAAAGAAAGTTTGCTGAATATATTTAATAAATATTGAGTAAATTGAAAAGTAATTTCTACTTTTAAAAGAAATGCAAGGAACGAGGTTCTGAAAAATGCAATTTATTTGTTGTGAGAATTACGAAAAACATTTTAATGTATCGAGGGTTAAAGTGAACGTAAGTTTATTGTTCTTAACAATAATAGTTTTAGAGTAATTATTACGATTTACTCATTTTTACTGATAGTCTAGCAAAAATAATTAACAAAAAATCAAGCAGTTCCCGTTTATTTGCACGTAATATTTTACTGTGTACTAACGAAATCAATAATTCAAATCACATCTTAATATGATTAATCTTTTTTGGCATCAAAATTCAAACGCACTTGATTACGTCGTAGACTCCACGTTATGTTGTGCATAAACCTGCTCTGAAACCATCTACTGGGAGGAGAGAGAGCGGTTTCGGTTGATGCACTTCGGTCTCATTTGGGTGCATTTCGGACTGCACCAAGAGTAAATTCAAAACCCGCATTCACAGTATATGGAACTGCACCGAAGCACTCAGCAAAAGGCCTGGTTAATATTCATATGCTTCAGGAAACTTGACGTGTGGTTAAATTTTCATGTGCTTAATTATTTTAATGCTGTAATATTATATTTATGCCTATCTTGTTTTTCGTTATTTAGAAGTGCTTAGAACCTGTATGTGGGAACGTTTATTCATGAACTTTTATGTCATTTAATTAAAAGATTAAAACAATTAAATAATAAACTGCTTTATGTAAGTGTTTGAAATTATCACATGATGAATTATCATTTTCATTCAACATCCGTTCCCTAGCTGGAACATACAATCGTCACATACTACCGCCCTACAATTATATCCTCCGCTATGATCCTCGTTACATTCCATGTAAGTTATAAACTCCTAGTATTAAGAAAAAAAAATATATGAAAGAAATGTCTTCCATTTCCAAGAAGGTGTAAATTAATTTATAATTAAATATATTAAGTTCATGTCATATTATCTAAAATATTATGTAATAAGTTGAGAGACTATCAAGTCTGGTAATTAAAGTAAGAGTAATTATTATTGTAAGCTTGTAAAAAAAAAATTTACCTTAAATGAAGAACCTCGTAAAAAATTCCATGTAAGCATTTCTTCTAGGAGTTAATTCAAATACATTATATGTATAGTGTCAATTTTTAGACGAAATTTTTGCTCATCTCCGATATCTGAAGAACGTGTCTCATCCAAGTTCATCGTATGAAATATATTCTACGAAAACACCTTTTTTAAAACTTATTATACAGCTACATTGGATTTTAGTGTGGTCCCTAGTTTCACAGCTATATCAAGTTAATACTGGCGCTATAAAGGCAAAACATTAAATTTGATGAAAATTAATAATTAGTAAAACAAAAAATCAATTGACAATGATTTGATTGAAATATACAATTACTGTTTTGTTGTGAAAAAATACTTTTATTTAGATAAATAAAGCTTATTTTTTACAATTTTTTTAAAATGTAACGGTGACTTAGATTCGAATTAGATCAATAAAAAAATGTTTTATTTTATATAAGCACATACAGGAGAATACCAACAGATGGTGATAATAATTCTTAAGACTCATTTGTGTAATTTTATGACGCATACGATGGTGCATATAGCATTGCATAGATCAAAGAAATGACAGCCACAAATTTATACTTCATATGTGCATACGCGACAGGGATTATTACCGGTGGGTATAGTTCAATAGTCAAAGCGTTTGCTTTGCAAGCCAAAGGTCGTGGGTTTGATCCCCGATGAAGATTGAAAAAATGTTTTTTTAATCGATTTCTGAGCTCTAAATTAATCCCTCACCCGTAAAATACAAGTCATAATCTATTATTATTAATTAAAATTGGTGGTAGACGAAAGTCGTCCCGTGAAGACCACCCATTCATAGAAAACTCCTGCAATAATAAGGATGATGCGTGAATATCGGGCTGTAGTCTATAATGTTGGCGGATAAACACTGCACATGCAGCGCTTAGCCATATGCACTATTGTAAGCGTCATAGAATTTTACAGATGTGATTTCAGAATTACTATCACCATCTGTCGGTCTTCTCCTGTATGTGATTACAAAATAAAATCAATACAAAGAGCTACTATAACAATAAATATGAATCGCAACTGTAAAAGTCAACGATAATGACTGAATCGTACTGAATTTAATTGGTACATTTCTGGTTGTTTTTTTTGAATAAATATGAATGCATTACGGCAGACATTCGTTATAAACAAACTTGCATTTGTAATCGATGCGATGGCAGTTGAAACAACAGACGTGGGTGGTTTTCATTCATAATAAGGCAGTTATACAATACACGAATGCTAGGAGTTCGTTAACCTTTGGTTCCAACAGATGTTGAACTGTAAACAAACGAAATGGTAATGAATCAGTACGCGTTCAATAGTGTTTACGTGTCGATGGATGATCTAAATACGATTAGAATCCAATAAATAAAAGAAACTTCTGAGAATCGCAGCTGCTATACTCGATCAAAATAAAATACCGACTTAACAACGCCTATATCGACCACATTCTTCTTTACTGCTGGACTTTACCCGCCTCACACCCGCACCACACCGGAGGACAACAAAGTATCCTTGATGATGCGCTCATTCAGATTATGATCAGTTAACAACTAATAAGTCCAGTGGGAGTCGGGTTGTAAGAAATGGAGATGGAAGATCAATTGAAAATGCGTGGATTTTTTTTAGTGGCCACAAAGTCTGCATGCCCAATAGGGCCGAGGCGATTCCTTCGAACTGCATCAAAAAGGACTCCTCTTTCTAACAAGAGGAACTGACAGTCCCAGAGAATGTGCTTTGAGGTCTGCAAGGGGGCGCCGCAGGGGCAACTAGGTTTTGAAACTAAATTAAATGAGTATAGTCTTCTTTACTGCTGTGAATATAAGCACGAAAAAAAACACAAATACAACCACACAATAGATTTTGAAACTAAAAACCTGCGTAGAATTATGAGAGTACGCTGGTTTGACTTTGGAAGGAATGACGATGTAAGGGAAAGGACATGTACTTCGGATGCTGCAGCATAAACAACACCTGCCTTTTCTTCAAGCCTCCGGGATTCTGCCTCTCTGTAAAGCTATCAGGAACTTTTCACAAAATGTACTAGGTGGGGAGTTTTAGGAGATAAAGCTGATATAAGATGAGACAATGACAATGGCGGCTGATAGAACTTAATGGTGGTATTTTTATGATCTGACTTTATGATCCATTTTGGAGTGTGGACATGGAATCAGTGATATTTTTAGTATATTTAAATTTTTACTTTTATTTTATTACTTACCTTACTCATTGTTCACAATTTGATTGTTCTTTAATGTACGTATGCGTGAAAAGAGACATGTTCTGTATCTGGGAGTCTCTGCCATATTTTGGGAGGAATTTTCTGAACTGTTTTTTACTTTATTTCTGACGGTCCCTTGGTGTTAAACTACATCAAGGATATCGTCGACATAACGCGCGCAGCTAACGAGACCAACATAGAATAGTGTCCTCTGTTTTAAAATGTTTTTATCACTGTATCATCAAACCATGCGTATAATTTGAAAGGTACCCTTTGCAACTGTTATTTTATGTTTAAAAAAAAAAAAAAATATACGCGTTATCGTACAAATTAAATATGCTTCTAATATAGGTGCCTACACGTACATTAAAAAAAAACTACGACAAAATCAAATATACATATATCAGATCGAAAAATTATTCATCTTACTCAAAATAAATACGTTAATATAATATCACAAAATGTGCCCATTTCCAAAAATGTGATCCGCAAAATGTGTAATAACAAAATGCCGCTGCGGGCAAAGAAGCTGTAATAAAATCAGTATAAATTTATGATACGAACATCGTTTGCCAGAGTCAAAATTCATTCTTCTTGATGTCACCACTTGGCGGTAAAACCCTCACTCTCATCCTCAGCCGATTCATTCTCGTACAAGGAAGACCATAATTTTACATGTCAAAGATGTATAGAAAAAATATTAAGGTTTAAGCAAAGTTTTGGGCATTTGCTTGATGATGACTGTGTTCATGTTTTAAATTGATTCTTACATCTGTACAAAGAAGAGCAATTCGTTTGATAAACAATGACACTCTTACGTCTAACCTGCAATCAATGGAACACAGGTGTAAGATTGGCTCTCTTAGTCTTTTCTACCGTTATTACCACGGTCGCTGCTCTTCGGAACTTAAAGAACTAATTCCTCCTGCATCCACCCACAACCGACAAAAACTCGTCTTACACTTGCCGAACATCCATACACGGTTAATATATGTCGACAAAGAACTAGCAGTTTCCAAAGCTCCTTCCTTAATGCTACCGGTAAGCTATGGAATGCTCTTCCAGCGTCTGTGTTTCCTCCTTCCTACAATCTGGAACTGTTCAAAAATAGATTAATATACACTTGCGATCTCCCCAACCCACACACAAACACGAACACAACACACGTTTTCCGCATGCAGCGTCCAGCCTCCCTGGCTGAGCGTCATAGAGTGCACTGGTCTTGACCGAGTGTGCTCTCCTACATGCGTTTACAAAAAAAGAAATTCTCTGGCAGTTTAGTATTACTTCTAGCGAGAACGAACAATCGGTGTCTCTTTATCCCTTCATCCTCCGAAAATTTGTAGAGACAAGCAAACGCATTTCCATAACGTCATTGTTATTAACCGAAAATTAATTAGGCAAACATTACTTAGGATGGACTCAATGAATTCCGAATCATGAACAATCACATAAAATGAAATGTGAAAATGTTTTTAATTTGTTATTTTATTCATTAAATATAAAATTGTAAGCCTATTTCTAACACAATATCGAAAATTCCAAACAAGCGTGGTATTAGCCAGAAAAAATGCATACCTAAAAACAATCAAAATGAAATTTACAGGTACAATAGAAGAGTTTATGGAAGATTATACTCTCATGGACAGTGGTGTCGTCGGCATAACAGTGAATGTTTGCGTGTGATGTAAAATTTTGATTTTTTTTTCAAATTTCTGACTTTTGGTCACCACATTTTACATCCTATCGTACCCCGGATAGCGTCCATTGCAAATATCGACATTCCATTTTATATTCGCAATTTTAAGCCTGAAGGAAAGCCTCACTGCGGGCTGACAGTAGAAGATTTCTGCGATCTGAAATTCAGGAATCCGTTTACTGTGTTGCATATTTAATACATTAATTTATTTTTGCCAGAGTCATAGTTGTGACAAACTGCCACAGAAATATAACCAATTCAGAATGCAAGTAATATATTGTCTGATCAAAAAAAAGGTTGCCTGAAAAAAGGCATAACATCACATTATATTTATTTCTTAGCACGCCCATTATTTTTTGATTACCCTATATTGTTCATATTTAAAAATCTAAACAAAATTGGTTGCCCTCGGCGTCCCTAGGTTATTCGACGCTCTTGGGCACCGACCCACTTTGCCACCCCCTAAAACCGGCACTGGCCTAGACCATTTAGTCTTTAGTGGCAGTTAAACCTACAACATTAGAAAAATGTTGTTACTATTAAAACCGCCAAAAAAATATAACAAAAATCTTTGCAGAAGCTATCAGAGGGTTGACTATAAATCAACATCCTGAAAAATTGTCGTCATAGAGGGTCATCGATTGCGGTATATAATAATATATAGGAAATGGGTCCTGTCGATAAAAATAATTTAAATGCTAAACCAGAGAGGGCGAAAATTTGAATATTGATTTCGGTATTAAATTTCGTAATCTGAATAATCCGGGAATCCCCCCCCATTCGTACAAATGATTTTTTCGACCGAAACCATTTTTTATAATTGGTTTTTTGATTAGAATTTACATTCCGTATTGGATCTGTGTAATGGATTCCATACAATAATCCGCAGATTACTAAATGCGTCACTTCTAGTATTTGTACATACTTAGTAATGTAAATGCAGATACATTTGGCGAGATAAATCGAATAATTAGATAACAAATGGCTAGTGCAACCTTATGCGGTGTTCAAAAGTCTACCTGTGTACAATATTACAGGTATAATGATGCAAATTTATTAACAAGACATCTTCAATTAGCTAAAAGAAAGAGAATGAACTAGTTAGTTATTCTCTAGATGCTTCAAGAGGGCATAACTGCAACTGCCCTTTTCTTTAAGCCCATATAATCTTGCTGTATTGGATGGCCATTGGTAATCGTAACCATACATTTAATGTAATCGGAATACCTTTCACTGGTGATTTGAGTGGATTGGTTTGCAGCAACAAAATCTTTTATCTCGATCTCCACTCTCGATCTCCACGATCCTCTGCAATCTTCTTCGGCTCAGCATAAGTGCTACAACTCATGTCCTCAAACACTTGTTGTAGATAATAAATAAATTGTGATTAACGAGCAAGAATTAGACGAGTTAGGGATTAAATTCACACCAACTAGTGGTATTCATATAATTTAAAAAAATGATCAAAAAACATTTTTATTTTAATCTTCGACCGGAATCGAATCCACGTACTTTGATACAGTAAGCAAAAGTTTTTACATATACGCTATAACCGCCGAAAATGTTTGTTAGGTATTGAAGATTCCAACATGTCACCTGACGGAATGTAAAAAGAAATAATAAAACCTTCCCGGGAAGGTCTCCCGAGTAAGACGAATGCTTTCGATAAGATATTACCGGCCGAAATCCCATAGTAAATCCAGGACTTAGCGTCCGTAAGAAGTTTAGGATAGGGGCTTGGCGAAGAGGTGTCGACCTGCACAAATCAATGGCTCACCTTCGGGCCTCCCGACTGCTATGTACGGTGGTCATAAAAGAACCTACCAAACAAAAAATATAAAACTTTAAAATCAATTATTACCTTTATTACCTTTTCAGTCATGAAAGTAAAAACAAAGATTAATAATTTATGTTAGTTTAATTCTTTTATTCAATAAATTAGATTATTCAAATGAAAACAAAATCAAATTAATGATGAATCATTTTGAAAGATATCCATTCGGCTAAATGTTCGTACATCTAAATGCCAGTTCGGCAAAAACGCCATACGGCGAAACATCTATTCGTGTAAGTATTAACATCCTTCTCTTTCTCAAAAAGGGAGGTTAATACGTCTCGTGAGGGCAGGATGAGAAGCAGAAAACGAAGATTTTCTTTTAGATGCACATTGATTACATTTACGTTAAAACTTTACAAGCATCCGGGCAAGCGGAAAGACCTGCCGTTGGCCGTAATGCGACCTTCTCGATCGTCAACACATAACTGACGCGCTCGTGATCGGGCTCTCGTCGGCGCGGTGGCTCTCGCCCAGCGCCCCAGTGGCCATGTCTATAACTAACACACCCGTGAGTGGACCTGTCCAAAATGACAATATGGCGGACACATAAATGTATGACAAGCAATTAGGAATACAGTTTTCGGTACCAGTCAGCAAGGGCTACATCGTTCTGATGTCAGTATGTTTCGGCTAAATTGTTTTCTGCAAACAAGTATTCTAGTCTTTTATTTGATAACTTCCAGCTTCACTGCGGTAAACGAACTAAAATGTTGTCCCAACAAGTTATAGTAGTTTTTCTATACATATACGCTATTATAACAAAACTGAATAATATGTTTTTTTTCTCTAGAAATGGTATTTTCAATCACCGTACTCCTCCCGTACAAGTGCCGCCCGCAACCTAACACCCTGGCTGGAATTTAAAATTGCATTCGCCGCGCGTCGCTGCAATATTGCCCTCTTATTTATTGTTTTAATAATAAAACTGAATATAAACTCCGGCCCTGGAGCAGCGGCTTTAATGCCTGGCATAAAGTGCCATGGCAGAAGGAAAACACTGTCATACGCCATATTTCTATGAGAGAACGCAAAATTAAGTGCACTTCGATCGCATCAAAATAAAGAACAACAGCTACATAATTAACAAAAAGTTACGAGTGTGATAGTTTAATAAAAAATGTTAGAGCTCGTTTGCAAGTTTTCTTATGCTTCTTTAGAATATTTCGATGAATTTAATTTATCGTAACCAATGCATCCTCCCTGTATTAACTTATGGCGCAGAGACGTGGAATCTAACAGCAAGTCTTACCCATATAAAAAAGGTCACCCAGCGTCCTATGGATAGATCCATGCTTGGAGTGTCGTTAAAAAAATCCGAAACGAGGAAATACGAAGACGAACTCAAGTAGTGGATGCTTGAGTGTGCCCAACGAATGGGCACACTCAAGTGGCAATGGGCAGGACATATCTGCCGAAGAGACGACGGTCGATGGGGAAGAAAAGTATTGGAATGGCGCCCAAGAACTGGCAAACGAAGCATTGGCCGACCCCCTGCAAGATGGACTGACGACAAAAGTAGAAAAGCGGGAGTAACCTGGATGCGGAAGGCGAAGGATCGAAGAGGATGGAGACTCATGCGGAAGGCTTACGTTCAACAGTGGACGGATATACAATGATGATGATGAATCTATCGTGAAAACAATATCTGTTGGATGATGGGAGATAGATGAACGTTATAGCCATTTGGACTCACAGCAGGCGTTAGGCCTCGTGTCACATTTTGACAATATCACTATTTATTATGTTTTGACTTAGGTTTTAGTTAGACACTTTGTTTCTAAATATGATGATGACGATGTTGGTATAAGGTTTGGCACGATACTTCATCAACAATAGTCTCCTATCCTAATCCTAATCGCGGTTCTCCTTATAAAATCAAAGTTATTGTTTATATAATTATACGCAATTCGATAACCAACTTACAGAGGAGGATGTTAATTCATATAGATTAACGCCAAAATTGCAATGTGACTGCCAGAGAGATATTGAAAACATAGTACTCAGTAAGATATTTTAATGTTATCTCGTCATGATTGTGTGGTTTTTATTATACTTCTAAGAATGGAGTCATATAATTAAGTGCCTACGCATTCCGACCGCGTATAAATAACTCTTTTCGTTTTATTCGCATTCTTTGAGAGTTTGTTTCTCAAGAATGCAAGGGATACAAAAGCACCAACAGTAATTAATTATTTTAATACGTAATTTAAATTTGATTGCATTAATTATTTACGTATTTTAATTAGAATATTTGAAATTGTAACAATCAAATGAGGTTTTAATTTTAAATGTGTAATTTATAAATCGTCGAGATGAATTATAGGTATGTATTTTTTTATTAGAAAGTATTGTTGAAAACAGTAATATTTTGATGAATATTTTTAGTCTTATTCGTATTCACAATAAATATTGAAAGCATGGTTCTGTTAGTAAATAAATGTTTACTTTGATTATAATTGCATAAAAACGTAGTGTACTTTAATAAAAAAATTAAAACAATATTGTACATTGTGAGTCAGATAATTAAAAGATCATATAATCTTAGTAATAAAAATAAAAAAAAATGATTTAAATTAAAAATATTTACCATTGAAATATTAAATGTTTTTGTTAGCCATTTTATAAAAGATTTATTTATTTAATTTATTTATTTAACATAACCGCAATTCCAAGGCTTACAGAATAATGAATAATAAGAAACATATAGTATACATAAACACAAAAAATCATGAAAGAAGAAGAAGACGACACGTGTCAAAGATTACAGATATCTAGGAGAACAATACCATCGACAAAAGAGGAAAAGGATGTACGAAAAGGGTCGAGGTGTGCTGGTAGGCCATTAAGGAGTGCCATTGCCGTTGTACTAAATTGAGTGCTCGAAGCTCCGCAAGTATCAACTGATATCGGAAACAATGGATGGCTACGAGCACGGGTGTACTTATCTGAAACGTAGAAGTTAAAACATTCAAGAATCTCGGGGTGGTGAATTGAAATGATATACAACATGCATATTAAATTTTAAGCTTATAAACTAAAAATTCTTGTTGAGACTGAATAATTAAAAGAGTGATTTGAATTATCATAAATAATTTATACTTAAAAATATTAAGTCTTATTTTACATTACATACATACGAGTATATTATGACTACATGTTTTGTATTGAGAAGAAAAATATTTCGAATAAGGAATATTATTCTCAATATATAATTAACTCGTCGACGGGTATGGCTTAGTGGTTAAACCTTTGCTCACCAAGCCGAAGGTTGTGATCCTCGACAGAGATTTAAAAATAATTTAATCGATTTCTTAGTTCTTTAAATACCTCCGTTTGGTGTGAATTCGATCCCTCACCCGTAAAATGCCAGTCACAGTAAAATTGGTAAGAGATGAAAGCGGTCCCTCGAACACCACCGATTCATATTAAATTCCTGTAATAAATTGATGGTGCGTGAATGTTGTGTTGTAATAATATTGGCTGATCAACACTCCACATGAAGCGCTCAACCGTGTTACATAATAACATGGTATGAGTCATATAATCCAAAAATGAGGGTTTTGCATCACTATCAACATCTGTCAGCATTTTCATGTGTTTTCGTTAAAAAAATGTACGTATTATATAATATAGTAATTTTAAATTAATACATGTTATCCAGCTACTAAGCTGATTTTATGCTTTTATTACATTTAAAAGAAGCACAAGTGAAAGCATTTTTTAAAATATTTGTATCAACCGACAAAGATTTTTTTTTGTCTCGTTTTGTGTACATTTCTCTGTAGCGTTTTTTCAGCGTGACGTGACAAGGACTGAATGGGCCATTCTTCAAGGACAATTTACATCGAAAGCTATCAGCTTCGCCCGAAAAACCACTTTTGATCCGTTCGAGAGTGTCGAGAGCCGGCTTGAAGTGTAGGTCTCGTTGTTTTTCATGAAAACACTCCAGTGTTTTCCGAGTGAATGTGCCGAGATGAATGGGACCGAGGACACAATTCCTATGCAGATCTGCTTCTCAGGGACGCTGACAATGGACTCCGACCCGTACAATGCCTGAGTAATCACAGGCGAAGCGATACTGGAATCCCTCACCGGATTCCACAACAGGCATTGTATGCAAGACTTAGTACGTTGGTATCAGCTAAGTAAGGTGTACATATCTAACCACATAATATACTCTACTGCAGATAATCTATGTAAATAAATATTAATGTACTAGTATGTATGCTTGTATATTACTTATGGATGCCTTTATTGCTTATCCAATCACGATGAAATTTTTTAAATATGTCGATTACGTGCCCGGAAAGGTTTATGTGTCATCTTAAACATTTCCAACTCGTTCTTACACTATTTTGATATAAAAAAAACATTACTTAAAGTCGAAAATTAGTGATTTGTTGATTTTAGTCGCCTTAGTTATGCATCGAGATCGAGATGCAAGATTTTGTTGCTGCAAACCAATCCCCCGGATTGATATTACAAATAAGTTATGCAAGCTGTTCGTAGAATCATACTCGTTTTAAATACTTGGTCTAATCGTAATGGACGACGATCTTTTGTTTAAGCGAATTTAAATTAATATTAATGTTAATCATTAATAAATAATATGTTTGATTAAAAATTAAAATTTTTTCCTTTAAATGACATCGCTTCACTATCCTGAGCAATGCTGGGTACAATGCTTTAGTATTTATAAAAACTAAAACAATAATTGGTTCTTAAGACATTTACTATTATATATTTCTACAATATATATTATATTTTTAATTAATTTAGTAATCTAACACTATACATACACCTATTACCTCACACGTTCCATTATACTAAAAAGATCTTACCGTGTTATCATTTCATACAAATAAAATTAAATATGAGTACTGAAATATTTACATTAATACAATACATTATATCATAGGTTACAACTTTCGATACATATTTCATGTCACATAATTATACTAAAACTCTGCTTGGTTAATGTACTTAATACTAGTTTTTATTTGTGTGTATTTTCAGTACATCAAAGTAAAAGTATTCAATATTGGGAGTATATGGGAGCTTAGTTTTGAATCCCAATAAATCCAAATACATTATCATGATCGACGAAAATCATAAAAATTTCTCCGACGTCTCTATTTTTATATTTACGGTAACTATCCATTCAGTTCAATCAATTCTGAATATTATCCAAATATTTTTCTTCTTGGGATAATTTCTTTCCATTCGTTAGAGTCCCGGAGGAAAATTGCTGCTCTCAAACATTCATTTCTTCTTCTTCGCGGTGCAACTAACAACCCTGGGATTCTTGAATGTTTTAACTTCTATGTTCCAGATAAGTACACCCGTGTTCGTAGCCATCCATTATTTTTGATCTAAGTTGATCCTTGTAGAACTTTGAGCACTCAATTTAAAACAATGGCAATGGCGCTCATAAATGGCCTACCAGCACACCTCGATCCTTTTCTTAGATCCTTTTCCTCTTTTGTCGATGGAATGGTTCTCCTAAATCTCTGTGATCTTTGCCACGTGTCATCTTCTTCCTCTTTAATGTTTTTTTTCTATGTATTGTACATTTATGTATACTCTATGTTTCTAAATATTTGTACATTGGAATCTCGGTTCTGTGAAATAAATAAATAAATTATTAACGTTCTGTACCTACGTAAAACATATAATTATAATGTACTTCTTGAAGTCATTATGATTATTATTCAGATAGACGAAGTCCTGTTTTAGACATCATTCTAAGGACAATATGCACATAAGTATCATAAGAGAACGATGCTAGTTACAATAATTGACACTAAATGTTGCTTATGAGTTATTACGACTATTGTGTATAATTGCCAGCATATAACGCTTCATTACATGCATTATACCGAGGTATAAGTGCATCCTAGGCATCTAAAAGCCTCCCAGCATCTCGACTGTGACTTATTATATTTAATTGTTCAGAGCTTCTGGAAATCTCAAGCCCTATGCTCTTAGGTAATAAACCGCACTCGACAACAGAATGCAGGGGTTTTCATTACTTTAATTATACGTACATATACATTAAAATATTTATGTATACTTCATTCACATAGATCCTAATAAACGAAGATACTTTAAGTTTATACATAAATTCAGATCAGAGCTTTTTGAAAATATAAATAAACATGTATACGTACGATTATGATATATGTCAATGAGACAACGGTTGACACTATTAGAACAAAAATCATAAGACGCTTATGGTGTATAATGCAGTCAAAGATTTAATCGTAGTTGAAAAATAGGATTTCTTATTTCTTCTTGAATTATAAAATGGTGTTCGCCTCGAAGGATAATCATTATTCCTGCGACGATGTATCTCGATAGTGGTTGGAAAATAAGGTTCTTCTTAGAACTGCTCTTTCCAACCATTAATGCCATTTGATAGCGTTTCACGAACCAAACTTATTAAGTTGTTTAGTATTATAATTCTTTATAGTTTTACCCCAATTATACCATGGCCGCTTTTCTAACTAGTCGGTTTAAGCCTCCGTCACAAAGTCTTCCGTCCACTGTAAAAAGTAGGTCTCCCGCATGAGTCTCCATCTTTCTCGAGTCAACGCTTTCACCATTCAGGTTCTCTTGCTATTCCTGTAATGCCGTCAGTCCATATTGCATGGGTTGGTCAACCTGCAATGAAGATATATTCGTAGAACGCAGTAACGTTTTGGGGACATCGAAAATTAAAATTTTATTAGAGACAAACTTAAAACTACTAATAATGTAAGTAATGTAAGTTTTTCTTGACCGGTTTGGATTTTTTATAGTGGCGCATGGTACCCTGCAAGTTACACAAGACGTAAGATTATGCGTCTGACAAACAGTTGGAGAACTTAGAAACCTATTTCATGTCAGCCTCGTTAACCACGCGCGTTTTCCTGACTTCTTATTATGATTCTCCTTTTTCTGATATTCCTAAAATTCTTAATGAAGCTTAACAGCAAGGGACCCTAAGATCTAAGCAGCAGTTCAGGAAAATCCTCTCAAGAAATAGCAGAGACTCTCAGGCGACAACACAGAACGAGCCTTTCATTATCATGGATGATGCACTCCATCAGAGAATGTCTCATTGTCTGTTAAATGTCTGCATCACACGGTATGGTTGAAACCAGAAGACAGATAAATAATTATAACTCAGTGTTTCTTACAAGGTATATTATTTCATTCTACAATGAAAAAAATTTTTTTTTTTAAACAAAATCTCGTGGAATATATAATAATAGTATTACTCTTAATAAGCCATGATATCCTAAGACGCCAAAACTGAATCTGACGTGGAGCAAAGAATTAACACAGGATGGCTGAAATGGAGGTCTCTCTCTGGGGTTTTGTGTGACAGCAAGATTCCAGTTAGGATTAAAGGTACAATCTACAAAACTGCTGTAACGCCAGCTATGCTCTACGGATCGGAGTGTTGGACCCCGCTGAAACGTGACTTGGATAGGATTCATGTGGCAGAGATGAAGTTGCTGAGGTGGGCGGGCGGTGTGACTAGAGTGGACAGAGTTCGAAATGAGCATATTCGGGGTTCATTTTGAGTGGCTCCCCTACCTGAAAAGATAAGGGAAAACCGCCTAAGATGGTATGAGCATGTGACACGGAGAGATGAGGACCACATGGTGTAGAGAGGCCTCAACATACCCACGCTAAGAAGAAGACCTGGAAAACCACAGGTAATCTGGACTGCAACTGTAAGCAAGGATCTGAAAACCCTGAGTTTGACCGAGAATGCAACGCAGGAAAGACAGGCATGGCGAATGTGCACAAGGAGAGCCGATTCCAGATGATGGGAAATGGCTAGGATATAGAAGAAGAATACTCTTAATAAGCCATGTAGTTTGCATCTAGTCCGCACTTTGTGAGCTTCTGATGTGAAGAGTGGCTCGTGTGGGCTCAAAGGGCGGCCGCCGGAAATGGAACACTTGTCAGACTGCGGGGCGCCGGAAGTGAGCCGAAGCTCGGCGAAGTCGCCCGAGACGAGGCAAGTGAAAGCCAAGTGGGCACATCAGATTACGACAATAAAGACCTCTCTATAGCGAGAGAGCCCAGACAAAGACTTGAGTAGTTTATTGTTTAAAGCCGTCTTATATAGTGTGATATAATACGCCTTAATACGCGTAATATACATTATTATCCAATATTCAAAATTATATATTTTTATGTAAGCACATACAGAAAAATACAGATAGATGGTAATAGTAGGTGCTGTTATCGGAACAGATTCTATCTACTACTAATTTTTAATTAATAAGCTATGAACGGCATTTTATGGGTGAGAAAAAATAATAAAATAATATGGTATATATGTTTTCTAGGTGAATTCCTGTTTATTTTAAAAATAAATTCCGTCATATGCCATGATGTTCATTTTTTCCTGGCAATCAATTCTCTTCTTCATAGTATCAATCCGGTGGATTGGTTTGCAGCAACAGAATCTCGCATCTCGATCTCCATTCCTCTCGGTCCTCCGCAACCCTTTTCAGCTCAACATAAGCGCTACAATTCATGTCCTCGAATACCTGCTGCAAATACTCCCGTCTAGGGCGCCCTCTACAGTTTCTACCCTCAACCATCCCCTCCACAATATCGTGAAGAAGACCATCGTGTCGCATGATGTGACTAATCCATCGGGCTCGCCTCTCTGAGATGGTTCTTATTAGGTGCCTATCTTCCTTGATTATCCTGAGAACCTCATTGTTCGTGACGTGGTCTCTCCAGGAAATTCCGAGAATTCTTCTGTACGACCACATCTCAAAGGCCTCTAGTCTTTTTTTATCACTTTCAGCAATCAATTATGAATACATTATTTGTGAGAATCACCAGGGATTTGAAAATAAGGCAGCAGTTTATGCTCTAACACTGCATAAGAGAAACACAATCGAACGATGTCAAACATCAACGTAGTCCCATAAAAATAAGGTAAAAAATGCTCAACGTGATCCATAATTTTATATCTTTAATATGCACAGGTCATTTTCGATCGATTATAAAAATAAGAATATGTTTTTAAATCTCATCAAACATTTTAAAAGCGACCACAATATTCCTAAAATACTACGTAGCTTGTCAGGTAACTTATTTTGGACAACCATTTTACACAGCAGTGAATCTTAGGTTTTTGGATTGAATTTTAAGTTTGGTTACCATAATCGTCAATTCCACAAATTGAATAAATCAAAAGTAACATAAATAATAATTTATTGATTAATTACTTCAAATATTTTGAAAATAATAAAACACTATTTTTTTCATTTCCTTTATGTCATTGCAAATCTATTGCACGGCTAATAAGGTTTTGTCTGATTATCTGAATGGTGCCAGTACATAGAAGATACGTGTCGTAACGGATGATATAAATCAGCCTGTATTGCTCAGAGCGTAGCCATTTCAGCGTAGTGACTATGCACTTACTCTGAAACAATGCCGCGAGCTTTTTGTTCCAAGCTCGCACTTTGAAATTACAATGCAGTATCACATAAAGCGTAAAACAGTTAATTGACTGAAATATTTATCGTAGAAAAATATTTTGTTAAGCACCTGAAGGTCCAACAAGGAACGTTAATGTTTTTCGACAACTTCCAACGAAGAAACCCAGGGGTTTATCGATGCAGCTGCTTTATTAGTATTTAAGTCGTTTTGGTGATTTGCTTGGAATTTTTAGGGATAAATAATGGTTTACCTGACGCTTCCGAAGGCATGCAGTCCTTTGGAATATTTTCCTCTTTAATTTCATATTTATTACGAAAAGGATTAATAAAACACCAAGAAAATCATAAAGGGTCCGCCAAATAACTTTTCTTTTTTAAAACAGAAACCAAATGTTGCCAATATCCTCCTCTTCAATTTTTGTAAACAAAAATTTGTTCAACATGGCCGCGCCGCATGGAAGCGCCATTTATGGCGCTTTACGCACACTTTCTGCCACAGCAGCAATATTCTCGGGTGTAAGCACTGTTTTTGGCTTTTCACGCTTTGGTTTATTGATGAGGATGCCAGTTTCTTTCACTTTTTTCATAAGATAACGAACATACGGAGCTGACGGTGATTCTCTTCTTCCAAAATCCACACGCAATTTTCGCACACATTCTGCAACATTACCATGATTTTCAAAGTAATGTCGCAATATTTCCCAGCATTGTTCAAGCATATACACAACCATATTCATTTAGCGGAAGGATAAATCTAATTATCCGTCAAATCAGACATGAGCTAAGTGTTACCATTCACGAAATAAGCACTAGTTTAAAAAAAAACGTTAGATGGCGGATCCTATATGATATTTAGCCACATATATAAATATTAATTAATGTTACGTCAAACATTTCTTTTGGAACGTTTATGTTTAATTAACCCTCATAACTTATTCTAAATGCAGTTAAAAAAAATCAATTAACGTTTAATGATGTTATGATATAAAACAATGGTGAAGAAATACGTATTATCGTGTATGTTATGAATATTTCATAAGTTAAGTTATGGATCAGACTTCAACTTTTGATTAAGAGACTTGCGTAGAATTACTTTGTAGGCTCGAGTATACTTGAGCAAGACTTTAACCGAAAGTAGTATAAGGTCGAAAGCTCTATCCAAAAGCTCAGAGCTTTATCACTTGCGATACTCTCGCCTTCTCCGCAAAGCTCGCATTATGTCTTGTATGTAGACACCACACAAAACACTCGCCTGATTAAATCGAAGGAAACCTCTCGTAAAACATTTTTTCAGCTGAAAAAACCTTTCTTGTTGCATTACTCAAATTAAAAACTCTTTGAATGAATACCATTGAGGTTTTACACTCTTGAGTGAAAATTGATATATTTTGAGAGCATACAATTGTATGATGCAAAGATGTTTTATCGTTTGATTTTACAAGACCAAAAACAATAAAAAGATGGATTTTTAGAAGAGCTTTTCCAACGCTTCGTTAGCAAAACTCTTGTCTGCTATCAATAAATTTGATTAAAATTAATAAAAGATTACCTTTTCATGTACTTTCTATCAAAGAAACGAATGCATTGATGTACTACGACGATATCTTTTGCATACTAGAAAGCTGGATTTTAGCGTGTAAAACGTTGGTAGTATCGATTCCTCCAGAATAGTCTAGAACAAAATATATACGTTAAATTCCAATCATGAAACAAATGATGATTTTCAAATTCATCATCCAAATGACACTACCTTAAATAATAAAACACTTAAATAATAAGTGTGGAGAAAGTATCATTATTTCAATGTACTCTTTTCTAAGTGGAGCAACCGCTCGTCACGAGATGATGCTGTATTAGCCACTATGGTTTTCACCTCATCCAACGTCTGCTCTGGAGTACCATGCATAAATGTACAAGTAAATTGTATGCATAGTAACAGATAGCTTCCCAGAATAGCACGAGCCGGGGGCTTGTGATAAGTTGTGGTAGGAAAAGCAGCTATAATATAAGTTTTCCTGCGGCATTTAAATACATGTTTCGGTTAGTTTCAATTTCATTTCAACAATGCAGGTATTTTCCGAATTATCTTTATGTGTTTTTTTTTCCCTTGCGTATTTTTCGCATATTTTCTATATATTCACCATACTTTTGAGAACAAAACACTTTGATATCAAATCATAAAGCCCACCCCACACTCGATCTTCTTAGCTGCGATGAGTTTTCACCCAAGGGGATCGTCCTATCAGGATATTAAACGATGCCAATACTCGGGTATAAAAAAGCCAATTTACCCATGGGTGACCACACTGCCTGCGGTACTGATACAACGACATTATTCCGGCAGTATTTAGCAAAGACTAGAGTTGCCAGAGTATACTTAAGAGTATATGAGTGCCACGTGCAGAAAAAATATTAAAAAATAGAGTTTTTAAAAAAATATATATGTTAAAAATAAAAGTTATTTCTATTCAGTCTATATTATACTTTAAACGAGACCCGAATGGTATACTAAATATATTTAAAGTTGGTAGAAAAAATGTCAATACCTAGTTGTGAATAAATAAAATTTGATCGAATCGTAATAATATAAAATATACGCAATTTACAATAAGAATCCGTCAAAAGCAATGGTAGTGGTAGATCGCGCTGTGTATGGAAAAAACAAAGATGCATAGTTAGGATGTCGTTTTTTTTTCTCCGATATTAATGAGAGGAATGTCATAAAATATGAGATTTGATAAACATTTGTAAGTGTGTATCACTTAATTTTTTTTATATAATTATGAATATTACATTTTCAAATAACGTCTTTCAAAAAAAGAGTGGTTAATTTTATAACTCTTGGTACACTTACATCTTACTTCTACTACTTGAAACACAGACTTAAGGTTAGTGCGCTTAGTCTTTGTCTATCACTATTGCTGCTCTAAACTCAAATAAATTATCCCTTCAGCAGCCACCCACAACCAAAAGACTCGTCTAATAATTGCATACATGGTGACGTCCTTCTCTCTAAGTTAGTTATCGAATTGCATGGTTTTAGGATGAGGAGCAGATTAACAACACAAAGACCTTTTCTGAAGTACATTGACATATATATTTCGATAACTTAAAAATCTATATAACTTACGTCACACCCGTGACCGGACTTGTCCAAAATGCCAATATGGCGACACATACATGTACGACAAGCGAAAAGAGATAAGAGACGAAAGATTGTATATCGAGGTTTTTTGTACCAGTCAGCAAGAGCTTCATCACGCTGATGTCAATGGCTATGTTTTATACATTGACCAGAAACTGGAAATCTTCAAATTCCTTCCTGAATGCCATCGGTATGTCAAAAAGTAAGTAAATCTTTAAATATTGAAAAACTGAAATTAGCCACATGTCACAAGCCAAAGATATGATACTCGTTGAGCAAGTCAGCTATTAGAATAACATTAAGGTTATCAACTGACAATACTTGGTAAAACTGCATAATTATAATTTTAGAATTAATTTTAATTAAAAAAATAATAAATTAAAAAGATTAAGTTTTGATTCACATCTATTAGAATGTTGCACAAGAACTGTTAAACGGTATGTCAGAACTATTTACATCAGGCAAACACGAAGTTAAAATTGCTTGCGGAACTTTAAAGATTGATGAGGCAGGCCTTCGTTTTGCACTGGATAAACACAAGACGATGTTTCCGATTTGAAAGTGTATTTTTGAGGATATTATATAAAACAAAAAAATATATTTTTAAATAAATTATATTTGCCAGAAAGTATTTGAAAATAAATATATGTGAAAATTGATCATTTACCCACCGGAACGATTTTTTTTTACATGTTGTTATTTTGGACAATTTGTATGCAGTAATGTATTACATAATGTTGAAAGCAAATATGACTTGATGGTTTTAGTAATAGGAGTAGATGCATGGTGGTGGAGGTGGTGGAGCACAAGGAGCACACGGAGCAGGTACTGGTGCTGGCTTACAAGGAGGTGGAGGAGGAGGGGACTGACAAGGTTGTGGGGCTGGTTTGCAAGGAATAGGATCTGGGTGACATGGAGCTGGACAAGGCGGCGCTGGCTTGCATGGTGGTGGGGGTGGAGGAACAGGCTTGCATGGTTTAGGGGGTGGTGGAGAACAAGGAGCACATGGAGCTGGTGCTGGTGGTGGAGCAGGCTTGCATGGTGGTGGGGGTGAAGGAACAGGCTTGCATGGTGGTGGGGGTGGTGGAGAACAAGGGGCACACAGAGCTGGTGCTGGTGGTGGAGCGGGCTTGCATGGTGGTGGGGGTGGAGGAACAGGCTTGCATGGTGGTGAGGGTGGTGGAGAACAAGGAGCACACAAAGCTGGTGCTGGTGGTGGAGCAGGTTTGCATGGTGGTGGGGGTGGAGGAACAGGCTTGCATGGTGGTGGGGGTGGAGGAACAGGCTTGCATGGTGGTGGGGGTGGTGGAGAACAAGGAGCACACGGAGCTGGTGCTGGCGGTGGAGCAGGCTTGCATGGTGGTGGGGGTGGAGGAACAGGCTTGCATGGTGGTGAGGTTTGTGGAGCTGGCTTGCAAGGTGGTGGAGTTGGTGGAGCAGGCTTGCATGGTGGTGAGGGTGGTAAAGCTGGCTTGCATGGCAACGGAGGGCAAGGAGCACAAGGCACAGAGTGTGGTTGATGGCCATCATTGTGATCACTGTGATCTTCTTCGTATTCATCCTCTTCAGAGGACGAGGAAGATGAACATGGTTGTTGGGCCGACTTGCATCGACATGGAGGTAGTGGCGCAGAATCACATGGTACTGAGGGTGGTGGTGCACAAGGATGACATGGAATAGATTGTGGCTGAGAGCATGGCTGCTGCTCACATAGACAAGCTTCAATTGGACAATCCCGGAGACATGCAGAAGAACAATTCTAAAAGAAAGACCAAATATGTAGTGTCATTAAAATTATTTTAATGAATCAATCTCTAATTAAAAAAAAGCCTTGGGTCTAGAAGACTTGGTAACTATATAGTATCTGAAACATATTTGAATGATTGTTTAATCATCATTTTTCCAGAAATCGGATGCTTAGTTTATTTGGTGTTCAGAGACGACTCAACCCAATTTCTTTGCATCGTCAAGCCCATAGTAAGATAATCGTATTAGACTTACATATGTTAATTATAAATATTAATAAGTTTTCTTACCTGCACAAATACGAGCACCACACAGGAGAACAAGAGTAATGAGAACTTGCCCATATTGGCGATTTACTGTCTCTGTGTTCTCTTCAATTCACTGCAATGGAAGCAATGGAAAGAACTAACTGACAATTCCATGAAACACTAAGCATTTATACAGAATGAAATTCATTCAGTGCGTGACTCAATTTTCGCTGACTGGCAAAGTGATGTGCGTAATATATTTTTCAAATGCATATTTTCAGGTATTATCAGAATATCTTGATTCAGTACGAAAAAAAGTTAAAGCATTTTAATAAACAAGTTTAATTAATAAAATTTAATGATTCGACAGCAATGAAACGTGGAACTAACAATGAGTATTTTCAATAAGATTGTGTAGTTACATAAAGAAAAAATTCACGCCATGATATCATCAGGCTAATAACATATGTTTTAAGATTATATAATCATATTATTTTAATAGAGACCACGTCACGAACAATGAGGTTCTCAGAATATTCAAGGAAGATAGGCAGCTAGTAAGAACCATCTCAGAGAGGCGAGCCCGATGGATCGGTCACATCATGCGCCACGATGGTCTTCTTCACGACATTGTGGAGGGGATGGTTGAGGGTAGAAACTGTAGAGGGTGCCCTAGACGGGAGTATTTGCAGCAGGTGTTCGAGGACATGAGTTGTAGCACTTATGCTAAGCTGAAGAGGGTTGCGGAGGACCGAGAGGCGTGGAGATCGAGATGCAAGATTCTGTTGCTACAAACCAATCCACCGAATTGATACTACGAAGAAGATAAAAAAGAAGTTGTTTATCGTTGAAATACCGACGTGATCTAAGTAAAGTACTAAGAACAAAGGAATAAAGACATGCAATAGAAGGTTCCAATGCTCATCAAACTGACGTCGTCAACAAATTATTCCACCATAGAAACTCGTGGAGTTCATGCCTGAATTGGGCCTCCCTTATGTGAAATATATCAACATCAACATCCGAGGCGATTTGGTTAAACAATCTAATCCCTCTCCCGAGAGACATAGTCTCTGGCAGGTTAGTGTTACTCTTTGGGAGAGTGAACAATCTGTGTCTTCTTATTTATGTTAACACATACAGGAAAATACCGACATAAGTTGATAGTAATTCCAATGCCTCGTCTGTGGAATTCTAACACGCTTACCATGAAGCATATGGCTAAGCGCTGCATGCAGAGTGTTGATCCGCCAATGTCATTGACTACAGCCCGAGATTCACGCATCATCCTTATTATTACAGGAATTAACTATGAATGGTTGGTCTTCACGGGACGACTTTCGTCTACCACCAATTTAGATTAATAGGCTGTGAACGGCATTTTACAGTGAGAGATGTAATTCACACCAACCGAGGTATATTAGAGCAGAAATCTATTACAAATCTTTTTTTTTAATCTTCATCGGGGATTGAACCAACGAACTTTGGCTTGCAAAGCAAACACTTTGATCATTAAACTATACCCGCAAATAAAATTCGTAAAATTTAAAAATAAAATTCTATAAATTCCGTAATCAGTCTTGGAAAAAAACATTTTATTTTAATTTGAAGTGTAAATTTAAAAACTTTATAATAAATACACATTCATGTTTAAAAAATGCTTGACATTTATTTTTTGTCAATACAGAATTTTGCTAATTTTTAACTAAAAATGCAAAAATGCCAAAAAAAAACTTGTCTGCATTCTTACGAATTGTTCACATGTAACTAAAAACGTGCGATTCAAATAAAATATTTCTACCAACAAATTTAAATAACTTTAAGTAGTCACGTCCCGATAGCATTTTTCGGTATAAAAGGCCCATGTTTCGTGGAATCGTTACTCAGTTCTCTCATTCGTCTCCATTGAACATAACAAAATTATATAGTAATTCCCTAAAATGGGCAAGTACTCATTACTTCTGTCTTGTTGTTTGGTGCTAGTAGCTGTACAGGTAATTTAAATGATTTTACTAAAATATAAAATTTACAAAAAAAATAATGAAAATAAATATCATAATATTTGGAATAGATATGCTCTAGTATTTAAATATATACATACTATTCATCAAATTATTTATACGCATCATTCAGAAAAATATCGACAGAAGCGGGATGCGAACCGCGAGCATTGGAAGCATCTTTACTCAGGTCTTTATATACCGCCTAGCCCTCTCAGCTATTTATCTGCCTGAGCCGACACGCGTAAGAAGATGTATTTATACCATTGTTATCATCGTATAATGATAGATATCTCTATAGTATATATTCAGAGTATTTATATTATTATTTTTTATTATTCAATCAGTCAACATTTATTCACAAGCTTTTTAATATTATTACTTTCCGACAGTCTATTTATTTTAGTAAGTACCGCTCGGGTCTCGAAGCGAACTATATTTGCTCTGCCTAAAAAAATCTAATATCATGTTGTTTATTATTGCAGAACTGTTCCGCAGCCTGTTTGCCGGAATGCTCAAATTCAGAGTGTCCATGTGAACAGCATCCTTGCTGTCAGCCTCCACCTGTACCATGTGTTCCTTGTGCACCATGCAAGCCTGCTCCACCTTGTGAGTCAGATTCATCGTCATCTGAAAGAAGATGAAGAAGATCATAGTGGACACAACGACGGTCACCAGCAATACTACCAGCCAAAGCCATGTTTAGCTCGTGATCCACCTCTTCCACCACCCTGCAAGCCAGTCCCATGCAAGCAAGCATCTCAATCTTCTTTGTCTTACTCAGATGAAGATGATCACAGTGAACATAATGATGGTCATCAGCAATCTCAAGCTTCACCATGTGTTCCTTGTGGTGCATCGTCTGTATCTCAGTCTGAAGATGATGATGACGATCATAGTGGACATAATGACGGTCACAATCAATATCACCAATCACAGCCTGCTCCATGTGCTCCTTGTAAGCCACCATCTCCACCTCCATGCAAGCCTTCTCTACCACCATGCAAGCCTGCTCCACCACCCCCACCACCATGCAAGCCTACTCCACCACCACCACCCCCATGCAAACCTGCTTCTTTACCTGCACCTGCTCATGTGTTCCTTGTTCTCCACCACCTCCACCACCATGCAAGCCTGTTCCTCCACCCCCACCACCATGCAAGCCTGCTCCACCACCAGCACCAGCTCCATGTGCTCCTTGTTCCTTGTTCCCACCACCCCCACCACCATGCAAGCCTGTTCCTCCACCCCCACCACCATGCAAGCCTGCTCCACCACCAGCACCAGCTCCATGTGCTCCTTGTTCTCCACCACCTCCACCACCATGCAAGCCTGTTTCTCCACCCCCACCTCCATGCAAGCCTGCTCATCCACCCCCACCACCATGCAAGCCAGCGCCACCTTGTCCAGCTCCATGTCAACCAGACCCTATTCCATGCAAGCCAGCCCCACAACCCTGCCAGTCCCTCCTCCTCCACCTGCTTGTAAGCCAGCACCAGCACCTGTTCCATGTGCTCCTTGTGCTCCACCACCTCCACCACCATGCATCTACTCCTACTACTAAATGTGATAGACCAGTTTCAAACGTGCATAGTAAAAGGCTTAAACATCGTTAAGAGATTATTCATGTTCCACTTCAGAAGAATAATATATTTCTTGGTCTTGAAATTCTTAGGCACAACATTTAATTTATTTTCAAAATAAACTATTCAAAACAATTTAAATGAAGGTTATTTTATTCATTATTTTAATAATTGATAGATCGCATTAAAATTATTGCACTCCAAAGTGTGATTAAATTTTAATAAAATTGTAACATTTTCTTTATGAAATCTGGTAACGAAATTAATTTACACAAATATAAGAAAATTGAACAAAAAGAATGTTCGATAAGTACTCGATTTTTTTTCTTTATAAGAAATATAATATATGACAATGGGAGCAGATACGAGTTTTCTGGCTGCACTTTGTCACGACTTTAATTAAGGGAAACAGATATAGAGACAGTGATAAAACACTAAAGCAGAAAATTTTGACTTTATAAGACCAAAAATTTTTTTTTCTTAATAATAATTACATTAATATTATTATCTGTTTTTTGAGTTTATTCAGATTGTATGTAAGATGAAACACATAGATTGTTCAAAACGTTATTTTGAACATAATTATTTTGTATTAAACATCCAACAGTCTTTAGAGTTATTATTAAAATCAAACTCTCCATCTTAGACGGAATCTGTCGATCATACAGTCGGGTACGACACAGGGCATTGACCATCACAAT
Organism: Glossosoma conforme; assembly: GCA_022606575.1. Taxonomy (NCBI): domain Eukaryota; kingdom Metazoa; phylum Arthropoda; class Insecta; order Trichoptera; family Glossosomatidae; genus Glossosoma; species Glossosoma conforme. Next base: position 5,890,827 of record JAGTXR010000003.1, on the reverse strand, counting down.
ATTCTGCCACTCTACGTTAATTGAAGGGATCAAGGTCCAAAACAACAGGTATCTAGAATCTTACGGTGTATGAAAATCAATTACATATTTAATATTATTTTTATAAAATAAAGAATGCTTACGCGTCGACACGAAGCACTGACCATCCCAATAATCTGCCAATTTATGTAAATTGAAGGGATCAAGTTCCGAAACGGTATCGAGGAATTTGCGGTGCATGAAATTCAATGCTTTAATATTAATTTTATAAATGCTTTCTCATGTTCTAGACTAAGATATAAAAAGGGATATATTATCAAATAAATTAGTACCGATTCAACTCCGGTCTTTGGACTTATTCTCAGTGCTGGAACCTTGGTATTCCGGTGTCACCATTTAGCTGACGCAGTAATTTCAGGACCTCCGTTCCGGAATATAGATACTGGGAGACATTCCAAAGCCTATCTAAGATTTTACAAAAGGAGATTAAAACTGTATCTTGTGTGCGAGATATTTAAACCACGAATGGATGCTCGTAAAAAAGTTATTCTTTGAGTTATAGATAGGTGCAAGCGAAATCAGCTGATTTCAATTATTCAGTTCAAAATACTGTCAATCGACAATGCTTGATACTGCAGTATCATTGATAGAAATATAGGCTCAATGAAACCGAGTGACAATGTTTAAAACATACTTCTTTAATATGTATTAATATCAACATGATATGCCCTTGTTGACTGGTACCGAAAACCTCGATATACAATCTTCGTCTCTTATTTTTGTTCGCTTGTCGCACATGTATGTGTCGTCATTTTGTAATGCCGTTAGGAGGACTAGTAACATAGATCGTAACTTGCGAGGCTGGGTGTCACTGATCATGGCGTCCGGTCAGTTGTGTGCCGACGGCGGCGAAGTCATATTGTTGTTGGCCTGGCCTGAATGCTGTGAATAGGTTTGGGCCAGAAGTTTGTATAGTTATCGAAATATATATGTCAATGTGCTTCAGAAAAAGTCTTTGTGTTGTTAATCTGCTCCTTATCCTGCCACCACGCAATAAAATAACTAACTAAGAGAGGAGGGTGTCATTATACTAATACCTTTGTTACTCATTTTAATACATTTTTTATGAAATATACGAAAAGCACAATCACCGAGACCAGTGGGCTATATGACGCTCAGTCAGGATGACTGGACACTGCATGCAAAAATCGTGTGTCGTGTTTGTGTGTGGGCTTGAGAGAGTATATAGATCTGGTTCTTGACGAGATCCAGATTTTTTTGATGGATGAAACACATATACCATAAAAGCATTCCAGATCTTGCCGGTTGCTTTTAAAAATAAATGTTAGAAGCTGTCAATTCTTGGTTGACATACATTGACCATGTATTTAGCAACTGTGAGACGAGTCTGCCAGTAATGGGTGCAGGAGGAATTGCTTACTTGAGTTCAGAGAAGCGGCATTCATGATAATAATGAATGAAAAGACTTAGTAAACTAATCTTGCGTATGTTGTCGAAGAATTGTAGATTAGATATAAGTATGCGATTACTTATAAGACGAATTGCTTTTCTTTGAACCTTGATGGAAAAGTTAATTGATTGTTATTGTAAGTAAATATTCAAAATGGTTCTTTTAATGGGGACGAGAATTAATTCCCGTTTGCCAAACTTGAAACTGACAAAATGAACCAAAAAACTCTGAAAAATTTCCACGATCTGTTAAGCTTCCAGTGACTAGTCGTTGAAAAGAGATTTACAAAGTTATGTTAGTTATGTGTGAAGCCGACATATTTGACAATTTATAGTTTTTTTTTATCATTAATGTTACTTGTAATATTAAGTTTGATTATATATTTAAAATGTATTTTGTAATAAATAAGCTCGTATAATTAAAAGTGTAAGCATCAATGAAAAAATATATTTTAATTTGTATTGATATTTTTATTTAAGAAGAGTGTATGTAAGAAATATATTATTTTTCTGAAGAGGTCTTGTGGTGATCTACCACATTTAGTAGTAGGAGTAGATGCATGGTGGTGGAGGTGGTGGAGCACAAGGAGCACACGGAGCAGGTGCAACTGGTTTACAAGGTTGTGGAGAAGGAGGAAGCTGACATGGTTGTGGTTTACATGGACGAGATGGCGCTGGTTTGCATGGTTTTGAAGGTTGTGGAGTTGGTTTGCGTACTGGTGAAGGCAGCGGGATAGGTTTGCATGGTGGTGGTGGTGATGGTGGAGAAGCCTTGCATGGTTTTGGAGGTGATGGAGCAGGCTTGCATGGTGGTGGATGTGGTGGAGCTGGTTTACATGGTGGTGGAGGTGGTGGAACGGGCTTGCATGGAGTTAATGGTGCTGGTTTGCATGGTAATGGAACAGATTGTGGCTTGAAACACAGCTGGTGTCCATCATTGTGTTCACTATGATCCTCGTCATCATCGTCTTCTTCTGAAGACGAGAAAGATGGAGAAGGTACTTGAACTGGTCCGCAAGGAACAGAACAAGGTTGCGATGGTTTGCATGGTGGGTTGCAAGGAGCAGGCTTAGGTTGGTAATACTGCTGGTGACCATTGTCGTGTTTACTGTGATCGTGATCGCATTCATCTTCTTCAGAAGATGAAGAAGACGATTGTGAAGATGGTTTACAGGCACATGGACAAGGTGAAATAGGCTTGATAGGAGATGGATGTGAAGGGTGTTTTTGTACACATGGAGATGGTTGTGGTTGGCTGTAGCGTTGGTGACCGTCGTTGTGTCCACTGTGATCTACAATATTTTCGTATTCGTCTTCTTCTGAAGATGATGAAGACTCTGAAAGTGGCTTGCATGGTGGTGGTGGTGGTGGAGCAGGCTTGCATGGTGGTGGAGGAGGTGGAGCAGGCTTGCATGGCGGTGATGGTGGTGGAACACAAGGAACTCGTGGAGCAGGTTGTTGCTGACAGCTTGGCTGATGATCACATGGACATGCTGAAGGTGAGCATTCTCGGAGACATGCTGAATAACAGCTCTGAAACAATTGAAAACGTCACACATCGCACATCAAATTCAAATTAAAAATATAATTTCCATAATAACTTTAATCTTTAGTTTCATTCGTAAATCTTTCTTGTGTCTATTTATTTAAACATATTAAAAAAATAATTAACTGTAATTGAGGGGGTTACAATAAAAATCTTCCTTTCGAGGAATATATGGAAATCTAAATAAAAAAAATTCAATCGAAATATAGTAATATATTATATAGGTGAAATTATTTTTATAATAATAATAAAATTGAAAACATTAAGCACAAATTTATTTATATTTTTAATTGTATTATAAAATATTAAATTGAATAGTTTAATTTACCTGCACAGCTATCAGAACTAAGCATAATGATAAAAGTAATGAACACTTCTTCATCTTTGATTTTAATGCTATTCAATGGAGACGATGGAGAGATGTGACTAAATTATTTATGAATCTACTGCTATTTATACTGAAAACATTCATTCATTAATGAAATTTTCGTACGTGACTGTTTTACGCTGACATCAAAATTATTTCACGTTTTGTTAATTTTATCACTTTTCGTGTAAAATTGCTAGTGGATATGAATTAGAGATAAAACACTCGCTTTATAGTGATGGTTCGTGTTAGACTAGTGATGGTTCGGGTTAGAATAGTGATTGTTCAATCTTCGTCAATTTTTATACTACGTATTTATGAATGTCCATTGTTGTAATACCGGTTATGGCTTATTCATATAAATTGAAAGATAATAATAGTCCTCCCACGAATATCACACATTCACAGTGGGTTTCAGTAAAGATGGACGATACGTGAATCCCGGGATGTAGTCTGGATGACATTGGCTGATATACATTTTTTTTTTATTTTTTTATTTAACACATAAGAATACCGACACGTGGTGATAGTAATTCTGAAATCTAATCTGTGGAATTCTATGATGCTAACCATGGTGCATATGGCTATGCGCTGCATGTGGTGTGTTAACCCGCCAACATCATTCTTATTGCCTACAGCCCGAGATTCACGCATCATCCTTATTATAAGAAGAATTTACTAAATGGGTGGTCTCAACGAGACTACTTTCGTTTACCACCAATTTTGATTAGTAGGCTACGACTGGCATTTTACGGGTGAGAGAGTATTTTAGAGCTCAGAATTCGATTAAAAATCATTTTTTTAATTTCCGTCAGTGATCGAACGTTTGGCTTGCAAAGCAAACGCTTTAACCATTGAGCTATACCCGTCGGAATAATGAATTGTAATTAAAACATTCTCATATTATGATCAATTTTTTAAAGCTTCTGTAATATAATTAACAAAATCTAAGTTTCATAAGATTACATAAAATTTTACAACGAAAAACCATTTTTTTACATCATATTGAAGATACTAAGGTAAAAATCGTTACCGTTATTGTTATCTACACTAACGTAATTCACAAAATTATTATTCCTTAAAATAATCAAATGTATTTACTTATAAGCAAAATCAGCTGATAACAACACGAATGTATTAAAATATGTAAGCAAAAATTAATTGATAAAAAAGTGCATTTTGTTGGATTTTTTTATATGCTGATAAAACAATATCAAACTTTATAAAATGTGCATTTAAATTTATATATTCAATAAGTCATTAATTGTGATGTCATTCTTGTCCCAGTCAGGTCCACCTTCGTGTGTAATATATTTAATAATAATCATTATTATTTAAATTTATTAAAAATATAAATTATCTTAACCGATTACATACATATTAATACAATAGTGATTATAAAAAAAAATACACATATACAGTGTCACAAAATGTTCTAAATGCTTGAATGTGTTTAATCTGCCCAACTAGGTATAGCATGTATGCTGCATACATGCGGCATACTTGCGGCATTTATGCGGCATACATGGGTATACATGCATATAACCTGTTTTAGGGTAGACTCCTATTGTACAAAGAAAAATATCGTCATCATATATATGCTACCATATACGCTTTCTCAGATTTATAATTTTAAATAAAATGTAATTAAAAAATTAAAAATATTTCGTTTTGATTTACAATTATTTTAAACGATTACATGTTTCGGCCTCCCTGGAGACAATCTTAAATAATCTCCAATAATAATTTCGGTAATTTAAAAAAAAAAAAAATTTAAAATTATCATTATGCAGTTTCACCAAGTATTATTATTATATAATATAAGTATTTGTATAGCGGTTTTTTATAACCGAATGGTCATTCGAAAAGCGCTTCTTTGCCTCTCTGAGTACAAAAGTGGGTCTTGAGTCTGCTTCTGAAGGATGCCTCCACTTAAAGTTCTCTTGGCAGCGAGTTCCAGGTCGTTGGAGCCGCGTAGCTGAAAGCACGATTGCTTAAGACGGTGCTAGGACTACCTTCCGTCAGCTGCAGGGGGCTTCTTTTTGCTCTGGCTGATCTGAGTGTCTCTCCACGCGCGCTTATCTCCGAAGGCTTGATCAGTACTGTCAGTTGATAACCTCAATGTTACTTTCTCAAATTGACATTCCTAACAAAGTCAAGCCAACTTATCTCCAATATTCTACGCAGAGATCTGCTATCAGCTTATTTGGGCATGATACAAAACTTAAATAAAATATTTGTTAAAATGTAACTCAATTGTCATTTTTATTTTGATGCCATCACAGTTGTATAGAACGTGAAATGTAAGTAAAAACCCAAGCAACTGCAAACGAAGTGAAAACGTCTGATTCTCTAAAAGGCAGTAAGTTTTTTAGTTTCGCGTAAAAAACGAAAAAAAAAACAAACAATTCATATAAAACGAGCATGTTTGGCTTCGCGTAAGAGATGAGGTAATAAAAATCACATCCCCACGCAGTCACGAACTGAGTGAACGTAAATATTTTTATGGGTAATTCCAAAGTAAGCAGTTTGATCTTTTGCCCTTAATTGCTTCATTTGATCTGCGACGGCCGTTGGTGAAATTCAAAAATAAGGCATCGCCATCACGTACCAAATACAATGTTTTTTTTTATTATCGCTTTTGATGATACTGTCACACCGAGTGTTTTTCAACGTGTATTGTTTTTCTTCTCATATTCGTTCTGTATGTGAAGCACACGGTTATCGCAAATTGTATTAAGTAACTATTAATTTTGATGTACGGCAGACTGTAATGTGAGACATGGCGCTTATCTGAAAGTGATAAAAAAGACTAGAGGCCTTTGAGATGTGGTCATACAGAATTTTCTAGAGAGACCACATCACGAACAATAAGGTTCTCAGCATCATCAAGCAGGATAGGCACCTAGTAAGAACCATCTCAGAGAGGCGAACCCGATGGATCGGTCACATCATGCGCCACAATGATCTTCTTCGCGAAATTGTGGAAGGGATGGTTGAGGGTAAAAACTGTGAAGGGCTCCCTAGACGGAAGTATTTGCAGTAAGTGTTTGAGCACATGAGTTGTAGCTCTTATGCTGAGCTGAAGAGGACTGCAGAAGGTCGAGAGGAGTGGAGACCGAGATGCAAGATTTTGTCTCTGCAAACCAATCCACCGGATTGAGACTACGAAGACGATTAATCTGTTAGTTGCTGTTGTTCGTGTTTTGTCCCGAGTCATCTCTGCACCCGAATGTCCACCTGGGAAAATTTATGATTTCCGACGACCTCTAAGACGAAATTTTAATTTCTAAGGACTCAATTACAAAGGGAAATAAAGCGATGAAGTATTCGAAGCATTATCATTTCTTTAGATTTTCAGGTCAGATTATTCAGATCAGAATTTTCAAGGAGATCACTAGCCCGACACTTATGTGGCCTGGACCATTTGATCCTTAAATTTAGTACATTATTTACTAAATTTTATACAGTTCTACACAACCAAAGACATTTTCTTACGTTTTGTTACAAACGTAGTACGTTTGTACACGTTGGAACCTTCACAGATCGCGAAGCAACAGTATCCAGCAAGTGAAACAGTGCTCAGTGTGATCTATGTTAAAACAAGTACATATATATATCATATTCAAATGTATCTCAAAGTAAATGTTTAATAACTTTTCTCTTTATTTCAAAATTGAAACTGAGTCTGAAAATTGAATAAAATCCTTATAATTTAATGTAATCGTGGGATTTTTTAGATATTGGTGCGATGAAATTATATATGACTTTTAGTTTCACATTCCTAGTTTTCTTTTACAATAAAAAAATTTCGGCTTTGTCGAAAAGCCATTCTCAAATGAGATATATATGAGAATCAATAATTGAATTATAAATATACGAGTATGTATTTTATGAATTACTATGTATGGTGTACTGTTGTCAAGAATTGTGATCTTATAAGAGGTAAATAATCGATTGGAATGCGATAGGACTTTTTAATACACAAACCAATTTGAAATATAACTCAGCAAAAGCTCGTAATACAAGATTGCAGACACTGTGAGAGCATTCCTGGAGGTGCTCTCACTTATGGAGTGGTCATCGCGCAAAAATGCCTTTGTCCGACCGCCGCGTGAGTCACCGACTAGTATTAAGGCACACCTGAGCCCGGAATGGAGGGCCGGACCCTCGAAGCCTTCGGGGCACTTGATTAAAGTGCCACGATATTTTGGAGGACTTTAATAATGCCTTCTCGAGAATAGGGTCGCTTCCAAGTAAACGTTTTTTGGAAATTTTATGTTTTTAAAACAACAAATTATCACTTTTAGAGAAGATTGTTACACAAAAAAAATAGAAAATGCATATAAGAGAGAAATACCGATTGAAACTGAGCTCTATAACTTTGGATGATGCTGCATTGGGGTAACATCTTTTATGTTTGCGAGCGTATTGAAGAGATTATTGTACATTTACAAGTGTATATTTATCTGTTTCTTGAAGTAATTCAGATTGTGTGAAGGAGAACGTAGCATTTTCACCATTCCAACTATTCCAGATCTTATCGGAGGCAATAAAGCAGGATTTTTCTAAGCTATCACTTGTTGTTTGACATACATTAACCGTAAAAAGTTGCTTCTCAGAAAAAATATTTGGCAGAATGAAATATTCACGTCTCTTCACCGCCTATAAAATGGAATGCTACCGTATCCGCTGCCTCACACCGCCATTCTTTACAATATCAAACGTACCCTCAATATTCTACGCATGTGCCTGATTTAGAATCTAATTTTAAGGCTGCTTTTGCTTTTCAGTAAGATGATAGGATTCACAGCCATAAATATTAATTTATATAATACAGAAACTGTAAAGGTTAAACATTTTATCATTTAAAGCTGTTTGTTTAGACACCGCGCGTAGACATTGTTCGTTCCCAAAGCTGGAAACGAACTATGTCTACAGGATACCGCTCTAAGTAACCTGTAATCTAAGATAAAATATTTAAATTCACATCACATTCACAATCTGTCACAGTTAATACACATAAACCACCTAGCTGCTTCTTTAAGTTTTCTAGCGGTTATTTTCGTGTGTAAACGATATAATAATGCGACAATCTTTTAAAAATTTTATTCCCTTGTTTTTATCTATGTACCACTCGTTTAAACATTCACAAATTTCTCTCAATATACTAGTGACTTACGGATCTCTTTAAACAGGTCATTGGGATTCTCAATTTAAGCTCAACAGTCCACCTATGTCCGCACCGAAGCTTTCACTGGACCCTTGAAAGCTTCCCCGGGCTCCACACTGGTCTCCCAACCAGTACTTAATTAAAGCCGTAAAGGTATGTGACGCTCTGAGCGGCTGAGTTACTGCGACAGCGGCCGCGTCCACCTGGGTTGCATTCCAAACCGGAAGTGAGTATGTGAGGGAGCGGTACTACATCCGGTGAGCGCCCGCAGTTGAAAGCTTTTGAAAATCTTCATGAGTGTCAACATAACTGTAAAAATGCAACGAGAGTAAATGCTTTTCCGTCAAGTATAACATCTTCTTTAATGGGTTTATAAGTACTTGTACTACAAGATGACAAAATATTCATACATTTCTTCAGGCTACTGTCATAAAATATGTGGTATATTGCTTCCTACTACAAGTAAAATAATTGTCAATGTAATTAAATATTTTATAATTTACACTCGTGTATATGATTTACTTTAATATTCTGTTCTATATAGATATTACAATCAGGTTTTTTTATATAATATTTAATTTACGGTACTGTCAATTTTATATAAAGTTTCAAAAAATATGTATTTTAAAATTAAAAATATTTACTTATATTTTGCATTTCTTGATAATAACGTTTAGTAATCAGAAGACGGGAGTATTTGCAGCAAGCATTCGAGGACATGAACTGTAGCGCTTATGCTGAGCTGAAAAGGGTTGTGGAGGACCGAGAGGAATGGAGATCGAGATGCAAGATTCTGTTGCTGCAAACCAATCCACCGGATTGATACTACGAAGAAGAATCAGAAGAAAATATAACGAGTTGAGAATTTTTAATAAATAAGGATTGAAATTATTTTTGAAATATTTTTTTATGGTTTAAAAAGAGTAAAATTAACAATCTAAATAACACGGTATCATCAATAATTATCAATTAAATGCTGCAAGTATATTTATTTTCGTAGAGATTTATTTTAAGTGTAATAATGTATATTAATGTCAAAAGAAATGATATTTTTACAGTGATTATTTGTCCAATGATATTGCAAGCTTCATAAAGTCTACATTTATGATTTCTTAATCATCACTTGTTAGTATTTTACCTCAGTATTCAAATATCATTTTACACAGAATGTTACTTTGTGCAACAACAAAAAAATTTCGCCACGTAAAAAATTAACAAACTAAAATGAATATATTTTTTATATCAAATAAAAAATGCTATTAGGAATTTCCATCACGTAGATGCAGCTTTCTTAGGAAGGGTCAAATTCTGCAAGGAAAATATGAAATGAATTTTCCAGCTGGTATCCCTAGAAAGCATTTTGAATTCCGGGCATAGGTCCAAAGAGCTTGGGTCATCCACGGATGCGTTTGACAGTATGTAATAAAGTACACAAATATATTTAATAAATATTAAACCTTACTTTCTTAGAGTAAAAATTGTAAATAAATCTGTTCGTCAACTATTCCAGCTAAAAAATCCATGAAAAAAGTTATCGTTTTTTTTTTATGTCTAATTTTTTACTTATTTAAAGTTATGGGCTACCGAAAGCTACTGTAATATTTTTAGGGTTTTATTAATTTATTGCACTTAATTACAATTGAACACTACAGGACATATTATATGAGAAAGCATCTTTGATGTTTGACATTATCTTAATGGATTACGGTATCTTTTTTTTAAACATATTTGTTAAAACTATTTTGCTTATAAATATTTTTTAGTATATTTAAAATTAAAAAAAAGAAGATTTTTCTTAAAGACTCTTCTTTTTTTATAATTATACATTATGAATGCAACAGCAAATTTATCAATATATTCATGTTAATTCTTATCGATACTTATACGATAAAAAAAAATCACTTCTAAAAATCACTACAAACAATAGACGAATCAATCAGAATAAAATAATTTATTCCACGTTAAACGGAAAAATAACAATAGATTTCAAAGAAATAGCAATTTACTTAATACAACAATGATAAGTGGCAAAACAACCTTTCTGTCATTGAATGTCTTAATGTAAACACAAATATATGATGTTCGATGAAATTGTCGAAGGATTTTGTTAAAATTCATATCTCGCAGCGGCCGTAGAAAGTGTCGTAGATGGAAGTATATCTACGGCGCAAACACATATTTATGGCTTTATGTGGCGTAGCACTTTCAGTGGTTGGACCGTTGTAGGAAAATGGACCTGGATTAGTTTATAGCAGATGCTCGGGACCTTTACCATTAAAGGCTATTTGAATGCATATTTTAAGAGGTAAACGATTGTACGTCAGGACTAATATATAATACTAGGACCTTCCTTCTTAACCGCAAACCTTCTAACAATTATAATTATGTACTAAAATTTAATGATTTTCATTAAGTGTATTCAACGAAATTTTCAAGATTTTTGTAATTATGGCAAATTTGACAATAAATGATATATAATCATATAATAAAATGAATCATACAATTTGCATAAAACCACTCTTTGAATGAATCGACGAAAACCGGTTAGTTAAAATGATAGCCTTGAAATGCAATGTTACTCATATTCTTAGCGTTTACTTTGAGAGTTATTACAATATTATGTATATGGAATTGAAATCTCAGTGTGATCCTTGTTAAGACAAAGTTTGTAATAACTTCTTAGGTTTTCACGGCCAGATTTGATATTGTGGCTTTTGGGTTTAGCCGTGTGTGGCGAACTTCCTTAAACCAATGTTTCAACCGCCATTGCAGGGGTCTTCTTTAGGATTGATGATTTATTTAGTTGTGTGTTTGTTTATTCAGATTATCTTTTTACGAACGTTATTGATTTATGCAATGGCGGTCGAAATATTGGTTGAAGGAAGTTCGCCTCACACGGCTAAGCCCAAAAGCCACAATATCAAAGTATGTAATATTTATTTATTTCTTATTGAAATTTATCATGACATTTAAAGATAAGGAGGCAGTGGCACATATGCAATTTTCTTTGTGAAAAATAAATACATTCATTTGATATGATTCTTATTAGTCGTTAAAAGGGAATATATATTTTTTACCCTAATAATGGAACAGATAAATAAAATAGAGTCTTCATATTTAAAATGTTAATGGAAATGGAAATAGTAAAATATAAAGAATACAAGTATTTTTTTACTTCATTGATTTATAATAGATATATATATTTTCAGTAAATATTTATTAAAAATTTTCTAATGTGTATTTTCAAATAACTAAGAACAAAGTAAACATATCCAGCGTATATTATGTGCTATCAAACTCGAGTAAACATCCAAACTTTTCTCAAATACCCTGTTTAAGTTTTCAAACAACCCTTTCGACCTCAAGGGACATACTTTTCAAACCGGATACATTGTTTATTTTGCTATCGCAGGTGTCTGCCTTTCAATTTTCATATATATTGCCGACGGCGGAGCAAACTACGGTATGCGGGGTAGTTATTTTATAGCTTCGAGGCTTTCTCACCCCCACAAACTGTAAATCACGGCAACGCAGCTTGGTCATATCAATAAAAAGTAATACGCCCTTAGAAATCTTTAAGTTGTAATAATTTAGGTTTATATCGTTTAGTAATAATTTTATTTTACCACACCCTTTTACAACAATCCTTACACCAGAGTTGCAAGTTCTGCTGGCAAATTGAAGTATTGACTAGTTCGAGGAATCCACTGGCGTACGACAAGGCTGCATACTTGCTCTGTTTCTCTTCACCCTTGTTATTGACTATCTTTCGCAAGTCAAAGCAATAAAATAAAAAGAGTAGCTGTGAATGTCTCCCTCAATATCTGACTCCCACTATGACCTGGAGTATGCTGATGACAACATCATTATGTAACACTTAATTGAAAAACTGGAGAACAAAGTTGACAGGTTGCAGGAAAATTTCAGCATGCGAATAAATACAGGAAGACATTGTTTCCTTGCAACAGTTAGATGTAGATTGAGCTCATACCAAAGCGGGTAAAACAATTGAGAGGGTCAGGAGTATCAGATCATCTTCGTAGTATCAATCCGGTGGATTGGTTTGCACCAACAGAATCTTGCATCTCGATCTCCATTCCTCTTGGTCCTCCGCAACCATCTTCAGCTCAGCATAAGAGCTACAGTTCATGTCCTCGAACACTTGCTGCAAATACTCCCGTCTAGGGCGCCCTCTACAGTTTCTACCCTCAACCATCCCCTCCACAATGTCGTGAAGGAGATCATCGTGGCGCATGATGTGACCGATCCATCAGGCTCGCCTCTCTGAGATGGTTCTTATTAGGTGACTATCTTCCTTGATTATCTCGAGAACCTCATTGTTCGTGACGTGGTCTCTCCAGGTCCACATCTCAAAGGCTTAGTCTTTTTTTATTACTCTCAAATAAGCATCATGTCTCACAGCCGTACATCAAGATGCTCCATACAAATGTTTTGGCAAGTTAAATTATGATATCTCAGCGTAAAGGTTACTGAGAGCAGTGTTCGCCAGAATGAGCTCGTCGCCCGCCTTCGTCCAACGCCAGATACTTTAAACACAAAATATAAATAATTAATAGAAGCATTTGTTAAAATATTCATGTACATTTGTTAAAATATTCATGTACATCACCTTAAATAGCTTTTTTCGTTTAATGTTATCGCATTACAGCAAAATGTATTTTTTTCTATAAATATTTATGCCGAGACGCGGAATGAATTACGCATTTCCCCGTAAGCAGTAAAATATGTAAATTTAATCTCATAAAATCTGGCAATAGTAAATAACCTGTGATCTATGTTGCTAACCCAGAAATATAGGTCGAGACCTTTGCCGCCCCTCTAACATCACAGTTCGCGGCACTAACGTATTCTGCTTCGTATTTATCATTTTTCACTATGATAAATGATCCTTGGAAAAGCACTCGGTAGAAATTCGTGCTCCGTCTTCTCAAATTATACGGTAAACTTCAAATATTCATTTTTTCAGCAGAAAAATTCTGAATTATTGCACCGCTCCAAATAAATCTCCGAGTGGTTTTTGATTGAAGTCCAAGTTGTTGCCAAAATTTACAGCTTTATTTTTCTTTATATAGTCCTTTTTTATAAAACAAAAATATCATTGAACTTTAAATATTTAATTTTGTTTAGACATTGAAAACTTTATAATATATGTTTAAATCGGTGTTTATTTTATTGGTCCTTAGAAGTTAAATTATCAGGGTACGACTCAACTCCTTTGACTTAAGTTATTTTTATTAGAGTTTTTGTTGAATAGAATCTAAGTAGAAATAAATAACGTACGAGCATATAAATAACTTTAATATATAAAGTATAATTTAAATAAAAATTACTGTTTCAAATAACTTTAACATGAACTGACTTAATTAAGATTTGAAACAAACTTAAGACTTATAATTTAATTTTTTTTTTTTTGCATATTATTTGTATTAATTTCTATTTTTTTTTGTTCCCATTGGAATATAAATGCAATAAATAAATATACAAATAATAACAAAGAGGGTTCCAGAGGATCGAGGAGAGTTGATTGAAATGCAAGATTATGTTGCTGCAAACCAAAACACTGGATTGATACTACGAAGAAGAATAACAAAACTATGAATATTTATCGCTAAATATTTTTTTTTTCGCATAATGTATTCAACATGTTTTGATATCTACTGACACATTTCATTTTCATGACATTACCTTTAAGATAATAGAATGACAAATACACAATATGCGCGTTAAAAACATTCTTGCAGGCATCTATGTATTATTTTTTGTAGTAAATTGCCAGTGCTTTGTAGCTCACATGAGTTATATGATAAAAAAAATGAATTTATGGCCTGTATACGTTTTTAATACTTTTTATCTGAAAGCAACCCAGCCGCGTAGAATTATCTTTTCTTCAAGTAATATAAAACACTCTTGTAATCCCTAATCTCAGACTATCCTCCCCTCCACTGCATACATTACATGTTGTATTTTTTTTCAGTTTTCCTCCGTTATTCCGAAAGCCTACAACGCGAGATAGATAAGCCACGAAGCCATGAAGCCTGCTTTCTTTGCAACTGAAAAATCTGTGGGCATTTGATCGAACGCTTTGTCCGAAGGCTTTCATGAAAGATGCTTTTCATACAAGAAGCGTACAGAATTTCAGGTCTACTTTCAGCTTCGGAAAAAGTGCTTGGTTAGTCTGAAGGCGTGAGTAGACGGAACGTGTAATGCGCTGTGTATTTTCAATAGATTATAATAGTATGAACAGGCATAAAGGCCTTTAGTTTTAGATAAAGTATACTCGCTTGGCATTCATTACTCCGGGTATGAGATAAACAACTTTTTAGTCGCGATGAATATAAAAGTGATGGCTTCTAAGTTGTTAATATTCAAGCGCATAAATATTTTTATCGAAGAATAATGTTTTTACAGCTGCAGTGATTGTTAAAGTGAAGATTTTTCAGAATTTATTTATTTAGCATTCAAGAACATTGTTGTAACTTTAGACAAATAAACTGATGTTATGATTGCTATGAGACGAAAGTGAACCTGGCTGGGATTGTACTTTAGATGCATGAGACCATAAACTAAAATAAACGATAACATCCTCCTCTCTCTCAAAAGGGTGTTATTCCGTCGCGTGAGGGCATGATGAGGAGCAGGTCAGCAAACAAAGACTTTTCAGAAACACTGACATATATTTACGTTAAAACTTTACAAGCTTCCGGCCAGGCGGAATGACATGCCACAGGTCGTAATGCGACCTTCTCGGCCATCCGTACATAACTTACGTGCCCGTGATGAGCAGACGCACAGCGACACCAGAGACAATATATGTAACTATTCTAGAAATCCTAATATGGCGGACACATGCATGTCGACAAGCTAACAGAAAAAAATACGATAGATTGTTTATCTAGGTTTTCGATACCAGTCAGCAAGGGTAACATCATGCTGATGTCAACGAGTACAAGCGTAATAAACAACAAAATACAAGCGTATATAATGTAATTGGCACAGCTAAGAAAGGCAGAGCTGACACGAAATGAGTTACAGTATTTGGCGACAAACTCTGTGGTGGCAGCTTGTGACAACCATATGCTCCAGTTAAGGAAGCAGTTATCTAATGATGACGAAGATTGCTTTGGTAGCACTCTATTAAGAGATGGTTATCATACAATATATTGTACGATGAAGTCATGACTGACATATTTATTTTCAAGTGTTTTTTGTGGTACATTTATCCTACGTTACTTACACGAATAAGAAAATGAATCGCTTACATTAATTTAATGAAATATGTTTAAAGATATAATTATTTTTGGTGAAAGCCACTACTTCGTAATATAAATGAGGCAGTAAGCACAAAGTAGGTACACAGAAAAACCCTATTAAAAGCCAGAAATTGTAATTAAATATGTCTGCACCGGGTCTCTATAATCTCACACCAATAAAAACCGTCATAAAAACAATCTGTACCCTTCAAAATGAGGGTAAAACGTTACAAGCTTACGATGGCGTAATGCCTTCAAATAAATTTCAATTTAAAACTTTAAATACAAAAAAAAAAAGAGTTACCGCGCTTCGGAAAAACATCTCTTCATTTTATATTTTTTCTTAGACAGACAATTTAATCCTTAGTAATTAGTTTAACTTGAAGCCGGCGTCAAACAGATGTAGAGGACTTAATCTCAGTTTAATATCTTTAGTTCTGGGCTCTCGTCGAGATGCATTTTTTTCTTTTCTCTTGGCAGACTCTCCATATTCCAAGATGGTACCTTTGTCTCGCTAATATCCCCTACTATTATTGAAACTGCTGGCCGCAGAAAATCTCGCTCAGTATTCGGTATACTGCACCGTGGGTATTAAATCTTTCCAAGTAGAGATGCCATAGCTAAAACATTTAAATGCATTTTTAAATTTAATGAAATATCATTGTTATCGCATTAATTTTGAATTAAAATAATATTGGTCATGTAATACAATCATATGTCATTTAGATATAATTGTTAGTGATATTACTGGTATTCAAATATGATAATTAATATCATAATTATACACCACTTGTTTGGAGCATCTTAATGAACGGCTGTGAGACATGGTGCTTATCTGAAAGTGATAAAAAAAGACTAGAGGCCTTTGAGATGTGGTCGTACAGAAGAATTCTCGGAATTTCCTGGAGAGACCACGTCACGAACAATGAGGTTCTCAGGATAATCAAAGAAGATAGGCACCTTATAAGAACCATCTCAGGAAGGCGAGCCCGATGGATCGGTCACATCATGCGCCACGATGGTCTTCTTCACGATATTGTGGAGGGGATGGTTGAGGGTAGAAACTGTAGAGGGCGCCCTAAACGGGAGTATTTGCAGCAAGTTTTCGAGGACATGAAATGTAGCCCTTATGCTGAGCTGAAGAGGGTTGCGGAGGACCGAGAGGAATGGAGATCCACCGGATTGATACTACGAAGAAGAAGATAGAGAATTACAATAAACTTCTATAAAATGTTTTTAAAATACATTAATTACATCTGAATATAAATTACAGATCTGTATGAATCCAAAAATATGTTACAAATTATTTATCTATTTACAAAAAAAAACTTATTCGAGATTTTTTTTATTTATTTTTATAATAGAATTATTTATAACAAAATACATAAAAAATATGTATGTCTATAATTTCCGTATATTCAATTTCCCGGGGCTCTGCCTTAGAGGTCTTTGGGAACCATATTTGTTCCTAGATGGACCTGCATAAGCAGCGATGTCTTGGCTTTGGCATGGACAATGGCAAACTAAGACAACCGGCAATTGTAGAAAATTCGTAGTGACCATATGCTTCACATATAAAACAGTTAGCGATATATTCAGGAAAAATTAAATATAACGAGAGTAAATATAGCTGAAAAATGAGATTCCAAAAGACGTGTTAAGATTATGAATAAAGCTCGGCTACATACATCATCCGCCGATATGCTTAATAAAATATATATTCTGAGTTAAATATCTACGTAGATACATGCCAGAATTGTTTAAATATATATACTTGTTAATAATTTATGTATAATGTGGTTAATGAAATGAAATAAATAAGGGATCTCGTGTTAAACGTTAATAATATAAATGTGAATATTTCTTCAAATTTTATTTATTTTTTATTTTTATGTTAGCACATACAAGAGAATACCGACATATGGTGATGTAATTCTATAGTCTCATCTGTGGAATTGCATGACGTTTACCATGGTGCATATGGTTAAAAGGTTCACGTGGAGTGTTAATCCGCCAACGTCATAGACTATACAGCCCGAGATTCACGCATCATCCATATTATTATAGGAATTTACTATGTAATCTTCATCTTCTTCGTGTCAGAGACGTCAAATTATTTTTTCCCAATATCTGGCAACATCGATAGCTCGTGTGTTGCCCAGCATTAGGTCCTGAGATGTGCAACTTGTTGGGCACATGGAGCAGCATCGTAGGTGTGAGGCGGTCTGCAGGTCTCCACAGTCACACAATAGTGTCTCTCCCTGCCGAAGCATTCCCCACCGCTCGAGGTTGTCCTTTGTTCTGCCAACTCCGGTTCTTAATCTGTTTAGGGATTTCCAGGTCCGCCAGTCAAGGCTCTTGCCAGTTGGGAGGCCTTCCTTTGGAGTAATGAAATCCTCTGGTGCGATTTGTTGCCAGAGTTGGAGTCTCTGATTTTCAGGGCCGGATGTGAGAGGTTGTGTGGATTTCAGAAAGCTGCTTCGAGACTTCAATCTATGTAATAAATGGGGGGTATTTTAGAGCTCATTAATCGATTGAAATCCCTTTTTTTAAATCTCCATCAGATATTGAACCCTTTACCTTTTTCATGCAAAGCAAACGCTTTGACCATTGACCTATACCCGCCGGCATTTTCATTACACAAATATATGATGAACAGTTGTATACGTATCGTAACTTCAAATCATTTTTGATAGAGAGGACTTCTATTGGATGGTGATATCAAAATTGTGAAAAGACACTTAGTTTTACTGTTTTTTTTATTTTACATAAAAAACATAAGTTTTTTTCAAAATAAAACAAAAGCACTGGTCATTATAAAAGTAGTTTTAAATGATTAACAGAATTTCATTAAAAGAAATATGATATTCCTTTTAAAAATCTCTAATATAAAAGTATACACACCTAAGTTTTCGAAATACGAGCGTAACCTTTTATATATTACATGAATTATTGTACTTTCTGCTTAACCGTATTTCAACATTTATTACTGGCCTTTGAAGTCGAATTCCTGATATTGTTTGTTAAATTATTCTACTCACGTTCGCGGTTCTAATAAAAGATGAATAGAGGTAAAAAAAAACAGTCCCGAGAAAGGATTTAGGGCAAACAATCCTCCATCTACGGAACACAAATATTTGATATCTCTTCCACGGAAGAATGATACGGAAGATCTTGGGCATTTTTTTTTGCAAACAAATAAGAGTTTAATATTTATTCGGAATAAATATACAATATTGTGTATCTCTGGTTAAATTTCAAGTATGTTAGAAATAAACATCGAAACTCCATATTTCATGACAGTTAATATTACAAATACAATTTATGTTAATTATTAATACACGCATCAATTAGATATATAATTTTTATCTTGTTTCAGATGAATTGAAGTTGACCACTGTTTATTCACTTACGTGGCTTCGTTTGTTGTTACAGTTAACATCCTCCTCTCTAAGTCAATTATCGAATTGCGTGGTTTCAGGATGCAGGAGCAGATCACAAAGCAAACGAACTTGCTTTTGAAGCACAATTCGAATTTATTTTGAATAAATACTTGATTTCCGTAAAAATTCATGCCGTTGCGCCTGGAAACTGAGCGCGCTTATAATGGGCATTCACCCAGCGCCACAAGTGGCGATCTACAGAATCAATGGCGCACCAATTACAGCAGCCACGTACATACTAACGTCACACCCGTGACCAAAATGCCAATATGGCGACAAATACATTTACGACAAGCGAACAGAAACAAGAGACGATTGATTGTATATCAAGGTTTTCCGGTACCAGTCAGCAAGGGTTACATCATGCCGATATCACTGCGTAATATCAAAGTAATACTAATGTAAATTACTTTATTATACTTGTCAACATCATTCAATAGTTCGAGACAGTAATTTAATAAGAACCTTGGTATTAATTGAGAGCGTAGGGCTACTCATCTCCTTGAAAATTTTATTTTAAAAGAGATAACTATGCATGAAATACTACTTCTGACTTCGTTTCAAACCTCTATTCACATTTAAAACCGCAGGAAACTATGCATAGAATTTACTCATTGAAGCTTTAAGCATAAAAATCACATGAAGTGCGAAGGATAATGGTATCTCTTAAAACTGTGTACTGACAATTTGTGACGAAAATATGCTCCCCTCAATGGGGTACATGTGGGAAAATACATAGAATAAAACACAATGATTCGTTGTATAATTAATCGAATACATTTATATTAATGTATATTTTTACAATCATCATCAGCCTGTATCCGTCCACGTAATCCTCCAGTATGAGTCTCCATCCTCTTCGATCCTCCGCCTTCCGCATTCAGGTCACTCCCGCTATACTTCTTATGTCGTCAGTCTATCTTGCAGGGGGTCGACCAATGCTTAGTTTGCCATATTTTGGTCGCCATTCCAATACTTTTCTTCTCCATCGACTGTCGTTTCTTCGACAGATATGTCCTGCCCATTTCCACTTGAGTGTGCCTATTCGTTGGGTAGCATCCACTCCTTGAGTTCTTCTGCGTATTTCCTCGTTTCGGATTCTATCTCTTACTGACACTCCGAGCATGAACCAGCATTTGGAAAAGTAAAGTACATTTTTAAAGCGAAAATTCTGCAATGTGTTAAAACTAAGGCGTTTAACCAATGCATCCTCCCTGTATTAACTTATAGCGTAGAGACGTGGAATCGGACAGCAAGTCATACCCATTAAATATTTTTTCAATAAATACTGGGATTGTTTCAAGGAATCGTAAAATGTATTGAATTAAATTAAGCAAACAAATTTATCTGAAAAGACGTCATGATACATGTATCAATGTTAAATATATTAAATGATACATTCAAGTTAAGTTCAAATTGAAATTATCATATTTGTTTTCAAATTGAATCAGTTTAAGTTATACGCAATTACAAAATATCCCATACAACATCGATCATAGGTATAAAGTTTGATAGAGCTCTCGCATTCGGATTTTAGAATACATTTGTAAGCTTCAATCAGCTTTTGATAACGCCCTCTGTGAAGTAATAAAGCTCCCAATCTTAATCCTTAAAAGCTTTATTGAATAATGAACCGTACTTCCTAACATTGCGCGAGGTGTCTTTATGTATTTACATAACCTCAATTATTTTCGCATGAATATATCAAAGGAATTCCCCCCCCCATGAGATGAATTCTAAGGCAAGAATTTGTCGGGCCACGAACCATATTAACGCGGAAGATACATAATAATCCGAGCCACTCTATGTAAATTTGACTGATTTGAATTGACAAATCATGAATATTATATACTGACATGGAGGCTAGGCGTATCGCATACCTGACATGTAAGAAGGATCAATGTCGTAAGTTTGTTAAGAAATAATTAATTACGTAAATAATTAATACACATGTCAGTAGTTTTAATCGGTCAAATTCATAAAAGTTACATATGACATAATCATTGTAAGTATTCTTAGAATAAATAATAAAGTATTATCTTGGAGTAAAAAGGAAATGTAAAAAAAAATATTGTAGCTTTTGGGATTAGCCGTGTGTGGCAAATTACTTGTTTCTAATATTTCGACTGCCATTTCATTGAGTCGTGAACGGTGAGTATTTTCCAATGAGCATACCTCCACGAAGGTCATGTCGGACTGTGGTTGTCTTTGCTTGTCTATGCATGTTTTTGAGTATGTTCTAGAGGTGGAAGCCATGCTGTTTTGAGAATCAAACCGTCATCATTGTTGATGTTGATGGAATGTGTCCCCAAAGTACACAATTATCCGACATGACGCTCGTGGAGGTACATTATGTTGACGGCTAAACTACCTCCAGACACCAACTCATCACTAAGTCATCAACCCTGAAGAAGACCCCTCCAATTGTGGTTCAAATATTGGAAAGGAGTAATTTGCCACACACGGCTAAACCCAAAAGTCGTCATACCAAATCTGGACGTGGAAACCTAAGAAGTTATTAACAGTATCTTTTATTAAATTGTACAACACAATTTATTCATAAATTTATGCTATATTTTGTATCTTTTGTAAATATATATCATCGTTATTAATAAAATGAGTTTTAATTCCATTTAATTTCAAGCAAAATGTGTTGACTTTGGTAGGAAACCATTATCGTCTTAACAATGGCAAGCCGAAACTTTAATTTGTCGTTCAATGAAGGTGTGCAATTAATGAAAATAATTCATTTAATCAATAAAACTATACAATTCAATTGAAATTATTAAAAGGTAATATGGATTATGTTTATAAAGCATTTTAACTGTAATGTTAAGATCATCAATTATTTGTGAAACTTAAATTACATTTACGAAAATGAGCCTGAAACCGTTTCATCTGCTTGCGAGGCATTATCAAAAATATTAATACTGTAGTTTATTTTGTTAAAGCAACAAATAAATGAATATTTTTTGTGTATACAAACATCTCTTTATTTATAAAAAAAAACCATTACGCTATAGCAGAAGGTTTAAAGCTCAAAGCATGAATTTGAATGGCGTAAAAAATATTATGCGATGAAGTGAGTCGCGACGAGGTGCTTTATGGTTAGTGATCCAAGGTTAATTTACTACAACACTTTGTCCCGCGAGCTTTTTTTGTCAGGCAAAGCTCCCCTACTTGTCTCGTTTCCTGTTCCCAGGCCGTCCACATGCCGGGCTGGAACACCCTCAACTCTGCCCACAGAGGCAATCCTCCATATGGGAGCTTTATTGAAGACGAGCACACTATATATTGCATACCAGGGATTTCGAACTATTTGAAAACCACTTAATGGGATCGTAAATATGTTTTAGTGAATTATATTGGCAGATTGCTATTGAACGTAAATATTACATTATATACATAATCTACATTGAACAATGTTGTTGGTAGTTATTTAGAATAAATTTCAAAATTTTAATACTGAGATGATTAAGGCACTTTACCAATACTTAACAAATTGTTAAGCACATACAAATTCTCATCTTATATGACATTTTTTTCATCAATTTATCGGAGGAAAAACAAACCACGTACGTTGTGATTTAAAGCACAAACTGTTTGCTAGTAGGAAAAATAAAGAAGTTATTTTAATTAAGATTATAGTTTAGATGTGGAATATAAACTGAGTTTAAACTGAATATTGCGCTGGCATATGGTTCGTGGTTCGAAGTCTCGGATTTTTCTTCTTTGATTTATTGACGAGAGAAATGTCATATAAGATGATGTTTGCTATGTATTTAAGTATTAATTTGATAACCAAAGTTCATTTTTATGTAGTATTATGGTTTTATCATATTTACAAATATGCCCTTAAAACATACGGCCATCATAATGTTCAGAAATCCTGATATTTCGTTAGAAATCGGTTTGTTTGTCCCTGACAATTATTAAAGGATAATGAAGCACATATTGTCTGTTCTTCTTAGAGGTAAAACTAACCTGCCAGAGACTATGCCTCTTGGAATAGAGATCAGACGTTCAACCATATCGCCTCGAATATTGATATATTCTACTTGAGTGAAGCCCAGTTTCAACATGAGCTCCACGAATTTATTTATCAAAGTAATTTCGTGGAGTCTTCTGCTTAGCGAGCTTCGGGACTTTTTAATAGTTATTATTAAAAATACCTAATTATTTCTTTTGTATTATATCTTATTTCAGGATCGTATTAAATATATTTGTACTTGTAATGCTTCTGAGAGAAAGAAATAAAAAAAAAATTAATAATGTACTACCTTATTTTCGTCTAATGGTTTTCGCCTAATAGCTTGTCAAATCTGCCTCCTATATCCAAGCCTAATAAATAATTTAAATAAGGTTATAACTTATTATGGCTTATAAAATTAAAAGTATCTAAGAGTTTCTGCTTTAATGAAAATGACTGCGTTTATGTAATGACGCGATTTTAAAAAGGTCAAATATAAATGTACATACATTTGAAAGACTCCTGTGAACTGTTGCAAAGATACTCATTTCATTGCACGCCCAAGCACACAAAAAGGAAGTGTCATTATTTATTAAATTTTATACAGCAGAAAGGTTGGGTATCCGCGTATGGCGCAGATAAAGAACAAGGGTTCAGATAAAGAACAAGGGTGTACGCCCCAAACGTACTCGTGAATATTTTACTATACCTTGTTGGGTGTGGGCATCATCTCTATACAATATTCGATTCATCGATTCTGCGACAATGTTAGCTCAGTAAATAATGAAACCACCGGCAATGTTTGAAGATCTCTGACTCTTAAAATAAAACCGAATTATTAAAAAAAATGATAACATGACATTTTTTTTTTTTTTTCTTATTTAATCAAATATAATAGGATACATTTAAGATTTTTTTGATAGTATTACATTCATTTTTTTTTTTTTATTTTTTTTTTTTGGAAATTCGCTTTCCACGCCACTTAAAGGTAGATCTTGTGTGTGGCGTGGGATTCATCTTTTGATTTAAGTGTTGTTTAATTTATATTATTATTTTTACATTTTTACATAATAACATATTTATTTATTTTTTTAGAATATAAAATAATATCATTCATATTTATAAATTTTTTATAATCGAAGTGACAATTTCAGCATCATTTACATATATATTTCGATTCTTTAATAGCCTCGACCCATGTAAGTCTCAATTTCCACCAGACACATTGTAATGAACTTAATATAATCAATACCTTTTTAACAATATAAATATTTTATACAATTTATATAAATTCTATACTTATTATGCTTGGATCATATACATACAATTACTACTTAGTACCTAGCTTGAATCATATACAGAGAGGTTTACATTAGTATCATTTTAATAATAGTAACATTATAATGTAATATAAAAATTATATATATATCATTTATTTCTCATTTTTGTACAATTACGTCAGATCTGATTTCTTATTTTTGAAGAACCGTTTTACCCTTTTATTCATTATTTTCATGTCACTGATCGCTTTTATTTCCGGAGGAAGATTGTTGAAATTCACTATTCCGTTGTATTTGTAACCATTCTTTGCATGTTGTGTGTTAAATTTTGGTATTAGTAGATTATGTATATACCTTGCAGAGTGATGAGTGTTCCAGTTTTCAATTCTCCTTTCTTTTATTGTCTGTAGAACAGTGTATTTTTGGTATAATGAATCTACCGTTGGCACTTTAAATTCATTGAATAGGCTTTCTGTTGGGTATGTGGGAGGTTTTTTTAATATGATTTTGATGATAAGTTTTTGTACAGTTCTAATGGGGTTGGTGATATTTAGGTATGTTCCTCCCCAGCCGACAAAGCATGAATACATAATACATATAATACATACATAACATCTATGAATATATTTTATAAATCTTTTAATAATTTGGAATGAACAATTAATACTGTTTTTTTTTTTTTTTCTATGTCATAATTATGAAAAACATAATAGATACTTGTACCGTTTTTTATTAATAAAATTGGTTAAGCATAGTTTTTATTGTAATTGATTTTAGTTTTATATAAATATGTTGTAAAAAAAATACTAAAAGTAACGACTAAATATTAAATAAATTTGAAAAGTTTACTAATAATGCCATGCACAAAAAGTATTTTTTAATATTTTTTACGTAATATAATAAAATAGATACTATAGGTGTCATTTCTTTCAATTCCTAGGCTCTAGTTTCAAAGGTCGTTTAGAATCATAAATATTTTTAGGTGTACCTTCAGGTGCAGAGATCTCTGAAGACCAACTCATGGCCAATGGTTAGAGGTGACAGCAGTTTGTGGTGACCATACGTTCTAGATGTGGAACGGATACTGGAAAAAAACCTTTTTCCCACTACCTTATTGTTAAAAAAATATGTTGACACAGCCACTGGCTCTTTGAATTCACATACAAGTAAAGATCGCAGTAAGTGGACGCTTATAATAGGACCAGCCTCTTTTGAGGCTATTTTCAAGGGGGTTTTTACGAGAAAAAAAAACACCTCGTTTTAGATAAATAAGTAAACGAGCTCCTGGTACAGCGTTTATTCTACACCAGTGTTTCCTAATCTTTGTTTTGTATCGAAGGAATCTGTTTTTAAGGAATTAGAGCGCTTTTGGAGTTCGCTAAGAGAATGTACGTGAAATTACACATTTAAGTAGCTGACTTACAAAAATGTTGTGAAATTTATAATATATTAAAAACAAAACACTTAAATTTAAATGTTTTATAATTTCATGGTTATTTAATTTCATATGAGTTTGAAAATTTCATTATAATTTAGTTATATATAACTAACTAAACTACTCATGTATTGCTCTATTACTTATGAAACTTACAGAAAACTTAACGGGCATGCACGCAATACATAGTTACTCCTGTAAGTTTAATTGCAATTAATTGAATGTTTTAAAAATGCATACACCTGTTCCCGTATACATTTCCGTTCTTGTCCCATTGCTGTTTGCACGCTTTTACTCCTGTAAGTTTCATCGCAATCTGAAAAACGCTATGAGAAAGTATTCACGATAGACATACTCGAATATGCATGCAATGATTGATTTTTATAGGCAAAAATGATTCTTGTGTGACAACATTTTATTTTTATTTTCCTCATATTTTGCAAATCTAGACTTTATCCACCTCACATGAACGTCACATCAGAGAATAATCAAGTATCCTTGAAGATGTGCTCATTCAGATTGCGATAAGTTATTAACTGATAATTCCTTTTTGAACAATTAAGAAAACTGCACAGAAATTTTGAGGATAAATGACATGTAATAGAGATTGAAATTGTAGTCATATGTTATAAAGAGTCACGTGTTAATTTAAATAACCTAAATATTCTATAATCGAGATCTTAAGGAAGTAGGATATAGGAAAGTTTTTTCTGGAAAAGCATCAGATTAACGGAGTTGTCAAACATAATTTTGCTTAAATATATATGAAATATTGCTCTACAGTTAGGGGAACTGAATCCTTCAGTTGAAAGACACTGGCTTGAAACACTACAATATATTTTGGTAGAGATTGAAGAGTGTGCGTGACAGTAGAAGTAAAGATAGATCACCGGCTGGTTTATGTTATATCTCTCCTGCTTCAAGACGTATGAGGCTTCCATTATATTTGCTCCTTTCACGGCACAAATGGTTTCTAAAGCACCCATTCTTTCAGCCAGGGTATAAAATATTTAGGCGCAGTTTATAAAATGGTACTTCCAGTTGTTTATGGCCCACAAAGATTAAATAAATAGGACAGGTGTTCTTGAATTTTTACCTAGGTATAAAATAAAACACACCGGTGTTGAGCCGGGATGAAGAGTAGCATGTTAACCTATTTGATTTTCAATATTTATTGCTTCACCTTAATTTACATTCTAATTCAGATATTTCATAGAAAATAATGTATATCAAATACTCGACGAGTGACAGTACGAGTATATAGCCACCAATCACTATGTTCCTTTGCTGCAACGATTTCCTAGTGGGATCCTTATGGGAATATTCCTTATGGGAATATTATAAGCTTACGTAATGGTTATTAACTAATAATTCTAAGTGAAAATGATTATTTATAAAAAGTGCATATTTATCTACGACTATTTACGAGTTTTTTTCGGACCAAAGTTATAAGGGTAGATTTTTTTACATTTTCGCAACCTTCACGAACATACGGTCATCGCACAAGTCATGTTTGTCAAATATAGCCCACAAAACCTTTTAAAATAATAAAAATATCTCATCTGAACAATATTGATCATATTTCTTAAATTTCTATAATAATTATAAACATTAAAGTATTAAAGTATGTAACAAACTATTCATATATTATAAAAAAAAATATCTTTTTTGAAACTGCTTATACGGTAAAATATATGAAAAAATTAATAAAAATATACTTATTAACAGTAAACAATTAAAACATTTCTCTCATAGAAAAATAAACGGCAGATGTTAGGTTCGAACCACAAACCTTATCAACTATTGTTCATTTTTTTAGTCAGCACTGAACCGTGGCTTTTTAATCCGCACACCGAGTTGAGAAAGTAACACATACAGGTATTATTGATAAGCATTATTTATATAGATGGTGCTTTTTGTAAATCTGTATGTATATTTATTAGGATCGGATCAATTAATTTATTCACAAGTATTAATATTATTATTTATTGCTGATCTATTTATTATGTTTACCTTCCGAGTCACTTCTAATCAATAAACTGAATGTAAGCAAAATTTTGTTGATTCTACACGGACATTAAACCACCAGACAATTATTTACTTATGTTACTGATGAACATGGATCTTTAAAGATTTATAAATATTAGAATATTGGAATATACTCTAAAAATGCACAAAATCTTCTTCGTAGTATCAATCCGGTGGATTGGTTTGCAGCAACAGAATCTTGCATCTCGATCTCCATTCTTCTCGGTCCTCCGTAACCCTCTTCAGCTCAGCATAAGAGCTACAACTCATGTCCTCGAACACTTGCTGCAAATATTCCCGTCTAGGGCGCACTCTTCAGTTTCTACCCTCAACCATCCCCTCCACAATGTCGTGAAGAAGACCATCGTGGCGCATGATGTGACCGATCCATTGGGCTTGCCTCTCTGAGATGGTTCTTATTAGGTGCCTATCTTCCTTGATTATCCTAAGAACCTCATTGTCCGTGACGTAGTCTCTCCAGGAAATTCCGAGAATTCTTCCGTACGAACACATCTCAATGGCCTCTAGTCTTTTTTTATCACTTTAAGATAAGCACCATGTCTCACAGCCGTACATCAAGATGCTCCAAACAAATATTTTGACAAGTTGCTTGCGGAGCACCAAACATAATTTGATAAAAAATATTTCACATTTGAATAAAAAAAACTCAAAAGTATGTAAAGCTTGTAAAAATCCGAAAGATAGGCTTCGTAATTATTATATTTAAATATGAATTCCGCATCCAAGAAACATTTTCATTTTGCAAAAGTAATCTTCTTTAAGTGTTTCAGATTGAACTAATAACGATATCGGCAGTTCGGCAAAATTACGACCAACTTCGCAAGCGCTTATAAAATAAATTCTCGAAACTCTATTATGGTTTAACGACTCCTTTACATCGCCTTCAAATTTGAAGGAGCTCGTTGTATTTTTGGTGGATTCCTTGCGGAAGTAAGTTACGACATCAATTAAAAACTTTCTCATATTTCTGCTAAGAAAGCAATAATGTTATTTAAATTCTACCCTATTATCATATATTTTCCCTATCTATCCAAAGCACATAGCCAATACTAGCCATCTGTTAAGATGTTTTTCTGAAATTGTAATATTTTATCGCATACTTAATGAATATGTATTTTTTATATCAAAACACTTATAGATGATAACCCACAGACTGTTTATTCTATCATTGGAGAAATCTAAATCACGTACCATTATTTTAACCTGTTTACATCGGTACCCGATATATGCCGTGTAATTTGTATGTGTATTCCACCGAGCCATGGCAGTTTTACAGCGGACCGACTGAATGTGACTGCGGCGTGGAGCAGACCCTGTCACACCTTCTGGAGTGTGCGCTGTGCCCGAGTGGCTGCACCCAGGAAGACCTGATGATGGCCAGAAGTAACGCCATCGACGTCGCCCACTTCTGGGCAGACAGGATCTGACCCTGTTGTTTCCGACACGATTATATTATATATACCGAGCCATAATGAAAAAGTTAACTATAGCTAAGCGTTGCATGTGAAGGATTAATTAGTCAGCGTCATAGACTTCAGTCTGGTATTCACAGGTCATCAATTTTTACAGGATCTCTCTATGAATGGGTTGTGCTTACGTGTCAACTTCCATCGACAACCAATTTTTCTTATTAGCCTGCGACAGGCATTCAAAATGGGATCAAAGATGATTTATGCATCAATCTTTGTCGGGGATCGAATAAACAGTTATTTGGTTTGGTAAGCAAACGCTCTGTCTTTATGCCATTCTCATCGGATAATTTCTAAAAATCGAGAATCAGGAAGCAATTAAACAGAAATAAGTATTATTTTCTTCTCTCTTCTCTTTTCTCTTTCTCGGAAGCCTCATACGAATGCTACTCAAAGAATAAGCACACTCAAGTGGCAATTGGCAGGACATATCTGTCGAAGAGACGATGGTCAATGGGAAAGAAAAGTATCTGAGTGGCACCCAAGAACTCTCAAACGAAGCATTGGCCGACCTCCTGTAAGATGGACTGACGACATAAGAAGAATAGTGGGAATGTCCTGAATTCATAAGGTAGAGGATCGAAGAGGATAAAGACTCATGCGGGAGGCTTACGTTCAACATTGCACGGATACAGGCTGATGATGATGATGATTTTATTCGTTAAAATTGAGTTATATAAAAAGTCTAGAAAATAAAATATAAGTCGTTATTTAAAAACATTTGGTTTATTGTTTTCTTGAAAGATTATGACTAGTGAAATAAATGTATTCAACCTTCAATTGAAATAAAAAAATATTTCTTTCATAACATTACAAACTATATTTTGAATACGATTATGAAATAATTAAGTTTGAAAATCAAGGAAGCTAAAATATTGTCATTTTTAGTGTCAACGACCTCACATTCAGCACAAGTGGAGTCGTACTCGTATAATAATTATATTTCATAAGATTAACATCAGATATAAATAAAACAATATTTATAAATTATCCCACAATATATTTGTAGATGACATGTTTCGGCCACATCGAGTGGCCATTTTCAAGTCAATTAGTACAGTGAGTGTTGGCTCTATATAAAGCAAAGAGTGAGTGAAAAGGTGGATATGAATTGTGTGATGTGTTTTGGAAATCAATCATTTATAAGGGAATTCATTGATGAAATCAAGAAAATAATATGAATAATTACAAAGGGCATTAAATGAACACATAAATCAAAAGGTTAATTGCACTTAAATAAGAATTCTACATAATTTTAACAAAAAAAATTGGTTGACAATCAAAAAGTAGATGAGGAAGCTATACAATTCTAAGTAGATATATCACTAATTGGTGATACTGCTAATGGCGTTGGAAACATGTCGTCTACAAATATAATGTGCGATAAATTCTAAATATGATTTTATTTATATCTGATATTATGAAATTCCACCAAGAATTATCGATCGATAAAATCAGAAATATTATAAGATAAAATTTATTATTTTTAGAGTAATTTCACTAACATTATTATTAAACTTATGTTTCATTATGATTACAAGAGTGAAAATCTAAAACTATAGTTGATTAAATTTAGTCTTCCAAGACAATATCCAAGGAAAATTGAATCTAAATTTAAATAGGGATGGTATTTTTGGTCGAATGAAATAATATTATGGCTTCACTTAAAACGTTTATGGTCCACTGGTAAAAACACACCAACAGGGTTCTTACAATCGTTCTTAAAAATAACTACCAGATACGACATACCGGTTTCCGTCTCTGTTTTTTGGTCCTAAGTGCTTAGGATACCTTGTAATTAAAAATAAACAGGCTTTGGGGATGCTTAATGGATACTTAAATAGTAATAACATAATTAAAATGCACCCCGTAAACAAGGAAGCATATACAATACGTTTAGAAGTAAACAATACAAGTAACTGTAAATAGAGAAATGTTCAAAGTGTAAGAACATTGAAATGATAAATTGTTTTACATATTCGCAGAACGCAGCAAATTCATGTTTTGTCATAATAAAAAATAAAATAGTACACTTCTTTCACACAACAAGTAAGTTTTAGTTTAATTAGTTAAGTTACTAATAAAATGTTCTTCATTTCATTTTATCATGTTTTTTGTACATTTTCAAATTTCAAATTCAGCTATCGTGTTTATTATGGATGAACACAAAACTATTTTTTTCTCGTCATATTAGTTTTTATTATATTTGGTCGTCACAAACTTCGCAGTTGTGTCAACTATCATTTTTTTTTCTTTGTTCTAAGACATATATGCACCTGATGGTCCACCTTGAAACAAATTTATGGTTGTAAAACAACTGAAAGCAGAATAAGAAGAATATTAAATATTATGACTAAAAATAATAATAAGAAGAAGACGAAGAAAAGGAAAAATGTTGTTCGCTGTTAATTTTTATATACTCCCACTTATGACATAATGTTAAGGAGCAATCTTATTCATTAATAAAGCTTTAAGTTCCATTTATTTACTCTGCTTTTAATAAGAAAATCTTGAATAAAATTTACTTAAACAAGGCAAACTCAAGTGACAAAATGCAGGATATATCAGTTGATGAGACAATGGTCGATGGGGAAGAAAAATATTGAAGAGGCACACAAAAACTGGCAAACGAAGCATTGGCCGACCCCTTGCAAGATAGACTGACGACGTAAGGAAAATAGCGGGAGTAGCCTAGATGCAGAAGGCAGAGGATAGAAGAGGATGGAGATTCATGCGGGAGGCATACGTTCAACAGTGGACGAATACAGGCTGATGATGATGATGAAACAAGGAGCAAGATTTCCGTAGATTTTGAGTTCTTCTTTTTTGATATTTTGATAAATATATTTGAATTCAACTAAGACCGCTTTTAGATAACTATACAATTTAATAAGGCATAAATAAGTGAAAGTGTAGACTAATGACATTTAAACAAATAAATAGTTTTTAATTTTGTCTTTATTTTAAACTCGTAAAATATTGAAGTCGTAAGGGAAATCGGAAACGCGTAAAATTTTGCTTTACTTTACGCTTGTGAAAGTAAACAAATTAGCAGTGGTTTGTGTGTTCCAATGAAAGGTTCCCAAGCAAGGGCCGGGTTCGGTCCCCGAGGGGTAATCACATTTAATTAGAGGCACCACAGAAGCCTATTTGGAAAGGAATTTTGAAATAGTTGAAAAGGTCAAGGTTTGCGAAGAGAAAACTTTGGGAATATTTGTAATTAGCCCCATTTGAATGAATCAATTGTACGAGTACTTAAATAATTTGATTTTATTTTTAAATAACTTTGATAAATCCTAAAACCGATTATCACCTATGATGTGTTATTTAGAATACTGACTTTATATAATTGAAATGTATGCAGAAATGAAGAAAAAAAATATCTTTGTAAGACAATTTTTGATGATTTTGATTCAGTCTTTAAGACTGAAGTTTTATGGGTGATTATTGACAAATTTACAAAAACCGCGTTATTGAGAATGGCATACAAACATTATTCGGATTATATAACATGTTTTGATTAAAATGATAATAATTCAGAAACCGCGAGACTCAACCGTATTTAAATTGTAACACCATTATTTATGTCACAATTAAATCTTACTTACTTAAAACACACATGATAATACCACGTGGACAGTTAAATTATAAAGAGGTAAGCAAAGGGTTAAATATGTTGGTTGTAATTGGTCTAAGCTCCAAAGCTTTTAACCTGAGGATTCTGATTAGGATTTCAGCACAATGATGACTTACTTGGGTTTTGAATCCCATGTTAATTGTTTATTTTTATTTGATTATTTGAAGTATTCGAAGTTAAAGTACTTTTTAAAGTACATTATTTTGAATCTTCTTTATTGCAATTCTTGGATAAAGTTATGAGCCAATTTAATCTAAAGCCGGTCTCGCATTCAAGAAATTACGTGTGCTATATAATATATTCCCAGCGTTGTTCAAACGTATACACAACCATATTCGTTCAGCGGAAGGATAAAACTAATTATCTGTCAAATCAGACATGAGCTAAGTGTTACCATTCACGAAACAAGCACTAGTTGAAAAAAAACGTTAGATAGCGGACCCTATAGATCGCGTCCATATTTCACCGACAAAAACATATTTTATTTAAAGGACAAATCCGCCCTATCTTTGAATACTGCTGTCACTTTTGTTTCTCGATAACACACGCGATAAATATGTTTTCTATCTCGTGACGTGTTATAAGCTTCAAACACATAATTCAAATTACTTTATTTTCCAGGATATTTTATAACTTTACTCGATTTATCGCAAGTAATCATCCGAGGGGTGTTGTTATTCATCGCTTTATGATCTCTCCGAGCCGGGCGATGCCCGCCCCGCCCACGAGGGCCTTAGAACGTGATTACTATGCAAATTACTTTAGATTATTCTGTTGTTAGTTTAATCTTGCGTATTTACACGTCGCGTTATGTTCAATTCGCAATCCGGGTCCCGTTTAAGGCGGGCATTACAGTTTTACTTCATTGTCTCTTTAACAAGATCCAATTATTTGCGGGTCCATACCGATGGCATTGCTTACAGCATTATTGTACACAGAAAGCCAATTTTCCCAAGCAGACATTACCGATTCAATTTGGCGTGGAATTCTGACACCATATATATAAATATATTAAGAATATGTTTCTTTAGAATTTAGATATCCAAACTGTCTAATAGAAAAAATATAAAATAAATCTTTATAATTATAATTTATAACAGAATTTAAGAGTATGTATTTTTTTTAAATAAGCATTTTGTGTTAAAATATACGATTTGAGCCAGTTTGTCTAGCTAATTATCGGATCTATTAAAAAAACACATTATTTAAATATTTTATATTTATTCATACTTATATTGTGTACGGTAGGTATGTTCTAAGTAAGGGAAGCCATTGAAATCAAAAGACATTCCTATCAACATCTACAGGGGTGTCGGCTTGATTATCAAAACAGCATGGTTTCCACCTCTAGCACATACTCTAAGACCTGTACAGACAAGCAAGGACGACCACAGTCCGACATGACGTTCGTGGAGGTAAAATTCTTATAACATACCTACCGTACACGATTCTCCGGACAAATGAAATTTGAATACGTAGTTGCACTGGAGATATCAAAAACGCTCGTAAATAAAAGAAGATAATCTGACACCAAATCACAATTAAATCATCAATCCTAAAGAAGACCCCTGCAATGGCAGTCGAAATATTGGTCAAAAGAAATTCGCCACACACGGCTTAACCCAAAAGCCACAATATCTAAGAAGTTATTTATTTATAATTGTTTCCTAAAGTGACTAAGGTAATCTTTTTTTTTAATGTAAACAAGTTTGAGCGAGTGCGAAGTTATTTTAAAATGATTGAAACATAGTTGAAGCGTGTGTTAAATTTTAAATACAATCAACCCTCCTATGGCGAGGAGATAGAAGTCACGCTATAGAAAAAACCGGTACAAAAAGTTTGTTTTCCTCAATATCCATTCCTCAACTGGAGCCTATGGTTACCACAAACTGCCGTCACTCAATTCTGATAGTTACCACTATCCATGCCTTGATCCTGCACTGAAAGATCCAAATGAGAACATGGTTCCTGAATCCTCACGATCAACAGGGTAGCCCGTAGTATCTGAACCGTATTGTAGATAGTACACCCATACCTCGCTAGACGCCCGTTATTTATACGATTTTTTACTATAACGGCCCTCTTTGATTAAGGCACGTGTACGATTTTCGGTCTAAAATTATGGAAATAATGGAAAAACTATTGATTATATGGATTGAGAACAATAACAAACGGAGAATGCCAATGAGTCAAATGACTATGCGGAAAAAAATGTATGAATATGTAATATGTATAATTGATTCCTTATACGGCTTTCCGCTTTACGGCCAAGATTCGTGGAACGTATCTAGGCCATAAAGCGAGGTATGAGTGAATATGTATTTAAAAATATATAATAAAGACCTGCTCTGAAGGTTTAAATTACTTAGTCCTAATAGGAATATTTAACACAAAAGTATCACTGTAGAAAGAACTTAAATGAAAATTCCCCGCAAACTCTACAAGAAAAGTTTCCATTGAAGTGTAGGCTTTAGAAATGTTATATCTATAAACAAAATAACATTAAGGTTATCAATTGACAATACTTGGTGAAACTGCATAAATATAATTTTAGAATTAATTTTAATATAAAATAACCTTAATACTTTAAATAACGAATACCTTGTATTTTATAATATCTTTTAAATTTAAAAGCATTTTTTTTATTACAGTATAATGTCTTATTACATTAGAATAATCACATACCCATTAATATTTATAATTATCTTTTCAATTGTTGTACCCGCACACATATACAACCTGTAAGTATGTGTGTACTAATATAGGAACTTGTCCATACTGTTTTTATTTTTTCATTGTTGAAGATGGTCTTCAGGAAGTCCGAAACATGTAATAATTAAAATAAATTGTGAATCAAAACTAAATATTTTTAAGTTATTATTTTTTAATTAAAATTAATTCTTTAAATTATAATGATAAACAAACTTAAGAAGAAATATTATTAACATTTTCATGAAAATATCAATGAAAATAAATATTTTTGGCGCCCCACTTCACGGTCCAGGCGATAATTTGACCTCACTTCATGCAAATTGCTCTTGGAATGTTTAAGAGGGTAAAATGTTGGAGCTTAAATAAATTCACCATTAATTAGGCAAATTCATATTTTTGAAATATTTAATTTCTCCGGCAAACTCGATTTTAAACCAAAGTGGTGAGTCCTCAGTGTTAGTTATAGAGGAACAACTTTCGAGTGTTGACTGAAGTTGGTAGAGAGTTAACGTGACACCCCAATATAAAATGAATGAATGAAAACTTATTTAAAAAATACTTTTTCATACTCTCTTAATTACTAGGGATTATCCGTACAATAAAGTTCCCATGGCGCTACAGTCTGAAAAGCATTGTTATGGTAGTATCTTGGTTCTCTCACTCTAAATCCTTTCCCTAGCGAGCTGCCTGTGGAGCTCAGTCTTGGCTTGGCAGCCGTATGTGATGGATATTTGGGATCTTGGGATGGACTACCATCTCTTCCTTAACATGAAAAAACACCTGGGTGGAACGCATTTCAGCGAAAGAGAAGAGCTGGAAGAAGCGGTTTTCAGGTATCTGAGTGGCATGGCGGCAGATTTTTTTGACTCGGGGATTCAAAGCCCGTAAATGCAAAAATGCATTGACTTCAGTGGCAACTATGTAGAAAAATAGGTAAAAGTCTGAGCTTTCCAAAACTGTACGCATTAATGGAATTTAAACATGTTTTACACTGTGAAAAATCATTGCGAAACTTAATTTACGGATAACCCTCGTACTTTATATAGCGACCATAATTTGTCATTAAGTCTTCCTTGTTTAAAGTTATCTCTGATAGTTAGAGCTCAGCCAAATATTTACTAAAAATGCTTTTACTGATAGCTGTTTTGGTTCCTAAATATTGTAAGAATTATCATATAAATAGATCATTTAACATTTTGTTAATGTCTACTTGAACGCATTTAGAACACAATCAAATTAGCTATAAATTTTATTCAGAGCCTAATTTGTTTGTTTATAAGACAACAAAATATTTAATAATTGAATTGAAGTCAATTTTACAGTGTTCATCTTTTATATAAATAAAAACATACACTCAAAGTAAAAACAAGAAGATATTTTCAATTAATTTTATTATTTAATTTGGCTTCTTTTTACACTCTGTAATATTAATGTAACAAAGATTAATATTACGTAAATTTATTATTTAATCAAATTACTATAAATATTTGTTTCTTAATATTTTTTAATTTTTTTTTATTCAGGTCTCTTGTTTTGAACGACGAGAGCCATCATGTTGTATCAAATTATTTAAAAATTATTTTTGATAATTATGTTTTTTTTTATTATTAAATAAGCATACATAAGTGTAGTACTTGCAGAATGCCTCAGTTTTTCACGATTTATATATCACAACCTTCGCTAAGCCGAGTCAGCTAGACGCCGCGTGTCTGAAATATGTGTAGTGGTTTCCTGAAAGTATTGAGAGTATTTCAAGTGTTAATCTACTTTTCAAAAATAATAATATTCTATGTTGACGAAAACATGGATGCTGAGAAAGACTTAAAAAGCCGGATTTTAGTTTTAAATAAGAGAAACTGTTCATTCTGAGCTGACATATGTAATGTGATGTTTGGAAATAGTAGGGTGGATTAAACGCTAATGAATAGGTGCATATTACATAAATTGAAAAAGTTCTGTACTTAAAATATAATGTTTATTATACTTTAACTTAATTTTACCTTAAACTTAATACCACGTAGCTGAAACCACATATATCACAAATACAATAATGACAGTACACACAGTAAAAGTACTTTAAAAGTCAGATTCAAAGGCACCTATCAATTACAATTATTACAGTTAACAGTGTACCAGACGTCCAGTGCGCCTCACATCGTCGCCGATGAGTCGCCGAGCAAACCGTCGGGGAAGGATAGGTCGTTACACCGGTTTTTAGATAGCAAAGTAATCATCAAATTGGATTGAAATAACATGCCATTTATTATGTATGGAAAAAATAAATAAAATAATAATAAATTGATTAAGAAATCATGAAGGGTGTTTGCTCCCTGAATGCAATTTTGTCCTAATGTTGTGAATAATAGCATAATACAAGTATGCTAAACGTGTTTCACTTTTCGCTGTGTATAGTGGTGAGCTAAGTTAATCGACCAAACTTGGTCTATGGAGTTGCGTCGGGAAACAATATTCCTTTTGAGAAAACTTGCAAGGAAATGTCCCAGCATCTGTGACCCTCTGTCAAAGCCCCAGTCGAGGTCTATCGGCTGCTACATGCTCGGTAGCTCTTGCACAAGATCGTGTAGAATTGGAAATTAGCATCTTCAGAACAGGAAACTCAAGTCAATATCGTTTTCCCATATACGTTTGATGCAAGAAGATATTCCGTATTACTACAATATCTGCAAAATTATGTGTGATTTGATCAATGTTTTCAATCACCATAATTCAACATGCATGCATGTATTGAAAGTAAAAGTCAGTGTCTAGTGCAATGAACAAGATATTAATACAATGTTTGTGATTCAAATATCCATTGAAATCGTTTATTTTTTTTTTATTAATTTAACAAAAAACCATCTTATATATAATTTGTAATTTATTTGTACATGCATAAATTATTCTTAATACTATCAATAATTTTTCATTGAGTAAAAAAATAGGTAAAAAATACAGGGAGCCGCAATAAAAGCTAACGGTCTTAATTCTTAACAACAACGAAAACCGACAGCTTTTTTGCCGCTCCCTGTATTAAATTGATATAATTAAATTTTCATCATCATAATAATCTTCATTTCATACTAATATCTCTGATAAGACTGGTGCATATAGCCGCCCCAAATTAACGCCTCAAATATTTGATTGCCACCATACTCTCGCATTATCTTTTTCAGCTGTGTCTCCGTAACTCTGCCTAGAACTAGATATTATATGTTAGTCATAAAATTAAACATTATTTGTATAGTTCCCGATGGCCTTCCGAAACGCGAGGACCTAAATAAAAGGCAGTTGTAGCCC
This sequence comes from Glossosoma conforme, assembly GCA_022606575.1. Lineage (NCBI taxonomy): Eukaryota > Metazoa > Arthropoda > Insecta > Trichoptera > Glossosomatidae > Glossosoma > Glossosoma conforme. The sequence continues at coordinate 5,851,729 of JAGTXR010000003.1, read as the reverse complement.
ATGCTCTCCTGCAGCAACTGTGGATTTATTTATAGGTCTTTATAAAAGGCTGTCTTGTCTGCTCCCTTACCTAATAATTCATCACAAAACAAACTATCGTACGCTTAGTATTTACATCTTTCACACTATATTGTTATATTGTATAATCAAAACGTTCATTTTTATTTATGTATTATCTATGTCTAATGCACTTACTAATAACACATTAAATGCGGTGAGGTTGTATTTCATACAATGGTTTTGTCAGAGGTTTCCCGCTGGCCTTTTTCCCCTCTTAACCCTCTCTCACCCCTGCCTCGACCCGCCGTCTGGAACATTGTATTTTTCTCCCGAGTGTCGCGTTGTTTTGTTGCACGATCTTTGTGTCGCGGGCAAAGGGTTACACTTGTTTGAAACATCTCTTGATTAAACGTAAACACAAAATATAATATAAGATATTGCACGTTTCTTTAAAAATATATTTCTAGATGCTATGATAGCGTCTAATGTATTTTTTTATAACAACACTTACACAATTAGCATCGTTATGTTTCTGTGACGCTTTATTTTAAGTATTCACAACACTGTAAAAGGAATAAATGCAAGAATATTTACAATTCTTCCACATTATAATTTCTAATCTTAGCAAATCGAATTTTATTACATCTATAACAATTTCATACTACAAAATTGCTTCCAATTACACACAACAAAAATACATTTTTAAGTTATAAAGATATTTAAAACCAATCACACATGTGTTCCGTTAAACCCTGCATTATAAAAGCTCATTAGAATATTAGGTCCCTACTTATCAAATTTACATGAATATTACTTTTTGATGAAGCCGAAATATGTTTAATTTAAATAAAATTGTTGAATAATTTTAAAGGCAACTTATTATACTGTCGGTATATAAATCAATTAATGACCAGTAAATATATCAATAATGTTAAATAAATACATAAAAAAAAAATTAAATAATAAATTGGCAGTAGGAAAGAATAAATTGGAAGTAAATAATTAATGAATGGAAGTTAATAAAACAATACGTTAGGTAAGGTCGGGTTTCCATTTTATGAGCTAATTATTAATTCATTTTACATTATTTATTAGCAGTATTAAGTATATTTACTGATATTTTGATTTTTTCAACTGACAATATTCGTTCCGAGACAGATTATCCTACCAATTAAGTTAATCTACTAACGGTTTATGTAATTTACTGACAATTTATTTAATTTACTGTCAAAACTTTGAATTGGTTACTGAACTAATAAATAAAGGCCAGTTTTAAATTTGATTTCATCTTTTTTATTGATATTACATAATTAGACTAAGATCTAAACATAGAAAAGTAAAAAATATATATTTATTTATTTTAAGTCGGCAGGTACGGCTCAAATGTAAATCGGATGCTCATCACACTGAATGTCGTGGGTTTGATTCCCGACGGAGATTTAAATGAAACTGATTTTTTATCAATTTCTAAGCCCTTTAAATACCCACTAGTTGATATGAATTTGATTAAGTTTAATTGTGGTTGGAAGATTACACGTTAAAATAATCAAATTTCTCTGATTTTTTAATTATCTTTTTACCGCTTTGCCTTTTTTGGGAATTTGTTAATCTCTTCTTAAAAAATAAAGATAGTAATATACAAGTCTATTCCAGTAACAAATATATCAGTAGTATCATAATGGAAGTTTCTGACTGGTGTGTCATTATTTTTATATTAATTAATATATTCCGATAATTTTTAATATTTGACCAATAGAATAAAGCTGTAAAATGACGATACAAAACTCATGTAAAGCCTTTAATTTTTGTAGAAATTATTCGCGGTAATATATGATGTAAAAAATTCTTATTTTATTGTTAAAAGAATTTTAGAATACATCAAATGTAAGTAAAAGAAGATTGTAGTATTATCTACACATGTATAGTTCAAGGATTAAAGTCTCAGACGACTTATTTCGTTGGGAGATCTATATTTCGTTGGTCGTTACCTTTCCTTGACTGCATTATAGTCCGACCCTCGGCTCGTGACACCAAAAGTCTTGTTGGCGTGAGATTGATGGTCCCAACCTTTCGAGAGAGCACTACCGTCATTTTTCTTAGTCTAGCAAGGGCTCAATAGAATTATGAATGTAAGGTTTATACCATTCTGTGTAAATTATTAAAAAATAAACGTTTGTCACAGTCCAAAACAAAAATAATATGTTTCAACTTCTCAACAAAAATTCTTCCATGACAACTTTGATGTTATGTTATTTATATTTTTAGCATTAACTTTGAGATATATTTTAATTTTAAATAGATAAATATTTCGTACAATTTTGTCACATAGATCTCACTGAACACCATTCAATCACTTGCTGGAAGACTGCAGTTACACCTTTCATTATGACTTAATTAGTTCCATTTTGTCTGATCATACTGACGTATAAATATACAATATTACATGTTCAGGTAACAGCAAGTATTTCCCTCTGAATAATTATAAGGCACTAAACAAAAGTGCTAAAAATCATTATTATACTCAATTTAATTTAACTTCATTGATTTAACTTTTAAAAACATTACTATTGGTATTTCGTACTTAAAACAGATATCAACTTTATAATAAATCTATTCAAAAGTCCCTAAGCTCGCTAAAAAGAAGATTCCACGAAATTACTTCGATAAATAAATTCGTGGGTTCATATCGAAACTGGGCTTCTCTCACGTGGAATATATCAATATTCGAAGCGATATGGTTAAACAGTCAACAGTATACTGTAGTCATCATTTCATATCCATTCCCCTTACGCGAGCATATATTCGTCACAAAATGCTGCTATAAAGCTTTGCTAAGAGGTCTGCAAATTATATTCTACGTATAGTTCCCGATTGTCTTTCAGGAAGGCGAGAACCCGTAAGAAATTTATAAGAAGCCTGCAGTAAGTATAGTAAGGCTTGTATAAGTCTAGTTTGTAGGTCTCAGGGTTAGGTATATAATAATCTTGTCTCAGTTAGACCAAGAATGGGGGCGTTTCATATACTATATGAAAGTTTGTAAAGATTCTGTATATTGTGGTTGAGAAACACATAAATTAAGTTTTCGCTCTCGAAGCTCATTGTTGGCAAAGTTTCTCATTGAGTATTCAACTTATTGTTTAAGAGTTATATTTGCAACAATTTGTGCGGTGCTAACTTAGAACAATACTCTTAGATTTGCGGTTAAAAGCATTAAGTAATGAAGTATACTTAATGCTTTTAACATTGCTTTTATTATAACAACTATTGGAATATAAAAACACTCAAATGCGTTTTTTTAAATATACACACATAGAGAAGAATACCGACAGATAGTGATACTGAAGTCTCATCTGTGGATTTTATGATGCTTACCATGTTACATATGGTTAAGCGCTGCATGTGGAGTGTTGATCCGCCAACGTCGTAGACAACAGACTGACATTCACGAATTATCTTTATTATTACAGGAATTCACTATGAATGGGTGGTCTTCACAGGACAAATTTCATCTACCACAATTTTTAGTTAATAAGCTATGACTAGAATTTTACGGGTGAGGAATCAAATTCACACCAACCTGGGTTTTGTTTTTGATTGTAGAGCTTAGAAATTGATTACAAATGTTTTTTTTATCTCCGTCGGGGATGGAACACTCAACCTATGGCTTGCCAAGCATACGTTTTAACCACTGAGCTATACCCGCTCGTAATTTAAGATGTTTTCAGTAATAAAATCATCGTCAACAGCCTGTGTCCGTCCACTGTCGAATGTAGGTCTCACGCATGAGACTGTATCCTTCTCCATCTTCCGCTCTACGCAATTAGGATATTTCCGCATTTCTTTTGATGTCGCAGTCAATTTTGCAGGTTTCGGCCAACGCTCCGTTTGCCAGTTCTTAGACTTCTCATCTGTCGTCTCATCAACAAATATGTCCTGCAAATTGTCATTTAAGTATGGATATTCTTTGGGTAGTTTCCACTTCTTGAGTTTTTTATTCGGATATCCTCGCTCCGGATTCTATCTGTGAGTGACACTCCGAGCATGGATTTTGCCATGGCACGTTGGGTGACCTTTATATTATGGATACGACCTGTTGTTAGATTCCACGTGTCTGCGCCATACAGGTAAGTAATAACAGAGAAGATGAAGTTCTTTCATCAATACAGTATTATATATGTTATAAATTTAAATAATGTTTTAATTAAAATAATAACAAATTTAAAATATTTACTTTTGATTCACATTTATTTTAAGCAATTTCATGTTTCAGCCTCCCTGGAGACCATCTTTAATAATTTTTTAAGGTATTCAGGGAAACCGAAATATGATATCGTTTAAAATAAATTAAAGAAGTGTTTTTCACCATTTTAAGTTTGTTACCCAACGTTGACCGCTCGACTTTTGCTGCCCATTGAGTGAAGAAGTAGGCCAGCATTATATTGTGACTTTTGGGTTTAGCCGTGTGTGGAATTCCAGAGAATGTCTTGAAAATACCTACAATTCTCCGGAATGAAACTTGAGTTGCCGTTGAGATGTAAATCAATAACGCTCTTAAAAAAATAAATACATAATCTAAATAGACCAACTGAAAACTAAATTCATCCAGTAAGTAATTAAATATACACATACTATAATGCAACAAATTTTTATACACATCAATTCATTCAGAAAAAATATCGGCAGAGGCGGGATGCGAACCAGCGAACCTTGGAACCAACCATTTGTTCAATTATTTATTACATTACCCTAGACCACTTGACCATCATCTGCCCGAACTGCTGCATGGAATAAGTTGCATTTATACCATTGTTTATCATATAACGATATATGTTTCTAAAGTTTATATTCAGAGTGTGTATATTATTATTTTTATATTATTCACTCAGTCTACATTTATTCACAAGTTTTAATATTATTACTTTCCTATGACCCAAAAGCCACATTATCAAACCTGGCCGTGAAAACCTAAGAAGTTACTTACGCTAGCATTAGTGTATGGAATGTATAGAGTAAAACATAATGAAAGAGAGAAAAGAGTATGTTAATAATTGATAACATTGTAATAGCTTGTATTGTGTTAGGATAGATATATAATGTTTTCAGTAGCGTTTGTTTGATACAGTATATCCTAAATAATTTGTTGTGTACCGACGAGTTAATTACCATTTTGTTTTTATAACTCATCACCAGTAATGGAATATTTAAGTACTCGGGAGGGAGTGTGCAATTTCCAACGAGCTTTACCCGAGTCATGTTTTCATATCAAACGCCGGTCTGTAAACAATTTCGCCAGGTTTTAGTTAGCGCGGGCTTCTGTTATTGCAAAGTACAATAACAACTTTTCGCAGATTGGGCTTTTATTTTGGATTTTACATTGACCGCAATGCCTACGTTTTGTGTGGCATGTTTGTTTAACATATACTATTTTTCCCCCTCATATTCGTTCCGTATCTAAAGCTTATAATCATCACGAATTTCCACGAATCTGTTCTCTCAGTTGCGATTATCCATGCCGTTGTTCTTTCATCTGGCCTACCAGCACACCTCGATTCTTTTCTTACATCCTTTTCCTCTTTTGTCGATGGTATTGTTCTCCTAGATCTATGTGAACTCTGACACGTGTCATCTTCTTCTTCTTTTATGTAATTGTTATTTTTTTATTATCTTTTGTTTGTATTGTCTATTTATGTATACTCTGTTTCTAATTATTTTGTACCTTGGAACATCGGTTCTGTGAAAAAAATAAAAATAATTTGGGACCATGAATGATTCTTGACGACTTCCAGCAAAGTAGTTTGGGGACTTAGAGATGGCAGTTTTGGTATGCGAGTCATATTTTGGTTGATTTTTAAATGAGAAAAATAAAGTACGATTTTTTCATTTAGTTCTAAGGAGCGGCAAAGTTCTTATCAATTAAATTAAATATTTATAATTTATTTGTCTTATTTAGAAGCTCATATGTAAAGGCTTGGCTCGAATAATGAGAAAATTCATCAATAAAAAAATATATAAGATGACACGCTGTTTGATTTTCATTATTTAAAAATTAAAATAAATAAAAATTAAAAATAAATTTAAAAGAATTGAAAAATACAAAACAAAACCAGATTATCAGATTTTATTCTTTGTTTTCGTTTTTGGAGGATTAAACCAACTAACGACAAGTGGTAAGAACCAAGAAGAAGACTCCTGCAATGGCGGTCGAAATATTTGTTGAAGGAAGTTCGCCACTCACGGCTAAACCCAAAAGCCACAACATCAAATCTGGCCGTGAAAACCTAAGAAGTTATTTATGGTAAGAACCATTCAGCGATTCATTAAAGGTTATTGCACGAGCATTGTTGCTAACCTTAGGTCAATAAACGAGAACCGCACTGTATTATCATTATCATCATCATCATAGTCTCTAATTGTCCACTATCGAACTTAGACATCCCTCATAAATATCCAAACCTTGCGACCCTCTTCCTTTTGAATGTGCTTTTGTTGTTGTCATAATAAAGAATTAAACAAAACATCAGTTTTTATAGCGACAGCCTTTGTTAAAGATACTAAATTTGAATGCTAAAGTTAAAGCTTACCAAATGTAGTTTACTCGTTTCTGTTTCTATATACGGAGCCTGTAATGTTTTATTGCAGTAGTGTGAGGCTATGCTACAGCGCGTTACGGGAACAACAGGAATTCCTCGTTTTATGGGTTTCATTATACCATCATCATCATCATCAGCCTGTGTCCGTCCACTGTTGAACGTAGGCCTCCCGCATGAGTCTCCATCCTCTTCGATCCTCCGCCTTCCGCATCCAGGTCACTCCCGCTATTCTTCTAATATCGTCAGTCCATCTTGTAGGGGGTCGGCCAATGCTTCGTTTGCCAGTTCTTGGGCGCCATTCCAATACTTTTCTTCCCCATCGACCGTCGTCTCTTCGACAGATATGACCTGCCCATTGCCACTTGAGTGTGCCTATTCGTTGGGTAGCATCCACTACTTGAGTTCTTCTGCGTATTTCCTCGTTTCGGATTCTATCTTTTAGCGACACTCCGAGCATGGATCTCTCCATAGCACGCTGGGTGACTTTTATTTTATGGGTAAGACTTGCTGTCAGATTCCACGTCTCTGCGCCATAAGTTAATACAGGGAGGACGCATTGGTTGAAAGCCTTAGTTTTAAGGCATTGCGGAATTTTCGCTTTAAAAATGTACTTTAGTTTTCCAAATGCTGCCCATCCCAGTTGTATGCGCCTGTCGATTCATTATACGCAGAATGTTTATCCCAAGCGTTTGGTGAAATACCTTCGTCAAGCAGGGATTCTGAGATTCTTACTTTAAATTTTGGTAATATTGCCTAGCCGATAAGGTTATTAAAATGAAAGTTCTTGACGTAACTGCAAAATTTAGATCGTAATTTAATTTTAAATAATTTTAGTATTTTATAATTTTTCGTGAGCATTTCAGAAAAATTGACATAGAAACCTTGCCTAGACCTAAGTCATCTTAGGCAGTTAGTGCTCCGCCAGATTCTATCGATAAAGGCTTTACTCAATACTGTTTTGTTTTGCCTGATTTTCATCACATTTCATGGATTTTCAGGATATTACAATGATTTTCAGCATAAACTGCAATGAAATTCTGACGAAATAATTAATAAATCTATCAAATAAGATAAAAAAAACATGAATAATGGCTTATCCTGGCATAGAATAATATTCGCCGTTGATTTTCTTCCAATTTATTGATAAAATAAATGTCGTAATAGGGTTTGCTATGATTTTTTTTTTACATATTTTAGGTACAATATATGCTGTCAAATCAAGTAAATCAACCGTGCCAACATATTTCATAACATAACAATGAAATAGTTTTTTGTATTATTTTTATCAATTTGAAACTCTAGGTGGAATTCCATAATATCAAATAAATAAATAATTTTTTTTTTTTAATTTTTATTAGAATATTATTTTATTATTTGAATATTCTAATCTACTTTATAGATCATTGACTATATTACAATATTATTATTACTTAAATATACAAATACTAAACATAAAATTCTTTTCAACGCGTCAATCCAAGCACAAAATAACGGCAGAAGCGGGATGCGAACCGCGGACCTTGAAACCAACTATGCCCAGGTATTCATACCGCTCGGCGAATCACGCCATTGCTATGCCCAGACTGACCTGCGATGAAACTAGTATTTATATCATTGTTATTATCGTACGACAGATGTCGCCATAGTATATATTCAAAGTATGTATATTTTTATTATAATTCTATCAGTATTCATTTATTCACAAGCTTAATATATATATATATATATATATATGATATAAATACTAGTTTCATCGCAGGTCAGTCTGGGCATAGCAATGGCGTGATTCGCCGAGCGGTATGAATACCTGGGCATAGTTGGTTTCCAAGGTCCGCGGTTCGCATTCCGCTTCTGCCGTTATTTTTGTGCTTGGATTGACGCGTTGAAAAAAGAATTTTATGTTTAGTATATGTATATTTAAGTAAAAATAAATAAATATTTAGAAATTATTTTTTATTTTTATTTTCGGAACGAAATATTACGACAACGTTGGAACTAGACAAATGCTACCTGACCGAAACATGTCCGCAGAAAAAATAAAAAATATATATTTTGTATATAAACATTTCCTTAACATTTCATTCCAAAGCAGACTCTTCACATTAATTTAAATACTATCGAAACATTTTATTTTATTTTTGAAGGGAAAGAACTGCAAGCTCTCGGGCGCACAGGTGCACAGGCCGAAGCGCCAAACTAAAAAAGCTCCGGCCGAGCTTTTTTTATAGTTTCCTGTAGCGCCTGTACATTGTCCGCATTCGTACAAATCGAAATACCATTTACAAGGCTTTTTCTCTATGAACAGGCTGTATTGTAGCTTCCGTTTTTTATCCGGCGGAGGTAAACTTTTCGCGATCCCGCAGACTTGTAAAAAGAAATGCTAAAACACAAGTTTATTGCAAGTCGTTTCACTTTGCCGGCTTCATGGCGGTGTTAAATAATGTATATTCGGAATAAAATGGAAAATGAAAGCATTCTTAAATTAAGTTTTATCGTACACCAATTCTTCTTTCTATCCTAGGTGAATCATATTACGACTTAAAGCGGCACATCTTGTCTTCTTAATTTTTTTAATGGTACTCTAACGTCAGTTTTCCGATTTCACTTTCAATTGGCTAGCCGAACTTTTCTTAACATTGTTTTTTTATCGATACTTTCATGTTTACTGTTATTTAACACTATCCAGTCCGTGTGGTAACGCGATAAACTTACGCTGGAGGCCGACTTTTTTTTAAAGAATGACACAAACCCTTTTCAAGCACCCTTGCAAGGCTTACATACTTGTATATCGTCGCAGGACGAACATTATCATTTTTAAAATTAGTTTCAAGGATTACTACTAAAGTAAACTAAAATATATATTTTTTTTATTAAATTTTTAATTGAAACCAATTATTTTAATCCATTCACTCGAAATAAATAACATAGGCTTGTTAATATTTATATTGACTATGCTTTAATTTGTTTAAAACGTAAAATTTAAATCAGAAAATATTGTCTTATTTTACTAAATTTGAATAGATAATTGTCTAAATACTTACTTAACAAAATTAAAAAACACACTTTAATTATAAGAAAATATATTTTTTGATAAAATATATACAAAATTAACACACAAATTTTCACCTAACAACTATATGCAACTATTTTTTTCATATTATTTGCTTGATTATTTTATATTTAAATATATTGAATATGAACATGAATAATTTTATTACATCCTTTTTAATATAATTAAAATTATATTTATTTGAAGTAAATATATTTATTTCAATAGCATTATATTTATTTTATGAAAAGTTTTATGTTCTTAACGAATATAAAATTAGTTTACTTGTATCGTTTATAAATAAACTAGCGTGTACCCGGCATGCGTTGCAATGCCACTTAAAAAAAATAAACCGTGAGTTTTTATGGAAGCGCCTCGTCGGGAGCCTTTCGTCTTCCGATTGGATACGTTGGATATACCTAAAACAGTGGCGCCCGTAAATTGGAGTGCTTTTGGATACACTTTTTTTGTTTTTTCAGCCATCATTTTTCGCGTAAATTAAAACCCTATCATTTAATTTCGAGTGGTGAATGTAATTCTGGCAATTTCAATTTTCCATACCCTAGTGTTTCATTTTTAAATTTACAGGCACTACAATACACGCATAATTTATCAATTTTTAACAATACTTGGGTGCAGACTGTATTCATAATTAGGATCGTAATGGAAAGCACTATGATTTAAATCAGCATGCAGAGTACGTCTGGTACGATCTACGCGTACTCGATCTGTTTCCAATCTTGCTTCCCGTTGCTCATCTGTTTCAGATAAACCGGTGTGAGCAGTGTGTACTCTAACTGTTTCCAATCCTGCTTCCCGCTGCTCATCTGTTTCAGATTAACGGGTTTGAGCAGTGTGTACTCTAACTGTTTCCAATCCTGCTTCCCGTTGCTTATCTGTTTCAGATGAACGGGTTTAAGCAGTGTTTCCAATCTTGCTTCCCGTTGCTCATCTGTCCAGATGAACGGGTTTGAGCAGCGTAAAATCTGTTTCCAATCTTGCTCTCCTTTGCTCGACTGTTTCTGAAGCTCGAGATGCCCTTTTCATTCGTGCTTGAGTTGTATTCTTGATCTATTGCTTTTCGTTTGGGTGGCATAATTGATATCACAGTGAATGTTACGTTTTGAAATTCACTTTTGAAAAATAAAAATAAATTGATTGATATAATACTAACATTAAGGTTATCAACTGACAATACTTGGTGAACTAATTATAGTTTTAGAATTAATTTGAATTAAAAAAATATAATACCTTGTATTTCATAATATCTTTTTAAATTGAAAGCAAAAAAATTATTATTGTATAATGTCTTAATACATTAAAACTAATCACAAACCAATTAATTTAAAAAAATTTAAAACCTGTAAATATTTGTGTACTAATATAGGATATTGTCCATACCTATATAAGCCACGGCCTGTTTTTATTTTTTCATTATTGAAGATGGTCTTCAGGAAGGCCGAAACATGTTAGCATTAAAATAAATTGTGAATCAAAACTAAATATTTTTAATTTATTATTTTTTTAATTAAAATTAATTATAAAATTATAATATAATACTATCCGAAGCCGACCAGCAATTGGAATTCCAAAATTAACTCTTTCTACTTTTTATATCACACACAATTATATTTATATTTATTTTAATTCGATAAACAAAAAAGTCGTCAAAAATTCAAATATTGAAATAGTTTATTCGAAAATCGAATTTTGTTTCTAAATATTCAGTACCTTACGTTAGTACCTACTTATAATAACTTCAGGTGAGTGAATTGTTGTTTACGGCGTTGCCAAGGAAACACAATGTTCTAAATTGGCCGTTCTGTATTACAATAGTCTTGTATGAAAACATGTTTTACGTAAATATTCAATTAATTTTTGTAATTAAATCAAATTTTGAGTATCCTATCTTTCTCCTTTTGGTATCAGCAATAATTTGACAAAGTATTATCGCAATCGGGTTAATGGTGTCGGAATGCATCAAATACACACAGACAGACAGACAGACATTGATTTTTATATATAAAGATGACAATTTGAACTTTGATATTAAAATTGATTTATTTGATACAAACATGTTTGTTTCATTGCGTTGAAAAAAAGTTTTAGTGGATTTTCACACATCATTTGCATATTAGAGCGTGTCTATTGGCTTAACAAGTCACCATAATTGATTCTAAAATAAACACGTAGCTGCTCCGTAGCATAATCAGGCTGTATTGTTTCGGCTTGTTAACATCCCTGGTGATGCATTCATAATAAAGCGTCTGCAGTGAAGCGACGTAAAAGGCGCAAATCCTTATTATAAAATACGACAGAACGAGCTTTGCAAATAATAATGTATGCTATAGCTTTACTGTAGTATTTCAAAAAAAATCGCAAATATTTGTTTATATTGATATCCTCCTCTTCCATTTGAGACATCGATTTACTTGATGAAGGATGCATGATCAGGTTAACTATATAAACACTTGTTTCTGTTTCACATATTACTCGTTTATTTGTCAATAACGTCACCTTTATAGGGACGCCCTTAGGCGCTCTGACTGCCCGCTCTGACATTTAACGCCGCCACACGTCCGAAGTAATTTCGACAGTGGTAAAACATGACATGGACCAACTGTCATAACATAAATTCTTGTAGAAGATAGTTTATCTATTGAATAGAAAGCAGTATTTTAAATAACTGTTTCTGGAGTTGACTCATACTTATTAATCAATCACAAAAACTTTCATGAAATTATTGTATATTCTGAATATATATTGTTATGAAAAAGATACAAAGATGCTGCATAAGAATCTTTAATTAAAAGTTTTGCACAAAACTTCTTAAGTTAAATAAAAAAAATATCAAGCATTAACTGATTGCATTAGTTTTAGAGAAAAAAATATATTCAAAGATGAAATCAAATTTTAGTTAGAATTGAAACCAACTTTCAATCAGAATAACTTTATGTTTTGAATTTTTATAGAATTAAACAATTTATATTTTGTATGAAACTACTAAGATTTCATTAATAATTGCAGAGCACAAGTGGTTTCATACGAAGTTTTACTTATTTTATTTTTCAAATATGACAAACCACAAAGTTTCTGCATTCTACAAGTATATAAATATATTTTTTAAATTTAACACAAGTTCAATAAGATTAGTTCGTTAGGTTGGTTTAAGTTGGGTTAAAAAAACTATGTAGAACATGTTAAAAATGCAAAATAATAATAATTTAATTTTATATTCTGACCAAAAATAATTTACTCTGACCGGAAAAATACGAGCCTTTTTTATATTGTTGACATATTTGGTGTGACATTTCTTTCAAATTCAGTTTCGTTGTTGACAAGAATGTTGAATATTTTATTTTGTGACAATAATAACTTGCATTATTTGTTAATCAAAGATGTTTATATGACGCGGTTTCTATTGTTACAATCTTAAATGTCGGACGCTCAGTATTGTGTTGACACCGATTCTAACGTAAAACTCATTTGCTGTAAATATATCAGTACTTCTTTTACATACGAGTACAAAATTTTGCATAAATGTTATGATTAAAATTTTTGTGCATATCACAAAGTGTATATGAACGTCATTTATCTCTGTGCAATATAAAGTGCATTGTAATAATCTTAGTAAAATACTTTTTAATTGAATTTTGTATGAATCACGATCAGCACTGTATTTCACATACTTGAAGATCACTTTGGAATTATTTTTGATGAAAACTTTTTTAATTCTACACAATTACGTATATGAGCTTAGCTGCATTACTCAAAGATATTTTAAGCATTTAGAATGTTTCTCAAACATTTCCTATCCAAGCTGGATTCAAGATTTTTGTTTCACAATCTTCTTAAATGACATAGTTTCCTTCAATCTACATCCCTGGTAATGCATTTATAATAAAGTGTCTGCAGTGTGCAGGGTATCTCGTCAAATGCACAAAACCATCTTATTAATTCAGTCGGTAGATACGCTGCACCGTGCGCTGAGCACAAAGCTCATTTGCACACACCCTTTTGGGGCCGCCCGCATCCTCCCCGGAGCAAATACGCCGCAGTTTTACTATGTGTGCAGAGTCTTTCTTCTCCCATTTGAATTGTTGAATGCCGGATTCGTATTTTTATTCCACTTTGTTTCTGAAAAGAAGAATGTTAGACTGAATGCAAACTGACCTCGTATTTGAAAAATGCTTAAAGTTTTACACATTTACTTACCCTAATACTTTTTAATACTCGTACTATAGTAGTTTTCTTTTGAGTAAAATTTTTCAGATATTCGAACTGTAGAACCGTTACTATTAAGATACGAGTACTTATCAAAAAATGTTGGAGAAATAAGAAATGTATCTAAATATATTTCATGAACAAATATACATTCTATGAAAGAGGAGACACGTATGCTGACAGAGCATTAAAAACAGGTTCTTTGTTGAAAATCATAATTTGTTAATAAGTGTTTTTCCAGATTTTATTCCAATAGATTTGTACAGTTATGATTTTTGAAATCAAAGTATGCCGGTGGGTTGTGGTCAATGCGTTTGCTTTGCAAGCCAAAGTTCGTGGGTTGGATCCTGGACGAAGATTAAAAAATAAGAATTTAATCGATTTCCGAGCTCTAAAATAGCTTAGGTTGGTGTGAATATGATCCCTCACCCGTAAAATACCAGTCAAAGCATAATAATCCACCATCTGTCAGAATTCTCCTGTATGTGTTCACATAAAAAAAGCGAGAACAAGAGTTATGAAAACAGTTTTTTTCGTACAACACTAGGGTAAGATTGCTTGACTTTATAACCTATGTCAGTGTGAAGAGGAGGTTATACCATTGCTTTATTTTAGTCGAATGAGAGATGACGACAGATATGACTGAAAAGTTCTCTGGATACCGTATGCAAGTATAAATTATAGCTGCTTTTCTTTATACAATTCTGAAGCAATAATCAATCAATATATTTCGTGGATCTTCGAGAGTCAAAGCTAACAAAGAACGAGACAAATATTATTTACTAAAATGCAGATTTTTACTATACTGTCGAATACGAGTGTTGTTTAAGAAATAAGGTGACTATTTTGACAATTATAGTGGTGTATTTTGCTGACCAAATGATAAATTTTAGGAGCTGGTGAAAGTGAAAGAGAAAATGTATAACATAAATACTCGTAATATTTAAAAAAAATTTTTAGATGGAGATAATAATGTTAAAAATGATATGCGGCTGTTGTTGTCTTCAACAGTGCAATGCCGCTGAAAAGGCATGTAATATTCATGGCGCTGCACCGAGATTTTTCAAATAAATGCCCACACATCCAGTGCAACGTATTTTGCACATATACATATACCTGCACATGGAGTGCGATACGAGGGAGGAGTTTACCATAAAATAATCTCTTGAAATAACCGAAATGCATCACGCAGGTACCGGAAGTACCCGGCGCATCCGCCGCGCGCATTTATGAATACGGAATTATGCTAAATGAAGTGATGTTTGTATGGCGGGGTATGCAAATAATATGACGCTGCTACGATGTCACATTTTTCATGCGCCAGGTGGCACGTGTATATTATTGTAGCATGTAAATGTAGGTAGAATTATCATTTTTAGATTGTTCGAGAGAGTTTCAAATTCACCTAGAATATTTTTGAACCGTGATTACATGTTACATTTTTTAAAATTGTTTATTTCAAGCATTTTGTACAATGAACACATTATGTACTTTATAGAGTTGAATTGTGAAGAGGAAAGTTATTTTATTATTTTCTTATAGGATTTCCTACAAAAATCTGTATACTACGACTTATATAAATGAGTCGGCTCATTGTTTTTTTTTTAATTTATTTATTTCAACATAACACGTTTCAAATTCATGGCGTGCAGTACAGACATTAAACATAGATATGACATGACAAATAATTAAAAACAATGTAGAGATTATAAAAATCTAAGAGAAAATATGGTTTTACAATACAGTATAGTGACAAACATACAAAAGTAAATAAAAAAGAGACGAAATATTTAGTTAAAGTTTTTATTAAATAAATAAATACATTGTTTAAATAAACTAGGAAAATAAATAATATTCTTAAATAAATACAAGAATAAACTGAGATATGATTTTAAGAGAAGAAATTGTTTTTAAAATTGATTTTTAATTTTAGTAAAATTGGTTGTATTTACATTAATTTCAGATTAACAAACGTAATGATCAAACTTCTGTATTAATTTGTCAAAAATTCCACTTTGGTTATTATGAGATAATTTCTATTTTAGTTTTTTATGAAAATTATTGTTTTTTGACGAAAAAATCGTGAATACAAATTACAAAATACGAAATCTGATCACAAATAAATTATTTTTGAAAAATTCTAACTTTATAAGTTTTTCCTTTTTTTAATTCTAAAGTATAAAAATCGTTACGTTTAAAAAATGGTGTTACTTTAAATACAATACTTATAATAATAATAAAAAACATACCAGTTTAAATGTTTTATTTTGGAATTTCTGACTTTTTATGAACTAAGTTACTACAATGTTATTTTTTTGCGAAATTAACCGAAACTAAAAGCAAGCAAGTGTGCAAATAAACTTTCCAATAGAACACAATAACCACTGCATACAACAAGGTGAGGGTGATGTTGAAGAGAAAAACTTGGTCGTAGAATTTTTCTGTTTTGTGGAACATGAGGGTTCACCTTTATACACTACTTGAAGAGAACGATGTGCTGAAAATTAAGTCAGATAACCAGAATAAACTAACTATTATTAAGAAAATCAAGTTTGATTTTTTATTTTATTTTATTAACGGCCTAGGCCAATACATACGGTTTTAAAGTAGAAAATACTATATGTTATATAAATAAAATGGTAAAACAGAAGAAATATTATAGCTAAGACAATACATTTTAAAAAAACATGAACATGAGTAAATAAACAGATCTAGGACATTAGTAGAGGGATTTGCGAATTTATTTTAATTAATCTATTTTGATATTTCTATCATAAATATTTTTGTGATTACGATACCGGTTGGTTTTTTTTTTGCTATCAGTCCTAATTCAGCAGATTTGAAAGTTCACTATATATATTTTTTCATTTATTAAAACTGGATATTATAAATGCCGTTTAATTTTAATTTAAAATTTAAAAAAAAATTAAGTATTGTATGTTTAATATCTTTAAAAAAAAGTTTAAATTTTAAGTCAGGTCTGAACAAACTTTTAAATGGTGAGTCGCATTGTAAGTCAAAATAAATAATATTTTTTATAATAATAAAAAAAAATCTATATTTTTTTTGTAAATACCTCAAAAGCTTTAGCAAAAAAATACGCCTTTGGTGGACTATGTCTCCGTAGGAATATGAATACACATTCAGAAATAATTTATAGTAATTCAAGAGTCTTTGTTATTTTTTTCTTAAGAAAAAATTTACACAAAATACACATTGTTGAGAAAAAATATCGATGAATTAATTTCAGACTTCTGGCCAGTTTCACTGTGCGGTGTTGTGTATAATGCAACTGCACTGTACTTATAGTATACTTATACTGTACCTTAACTGTATCTCTACTGTACCCGTACTGTACGCGTACTGTACCTGAACTGTAGCAAGTACCCGAAGACGCTCTTGTTTGCACCGCGTAAGCCTCCCGATCCTGCGGGCTTTATATAAACTTTTCGCTCGTTTTTGCCACTTGTCCCTTCATTCCGCGACCAACTCTGTCTGTGCGGGTCTTTTTAAATCCCCCACTTAGCAAAGGTAATGTTGTCTGCGACGCGCAGAGCTCGCCTGGAACCAAATTAAAATGTAATTGACTTTGTTTTAATGCTTTTTAAAACAGTTTTTTGTCAAAAAAAAAACCTCACCTGCTTTTTCTAAACTTTTGTCAAATTGATTACAAAATACATTTAACTCGTTTTAAATTCATTAACTGTATTTTTGTATTGCATTATTACTTATGTGTATTACCATCACATAATCAAAGTTAAATTTCTTTAATATATTTTTAATGTCTTTCTATCAAAACAAATATCTTGTTGCACTGCGGAGACAGTATTGGCTAGAAAATTGTAAGCAATGATTAACTGTTATTTTTGTTATCTAAGTTGTATGAGATATATATAACATAAAACAATTGTTTACACATATTATTGATCAAATAAATCATCATATACTCAGAAAAAATGTTGATCTACTCGTAGATAGAAATAACAAAGTTCATTTTTTGTACAATGTTCAAAGAGTTACATTATGTAAATAACATAGCTAGACTCGTCTTTAACCGCCTCACACCCGTATCACACTAGACTATAAAATCTCCTTGATGATGCGCTCATTCAGTTTATTACCAGTTAGCAAGTGATCTAGCCTGAGTATAGTGGACGTCCCTTTCAAACAATTGTTGTCAGTATGTATAAAATAAGCCCGTGAAAAAAATAAGAATCAATGTCTCGGATAAAAAGAGATATACACGTAGAAGGGAGAAAGATGAATTTTTTAGAAGTACAAAGTTAGTAAGAGTGCGTATTTTTTAAGTAGCCACACATTTTGTACGCATGAAATAGCCGAATCATATCAAAGTTCAACTATCAGGCATAATTTTGTCAACACATCAAATACTCAAATATATGATGACCCATGCAATGGCGATCAATGAATAATATTTTGCTATACACGACTCAATCAAAATAGCATGAATTCCTTGCGTTTGAATATCTCCATCAATTTTCGCCTTAGTAAAAATGTTATTTAAGACATATATTATTAACACATTATTTACTATTTGTAGCTCAAGCTTTTCTAAATTATATCCCGGTTTTCATTCAACAATTGTGGTATTAAAATATCGTACCGCAAAAGCCCGATTTTCTGAGCACGTCTAGACTTTTGACACCTGCGATTCTCTTTGAGCACGTTTTCGGAGGTAAACTTTTAACTCGGTAGAAATTTTCAGTCAGAGTCTAACACTTCTTAGATTAAAGAACTGCGAGAGCATCTTAAATATTCACTTTGAAAAGCACTTTTAGACCAACCACATAAAGCGAAACGAGAATTTGTTATATTTTATTTTATTCACTCATTTTGTTTAGCCATTTGGATAAAAAAAAACTTCCCGGATTTTCTATTTGGAACGGACACTTATTTATTACTATTCAGTTTTGTCACTTTCCACTTTATACTTTATCCTAAAATGGACCCAAAGATCCACCTGAGTACATACATGACTTTTAATGACCTCCATAACAGGAAAAATAAACTGCATATTTTGCAAGCTCAAGAGGATTTTGGGATTTTAAAATAAGATCAGATGATAGATTGACGCTCCCATGACGAACCATGTGGTCATAACGAGTGGCTCATTCTAACCATGGCCAGTAGTAAGCAACTGGTGGTAACCGCAACAAGAAGAGTCATTGCAATAAGAAGAGTCACTGCTGTGTGACTGTGAAGATTTTTAGATCGCATCTCATCTAAATGAATATGCCCTTGTGCTTTGTAAGATGCTTCTCACAAGACCTTATGTTGGGCAAGATAAAAGCCATCTGTAATGGCAGATATTAGGCTGAATTAATTTTTCTGCTGATAAAATGGAGAAGTAGAAGAAGACAGTCCAAGTCCTTACAACTTTTTTTATGTTTTCCAAATGATATGTTAACTAAATAAAATGGCTTGGATTATTGTGTAAATTACACACAAGGTGATATGAATAAGAATTAAATCTAAATAAATTAAAGCTATTCCCTTTCAGCCTCGTTATTTGTAAATTAAAGCTATTCCCTTTCAGCCTCGTTATTTGAGTAGTACGTTATCCCAATTTTATTCTTCTCATAATATAGTTCAACAGAAAGAGGCCGATAGAACTATGTATCTGTTCATAAAGGTCTTCCCAAAAATGCCAGATACTATCAATTGACAACACAGAAGTCCGTAACTTATAGTTGAAAAGCGATGTGCAAATGCTATTACGTGGAAGGCGAGTGGAGGGAATACTCGTATAATATATTACTCGTATAGTAATACGAGTAATATATTGTATTTTCGAATGAAATTGTTTGTTTGTCGACGCTTTACGTGATCGCAAAATATTTCATCGAACGTACCGCCGAAGCTCAGAACAACACGTCATATAAATGCCGCTCGGCACGTCCCGATCCGGCCCCCAGACCACAAATGTTATAGGCAAACAATGATAATATTTCAGCTGGAATTCGTTCTACCGGTGAGCGCGGCTTAGTAGTAACCTCAGTTAACCTCTTTGAATTTTCAGTAAGAATATATTTTGTAATATTCCTATAACATTTTTTTCTATATGACTTATCATTTATGTTACATTTAGTTTTATATATTCGTTTTTTACTTAGTCTATTTAGTTTATGCGTCATTATTTTCATTGTTCGTGTATATTATAATTTAATTATGTATTTACTCTTTATGATTAAGTGCACTTTTATTTGCTGCAACTGTGTATTAACATTCAATACGTTTTCGTTAATAGATAATAAATGACTTAATAAATAAATAAAGATGAATATAATTAGTAATTGCATACAATTTTTTGTTTTATTAACTCGAAAATGGCTTATTGACGTTGTCAAAATATGCTGTCCCTCAATAAATATGACGGAATGATTTCTATTTTATTTATATTTAAAATAAATAATGATTTACATAGACGAGTATATTTAACATTTGTTTCATTTGCGGCATCTCAGATCTATAAAAATAGGTGTGAATTTGATCCCTCACCCATGAAATGCCAGTCACAGCCTATCAATTAAAATTTGTTGTTAGATGAAAGTCGTTTCGCGATGACCACCCATTCATTGTGAATTCCTGTAATAAATAGATGATGCATAAATGTCAGTCTATGGCTTAGGACATTGTCGGATCAACACTCTACATGCAGCGCTTAGCCATAAGTAACATGGTAAGCACCATAGAATTCGTAAATAAAACTTCAGCATCACTTTCACCATCTCTATGCTCCTGTATGTGTTAAAAAAAAAAAATAATAATAATAATATGTGATAAAAATGATATCCGTCTAGGTTGACAATAATGAGAAACCTGGGAAAGGACCCTGTCAGGTAATGATTGATATTGTTAATTGAAGGCGGAGGTGGGCGGTCCGCAAATGGCGCATTAGTGTCACGGACCTTACGCCCACTCTTCGGTCAGTTACGGTGAGCTAACGCCCCCTTTCTGGATGTACCTGTTTATAGATATGTTACCCTAATAAATGTTGACGGTTCTTATGCGACATGTAATATAACCTTCAGTATTTTTACAATATAACCTTAAATATAATATAAGTTTGTATATACATTGTAAATACAGGTACAATATACATTGTCTTATAAATGGATTTGTATCATGGACCTGACTCCCACTCTTAACAGCCTCTTTATAGATTTGGATATGTGAGCTTAATATATATTCTTCTTCGTAGTATCAATCCGGTGGATTGGCTTGCAGCAACAGAATCTTGCACCTCGATCTCCATTCCTCTCGGTCCTCCGCAACCCTTTTCAGCTCAGCATAAGCGCTGCAATTCATGTCATCGAATACTTGCTGCAAATACTCCCGTCTAGGGCGCCCTATATATTAATATATAATATATATTAACTGTCATTAATTGAGAAAATTGAGGTATTTAAAGTAAAAAACTATTTTATTTATACATTGTCAAAATAGATGTCTATTTAAATTGTCAATTATAAATAATAATATTATATTAATATATAACTACATAGTATGCAGTTATATATTAATATTCTTACAAAATGTCGTTTTTTTTTACTTTTCACGGCAGTCTATTGTGGGATGTGACCTGGATATCGCGTAGAGCCTTTCAAAAGAGCTTTTTCATCATAAAACAAAGTGTATTTTCGTCATCAAAACGCCCACCTCTCCTGCCCTTTAGAAACTGTTTCACAAACAAGCAACCGTGCATGTTCAGAGCGTGGAAAAAAGCCACGTCAAATAAATCACAGGCACAAAACCTTCCATGCAGCGTGATAGACAATGCCAGAGCTTTGAAAGCTCCTCCGCAATAACCCGAGAGCGGTCCGCGAGCTTTTTATCTTTATTAAAGCTCTTTGCGAAGATGGGGGTGACTTGCGCCAAGGCTTATTGAATGCACCAACAAAGTTACCTGAGAAAAGCCGACGCAAAACGAAAACTTAACCCTTTCGTCGCATAAACTTAAGAGGTGAAACAAAGATACAGTGTCGACGCCGTGCATGTTTTAAGTTATTTTCTTGTGTGTATGAATACTTTGTTTTAAAGGGATATAAAGTACAATGTTGCACGAGACAACAAAGAATGTCACCCGGTATCTTACTATGTACATGGCTGCTTTGTGGTGTATGTAAAACTTACATTTAAAATGTCAAGCTATTTGCTTTGCCAGCACAAATGCTATATTCTGTGCTGATCTGATCTTCTATCATCATTATCGAATCCCTAGCTGGATCATATATCGTCACAAATTGCCTCAATAAAAATATCTGTCATAACAAATAGAGATTTAGGCATTGTAAAAGTAGTGCATTGTTTTGATTAAGTATAACTACTAGTTCAAAAAACTCTTCCAGAAATTAAATGAAGCTACAGTATTTATAGAGCAAAAAAATGACTGTTCTTAGCGACGTTTTTCCAATATTTACAAAAACTCATAAATCTCTGAACAGTTTCACTCCCTCAAGTTACTTTTATTAACAAAAAACACGTGCATTTAATTGAAATTGATTTTTATTTATTTTTAAATTCAACCATGTTTTCACCAGATTATTAAATAGTTATATAAAATAAATTATTTTTTATTATTTTGTTAATTTAAAATTTAATCAAACTTACATCATAAAACTACCTTATATGCCTTATATTGTTCTCGTTATTGCAGTACCACGTGGTTTGGCACACGTTATTTAAAAATTGATGTTTTGATATTTATACCAAGTGTAAACCAATTTAATATGAAGAAGTGCAGAGATCTCTCGAACGGTGTACTAAGAAAATGGGGAATATTAAGGAAGTCAGGTTAAAATCCGAAATCCAACAGCAAAACACATAACAAAAAGTACTGATACGGTTTTTACTTATTTAAACACAGTATTTTAAAATAAAAAAGATAATATTTACATAAAATATTCTAATACAAAGAAAATTAAATATAAAAGTTGCCCTTTTTACAGAAGGTCGTATAATTTATCAGGCACCTTGGCATGTAATTGATATAAGTGCACAGTCACTGAGTAAATAATTGACTAACTGGTATTCAAAGGGCGGCCATTTCGGCAGACGCACATTTTGCCAACGTCATCATCTCCTACGATACTTGCTAGTCGTAGAGAAAGTGGTGAAAATGAAGAATGCCGGTTGGTAGGAGTCTGGTGAAAGATTTTATGGTATAATGTTTTTTATATTTCTAGAATAAGCTTTGAAAACCATTTCAAATAATTCATAATTTTCATGCCCTTCTTCTAACTGGAGAATATGGTCTACCCGATCTGTTGCCATAAAGATATATCAGACGATATGATACTTGCTTCATTCCATGTTAGTTCTGTCACCCATAATGTCTTTCGAGAATATTCTATGCATAGTTCCTGTTGGCTTTCCAGTTGGGGTGAGGACAGGGTGAGGCCCGTGTGAGGCCAGGGTCTTTAAGAAAATGAAGCTGTAGTTTATTATCTATGGTATTCGAAGTACACTACAAGTCCTTTGACACGTAATTTCTCACGTAATCAAACCATCATACCATCTGATTTCAAAACTCATATTAGCTTTAGGTGAGATGCAAAGATTCCCAGCCGTAAAAAATAATGCGTAAGATACAGGCGCTGTATAGTAGGCACTTTATTTTTGATCGAGTTGAAATTTGACATAGTCCATATATTGCTCACGAAATTAAAAAACTCTCAAGCCAATGCAACCGTATGATAGATTTTGAACACAAAGGTTCTGCGTAGAATACCGTGACTACAGTGAATGACTAAGTGAGTAATGGTAAGGTCAGAGAGCGGACAAGGTAGCCTTTCATACTACAGTCGGCCAAGAGATGAAGGTGGACCTGGTTGGGACATAACTCTCATAGATCCTGATGTGTGGCCTGAAAGGACCATCGTTCAACCCTGGATACATGTAAGACGAAAGAATTACAGTGAACAGTGGTTGAAACCAACTTGAGTGAAGATATTGACATATTTTAGTGTAATATTGTTTCAGATTCAGTGCTGGTGTGGACGGATACGAAATGTTGGACGTTTGATTTTGTGACAATAATGCCGTGTTATTTGTGTGTCAAACATGCTATACTTACGACATGGTAATTGTTGTCACAAATTTTAACTATTTGCACTGCGTATTCCGACACTCGTTCTGAGTGTGAAGTCATTGACACTAAATGTGTCAATACATTTACATCATTACACTTGCGTTAGTACTGCAATAACGAATTAAAATGGTATATTTTGTAACGTCATTGAAGGAAAAGAAATAATAAATTGAAATTGAATAAAAAATACAGATTAATTTTATTCAAGCCCCGAGGATCGCGTCATTCAAGAAAGACGTCGGTTAATATATATAGAATGTACTCGGCAGAGCTGCGAGAGGCTGAGCTGACATGTGATAAGGTGACTGATAGTGCTTTGTGGCGGCAGTTCGAGATGTTCATATGTCCTCTAGTTAAGGGATGGGAAATAGAAATGATGATGATGATTTCAATTTTAATTTGTTTATTTTTTCCTTTTTCCCTTCAGAAAAATTACAAATTATGTTAACTCAATTCATTTCTGAAGTACAAAAAAATGAAAAATACAATATATACACACACTTATGATTAAGTACTATGAACAAAGCAATGAAGACAAGCAACAGCAGGTCCCAATGCTTATCAGACCGACGACGCCAACCAATTATCTCTCCAAAGAAACTCATGGAGTTCTTGTCTGAATTGGGCCTCTCTTACGTGAAATATATCAACATCCGAGGCGATTTGGTTGAACAGTCTGATGTTGAAGAATGAAAATGAGCGCTTCCACGATTTTCGTCAACTCCTGCTGAGCATAGTGACACTGCACAATCCTTCGTTGGCTCCTCTGTGCCTGTCGCTACCAGGCGCCCGCGTCCACATCATTAATCTTGTTTCGACTGCGAGTCCCCAAGCGGCTGGTCCTCCGATCAATCATACGCGAGTCCACCGCCACCCACTCGCCCTCGCAGGTTAACCCGCGCACGGCGCCCGTCAAATTGATTGCGCCCTTATAATTTAACCCCCTCCACTCTCGATGCGGACGCTGGCGTTGTACCAAATCTAAGTACTGCCGAAGAGTACAGTAGTTGCTTTTTACTCGCATATGAAGAATATTACTTTATGGCTCCGCAAACCAACTTGCCCAAAAAATTGTTTGGAGCATCTTGATTTACGGCTCTGAGACATGGTGCTTATCTGAATGTGATAAAAAAAGACTAGAAGTCTTTGAAATGTGGTCATGCAGAAGAATTCTCGGAATTTCCTGGAGAGACCACGTCACGAACAATGAGGTTCTCAAGATAATCAAGGAAGATAGGCACCAAATAAGAACCATCTCAGAGAGGCGAGCCCGATGGATCGGTCACATCATGCGCCATGATGGTCTTCTTGACGACATTGTGGAGGGGTTGGTGGAGGGTAGAAACTGTAGAGGGCGCCCTAGACGGGAGTATTTGCAGCAAGTATTCGAGGACATGAATTGTAGTGCTTATGCTGAGCTGAAAAGGGTTGCGGAGGACCGAGAGGAATGCAGATCGACTTACAAGATTCTGTTGCTGCAAACCAATCCACCGGATTGATACTACGAAGAAGATGAAGAATTCTTATTTCTTAAATTAGCCAAAAAAGACAATCAAAAACCAAAACTAACCTTCCAGAAACAAAGCTTTATTAATTATTAATTTTCAAACGAAAAAATGTATAAAGAAATGCGTGGTACCATCAAAAGTACACATAAGGTTAGATCATGGAAAAGACATTTAAAAAAATAGGAGTCTATTTCATGTCGGCCTCGTTAAGCGCGTGCGTTATTCTTATAACATCCATGATGTAGTATAACAACATGAAATCCCTTAGAACTATGAAGTAGTTCAGGAAGGTCCTCCCAAGGATAATATGCATACTCCTCATGAGTAATGTACTATAAGAAAATGTTTAACTGTCTGTTGTATTCTAGCATCATATGGACAAGCGTCGCAAGAAAAAATGCTTTTTTAGACTTTTTTTTTTCTGACGGAGGGCGATAGTAGATTGGTAAAAGTCTAATAAATCCGATTTTCTTTTACATTTTTGATTCGTAAGAAACTTATTGAGTATTGTTTTTATTGTTTTTACATAAACACAATTGAATTGTTATCAAAGTTTAATTTCCTCAAGGATGTTTGTCGAAATACAAAAAAATGTGCTTGGTAATGTCTGTAAGGAATACATTAAAACGGCGATAAGAAATCTTATTAAACAATTCTTTTTTATTGTGTTAACATCCTCCTCTCTTTCAAAAAGGTTGTTATTCCGTCGCATGGTGGCAGAATAAGGAGTAGAATGATAACACACAGACTTTTTCAGAAGCACATTAAAATACGTTTAAGATAAACTTTACAAACTTATGGCTCGACCTAATCACAGCATTCAGGCCGAGCCACAATATGCTCTCCGCCGACGGGCGGCACACGACTCGCTCCGCGCGCTCTTCGGCGCTGAGGCTGTCGCCCAGCGCACAGTGGTGGTCTATACAACTAACGTCGCAGCCATGACCGGACTTGTCCAAAATTCCAATATGGCGACACACATGTCTGACAAGCGAACAGAAATAAAAGACGAAAGATTGTATGTCGAGGTTTTCGGTAACATTTTTTTTAATTTCGTGAAATGTTTAAATATTAAATGGAAAATGCTATAAGTGCGAAAGGGATGGCACTTTGGGGTCGAGTTGATGTATGTTTTAGAGATAAAGCATTCAGGGTCCGCACGCCAAGGCAGTACAAAGAGCCACCGGACTTTTGTTCCTTTATTCCATTCACGAGCGAGCAAAGAGTTTGTATTGAATCGGGATTATTAATAATATTAATAAAAGCCATACAATTCATACGGTAAATCAAAACATCGCAGTATATTAAATAAAGCGTTATGAAATAGCACAGCAAAGGTATACGAAGGTATACAAGACTTATTGTAGATGAGATAGAGCTATGTAATTCAAAGAACAAAAATTGCTTTATATACTTTAATAGACTTACAAACATTAAGACAATATTTTCAAATTTTAGATAAAACATCATCAACTGGTGCATCTAGTCGTCATGAACTCACTTTCATTGTCCCCGCCTCATTCCATGTCAGGTTTGTTTCCTGAAGCTCCACTGAAAACATGGTAACCTCCAGACAGTGTTCTCTTATCCACAATCTGCTTCCTCATTTTATACATACTCAATTTAAGTACACATGAATGTACTCCTTAAATGAATAGTATGATCAGGATGTGTCAACCCTTCAATTGATTCAGGTCTCGAAAACGTCATTCTTATCACCCAATCTTCAAAATGATTCAATTCTTTTATTTCCTTCAATAACATTACAAAATATTTTTATTTTAATTCATTATTGAAGTAAGTAGTAACTACATATAAGTGTGGCGTTGTAAATGTATTGACACACTCAGAACTAGTGTCAGGAGACTCAAGATTCTTTTTAATTCTTTTTATATAAACACATACAGAAAAATACCTAAAAATAGTAATAGAAATGCTGAAATCTCAACTGTGGATTCTATAACGCTTATTATGACGCTTACTTATTGCTAAGCGTTGCATTTCGATTGTTGATCTGCAAACATCATTTATCCGACATTCACGCATCATCCATTGATTACAAGAATTTACTATTGTGGTGAGCGAATTTTACAAAAAGAAAAAAAGGAATGTATTTATTGTCAACAAAATCATTAACTGTGTTCTTTTATATTTGTTTGAATAAATAAAGAAATAAAAATATGTGTGGTGTTGCTATTAATGTGTGCACGGGGCAAGTTTTGTCTACTACCGATTGTAACGTTAAGTTGTGTGTAATATTAGGCAAGTTAGGGATTAAATCCACATCAAGCGTGGTTATTTATAGTTTAGAAATCGATAAAGAAATGTTTTTTTAAAATATCCGTCGGAGATCGACCCAAAGACCTTTGGTTAGATAAACAAACGCTTTAACCACTTATATCTGACATAAATAAATTATTCGTAATATACCGTTCGTTTCATAAAGTCACATTTCAAATCATATGACGGAAGTATTAAAAATGTGCATAAAGTAAATAGAATTCACATAATTTCTCTTTGCTCACGATATTATATGCAAATGAAAATATAATTCCGTGTTTGTTATATTAATGCGATACGTGCCTAATTAAAAATACCTTTATTGGAGCTTGATACACAGACCTCCTAAGCTAAAATCAGGTTCCATTTTTATTTGAATTTTTCAAATGGCGTGAGCTTATGGCGTATATTTTTAAATGCAAATTAAAATTAATGAACTCCAATCGGAAGGAATGAATTTTCATAGCTACTGAAAAGGTGACTAGGGGGAAAATGTACTGAAAAGCACATTATTTTTAAAATAAAAACTGAGATTAAAGTCATAACAATGAAAGAAAATATTACGTGAAAATATTTTATGTGGACCTTACCCAGGCTTTGAAATGCAAAATGCATTTTAGTAGTCAACGGTGTGGAATAAATAAAAAATAATGAGTATTTTATTATTTTTATTTGTTTTGTTATTTTGTGAATATTTATAGAGGTATTCCTGAAGATTAGACGGATATTTAAAAAAAAAAAAGACTTTTAATCGATTTCTGGGCTTTCAAATACTCCGGTTGGTGTGAATTTAATACCTCACCCGTAAAAAGCAAGTCATAGCCTATTAATAAAAATTGGTGGTGACGATAGTCCTCCCGTGAAGACCACCCGTTGATAGTAAATTACTGTAATAATAAGGATGATGCGTGCATCTGGGGCTGTAGTCTATGATGTTGGAGGATAAACACTACATGCAGCGCATAGCCATATGCATCATGGTTAGTGTCATAGAATGCCACAGATGAGACTTCAGGAATTACTATCAACTTCTGTCGGTATTCTCCTGTATGTGCTTACATAAAAAAAACTAAGGAAATTTCAAATACATAAATTATAAGATTTTGAATATTTGTTATAAGAGATATGGTAGATTCATTAATCTTTTTTACACATTCAATTAATATTGTATTATTTTTTTAAATAAACCATCGAGTAAATCACCTTTAGTTTTTGACTCACATGTGAGGTTTAATTTTTCAATATATTCAACTAATTTATAACATTACAACGGTACAGTTAGTCTTAAATATTGACATAAGCATGATATACCCCTTGCCGACTGGTACCGAAAACCTCAATCTACAATCCCTTATTTTATTATGCTCATCGGACACGTATGTGTTGTCATTTTGTAATGCCGTTAAGAAAACTAGTTATATAGATCGTCACTTGCGGCGCTGGGTGTCACCGACCACAGTCCCGGTGCGGAGTCAGTTGTGTGCCGACCGCGCGAAGGCCTGGCATGTTATTACGCTAGGGCCGGATGTTTGTAAAGTTATCGAAATATACATGTCAATTTGCTTCAGAAAAAGTTTTGTGTTGTTAATCTGCTCCTGCATCCTTCTTCCACGCGGTCACGTGACGAACCCGCGACTTGTTGTCTTTTTAAGGACGGGGGGATGTCAACATGACTAAACTCAAACTTCTGGTTAAGCTAGCGACGACTAAATAAATCAATTTCGTTAAATATTTTAATATTGACTATAAAATGTTTAATCATAAATTGTTTTTTAAATTTTAAATTTAATTTTAAAATGTATAATCTGAATTTTTTTGAGTCATTCAAACCTGTCTACCTTTCCTAGAGCACTACTACCGTAGTAAAGTAGACTATACACCTATACCTATGATGGAACGAACCGTTCGTTTTAATTATTGGCATCACGAAAGAATGCGAAGCTCGGGTGAGGAGAGTCATTACGTAAAGCTCTAATGAAAGCTCCCATTCTGGTTTGCTTATTTTAAATTAAACGTCATTCAGTCTGCTCAGATGCGCCGTAATTATTCATCTGGTATAGTTTCAGTCATTAAAACTGGAAAAAAGCTCATTCTGTCCCGCGTAAAAAGAAGACTTTTCAGCTGAAAAATGTAGGGCGCAATACCTTGCAATATATTTTCATCAGATACGTTATGTAATGTACTGGGTGTACTGATAATAATTATAAATTAATTTAAGTTTGACGACATGTTTGTTCTGTGTACGGGTAACGGAGTGATTCCTCATCTTTGCGATGGTATATTTTTGGAAATTGATACAAAAACCATTCAAAATTTAAAAAAAATTAAAGTATTTTGTCTGGTTGTACGGGAATGTTTTAGCATCTCGGCTGTAATGATTTGAAATTTGCATATTAACATTGTGCTGTATGTTTTTTTAATAAATATTATTTTTAAATGGTATATTGATAAACAACAAGATCTTATCTTTAAGTGGTGTGGTAAGCGAATGAAAAAAAAAAAAAAAAAGAAAGATTGGAATGTAAATTACTGTGTAAAAAATGTATCTTTTTATATTTGATTAAATAAAAAAATATATATATATTATTGATTTATTTATTAATAATTGAAGATTTAAATACAATAATTAAAATTTGTTTATGACAACTAGTTGTAAGTGTTGTCCTGAAGATGGTAGAGGGTGCTAGTGTATATATAATACACTGTAAACTGGTTATAAACAAAATTTAATTTTTTATTTTAATCATGTCTGACAACAAAGTTATTATTTTTTATACAAAATATATAACTGTTGATTATAGTACGTCAAGAAACAAAGGTGGAACGGGCTGGGGCATGTCCTACGAATGCCGCAGGAGAGCATTAACTATGGCTGCCTTTTCTTCAAGCCCCCAGACTCTCGCCGCCCTGGAAGGCCGTCGGGAACTGGACTTTACCTGCCTCACACCCGACGATCACACTGGAGAACAGTTAACTCTAAAAAAGTCGTCGAGAACTGTATACAGAATGTACTCGTAGGAAATATGGGAAGCGGAGCTGACACGGGACAAGGCCAGGATCAAGGCAATTGAACGAACTTTATGGCGGCGGTTTTTGATGTACATATGCTCTAGTTAAGGGAGAAGACATGCACGAATTAATAAATTAATTATTTATTCTTACTTTGTAATTTTTAAAGTAATTTTTAACACTGTGTCAACCGATCACAAAATTTTAAGATCCATACATATGGTGTTCTTGTAAAATTTTTTTTTTTGTTTTTTGTTTAAAAATAAATATGGCAAAGGATGAATCACTTAAAAAAAGGTGATCGATTTTCTTAATACCTGTAAAAACATCCGCTGGTTTTGGTTAGCTTAATTAATTAAAGTTCACAGATTAATACTTCAGGCTGATAGATAATTTTAAAACTTTTCAATATAACCAGAGGTTGCAAAATAATGTTTAAAATTGCAAACTCTACATAGACGGTTGATTAAAATCGCGAAAGTTGGAGCCTATTTCGGTTTTACTAATAGTTATGTAAAAGAGAGATTACAGAGTTTATTTTAATTACGACATTTTACAAGCAAACTTTTACTTTGTGGACTTTGTATAAAATTTCGATTACTTGGGCTTTATTACAATTTTGCCCGTTAAAAAATAAGAATTCGAGCCAAACCAATTTAAATTCTTAGAATGGAGCCTTCAAACTTTCGCGAGTAATATTTGATACTCGCATTTGTATTTTTAGAATTGGAGTTTCAAAAGAATTTAATAACATTTTGGAATTTTATTTAAATGCATGAGAGTTGGATTCGATCAAAAATATTCAGAAATCGTATTAATTTATTCAATGCTTTTTAATATAAGTAATTCTAAAGTATTTATTGACTTATTTATTTGATTTTTCTTTTTATTTTTGTTCTATATAAGGTAACTTATAATTGTTAATTATAATCGTTTATCAACGCATATATAACTAAATTTAAAAAAATGATCATTTCGGTCTTTTTGACGTTCATAGACATGTGATAACATTAATTAAAAATAGTGTTTTTACATACTGGACTAGGTTTTACCCGCCTCACACTTGCATAAAACCGAAGGACAATGAAGCCTCCTTTTTGTTGCACTGATTCGGGTTATGATCGATTAGCAACTAAGCAAATAATAAACCCAGAGGGTGTCTTATTTGAATAATACCCATGAAAATATTAAAATCTCAGTAACAGGTTAAGAAACGAAGGTGAAAATTGATTGTTTCTCTCATTGTCATCAAATTTTCAGCAAACTTGTTAAAGGAGCGCATTTTGTTTAAGTAGCCATAAAGTGTGTAATAGACATATCACTTTTCTTGAATTGCATAAAAAAATATTCCTCTTTCCAAGAGGAATTGACGGTCCTAAAGAATGAGCTCTGAGGTATGAAAGAGAGTGCCACAAGGGCACTTAGGGTTTAAAATTACGTAAATTAAATGAATTCTGCTACCCTCGTTTTACGTCAAAGAGCCTACTGATTTCAACCAGATTTGTTCTTCAGCATAAATAATGGCAATTATATTAAAAATATGAATATAATAATTAAATTATTTAAAACTTATTAAAATAAAGATTATTCGATCTAAAGCAGCGCTGAAAATCCGAGATAAATATTTTTTTTTGAAAATATAAGACTTTATTCCTTATTTTAATATGGATTACTTTGAGTACGGTTTCACTTGATGGAAGACTGTAATTTAACGATGTATGAAAGCTTCTGTATACGTTTGTGAACATTGGAACTGAAAAAGTTTTCATATAAACCGAAACTGGAGTCTTTCACCATGTGAAACAGTGCTCAAAGTGATCTTTATTTAAACAAGTTATGAAATTTTATTTATTCAATATTAAATCCGAAAAAATAATTTAAAATTTTTTTGAAAACATAAAGTTTTGTATCGCAAAGATGTGGTGCGATGGGCAAGATCAAAAACATGGTTCTGGAGAGATCACGTTGGAAGAATGTGTTCAGGAAGACATAATATAAATGGCGTGATCGTTAGACACGAGTCTCATAGAAACAAACACCGTGTAACAACCGATCAAGAGGAAGCAAAAGATGACGAAATAACTATTTTTTTAGCATAAAACATTCATGACATAATAAATAAAACATATATAACACAATAAAACTTTCATTACATTAAGGTCGTGGGTTCGATCCCCGGCGGAGAAAAAAATAAATTTTAATCGATTTCTGAGCTCAAAAATACCCCGGTTGGTGTGAATTTGATCCCTCACCCGTAAAATGCCAGTCATAGCCTATTAATTAAAATTGGTGGTAGACAAAAGTCATCTTGTGAACACCAGCCATTCATTTTTTTTTTTGGGGGCCTTAGGCCCCCGGGCCGGTCGCCTTGTACCTGCGCTCTTTGGGAGCACTTACCAAGGCATTGTTTTCAGAGTACATTCTCGTTATACAAGTAACTGGTTTTGGTGAGCAGCACCACACATGGGTGTAAAAGTAACCAGCCATTCATAGTAAATTACTGTAATAATAAGGATGATGCATGAATCTTGGGCTGTAGTCTATCAACACTCCACATACAGCGCTTAGCCATATGCACCATGGTAAGCGTCATAGAATTCCACAGATGAGACTCTAGAATTAATATCACCATCTGTCGGTATTTTCCAGTATGTGTGTACATAAAAAAAATCTTAACAAAATCTTAATCGTGTTTCATAGCTAATCACATCTCGTTCCTAATTTCGTTAAATTACTCGTTAGTGATAATATTTCATGCAGCGAATTCCGACCCCTTCAAAGATTCTCTCATGGAGAGCACTTTGCAGTTAATAAATTCTGCCAACAAAAACATTCCTTCGCTAGAATGCCTCCTGTCACCTGAAGAAACTGCTCATTACCTGTAGGAGTGGAATCGTCTAACACGTGTCCCAAATGTCTCATTCCGACTCATTCCCAGAGTGATATAAATCCTAATGTGTTTAGCTCTATCCAGGGGTACATAATTTTATATGCTAGATAATATATTTATTAAAAATAACTATTATACGTATAATAATAAGTATTTTTTTTAAATGTTAGCTTTTTTGAATATTTATATTTTAAAATAGTTAGTATATAAAGTTGAGATAGTTGTGTCAGTGGATAAAAATATATTATATTCATAGTAAAAAAAACTATTCCTAAAATACTGTTAAAATGCTTTTTAAAACGCAGGAAACTATTTTCTTTAATATATCGTTATTTTATACTTGTAGTAAAATGATGAATTTATGTATTCTTTTAACAAGCATCGTGTGTCTAATGTAGTATTTTAACTATAATATATGATTATATTTACTATTTAAATTATATTCTAAGTATATCAATTATATTTTATTATATTCAAATTAGAAAAATAATAATAAATGTACAAAAAGAAATATAAATTTATATAAAATTAAAATTAAATTGAATATAATCTTCTGAAATGCACTTAGTTTATCCTACTAGGTTTTAGTGCAGACTCTCTATATCCACTAAAACATAAAATCGAATTTTTTATACAAATAAAGATGCATATTTTTTTCAAAAGTTGATCTTTACTAATTTTTTTTAAGGAGATTGGATGTCCAGTTCAACGCTCTTTAGGCCTGGATTTGGTCATAAGAGGCAGTTAAACACAAATAATGTTCATTATAAAAAATCTTCATTTAATTATTATCATAAATATTAAAGTATTAAAAAACAGTAAACTTCGTTGTTATAATTGAATTTTAATGACATAACTTAAGGCGTTTCAGTTACTCATCTATGTACATATAATTATCAAATTTTGTATATCAAAAGTATTAGTCAGAAATGGTACATTGCATTTTTAGACATTGTAAACATGCATACATTATAATTTGAATAAATACAATCACTAAGTTTGTACTTTAAGCAAACTACTTATAAACTATCGTTACAAAAATATTCAGATTTGCAGCGAACAAAAAATTGAAAAAAAAAAACTAATAACCACTCGCAGACAGAACATTATTAAAATTTCACTGTTACGAGCGCATCTGTTAGAATAGTAAATACTGCAGCGTATCATGCTTACATCATACTTGTATCATAACTTCATATGTATATGTTTATGTTTATGCACTTCGAACTTTGCCAGCCCTGACACTTCTGGTTGGTTAATATTTAATGCACTTGCACTCTCCGCTAGACTGCAGTGCGGGGCAGTAAAGGCGCATCTACAGCCCCCCAGGGAGGTACATACGACCTTGCTGTACTTGCTTGTTTTTCAGTGCAAGACATATTAGGAATTGTAGTATGTAAGATGTATGCGTTTTTATTTATTTTAGATTCCATAAAATAGTTGCTTAGGAGTATTAATATTAATTTTCCAAGCGCTAATATATAAGTATATACGTTCCAAGTCTGAAATATATGATTACGAAAACAGACAGTTACTACTACAGTTACTATTCACATATTTTCGAGTCATCTCTGCTTCTTCGTAGTAGTATCAATCTGGTGGATTGGCTTGCAGCAACAGAACCTTGCATCTCGATCTACAAAGCAATCATTTTTTTGCTGATACATGGGATGTCTTTTAGACCTTTAATGTGGTATTTTCCCCTTTATTTCCACATCCTAATGCCATTGACCATAAAGGTTCATCCGCCTTAGGAGAGCATTTACTCCCTCCAGGACAATAGAGTGCCCTAACCAGGACCTGATGAGGTTAGCTGGTCATCTATGGATCTGGAGTTTAATCTGGGAATATATGCGATTCCCAATGATATCCAGAATAGGTGGTTAGGAATTTGATGATACTTTTTTCTGTAGTATATGAGGTTTGTTGTAGGAGATTTTACAATTTATAGTTTTAGATGATCGGATGCTTAACCCGATGCTCCCGAATCCTGCACCAATTGGGCGTCTATAAGTAAGTGTATACTAAAAAAAATGTGGTTACTGCGTCTATATAAATGAATACATTTTCTTCGATGATATCATGAGATGAGGTTATTTTTAAAAGAACTGATTTAGTACACAAATGTAATGTTTGAACAAACAGTCTTAATAAATATACTGTACCTTTTATTTTTATCTGACTTTTTGATCAATAAAATATCTTATAGAATGGTATTTGATAGATATTGATAGAATGCATAAATTATTTAATATTGATACTGAAATCAGCATGATGCTCTTGCTGGCTGGTACCAAAAACCTCGATATACAATCTTTTCTCTGTTATTTCTGTTCGATTGTCATACATGTATGTGTTGCCATATTGGCATTTTAGACTAGTTACATAGATCACCACTTGGGCGCTGGGCGATATCCTCAGCGCCGACGAGTACGGGCAGTCGTGTGCCAACGTCGGCGAGAGCATATTAAATTTAGCCCAGCCTGAATGCTGTGACTAGATCTGGGCCATAACTTTGTAAAGTTACCGAAATATATTTGTCAATATGCTTCAGAAAAACTCTATGTTATTAATCTGCTCCTCATCCTGCCCTCACGCGACGGAGTAACTCCTTTTAAAGAGAGGAGGATGTTAATATATATCTTTATAATTTATTATTATAACAAAATAATACAATCACTCGTACTAGTATCTATACTCTTGAAAATATATGGTTATTTTTCAATATGCAATTTTGTACAATATATAAAATTGTTATTTTTGTTACTAAGAGTAATAAGGCGCACTCAAGTACACCCAAGAGATGTGTTTGAACTGCAAGTACCTTTCACTGGGTCTATATTCGTGAGGTACAAAATTATGAGATGTATACATCTATACAATAAGAGGGGTTCAGGCCCTCCTAAAGTTTGTTGGCGCCCCCTGAACTGAGTATTCTTATGGTCACATTCGTAGGTGAATTAGGGCCGACATTATGAAAATACGC
The DNA here is from genome assembly GCA_022606575.1 of Glossosoma conforme. Taxonomy (NCBI): domain Eukaryota; kingdom Metazoa; phylum Arthropoda; class Insecta; order Trichoptera; family Glossosomatidae; genus Glossosoma; species Glossosoma conforme. The sequence continues at coordinate 5,815,082 of JAGTXR010000003.1, read as the reverse complement.
AAGGGGTGACATTTTTTTTTCTAAAACCGATCGTCAGCAGCATAAGGGCCTAAATTATTTTCATTAAAAAAGTAAATATATACTGTTGTTGAAAATTTGAGGCTCTATTAACATATTTTCTTTAGAGATATAACAAGTTGAATTTTTTTTTTTAATTAAATTAAAATTACAGTCGAAAATTAATGTCAGGATGTTACAATTCTAACCTAGTCTCAAGTCATCTCTGCACCGAAAATTCTTATAAGTGGTGCAGAAATGGTGTATTATTTTTAAGAGATGGTAGGTGTACTCTTCCTGGCTTTTGTACCTAACAAATTATATTAAATTATAGTATATCGAATTTTGGTTATTCATCAGCGAACATTAAACATAAAGCATTACTAAAATTTATTCATCAGTAATACAGGTAAAATGATTGGTTATAAAGTCCGAGTCGGACCTATAAGTAGTCATTTCTCATCCATTCAATCTATAGTTCGGTTCGAGACCCGAGTGGTACTTACTAAAATAAATAGACTGTCGGAAAGTAATAATATTAAGCTTGTGAATAAATGCAGTCTGATTGAATAATAAAAAATAAAAATATACATACTTTGAATATATACAACAGCGACATCTATCATACGATGATAACAATGACATATACAGAAGTTCCAAGACGAGTCAGCTCAGGCGGAAAAAATGGCCACGGTGGCCGAGCGGTATAAATACCTGGGCAAAATGGTTGGTTCCAAAGGTCCGCGGTTCGCATCCTGCTCCTGCCAATATTTTTCTGAATGAATTGACTCGTTTAAAGAATTTTATGGATAGTATATTTATATTTAATTACTTATAAAGCATTTCGTACATGTGACAGCATGGTTCAGTGACAAAAGTTAACTTAATTTAATCTACGGGATTAAAAAATATTAGAATTATAATATAAATTGTTGAGGGTAGAAACTGTAGAGGGCGCCCTAGACGGGAGTATTTACAGCAAGTATTCGAGGACATGAATTGTAGCGCTTATGCTGAGCTGAAAAGGGTTGCGGAGGACCGAGAGGAATGGAGATCGAGATGCAAGATTCTGTTGCTGCAAACCAATCCACCGGATTGATACTTCAAAGAAGAATATAAATTACTCTTTGATATTTCGTATTTATTTGCAATACTCATTTATCAATTTGTGTAATTCTCAATACTTAAGTATTTTTTTTGTAGAGAATTAACATTTATCGTTAACACTTGTATAAATATTATAGAATTTTTCTGTATCATAAAACAGTTGAATGACTCAAAAATATAACTTAAATATCAGCCCTGCAAATTGCAATAAGATACATATGTGACCAATGGCAAAAAATATCGCCCTTCGAACGCCGTTTATAAAATATCCCCAGATCCCCAACACAATAAGTAAAATGCTTTCATTAAATCCCCATTAATGGGAAATGACACATAAATAACACGTAACAGATGAGCACATTTAAAGGGCCGAGGGCATTGAGGGATTTTTACTATAAATCAGGCGTTTCCATTCTTATATTTCTTGAGGGTCGCATGCAGTTTTTTTTTTTATAAAATAATTGAAATATATTTTTATTGAATTTTGTTGTTTTGCCGCTATCATGTGGTTAATATTTCAAAGGCATCAAGTTTGAATCTCAATATCATTAAAAAAGCTGATCAATAAAAGTAAAAAAATCTCTAAGCACTCCAACAAACTTTTATTTATGAATATGGGCTCGAGCTATCCAAAAGCTGTCAGACAGTGTATATCGAATGTACTGCGCAAAACATGGGGATGCAGAACTGAATTTCATCAAAGATTAAAAGAAAGACAAAGAAGTAAAGATTATGGTAGCGAATATAATATATAATGAAAAAATGTGATGAAAATATGATGCACTATTACTCATCTGGATGGTCAATGCATCGTGCCTATCGCTTGTCATTGGTTGAATTACGTCACGTCTTCTTAGGACCACACGTTGCAGACCTCGACAATCATTCGATGATGTTAAAAAAATGAATAACAAATACACAAATTTTTCTTGGACACTATAGCTGAATTGTCTTTAATATGCCAGAATCTCGCTTTAAATTTTGTTGGGAAAGATGCATTCGCAGTCGCACTTCTAATAACTGAGATGTCTTTGAAGAAAACATGACAAATAGGAACTAAACTATAGTGTCTATATTTATAGTGAGCAAGAGGTGTAAAGATGTAGTAATTTTTTTTTTGAAATATCTGTGGCAGGTTAATGATTTGCGAACCTTGGATTGGACATCCGACTCCAAGAGCCTAAGCTTTATACTTCTCTCAGAAAATATGAGGGAGAATTATTTCCCCTTCATACATCCCACGTGATGGTCACACTCTTCCTTTGTTCGAGGCTTTGCGCCCAGAGTTTGTTTCCAATAGAGCCATAAAAGCGGATTTCACTAAAGAAAAATATTATATTTCCTCCATAATACATCTTGATTTTATTCTAAGACATGATTGAAAATACTTTATTTTACTTGTTATTCAATGTTTGGAGCATTTGTGACAGAAAAAACTGTAAGCTTAACTAACATTAACAACCGTCAATTTTTTTCAACATTAACAATATTCAAGTCAACTTTTCAGACCAAAATCGTAAGTGAAAGGTTACAGGAAAAAATGTGTAAGAAACTAAAATATATTATCCGAATTGAAAATACTCGTACTACATAATTCACAATGAAAAATAAAGATTCAGATTTGTTAAGCATTTCTTATAAAATTAAATCATACATTCTTCACCAGTCTCGAGTTATTCAGTTAAAAGTGATAGAAAGACAGCTGTGTTTTCAAAAAGATGCTAAAATTTTGATTTTATTGAAGTAACCAGTAATTCGAGAAAACATTATTCATATTCTTTATCGAGTTTGTAAAGCTTCTGTCCATCAAATTAAAAACAAAACTTCCAGGATAACTATTACGATACTTACTACACCACTACTAATACAGCATTATCATACCATGTTCGTTTCTCTAAATAAAGCATATTGACGACAATACGACATAAAATGCTGACATACAAAATAAACAGTCACCTTGGTCCTTGCTTTATGCCATGGTGGGTCTAATTTACCATAACTTTCCAGGACAGCGCGAATCCAAGATCTTAAAAAAATGCTGCCTTAATTTATGATCTGCGGTATCAAAAATACATAAATTAACCAGGTCCAAGTTCATCTCTTGAGTAACTGTAGTGTGGAAAACTACCTTGTGCGTTACCTCACCTCATCATTCCTAACAAACTCAAACCATAATACCACCAGTTATCTTCGCAGTCGTCTGCCTATGAAACCAATCATACTGCATAAGCTTTTGATGAGATATCAAGACTCACTTCCATAAAGAAAAACGGTGACGATTAATTTGCTTCGAAATAATTTAAAAATATTTACTGTATTACATTTAAATATGAGTATCTTTATTGTTTATAGCTTCATGCCTTGTAAATGGTAAATGTAGTTTGTAGCAATTTCCTAAAGTGCGTTTGATAAAAGTTGCTCTCTATCCTCACATGGCAATAATCTCATACTGCACGTGACTATGCAGTTACTGAACATTCAATAAAGTGTTATTAGCAAAGTGTCGAGGGATACAAAGTTAAGGGACGGCGGTCATGGGAGAAAGGGGAGTATCCACGGGGGAGGGAAAGAAGGGATTGAACATTTGTCGCAAAAGAAGATTAAATAAAGCCACATGTCTTGATATATATTTTTAATATTGTTTTTCAGGAGACTACCGATATATGGTAATAGTGATGCAGAAATCTCATATGTGGATTCTATGATTCGAGTTATATGGTATAATGCTGGTAAAAAAAATGATTGTTTATTTTATTCACCTTATTTAAAAAAAGCAAGGAAATTAATCGAATGTGTACATCCTCATCTTATGTGCCCTTATTTATTTTGCTTTAAATAAACAGAACATCGTATGAAACAATGTTTCGTGAAAGCAAAACAATACATTGTTTTGAAATTAAATTAATTTATACAAGTTGTGTTAGCAGGTTGTTTATGGTATGTACCATACAAATTGGTACTTTGTATGAAAATATTAAGAAAATGCTTCACGAATATGTATATAATGTAACATAGAGATAAAACATGTATTTTGTAACGCCAAGGTGATTAAAGAACAATGTATTTGTATGCAAATGTTATTTGTAAAAAAAAAAGATTTCGGTAAATGTCATGACACAAATCAATATTTCGATCCAATCAGCATTATTTAATTAAGTTGTTCATTGTAGAAATACATTTATTTATTAAAGATAATAAATTACTTAAATATACATATACTATACATAAAATTCTTTTTTCAACGCGTCAATCCAAGCACAAAAATAACGGCAGAAGCGGGATGCGAACCGCGGACCTTGGAAACCAACTATGCCCAGGTATTCATACCGCTCGGCGAACTGCGCCATTACCCTGCCTAGACTGACTTGCGTTGAAACTAGTATTTATATCATTGTTATCATCGTACGATAGATGTCGCTATAGTATATATTCAAAGTATGTATATTTTTATTATTATTCTATCAGTCTTCATTTATTTACAAGCTTAATATTAATATAAATATAATATTAAGCTTGTGAATAAATGAAGACTGATAGAATAATAATAAAAATATACATACTTTGAAAATATACTATAGCGACATCTATCGTACGATGATAACAATGATATAAATACTAGTTTGAACGCAAGTCAGTCTAGGCAGGGCAATGGCGCAGTTCGCCGAGCGGTATGAATACCTGGGCATAGTTGGTTTCCAAGGTCCGCGGTTCGCATCCCGCTTCTGCCGTTATTTTTGTGCTTGGATTGACGCGTTGAAAAAAGAATTTTATGTATAGTATATGTATATTTAAGTAATAATAATATTGTAATATAGTCAATGATCTATAAAAGTAGATTAGAATATTGAAATAATAAAATAATATTCTAATAAAAATTAAAAAATTCATAAAGAAAATAAATGTTTTTAATCTGGGTGTTTCAAATGATCAAAAAGAATTGAATTAGATATTTTTTATTTTTTAACGATCTCGTGATCAAAATTGGCAGTGAAAATAAGTCATGTACTTATAGTAAATAGCACCAATTAAATCGCATATAGAAAAGTGAAAGAATACTGAATTGTATTCAATAAAGTAAATGCATCAAAAATATAAAGTTAATTACTAAGAAAAACAAGGTTTATTTTATTAAGCCCAAACATTATATTTCTTCTTCAGCAGTTTTATGAACTCGTATGAAAATAAATTATTGTCAGTATAAATAAATTGCCTGTTAGCTATATTTCTGTTAATTTTTTTTTTTAAATATATTAAATTAAGACTTTTAATGAAGTATATTAAGATTTATTGTAGTGAACTTTAATAGCAGAGTAGTTTATCAGTAAGCCAAGGAAAGTAGACCGCAATTGTATTATTACAAATATTTTTGCGTTTTTATGCTTTAAAAATAAAAAATTGTAACATTTAAAATATTTATATATGCAAAAATATGAATTATTTTCCGTACGAGATACAAATCGATAACACTCAAAGCGTTCCTATTATAATTGAATAAAATGGGGTAATGAAGGTACCAGTGTTCGCTTTCGTACTCAAGGGGTAAAATTGGATCGTACACAACAGTACAACTGCTGTACACATCCTCTAGTACTTCCTCCAGATCCATACAGCCTGGCTCTCAGTCCACTCTGTGCTTCCAACCCTGGTGTAATTTACGTTTCAATTAAGCCTACATTCTGCCGGAATGACGCGGAGCACAGTGCTAGGTCAGTAGCGGATTTCAGACGAGGACACTGGACATGTGCCTCATGCAAATTTCGGGAAAACCAATTGTTTTGTGAGTAGACACTCCCAAGCCATTTGTACAATAATGTAGGTTATACAAGGGACAAGGGTATTATTTAAATTTCTTGAGTTGATCGATATAATATACTTAGTGTTGATCACAAGAAGACCATCTGATGGGAATAAGTTTCCATAAGTAATTTAAGACATTCATCGAGAGAGTAACATTATAATTATTTTTTATTTGTCATTCAAGCTTGCTTAAAACATTAAATATAACTTTAAAATGAGCTTTGTTTGATATATTGAAAACAAAATGAATGTTTTATGCTGTTATTTTTAGTAAGTATTTATTCAAATTAATAATAATTATTAGATGGCATAAAAAGAAAATGTGACGAATTTTAAGTCCTACAAACATAAAAAAAATTAAGATGAGTCCTACAGACTTAGAACTTTGATGAAACTCTTACTTTTTGAATATAGATCAATAAATATTGGGTATAAATACTGTAATACGTGTGAGTAAATAGCCATTGGCCAAAGGTGAGTACTAAATGAACATTGATTGCAAAGATTCGTGGTACAAATCCCAGAACCTTCAGTTTATTGAACTCCAATTTTTTAATCGGAAAAAATGTCATAAAATATCATGTTTACTGTGAATTTTTAGATGTATCAATTGCTGATTAAAGATTTCTCATTGTGTGAAGATGCTTTAAGGATAAGATGTTTATACAACATAACCAATTCAAATGTAAAAAAAGCTTATTTGACATAACTAATAAATCCTTATATTTAATTTTTTATTGATATTTTCTTACCCCCTTTTCAAACAAATATATACCATTGCACAACACATCAGTATGCACGACCATTGCGACAAAAATACGAAGGGATTGACAATATAGTATTACAGATTGCATGATGTAGTCAAGAGACGACTTAATCACTCCAATTATGGCTAATAGAAAGTGTGACTGCGTGCTGACAATCTAATTGATAAAAACCTTCGAACCTTCACCCTGCAGCTGACGGGAAGTAGTCCTAACACGGTCTTTGGCAATCGTGCTTTCAGCTGTGTGGCACCAATGGCCTGGAACTCGTTGCCGGAAACCATAAGAGAACTTAAAACGGAGGCATCCTTCAGAAGCAGACTCAAGACCCACCTTTTTACTCATCAGTGAGGCAAAGAAGACCTTTTGGAATGGCCATTCGATCATAAAAAAGCACTATACAAATACTTATATAATAATAATAATAAAACATAACCAATTTAAATGCTAAAAAGCCTCATTTTACAAAACTAATCAATCCCTATTGTTTTTTTTAATTTAATTTTATTGTTATTTTATTTTGACCCCCTATTCATACAAATATTAACCACCTTCACATCCCTACGGGGGTTTGTAGGTGGAGATGGGTCTTCTATATAAAATAGGTTAAACCACTTGCAAAGTACTATCGCAGATTAGTTATCTCTTAGCAAGAAAAGATTTGAGAATGACTACGAGTTAGTCAAAACTAAAGTCTACTTATAGAAAACTTATCTTACGTGATCCATGTAAAAACAAGGCAAACAAATAAACATTTATAAAAACAAGGTTTTAATTAAATAATTTTAATATTTAAATATAAACTATTACACAACACAAAGTATGCACGATCTTTGCGACAAAAACACATAGGGATTAACAATAAGACGACTCAATCATTCCAATTATGACTAATATAAAGTGCAACTGCTTGCTGATAATCTTATTGATAAGAACCTTCGAAGGATGAATGTCGGGAAACTACGAGTAGGTCTACAGACTTATGAGTTTTTATGGTTCCGCCTATGCAGTGATCAGCCAGGGATCCACCGATCCGCTAATTGACCCGAGCTATTCTGGGAGAGAGCGATGCCTGTGGGTTGTGTTTAGAATTGCGGATGAATCGCTCGCCGATATGCAGGCAATTGGTAGTCAGAAGGCGGCTCAGCTCTCGCGGGCTTACAATGAAAAAATAGGCCTGCAAAACATCGACACCAACGGAAACGCCTACATTTTCAAACAACACATCAATCAGATAAAAAAATGTTACGAATACATGAAACCTATGAATTAAGAAAGCAAAGTGATTTTAACATATCTCTTACAAAAACACTCCTGATTAATTTTGTATTCGAAATCAACTTGAGGACAGCTTCAAAAAATGTACTGGTTTAAGACTCAATGTTTACTGTTATTTTTTCACTGTTTGATGAAAATTTTGAACTAAAAGATGGTTTTTGATATAAATTTTTAGTTACTAAATATACATATACTATACATCAAATTCATTATACGCATCAATTCATTCAGAAAAAATATCGGCAGGAGCGGGATGCGAACCGCGAGCCTTGGAACCAACCGTTGCTCTTGTTCATTACCCTAGTCCACTCGTCTATCTCCTGCCAGTTTTGATGTGCGGAATAAGTTGTATTTATAACATTGTTACCATCATATAATGATAGATATCTCTATAGGGTAGAAACTGTAGAGGGCGCCCTAGACGGGAGTATTTGCAGCAAGTTTCGAGGACATGAATTGTAGTGCTTATGCTGAGCTGAAAAGGGTTGTGGAGGACCGAGAGGAATGGAGATCGAGATGCAAGATTCTGTTGCTGCAAACCAATCCACCGGATTGATACTACGAAGAAGAAGATCTCTATAGTATATATTTAGAGTGTGTATATTATTATTTTTTATTATTCAATCAGTCAATAATTATTCACAAGCTTATTAATATGATTACTTTCCGACAGTCTATTTTTATTTTTTTTTTATTTTAGTAAGTACCACTCTAGTCTCGAACCGAACTATAGATTGAATGGATGAGAAACAACTTCTTGTAAGGCCTACGCGGACATTACAACCAGTCATAATTTTTTACGCTTGAAATTACTTTTAGTTTTATTTTCAGTATTCCTTTCAGGCTTTGTTAACATTAAATACAATTTTTATTATGTGTATTGCCTTGTTTTATTGTAATATATTTAACTTTAAGTAATTCTTATTTTTTTTCTTCTATAAATTAAATTTTTGTTTTGTTCACTGTGTGCCGATTCAATTTTGTTGCAAGCATCTCTAAAGGACTATAAATCCAAAATTTATTTAAGTCATTCAAAATGAAAGTAATTGCCCAAGCCGCACATAACTATGGTCTCTTTATGATAATTACAGTTGCTTAACGTGGATTATAAAGAAAAGTATGTTTATATCAATAGTTTTTCAAAACCGCAGATCCCGAAGATTTCCTGGGAAAGATGTAACGATGTATTTTTTCAGCATAAACTATTCTTAAAGTAAAAAATAATCAGTCATTTAAAAGTCGCTAGTATAAAAAAACTCTATAGGGGAAAGGATTCATTTTTCTTTTACAGATTTTTTATTTATTGAACGGCAAGTGATTAATTTGACGCTTCATGAGTTTATTTTATAATTAAACGAGAGAGTAACAGAATTTTAACAAAGATTAAAATCAAAGGAAAACTTTTCAATGCACAACTTTTATGAAAAGCTTTTTCACAGATCGCGTGCTTAATGGCTCCACGAGTTCCGGAGCTTTCACAGTCAAAGCGATTAATTTGACTGACGGTACAGTTGCAGTAAATCCTAGAGCCACTAGCAAATACGTGAAAGTGGAATGTAAACAAGTTGCCAGTGAGCATGGATTAGTGGATAACGTATTTTTTCAAAGTGGAAGAATCTTTACGTATTTAATATAAAACCATTTTTAGATGGCCTTAAGTATCTATGACCAAACCATCGCATATAATCAAATAATTAAGACAAAACTAGCTTCAATATTTTCTAGTTTTAAATCAGCGCACCATTTTAAAAGTAAACCATTTTATAGTTAACAGTTTTCCCAGAGCCAGATGACTTTATATGTAAATAAGAGCCTACATTTTTACCAAATTGTATAATTCCGTAAAAATAGTTTTGTCAGCTGTTATTATCCACGTCAATTCCTTAAACATCACTGCATCTGAAGGTTCATGTAGGAATACTCGTGTTTTAGGTTCCTGACAGCCTCCAAAACAATATATCGGGGACTTCGAAAGAGTTATCTGTATTATACTAAAGCACCCAAAAGCATTGTCAATCACCATTTTTGAAGAGATCGGATGATCGAAGATACAAAAAGAGAATGAAGTCACCACAATATAAAGAAGATTATTCCCAACAGGTCTAAAAAGTTAAAGCCTTTCAGAGTCATTATCCCGTTTTAAGCAGTATTATGCAACTCCTTTCTGTAGTGTTTGTGATATGTTTGTGAAGGGAGCAGAGTCTATTCATTGTCAGCATTATTGCGTCACCGTGTCGCCGGCTTCTAGAGCAGGATAAAGATGTCCAACAAAACCATCATCCTGGCTGCTTTCGAATGATTCGAATCTTCTATACGCCATCGCTGGATGGAGATTATGCAGCGTTCGCTATAATTTTTTTATTTTATTATTTCTTTTGTCAAAATATCATATGTGTATATTGCAATTTTTGTTCATCTTTTTCATTAGTCCTTTTTAAAACAGTGGTCTTTAACCAATTTGAGATTTCAAGAAAAAAAATTAAAGAAGGTTATTGCTCATGAATTTATTTTGCGAATCTTGTTTTTAATATATTTTTTTTATAAAAAATAACAATTTTGATTATTATTTCATTTTTCTTATTTTATGTAATTGCTTATTTAGTTTGTAGGACAAAATTGTATTTTGGGTATTGGTCAAAAAAAAAAATGTTGTAAATAGCAATAAAGGTAAAAATTCACTAAACTGGGGAATTAATATGTTTCGTATGAATTTTAAAACATGTGTTTTCATTCAAAAGGATTCCCTTTGATGCTCAAAACCTTCGATTCCTTTCACGCTCTAAGTCTTATGGATTGCGTCTGAATGATTTAATTTCAATTTCAAATTGGGTGCTACTTTATTGTGAATATCAAAAATAACTTTTTGCAAAGATTCAAATATTTCAGAGAGCCTTTAAATGTTTTACAGATGAATGAATATTAAATGTATTTTTGCATAACTGATATCGGAAATGAATTTCAATTAAAATGTAAATTATGCGAAAACAGAATGTTTATTTTTATTTCGTTCAGCGATAAAAATAGGAATTAAATAATAAAAAAAAAATTAACATATTTTTGTTTTGTTCAAAATATTTTTTATTTTCAAGAACGTATTAAGTTATTAATTTGGAATTGAAAATTCTTTCCAATATGAATATTTTTATATGTTGGCAAAAACAGAAAAGTTATAAGTGGATTTTTCTACCTTTAAATCTGGAAAAATCGCAACCAAGATAGTTGATCGTTGCTTGTAGAAAGGGTAAATGATAACGGTTAATAATTTTTTTTCTTTTTAAAAGATATAACGTCTGTAATTCAAAAGATGAAATGAATTACAGGTAACGCTATGAAAGTTATTTAAAAAATAACTTCTTATTGTCTTAAATAAAATAAATATAAGTATTTTATAGTAAATTTAATTTATCTTTCTTTTATACAATCTCAATAAAAAAGTTTATAAAACAGAATCGTTCATATCATCAAATCATTTATATGAAAATACGGTTAAGTAAAATTCATTGTTATTAATTTGGGGCTATCAAAATGTAAGAGTAATTGATGAATTTATTTACGTTGTACCAAAATTCTTCTGTATAATTTAATATTGTTCTTATATAAAAATTAAATAATATTAAATAAAAAAGCCAATATTTTATTTTGACGTTTCATTTAAATAACAGAAAATGCAATTAATTTGTAGGTGAGCTAATATTTCTCAAATTATTAAGTTCCTTATTCGAAAAGCTTGATATATAATTCGATACGATGTTTCAACCTTTCACACGCAATAAAGAAATTTATCAACTGATTCGGACGTATTTTAAAAAATCTTGATAACACGTCATTTTTGACATTCTTATTACGATACCGTGAAGTTTTTTTCTACATTATTGGACTAAATCATTAATCATTTTATGGCAAAAGGATAATTATTTTGATAAAATCAATATTCTTTCTGTGAATACATTAGAATATTTTGAATTAATACAATTGAATTTTTATATGATATTTGCTATGTGCTGCGTAAGTGATTTGATATAACTACGTAGACAACTAGTGTGTAATAAGTAAAAAGTAACTTATATATCTTTCAAAGATTTTTTTCTTTAAATGCAACATTAATTTAAATAATACTTATGAAATATCATTACTTATTAAACAGGCTAAAGATAGTTTGCAGACAAGATTTTGATACCAAAGTGTGATACACGTAGCGTACTTTGATAAGAAAAAATACTTATGCGTGAAAAGCATGTAATTTGGTGACATGTGCAAAACAAGGATTTTAAAATGCGCCACAATCATCCAAGCGCATAAACATACACATCCTGAATTTCCTGAAATGTGATCGCACTGAAATTGCAAGCTTTGGGACCAGGGGAGAAGCTTTCAGCATCCCGATAGCCAGCCCGTAGAGCCTTCATATAAAATTCTGATCTCGGAGGCCGTGTATCGCAGTATGTACAGATTTTTTCATCGCGAACGTGAGCATAATACTTCAGGACTGAGAAAATTTTCCTCCGAGGAAATTTCAGGCCGTTCGCATGCCGAAAAGGCTTCGCTGAATCCTGGAAATTCCTGAAGAATGCCGAAAAACTCACTGTCTGCGTAAAGGGAATCGCGAGAATGGTGCGAATTGAGACGACCCAGCTCGGGAATCATGGCGATTTCTTTTGTTGGTACGTGCGTCGATAAATTTTCATTACGATAACAAACTTCATGATAATGTTTATAAATAACTTATATTCTCATAAATCTCTATTTCTTATGAAGTTCTTGGTTCAAAAAAAGATTTATTATTTGATACTTATTATTTTATATTACTAGCATTGCTAACAACAAAAATACTTTAAAGAGTAGGTGACAGAAAATGATTAATATTTAAAAAAATATACGTTATAAAATTTGAATATTTATTTCAATTAAAAAGTTGTTGACCTTTTTTAAGAAATAAGATCAATTAACGCTTATACATTCCTATGAAGAATTTAAAAGGAGAATTGGGTGCTGTCATTGAATGGCATTTACGTTGCGGTAATACGTGCTTAAAAAAATAAACGTATTCAGAGTAAGTGGGCACGTGAGGAGCGTGCAGTTTTGTAGGTGGGTATTTGCCTATACAAAATGTAGGGGAAGAACAGCGCATTCGTACATTTAATGACATTGAGCTTATTCTCGTAATAGAACACGAAAGCAAGGCAAGACGAAAGTTTTGAAAAATGTACTATGTTGCGGAAAATATGTATTATTGTATATAAAATACGTATAAGTGTTTGTATACTCGTAGGATGTTTATTTAATACGTTGAACTGGTATATGATAATTTTTATCTCATAAAAAACTGATAATCTAATACTAGAGCAACATCTTATATTATAGTTGCTTTCTCTAAAATATCTGATGAAAATAATGAACTCAAAATTAGTTACTTCTAAAATTAATAGACTCGGTTCAAAAAAAATAAATACTTGGTGAACTAAGATTTTGTAAACTGATATTAACTCTGTTATTATAAGCTCAAAGTATTTATTCTTCGTGCTTCCACCCAAAACCAACAAACTCTTCTCACACTTCGAAAATCTATGTTTCTGAAAAAGCTATCGTATGATAAGGCAGTTTGTGATGACCAAATCTAATAAGTATGTTATAGTTATTAGCAAAACTGAAACTGTCTGAAAACTTCTTCATTTCCTCTATGCGTGGAATTTTGTTGTGCGCGAGTTGAGGGTGGTTGAGAGTGAAGATAATGGCATTTTAATACGGGCCCCGGCGGCATAGTGACACGAAGGAGGCTTTGCGAAGGCTTTGAGGAAGAAAAAAAGTCACGCTCTCCCCCGCGTGAGCTCAGTTTGGCGGTTTGGCATTTCAGTCTTACCCTCTGGGGTGGAAAATGCCAATTCCGAAACACTTGCAAGTATAAAAGAAGCGTTTTTTATTGGCCGTAAAAATATTTGCACATACATATAATATTTTATACTGATATTGCGTTATGTGCTCAATTGTATTAAGTATTGTAGAATAATGTTATTTTTGTAAATATACGAGTACAACATAATTAAATAATATATGCGTCAGTCAGTTTGGTTTCAAATGAATAAAAAACTGTACAAATGCTTGACGTACTTTTTCTTCTTGTATTAAATGTTCTTCTCTCCTTTTAAATATTATTGATATAATTATAAATACTACTAATTTGAGTTAATAATATTATAATATCAATAAAATTTAGTACAACACTTACCTCAAGTTCACTCAATTTTTTATAATAAGCTCTTTTTTCTTCATTTCTTTGTTAATAGAACATCAAAAATATAATTTTTACGTATATTCATTAGCTTTTAATATAAAATTTTGCTTTAGTTCTTCTCAAAACATATTATTTATGCCAAAAAAAAGTATTGTTTAAAAAATGTAGAACATAGTATAAACTTTTCAAATGTACCTAACATTTTTTGTGAAGATTTGCGTTTATTTATTCGTATCAGTATTTTGATTTGAAAATCGTCAGTATTTTTAGATATTACAAACACAATGAATTTATATTTAAATATGTATATGAGGTTATCAAGATCAACACAACCTTTTATTTATTTCTGTCTTTATACGCAAAAAATAACGGGGAAACATACATTTTTGCAATAAATCTTTATTCCAAGCAAAATTGTCATGGATTGTCTACCTCGGCAGTTCACCAGGTATCATATAGTATTTCTTGTGATGTTTGTGTTAATTTTTATGCAGATATTACTTGTATGAATTCTCATTACTTAAAAAAAAAACGAATTTGACGTGAAAAATTATACGAACGTTCTCTACCTTTGTGTTTCAAGCATTTTTTTTTTTTGCATTTGTGAGTGTTTATTTGCTAATGTTATCTAATAACGAAATAACTGTAATTTTGTACGGTGTTTTATCATGCAATATTTTGTGCATTACTGTCAAATAAAATTAAGCTTAAAACTGTGTTTTTAAAATATGCAAAAAAATGTATAATTAAATAATTTAAATGAAAATTCATACAATTCAAAATTTTCGCAGCAATTATTTAACAACTCAAACAGAAATATGACAGTACGAGTACTTTTATCATCATTTACAAATGATATTTTTACTGATTATTTTTGTATTGAAAGAAACTACAATTAATTAATTCCTACTAGAGACTTTTCTAAATTAATAATAAAATTATTTAGCAATCATAAAGCTTTTCGATAGTGAGAACATGTTTTTAAATGAATTCTCATTATATTGAATGCATGTTTAATATTTAAAAATATAAATTCACACTTGCCTTCTTGAAAATATTTAATTTGTAAGAAAACGATTAACTTTTAATTAAATACGAATACTGAGATATTTATTTTGTAGGGTCTTGCGCTCGCAATCAATTGCATTATAATGATAGATATATTTTTAGAACAAGTGAAACTCACTGTTTTCCCAGGAAAGGATAAATAACAAAATTAGAATTGAAATTGAGTTTCTTGAAAAAACTCGTCATCGTGCGCTCGCACATGCGAAAAAAACACTTCAAAGGCTTTGGGAAGCGATACTCTCCGATTCAGGCTTACGTTGCATTTGACAAGTAGCAACAAACTTAAAGCTACCCCTTCTTAGTCTCAAAAGGGAAACGTCGATGCAATTTCAAGAAGCATTGAAATACCGCTGTTCTTTGCCGGTTGCGCGGTTCAGAAATAATAGCAAAAAGTCACCGGCGACTGAAGTGTACTAAAGTGGATACCTCTCGCGCCTGAAAATTCTCGAAAGCAAGACTCCTTACACGGGTAGCGAGCTCTCCCACCGGTAACGAAATAATACCTAGCCATATTTTTCTTCTAATTAAACTGCGCAATCTGTGAAAGCCATTATTTTCACCATTTAATCTTGCGCTTGCTAGTGGCTTTAGTTACAGATGCCTTTAACCGGTTTCAGTAGTAAGGTGAACAGAATTTCTGTCTGTAAATGTGTTCTGTCTGCAAACTTTTCAAGTATTACATATTTAATGATAAAAACTTAAACTTTAAACCGTTTAACTATAAAATTACCATGTTTTGAAATAGGTTTGAAAATAAGTCATGAGTATTACGCTTTCATAATTATTATACATTAGTATTTTACCTATTTTACAAAGCAGTATCTAAGTGTATTAATAATAATGATATCCTCCTCTCTTATTTAGGACATCGATTTACTTCATGAAGGATGCAAGTTCAGGTTCACAATATAAAAACTTGTTTCTATTTCACATATTACGCGTTTATTTATCACAAACGTCGCCCGCCATAGCGAACGCCCAAGGTGCGCGCACTATGACGGCCGCGAGTCAAACTTCAACTGCCAACTCCTCGCGCGTTTTGACTGACAGTGCGTTCTGACATCTGACGGCAGACATACCAGGTAAATATGACAGTGGCCCACATGAAATGGACCAACTGTCATAACAAACAAGATGGCGCATGCAAACGCCGTGCAACATCATACAATTAATAGATGTGCATATCAGGCGATCGAACAAAAATAAGAGACAAAAGATCACTTTGAGAGGTTTTACGCCATCGGCCTAAAGGAGCTATATCAAGCTCAAAAGTTTAACTAAAAAATGTTAATCCGCTTTACGTTATACGTAGAATATTTAATTTAAAAGTTAATTTTATTGTCAAATCACACCAATGCCTGTCACAAAAATTATTAAAAACATAATTATTTTAATACAATACTTTTAATTTGTAACACACAATGTGATATTTAATGTTAATTCATTGTAAAATATAATACCATATCACTAAAAATATAATTAAATGTAATGAATAAAATAATTTCAAAATAATTAAATTCTTATTAGTTCAATTTATTTCTAAATACTAGTATGTAGAGGAGCATTGATGAAATTTACATGAATTGCTCTCTGTTAACATGCTTGTCTGATTAAATTTTCCACAAGAGAGACTCACAATCGGCCAACAATTCAATAGGCAGTACATGTCAAAATGGAATTGTTCTTCATTAATATATATTACGAGCTAGTGAACTTTATAAAATATTATTTTTATTTCAATGCAGATTATTTTTACATTAAAAATTATTTTTTTATTGGTATATTGTATGATCATTGTTTTTTTTACAAAGCGACATGCTTTAATGCGATAAAATTTGCAACCGTGCAACAAAGTACCTAATGATCCCTTTTATTGAATTTTATTATTTTTGTAATAATTTTTTGAGTTTAAAAAACATAACAAACAAATACATTTCATATTTTGTACCTTACTAATCAGGAAAAGGTCACAAATGTATGCTCAATCGATCCATTTTGGGTATCAATCTCAGATAATGTTGTGATATGAAATATTTTTGTGTAAATTACGCCTATAGAATGTTTTGAATCCCAAAAATTTCGTGAGTACTTTAACATCTTACTCTATAAATAGCGGAATACTATAATCAAATCTCCAATCCTTAGAAGAAAAAGTTCCCAGAAATAAAGTTTGATAACTTAATCTTTTCTACGAAAACCACCACTCACACCCACAACCGACTGACTCGTCTCACGCTTTCAACATCTGTACACGGTTAATGTTTATAGATCAAGAACTGTCAGTTTTCAAAATTACTTTATACATACTACCGGTAAGCTTTGAAATGCTTTTACAGTACCTGTTTTCATTTTCATATATTCTGGATTTCTTCAAAAATTGTCTTCAAAATCTTATAATGTATCCAATAATTTGAGATGAGATCAGAATATTTTCCTATAAACTAAAAAGCAAGGATACTGTATTTACATTTGGCTAAAACATTTAGAGATACGTTAAAACGAAAAAATAATCCAAAGATGTATAAAAAATGGTCACTGTTGGAAGTTTTCTAGCTGTAGATCGCAAAAATATGTGATGAAGGTTATACAAAAACTAAATTTAATAATGGAAAAACCATTTTCCTAACTTGTATATCTACTTACATCTGGTAGTTTCTACAATATATTAATAAATGTCATTTTTTTCTCTAAGCTAAAAGTAAATACTAGAAAAGTGCACTGTACTCGTATTTGAAATAAATATTTTCGCTATTTTTCCAAACCGAAAACAAACACAACAAATTTGTACCCCATGTAGAGTCCAGTCAACCTAGCTTAGCATCATTAAAGTCCACTGGATTCAACAATTTGCGCTTTCCCGCATTGGTTTCCGTAAAGATACAAAAAAAAAAAGATTTGTTCCGATGGCGTAGTTATTAGGTGCGAAAAACTATTCTTTGGTGTATCATCCAAGTTGCTTTTATCTCGTCGCTTCTCCTCGTAGTTTTATTTACGTGGCATTATGCGGCTCCGCGGTCTCTGTCCATGAATAACTTAAAAGTTCGGTGCTCTGCGGTTAAGGCTGCCCGGCGGTCCGAGCTCTGGGAGTTATGTTAAGTGCACCGGTATACTGCGTTTTGTATGAACTTTCACGGCTTGCAGAAACATTTCGTATTCTCCGGCTATCAGTTTTCAGCTGAAAATAATCTGAAGCAGCGTATTGTGAATAATGTTTTACTACTCTTTCGTTGTTCTTTAGAAACAGGGGGTGGAGATTCTCTATCAAACACATTACAACCAATATAGAACATATTCACGAATCAGCAATGCAATTGACAAAATATCTAATATTTTTATTGAAAAAATTTATGTTTTATATTAGAATTTTAATTTTTCGCCAAAAAAATATTTAATTAATTTACGAGTACTTAACAATCATTTGTAAGTCATATTTTATCAAGAATACTTTATTTATAATACTTTTTGAATGATTTTTACTCTTTATGTGTTCTATACGAGTATCTGGAACATCCCAAATTGACGCTACTCAGTTCTTGCAGTTTCCACTGTCCATTTTTAACTATATGACATCTCTGCACGCGATGACCTATCTGGTAACATGTATGGTTCCCGACGACGTCCAGAGCAAAGGAGTCTGAGGACATTCAGAAATTCCGCTGTTGTGTCCGAGGCATATTTTTCTGATTTTTGTGGGCATCATTTTGATGGTTATCAGATAGTTAATTCGATACTCCTAAACCTATTTTAACTACAATTACTTTAATTAAAAATATAACATTTTTTCAGTAATTAATACAGTCATATGAGAAAAATATCAAGTATAAATGAGTATTTTTCATTACTTCTTTGAACATTTATCCTTGATTTGACTTTATAATTTTCAGTGATTTAAAAAAAGTCTAGTAAGACATATAATCTACTTTTTGTCTCTAATAAATTAAATTCATTAGAGACAAAAACATAAGTTGATAGATCTAATACGATCAAAATTTTGGATCAAAAATATTTTTTCCTCTAAGCTAAAGGTAAGTACTAGAAAAGTGCACTGTAATCGTTTTTGAAATAAATATTTTCGCTATTTAATAATCCAGCCACCTTAATAAAGTCATACTGAGAGTCCTTGATAAAAAATACGATGTCTTTATGTTACCAGTTTATTCAGTATTCTATTGCCTGTTATCTTATAATTATGCAACCATTTAATAACTTGAAACTTGTTTCCGTTTATATATTGACATCCTCCTCTCTACGATTTCACGTCACCGGGATAATTATCGGATCACGTGGTGGAAGTATGAGGTGCAGATTAACAACACACAGACTTTTTCCGAAGCACATTGACATATATTTTTGATAAAGACTAGGTTTCCCCAATCGACCATAACATGGCGTTACTTTTACCTTAGTCGATCGGGACTTTAACTCACGACTGAGCGCGCTCGTGATGGGCTGTCGCCCTGCACCGCAAGTGGTGATCTACGTAACTAGTCCTCCTAACGGCATTAGAAAATGACGACACATACATGTACGACAAGCGACCAGAAATAAGAGACAGAAGATTGTTTATCAAGGTTTTTGGTACCAGTCAGCAAGGGCTATATCATGTTGATATTATAACAAACGTGTACTTTATACGTATAATTTTCATCACTCATGGATTTACCAGTGCTATCTTTCTAATATTTTATTTGTTCCATCATTTCGTTGTAGAATATAATAATCCTCGACGAATGCTTGGGTGATATGCAAAGTGTTCAACGTCCATTCTCTACGTTTTGTCCGAACTTCAGCCTTGCGATTGAAGTCACGTATGGAACTTGGATATACTCGCATGTGTGAGAATTGTGTATGCAGAACAGTTTCTATTTGCCCGCCGGAATATTGCGCTTGGAATTGCGCAATATAATTATTTGAGTTACCATTGATGTCATTTGGCTTATCGAGACAGCACGTGTTAATTGAACGTCAGTATCTGTTGCAATGAATATTGTAATAATGATTGCGAGCTTAAAGAGGATATGATTTAAAATTTAATTATACAATTTATTTGTCTCTAACCAAAAAGGTTTTTTGTGAATAATATGTACTTGTTGCAAACCCATAAATTATGTGAATCTATGATTATAATTAATAACTTAATAGCCAGTAGGTAAGTTCTGTTACCTTTATAATGGACTGTCCGATTAAAGTTAAGCCGTTGCTTGGATGGACCAGTTCTGATCCAAAATATTTACAATCATTTAAAAATAAATGTGAAATAAAAATTAATGTTTTTGTTTTTATTTTTATTAAAAGTATTCTCTTAATAAAGTTAAAATTAGGTTTTTCTTATAAAAAAGTGTAAGAGTGCTACGATTTGTTTTCGATAGTATAATATTTTAATATATTAATGTCACAATGTTAAATTGTATTTTTTGGTTAAGTATTCAATCACATAAATTCTCACATATGCGAGTGTAGTAGCTGCTTATATTTTCAGCTTTGTAGTATTTGATTATCTGATCCAACTAAATCGCTATATTGATTATTATATTATTATTATTATTATATCGGAATTTGTATAGCACTTTTTAATAACCGAATGGTCATTCCAATAGCGCTTCTTTGCCTCTCTGAGTAGAAAGGTGGGTCTTGAGTCTGCTTCTGAAGGATGACTCCGCTTAAAGTTCACTTATGCTTTCTAGCAGCGAGTTCTCGGCCATTGGTGCTGCGTCATGTTTACTTAGACATCACATCTATTGCTGCCAGCCTTGGTGGTTGCACATCACAAATCCAATAATTAAGGTATATTCACTCAAGAGGTGACCGTCGCCGTTGGGCGCCAGGTCCGTTCTCTCGTTGTGAGTATTGTTACGTATTCTTTATATATGGCGGACGATGTCGAACGTCAGTCTTTGTTGAAGACAACACACAGAGGTTAAAAACTGCTGAGTAAAACAGCAGATAAAATTGAAACTTGTTATGAGTCGTTATAAAGCTACAAAACCTGAAAAAATTACGTACTAGAATTAAAATTCGGAATAATCTGGAGCAACAAGTTGTTATATGCGCTCAAAGAAGGTGATATCAGCATGATATAGCCCTTGCTGACTGGTACTGAATACCTCGATATACAATCTTGCGTCTCTTATTTCTTTTCGGTATTACCTTCGTATGAACATGGCTGCTGTAATTGGTGCGCCATTGATTCCGTAGATTGCCACTTGCGACGTTGGGCGACATCCCATTACGAGCGCGCTTAGTCGCCAGTTAACTCTTGTCCGACCCGGCGCAACGCCATGAACGGTCGGATAAGGAAATCAAGTCTTTATTCAAAACAAATGCGAATTGTGCTTCAAAAACAAGTTTTTTTGCTTTGTGATCTGCTCTTGCATCCTGCCACCACGCAATTCGATAACAAACTTAGAGAGGAGGATGTTAAAGGAAATATAAATAATTGTCGAAAAGAGACCGTTCAAAATTTTTGGAAATTGTAGGGAGTTGGTGAATGCAACCCAATTAAGTGAGTAGAAATATCTAAATAGAAGCAGTTCAGAAATTTGATAAAGAAGTTAGTAAGAAAGATAAAAATATAAAGCGAAAAACATGTACATGATTTTTTTTTACCGTAAAAGCACAAAAATACACTCGTTTATTTTATAAATAATGTACAGAGTTTATTTTCTTAAAAGGAATGTGTTTCTGAAAGCAATTCATTTGATTTCAGAAACACTGCTGATTCGTTTGCACTCATTGATATTAACTATTCAACGAACTCAACTGTAAATACGATAAAATGAACTTTGCCCATTGCTCAAATGAATTGAGTAGTTATAGTATAACCTAATGGTGAATTCCGTTGTTACAAGATTAACATTTTGGCGCCGTAATGTAGGCAATTTCCATAGCTGCAGAAAATTGCATTTGCCACAAAGTTAGGCGCTTTATGAAGCCCGTAAAGCGGCTCTAATCAGGTTACTTTGCGCGAATGCAGCTTATAACCAATTTACATATAAGGTTAACATAATTTATTTACCATTCAACTTTAGTTATTTAATATAAGTCACGTATTAAATAAGTTTATTTTAATATTAGTACTAACAGAACTAAGTTGCGTGATTAAAATAATTTATTAGATGTCCAAGAAACCCCAGTTTCCTCATATTAAATTGTTTCCAGTTTGAATTTGATTGATCCAATGATTAAAGTAATAATTTTTATACAATTAACAATATCAACGTTTGTATATCTCTAACAAGATTGAAAAAACCGTATAATAACAATAACTTGTGACTTAATTTGTGTTAAAGGACATGAATATGGACTTAGTTGGAACATGTTTTCTCAGGTGATGTAGCAGAAAGCAAATCTTTATTGAAATTTATTTGATTTTTTTGTGTTTATAAATCTGTGGAGCATTGATATACAAAGCTGAATTAAGACAGCTGAGGATTATAGCTGCTAGAATACTTTATTACAGTTATTTGTAATCGCTCTAAAATAGGGATTAGAAAAAAAGATAAAACACCATTAACTGAAAAAAATGCAAAATATATTGAGTTTAAAACTTTAAATGTTTTCAATTATATTGTAATTAAAAAAAATATATTAATAAAAATAATGTTTTTATTAAAAATTCAATTAAAACGGTCAAATTATGAGTGATTATTGCAGTAAATTCACGTCTGCGTAATTCTCACTCTTCCTTTTAATTTTTAGTTTCAGGCGTTCTCATTCCACGGCAAACAAACTGTTTTCTTCACCCAACCAGCACATTTCCGGTCGGCACGTCTTCCGTTCTGAAACGGCTGCGGCATTCTTTCAGCTTTTCAGGATGTGTTGCGTGCCTGTTTATTTCATTACGCGACGATACAATCTAATCTTCCCCTAATTTATCAACAGCGGATAGCTTGAGCCGTGATAGCCTTCCATAATACATTCCAACTGCGGAAGAGCTCATTTTTTTTTTGCCCACGTAAATGCGAAATTTCAGGATATTACACCCAATGGGAGATGCTAGATAGGCATGTCTAATTCAGCTACGATAATATATTTTTAAGTGATTTAAACTCTTACATGTAGAAAAGACTTTTATCTTTACACTGCGAGCTGGATTTTTTATTGTTTTACGACTGATAATTAATACAATTATTTTATTAACTAAGAAAAGATTTCCTTATAACTGTTACATCAAGCAAGTTTGCCAAGAAAAATCAAATAATTTTGCTAAACTTAGTAAGCGATTATATCGTCATCAACAGCTTAAAGGAACTTATAATATATATTTTAATATATTTTAAGTCCTCATGAACTAACTTAAAGACAAATATTACTAATGCTCAACTAACAAAAACTTATCTTACCTATCGTTTATGTATAAAACATGAAGTATTTATATTATAAGAAATAATTAAATTGTACGTACAATTTAAAAAATTAACTAAAGAAAATAACTTTTAATGTTAATTTTATTAATTAAGTTGTAATATTTGAAATATTTTAATAATTTCGTCAGTATTAAAAAACATATAATAAATCTGCGGCAAACGCTTAATGTCATACAAAATAAAAAAAATATCTTGCGGATCATCTAACGCTTGGCCCGGCGGCATACGGAAAATTTTCAATTTAAATAAATTCGTCTTTAAAAATACGATCACTGAGCTCTCAGAGTCTTTTATTAAATTTCCTTATTACAATTGCTTTCCTGGTAGCTTGTGACAGAGTAACTGGGATTACCCAGCCACATCACAACTAAGAGAAAAAATATTCCATTTGATATCATGGGGTGGAAACTGAGATTATTTCGAGTCTTTCGAAATTTTCGTTCTTTTTGTAGAGTACAACAGTTTTGATTTATAAAAGTGAGTAAATAAAACGTTTTATGGTAAGTTTATTCAAACATAAGATTACTTATACCTTTTCGGTAGAAGAATTCGGTTCAATGTCACTAATATATGCGTCTGTTGACTTCTCTTTTTGTTTTCCCATCCCAGGTGATCGTACTTCCAAGGTATACAAACTCTTTTGCACCTTTAGGGCTTACTCTCAGTATTGATATATTAATGCTCTGCTGCTCATTGCAGCTTACTCTCATGATTTTGCTTTTTGTGCTGCTTATCTTCATATTAAAGTTAAAATGAAATATGTTTTCCATGGATATCAGCGCTTCAGTGATTTTGTCTTTAGTTTCAGCATCAGGGCAATATTGTCAGCAAACCTTAAATAAGTAAATAAAACGTCTTATGGTAAGTTTATTAGAACATAAGATCAGTTATACCTTTTGGTGGAAAAATTTGGTTTAATGTCACTTATATATGTTAAAACTTATAAATTATTGTCGAAAATAAAATAAATATTAAATTTATATAAATCCACAAATTAATAAAATTGAAAAAGTTTACAAAGTTTACCTTGTACTGCTATTTTTTCATTCTAAATAAAACTTCAATAAAATGAGGTATCATCATCATCAGCCTGCATCCTCTCACTGATGAATGTAAGCCTTTCACATGAGTCTCCATCCTCATCGATCCTCTGCCTTCCATATTCAGGCCACTATTTTTCTGATGACGTAAGTTCATCTTGCAGGGGGACTGTAAAATAGGAATATATAAATACTAAAATTTGCTTTACAAATTGATCCCATATGTATTATCAGAACCATGTTTCTCTCCTAATCCTAAGCATGCATTCGGAAGCTAAACCGAATAAATTTCATGTATAATTTCGAAAAGTATTCCAAAAAACGTTGAGATCTTGGAGACTTAATGATAGGTCATATATATATTTTGCTCTCTTGTGGCTTTCAAAAAATTACTCTAGAATAGTGTCTTTTGACTGTAAAATGCTAAGGTGCCGTTATCGCTCCATTTATGTCATTAATTATAATTAATGGGTCAATATTAAATAACAGTACAAAAAAATACTAGACAATTAACTAAATCTTTAATTAAAGAGACAATTTTTTTTATATCGTATTACAGTGACTTTGTGAATATTTAATAATATATAGAGAAATTACGTCATGTATCATTTTAAAGTGTTGTCGGGTGAAAGCGGGTTAAGTAAGAAAATTGATAGCTTTTGTAAGCTCCTTCCTTGATACCGCACTAGCATATGCAAAAGATAATAAGTTTCAGGAGATAAGGTGTGGTGATTAATTTCATAATCTCGCGCTGAAAAACTTTTCAGGGATGGAAAATCTTTTCTCGGTTAAATTTAAAGATTTTTGACGACACCCGCGACGCTCAGTTAGCGATACCATAAAGATAATTTCCCTAGCGGTGCAGGAAACAATTTAATTTAAAAAAAGATTCCCGTTACAAAATGAGATTTTCTCCCAGTACAATCAGAATGTTTTATAGCTGTACCGTGACAAAAAGTACATTTTTCTTTGATTAATTTATCAGCTCTGAATTGTTGCATTACTTAAGCCTTATTTCAAATTCTTTATCACAAAATATATTTAAATATTTTTAGGAAATTTATGTTTTTACAAATTCAATTATTATCTTGAGCATATGGTAGACAATACGATAATCTTCTTCCTATATCCGTTCCATATCTGGCACATATGGTTAACATGAATTGGCGCCACTTTCCTGGTTCAAAGACATATTCACTTGAAGGTCAACATGCAAATATATTGTAGATGGTTCATAACAACCACCAGAGCAAAAGTCTGAGAAATTAAAGAGCGGAATCTGTAGAATTCGAAGAATATTTTTGGATGATTTATTGTTCTGGCTTTTAAGGCAATTGGATAATTGGCCTGAATCTTCCGAAGTACAGACTATTTTGTCCTAAAGTCTTCACCCGATTTTTAATGCCGGTAAATTAAATGAGTAAAGAAATAATTTTTTTATTTTTTAAAGTGGCAAACTGGTCGACGGGCATAAACTTAAATATTAATAAATCATATAAATGTCAAATATTTGCGTAAAAAAATAATAAATGGATTTAAAATAAATAAATTACGAAGCTTTGGCTTAGAAATTGTATTTTGAAATCACACAAATGCAATTTTGAATACCTCATCTATTGGTTGCAGTGCTCAATTCCACGTAGGGGACTCTCTTAGTGTTCCAAATCCATTTAGTTTGCGGGAAGAGAGGTAAAGGAAAGTCACATCCAATATGTTGCACCAACATGTTGTGGGGAATAATGTAATTGAATCTATCAGGTGTGGGATAGGAAAACGACCTTTTTCTCGACAGAGGAGATAATTTGGATAGAATGAGGTAAAACTCATCATTGGCGTTGTTAACTTATTCGAAGGCCCAATCTTCTCACTTTTAAATCATTTAATACGTTTGTGTACGAAACGAAACCACTGATTTTTTGTAATACATGCAGTTAAGAACAATCGCCATATAAATAATACATAGAAGTTATATGATCAGTGTTAAATTTTCGACTTTAAGAGCAGCGTAAGTGGCTTAGCTATCTTCGCGTTGGATAAAAAATTAAAATGGTGTTGTAAAAACTGCGTACTTCAAATCCTTGCATCTGCAGTTTATTTTTCTTCAATTTATTGATGAGAGAAATTTCATATAAAATTATGTCTGCTGTGAATTTGTATGTTTATTAGTTGGTTAATATTAAAGATAAATATTTATTTATTTACCTTGTGTACATGGATCACGTAAGATAAGTTCTCTGTTAAGGATAAGTGTAGTTTCGACTAACTCGTAGCCTTTCTCAATCCATCACTTGTTAAGAGACAACTGAGCTACATAGTACTTTATAACTGATCGAACCCATTTTATGTAGGAGAGGGGAAAGGGTGAGTCTATCAGGGAATTTACTTTATAAGTGGTTAATATTGTTAAAGTCTTCATTGCTTTATAAACTATACAGAATTGAAAAAAACGTATCCCAAACATAATAAAAGTTTATCATCATAATGCAATGCTTGTGCATGAGCATTGAGTAAATCATTTTTTTGCAATGAGTTTGCATAAATAAGTTTAAGTTACAACTGCATTCAAGTTTGCTGCAGTATAATTTATGAAGCCATTATTATTGTTTATTTTAAAGAAATAAAGTTGTTTCGAATTATTCTGCTGCAATAATAAGTATCAGGAGATTATTAAAGGAAAACTCGAAACGAGCGAGTAAAACAATTTTAAAGCTTGTTACGGGAGAATTCATTTTATTGCATTTTTATTTAAGAGTTTTGACATCCTCTAGAAACTTTATGTGAAAACTTTCCGCAGCATATTTCATAAGTGGGGTCAAAAGTTTCTTATAAAAGGAATAGCATTTAAAAGTTCTAGAACTTGCCGCTGAGCTTTGAGCAACTTATTACTGGAGTATCTCTTGTCTTAGCTCCCGTGGGTGTAACGTGCTTCATATAAAATTCATGTATAGATTATACGTATATGATAACCATAACTTTTGAAAGCACTGAAAAACAATATAGTATTGTAAATGTGATAAATAATTTCCTTTTCATATTATTTATTGTATGTTGAAACTGAAAAAAATTAAACACGAATTGAGATATCAAATAATTCTTTAAATACTGTTGAAAAACTACAGTGGATGTCACAAAATATTTATTTAAAAATAAGAATGGTGGATATATGGACCAAGCGCTGCATATGAATTTTTGATCGACATAGTAATTAGACAAAAGCCCTACTTTTAGTGAGTTTGAATGACATCCAAGAACTAGCAAAAGGAGCGTTGTCCGAACCCTGTATACGGAAGGTAAAAGATCAAAGAGGATGGAAACTCATACGGGAGGCCTACGTGTAACAGTGGACGTACACATGATAACTACTAAATGAGTACATTTATTTTATAAGAACATTTTTTATAATCCCTTACACGTTCTCTTGTGGCATTCCATTACATTAATCAGCGAGATATGTCATTTTTTTTTAACCGACTTTAGTATAAAAGTCTGCTTTGTCCTTAATTTTACAACATCGTCACTCACAAACTCTGTTTCAAAACTTGTTAAGCAGCTGCAATGGTTTTTGGTGAGAGGCCAAAATATGCAGTCGTCAAGAAAAAGGTATGATGTATGCTCCATATTTGTAGCATATAAACAGCTCAAATTGCTGGTTTGTACAGTAACGTAAGCTAAGATTGTCTATACCTTGTTCCAGAATAACTGTATATCTGTAAGTTCACATGGGAACATTAATGGTTTTCAGGAGCCTCCAGGGGAAGAGCCTTGAGCCTTAGCGAACTTGCATAAACTGCGGCTGATAAATTTTTCAACATCCGTGACCATTGAAAACCCCCGTTAAATTAATAAAGCTCAGAAATTAATGACAGTTTTAATCAATATTTTACGTACGAAACATCAATATTTCACACCTAATCGAGGGGTTTAAAGAGCTTAGAAAAATATTAAATGACATATTTCAATCAATTTTATTTTACTTTTTATCGAAGCTTGAACTCACGATCTAGTAAGCTTAAATTTATGGTGAACTGCACGTTATTCCTTGTTTCCAAGCCAATGAATAGTCTATTAATCATTATTATTTTCCGAGCCAAAGTCCGAACGGGCGGAATAACGAGAAAATGTCTGCCACTGGACCGAGAGCCGCTTTCTTCTATCGATGCGACTGGCCTCGGTGAAATACGGCGCAGCATCTTTGTTTTATAGTCCGGCCGGACTTCCCTTACAAAGTGCTATCCGCAAATATTTTTCAAGGGATTTGCGAGCGGATTTGCTCCTCTCTCTTCTACGGCTCCTCTCTCTTCTACGGCTCCTCTCTCGGAAATATGCATCCTCAAGGGGCGATATCAAAAGTCGGACGGATCAAGGCAAGGCGATGTCTCGATTTCCTGAAAAATACCAAAGTTAATATTCTTTCGATGAAGCAACTCCAGGCCATTTTCTATTATGAAATCATAATATATTTGTTGGCCACTAATATAACACAAATTTATTTTTACATTTTTTTATGTTTCTGCATTATTTCCATATTTATTTATTTGTTATATAAAGTCAGTATGACGAAAATTAGGCATAAAAATACTTGGGGAAACAGCATAATTATAATTACAAATTAATTTTAATTAAATAAAAATAGTTTTGTGTAAATAAATGTGAATCAAAACTAAATATTTTTAGTTTATTAATTTTTAAATTAAAATTAATTTAGAATTATAAAAAAAAAACTATAATTAATAAAGGCATTATTAAAGATTTGAAAAAAGACAATGAAACAAAGAATACAGAACATACAAAGGTACAACCAATTTAACATAGATATATTGTGTAACGGAGACAAATTAAGAAAAGTTCATATAATTTTCATAACGAGTCTTTAAAAATCATGATCAACACAAATTATCTTCACGTCCTATGTATTGCTTTTTTGGTGAGATGTCAAGACTAACAACTTGAAAGAAAAATTGGTGATAATGCTGATGCTGTATAGTCGACAAACTATGTTTAATCAACGACAATATCATGTAGAAAGCGCATTCTCGTTCAATTATTGAATTTAACCAACATAGTACGCACAATAAATCTTAAAACCGTTAAGCGCTTGTTCCATAGAGCGTTCTGTTGGTTATGTTGAGCTACTTTTTTTCACCAAATGGTAGAGGCTTCTTAAGTTATCTGATCTCTTTAGAAATTACAATTAACAAACTGAACCAAAAATACGCCTCGGATACTACAGCAACCGTCTCTTCAAGTACCTGGGTTTCTATCCTGGAGAATATCTGGAACCACTTATGTCAGCATATAATTTATTTATTACACAGAACAGAAGCTCCAAGATAAAACTTTACAAAATAATTAGAAACAGAACATAGAATTTAAAATACATACAAAAGATAATAAAAGATAAAAATAACATAAAAGAAGAAGAAGATGACACGTGTCAAAGATCTAAAGACTTGGAGAACAATACCATCGACAAAAGAGGAAAATGATGTAAGAAAAGGATCGAGGTGTGCTGATAGGCCATTTAGGAGCGCCATTACCGTTGTACCAAATTGAGTGCTTGAAGCTCCACAAGCATTAACTGGTATGAAAAAAAATGAATGGCTACGAGCACGGGTGTACTTATCTGGAACATAGAAGTTAAAACATTCAAGAATCCCAGGGTTGTGAATTGAACCGCGAAGAAGAAGGAATGAAGGTTTGAGAGTAGCAATTATCCTCCGGGACTCTAACGAATGGAAAAAAAGCATCCCTAGAAGAAAAAGAGTTGGGTAATGTTTGGAATTAATAATAATATATGTTTACATACATAAAGGACTTTTGAGTGAATTGTATTGGGAGAAGGCATTAACCAGGGCACTGACTGTAATGAGTGGCAGCGATTTGTAGATACCATATGTTTCAGACCCGGAACGGAAAATATCATAAATCGTAGAAGATATTGACGATCATAATATTTACATAAATCCAGCCTTATACAAAAGTTCAGACAAATAAGTTTACTGAAAAATTGTACAAGTTGGACCACGGAAGTAACGGCAGCCGGAGTATACGATGCATATTTTTAGGTGATTTATTTCGATATTTTTTGTATTAAATTTAATGATATAATTTTGTTAAGGATATTCATTAATTTATATTTCGAACAAAATTGGTCTGAAAATGAACATGGATAAAACAAAAGCCATTATTAATAGTCATATTTCAGACCTTTGATCCTATTTCCATTGGAGGAACAGAAATAGAGGTTGTAAACGACTATACCTATCTGGGACAAGTAATACAACTAGGGCGAAATAACTTCTCAAAAGAAATCGACAGGCGCATACAACTGGGATGGGCAGCATTTGGAAAACTAAAGTACATTTTTAAAGCGAAAATTCCGCAATGCCTTAAAACTAAGGCGTTTAACCAATGCGTCCTCCCTGTATTAACTTATGGCGCAGAGACGTGGAATCTGACAGCAAGTCTTACCCATAAAATAAAAGTCACCCAGCGTTCTATGTAGAGATCCATGCTCGGAGTGTCGCTAAAAGATAGAATCCGAAACGAGGAAATACGCAGAAGAACTCAAGTAGTGGATGCTACCCAACGAATAGGCACACGCAAGTGGCAATGGGCAGGACATATCTGTCGAAGAGACGACGGTCGATAGGGAAGAAAAGTATTGGAATGGCACCCAAGAACTGGCAAACGAAGCATTGGCCGACCCCCTGCAAGATGGACTGACGATATAAGAAGAATAGCGGGAGTGACCTGGATGCGGAAGGCGGAGGATCGAAGAGGATGGAGACTCATGCGGGAGGCCTACGTTCAACAGTGGACGGACACAGGCTGATGATGATGATGATGATAAACTATTTACTTCTGTGGTCAACATCTGGAAAAAAAGTGTGTCAAAATAAGCAACCCTTTTTTTTTCGTTTCGTTTTTTAGTTTCGTGTACGATGTGCCCGAATCCAGTTCGGGCAAATCACCTAGTCAACAAAATACCTTACCGAATTGTATTCGGGCAAATCGCACAAGGGGTTAATAAACCTTTTTTGTTAAATTGAAATCATTTGCTTTGCGCATACTTTGCTTGATGAATGCCCGACCATTAGGCCGTTCGCATTATCGTCATCGGTTTTCAAATTAGAGCGTTAACTTTTCTATGTAAAGTGAATTGATATAAATCGAGTCGGCGAGTTTATATTTGTGAGCGGTCAATCCACCGGCGATTATTCTGCCATTAAATTACCGCACGATTTGATGAGGTAAAATCGTTCTTGAGCTAAGCGGAAAATCAATTTGTTATCGATTTGAATAACGATGGATTCGACCATACAAAATTTTAATTTTCTAGCGTCAACAGTTGAAATGCTGCGCAAATCGATAATTTATTCCATACGTTTTTTTAACAAGACCGCATTCTTTATAGAAATCTTCTTCGTGTCAGCGACGTCAAATTATTTTTTCCCAAAATCTGGCAACATCGATAGCTCGAGTGTTGCCCAGCATTGGGTCCTGGGATGTGCAACTTGTTGGGCACATGGAGCAGCATCTTATGGTTTTATAGAAATTTCTTTACAATATAAATCTAAATAAAATGAAGAAGAGATTGTGGTATAAGTGAAGGAATTTATTCGCTTTTTTTCCTTATCAAATGAAGGATATTTTTTTTAAAAATCATTATAAAAAAACAAAATATTTGTAAAAAGCCTATAAATAACATTCGGAATAAATTGGGATGACACATTATATATAATAATGCTTTATATAAAAAAAAAGTAATGTAATATTTCCAAGTCATTTCGAAACCTCCGAAACATTCGGAACTATCTGCTGCTAGGGAATCTCTGGTGGAGAAGATGAACATGTCTCTTGAAAGGGTTTCACGATGGGGTGACCTCAACCTCGTCAGTTTCAACATTTCAAAAAGACAATCATGTACTTTCTCCACCAAGAAGACTGCTATTGATCCTGTATCTTTCAACGGTTGTTCTCTTCCGAAAGCAAGCTCCATCAACATGCTTGGATTATCAATATCGAATAATGTCAAATATTACGAGTCAATTAAGTGTAAAGCCGGTCTCGCTTCCAAAAAACTAGGTGTATTATATAGATCACGTCGGTATTTCAACGATAAACAACTTCTTCTTCTATATAAAGGACAAATCTGACCTATCCTTGAATACGGCAGTCACCTTTGGATTGGAGCCCCAAAATACCTTCTAAGCTTAATTGACTCAGTTCAAAGAAGAGCAATTCGTTTGATAAACAATGACACCCTTACGTCTAATCTACAATCAATGGAACACAGACGTAAGATTGGTTCTCTTAGTCTTTTCTACCGTTATAACCACGGTCGCTGCTCTTCGGAACTTAAAGAACTAATTCCTCCTGCACCCACCCACAGCCGACAAACTCGTCTTACACTTGCCGAACGTCCATACACGGTTAATATATGTCGACCAAGAACTGGCAGCTTCTAAAGTTCCTTCCTTAATGCCGCCGGTAAGCTATGGAATGCTCTTCCAGCGTCTGTGTTTCCTCCTTCCTACAATCTGGATCTCTTCAAGAAACAAATAAATGTACACTTGCAATCTCCCCAACCCACACACAAATACGAACACAACACACGTTTCCCGCATGTAGCGTCCAGCCTCCCTAGCTGAGCGTCATAGAGTGCACTGGTCTTGACCGGTTGTGCTCTCCTGCATGCGCTTACATAAAAAAAAAATATTATGGAGACAATAAACACACATGTTTTTTCTGTTTTATATATGTGAAAATTATAAATGTGTAGTTTTATATATATATATATATAAATATATATATATATTTATATATATGTGTGTCAAGCTTTCTAAATACAAAAAATATATATTCACATTAAAAATGGTTGTAAAGTTTTTGAAAAATGAGAAAGTGGCGGTATGTGTAATATATGCAAAATAAACGGCAATCCGAACATATTAAAAAACAAAATTCAAGAGGAAAAATAATATATAGGAAGCGGCAATAGAAGCTGTCGTTGTTTTGTTTTAGTCTTTGTTTTTATTTAAAACTGTCAACTTTTTTTGCCGCTCCCTGTATGACCAATAACACCTTTTTTGAAAAAAATGAATAAAATTTTTTTTTGATACATAGTATCTTCAAATGAAATTGTATTTAAATTAAAAATAAATATACCAGTAATACCAGTAATACATACCAGTAATAAACACTTAAAATTACGAATGTTACCGAAATAAAAACATTCATAATAAAAAAGTGGATGTGAATAATAAAATCATGAAAAAGGTAATTGAAAAATCGTACAGGCAGTGAAAATGTAATCTTTTCAGTGACAGTACAAAGTTAATTTTGTGTCGCATGTAATATATTAAGTATTTTATAAAAAAGTTATAAATTTATTATAACCACACATCATCGATATTTTTTTACCTTGTTACTTTACAAAATTGCCACTGTTTTATTCACTCTGCGCGGTGCATAATAAATCATTGCATTATCATCCAGTGCACTCACTTATTTTGGACCAGCGTTGAAATTACGGTCGCAATTTTCAATAATAATAATTCTCTTTGAGCTTCCCAGCCCGATACAAAGTGACCGTCTCCAATTATCAACATTACCGACACACGAGGGGATATAGCGGTCATTAGCGGCAGTGTATTAACGAATGCAATCCACCCGGGGACACAGAGCTCGGCGTCATTACCGAATTGTTTGATGTGCAGGTCACAAAGTGACGTTTTGTAATTAGTTTCGTATGTTGACTTAAGCCGGGCTTATCCCTCTGCAACAAGCTAGGGCCGAGCGATGACCAGGCTTTCCTATGCTCGGATCCCGCGATAGTGATTGCGTCGCGGCTTAGCTTATATCCCTTAGACGAAATTGAATTTTAACACCAGACAAACAATTTTATTAATTTTGGTCTGAACGAAACGCTCCTCAATCATCTGGATATCAAAAAAATCACAAAAAAAAACACATAATATTGTTTTTAAACGAAGCAGATTTATGAAACAAATATTTGATATTCATTTTTTATATGCAACGTATATTTAATTAACCCTTAAATTGGCACTCATCGATCCCATAATTGATTTTAAGATTTAATCTTGGTTTTAGGTTTATATAGGGATAGACGGTATAGACGCCGTGCAGTGAAGACGTCTATACCGTCGCTCTTGTTTTAAACAATAAATCGCACTTAAAAATAAAACTTATACACATTCTCTAACACCATCAGAATCGTCATCAAATTCTCTACAAAACGTGCATTATGGTTTATATGCATCTTTAGCGATCGCTCGTTAAACAGCATCGACGCGCAACATCTTTGGCGGAAGATCTCGTGACGTGCCGATGTCGGCCATTTTTTATTTTATTTATATCTCCATGGCAACTCATATGAATCATTTTTCTCTACGAAATTTTACGCAGAAAAACAATTTGCGTTGTGGTTGATGATAATTTGAAAGATCAGATTTTTTGGACCGAATGTTGGCCGGAATAAGCTAACACCCAGCTAACCTCATCAGGTCAAGCTGGTTAGGGCACTCTATTGTCCTGGAGGTAGTAAATGCCCTCCTAAGGCGGATGAACCTTTATGTTCAACGGCATTAGGATGTGGAAATAAAGGGGAAAATACCACATTAAAGGTCTTAAAGACATTCCACGTATCAGCAAAAAAATGATTTCATCTCAAGTAAAATTTTCCGGAGATAAAATAGTCCCCCAATCGGATCTCCGGGTAGGGACTGCTCGAGACAAAACAACCAAGACAAATAAGAAAAACCTTCAGCCAACAAGATATGCCACCTGGAATGTTCGAACATTACTGCAGAACGGCGCCCTAGACGGGAGTATTTGCAGCAAGTATTCGAGGACATGAACTGTAGCGCTTATGCTGAGCTGAAAAGGGTTGCGGAGGACCGAGAAGAATGGAGATCGAGATGCAAGATTCTGTTGCTGCAAACCAATCCACCGGATTTATACTACGAAAAAGAAGGGATAGAAAAGAAAAATTATTTTGAATTTTTTGAAATAAATACTATTTACCATATTTTTTTAATGTCACATAAAACGGACATTGCCAATTACGCTTACCAATATATTACACATTATAAATAAGAGATTGAATAACAAAAGTAATGTATTTATTAAAAGTTGAGATCATGTTTCGTATAGGAGCTGTATGCCATCAACTTTTGTTTATAAAAAATATTACTAAAACTATAAAAACATACAACGACAAAAGTTCCGTGAATTTCATATTATCTTAAATCGATGATACAAGTACAACGCGTAATTATTGACACAAGCCAATTGAAGTTCGTCGAAGAGTTAAGCCAGCATTTCCATTGAATCCAATAATATGTCAGCTACCTACCAAACATATTAAATATCTAAACCATAACGGCAATTACTGGACATAGTTCGTCGGTGATACATAGAGGGAATCTATGGTAGCAAAGCGACTTACTAAGTAGAAAGACTACTTATAGTATCGTTAATAACTTAAACGGAGATGTAGGGTGGTTGCTAATATATAATGAAAACCACCTATGCAGAAAAGGTATTTTTTTACCTTAAATTTTCATAACAAATAACATAATTTTTGCATAAGTAAGTTCATATTATTAATACATTATTTTATATTATCTTTTTGAAATTGACTGTTTTAGAATTTCGTTAAATAATTCAACCTTTTCAAATAGTGAACAAATATGTTTTCAATATCCTTAATACTTTATAAACCAATAAAGATTTATACAAATATTCAACAACTGATCCACAACACAAATTTATAAAACCATCGTATATCACTTTTTTCTCAATGAAATGGAGAAATAAATGGCAAACGTTTTGAACCACGGATCTCCTACACCATGTCCAGTTCTTTTCCTAACATAATGGCCATTCGTCTACTTAAGCATCTTTATTGAATGCAGAAATAAGAAGAAAACACTTATGTTATGATAAATAAGCTCTTATATCTCCAGTACACTCTTCCAGCATTTGTGTTTTATCCCTCGTACAATTTGAGTAAATTAACTTTAAATATGATGTATAATTATAATATTGTAATTGGTTGATATTGCAAGGCTACATCTACTATTATAAACGGCAATGTATTTATTTAGTGTACTCTATGGGTCTCGACTAAGCTACGAGTATAAACTTAATGGAAACAAATTTTTACTAGTTCTGTAAGGACGCTGATAAACCTTACTTATTTTTTTGTTACTTAGTAAATAGGTGAAATAATCATTCTACTCCAAAAACACTGCAGTCTTTACAATCACAAAATGATCAATAGCTGTAAGTTTAATTAAATACATCTTAACAAATCACCTGAGCGTAAATAGTGACATTACAGTTACAGTATTAGTACATTATCCTCTAAGCTTTGACTGTGTCTGTGGATTTTATTAGTCAGAGAGTGTTAGGCGGATTGGAGACCATTGGACTTTTGGCAGTCTGATGCAGGAATATAAATTGAAAGGCATAAGGGCCAAGAAGATTTTTATCAGGATTTGTATTTAGTTTTGGAAAATAAAAGTACTTTTATAATTTGTAGTTTAAATTAATTTTATTCGTTCTATTATAATTCAAAAAAATATTCGTTACAACAATAAGAAAAAAACACATAAATAACTATTTCAAGTGATGAGTAATAATAATAAAAATCCTGCAATAAATATCCACGAAAAAAATTAAAACATTTGTTTATGTGGATGATGGAAAATCAATGTATTAACTGCTCATTATTTAAAAAAATATTGGTTATGTAACTTTCTTTATTATTTAGGTTACATTATGTTCAGGACGTTTGTAACTGTTTATTAAACGTTTAATGAACCACATACAATACTACATGGGCCGTCTTTTCATTTACCCAGTTTTTTTTTAATCTTTGACGTCGTCGGGAAAAATAAATATGCCTATTATAGCATTGAAGATTGAAATATTGTAAGAAAAGACTTGACACAGAGACATTTATTTATATACAGAATCGAAATTCCAATTTTTACAAATATTTAGAAACAGAGTAAACATAAATATTCAATAAATAGAGAAAATAATAAAAAATAAAAATAACATATCCTACAATAGACTGACAAAATGGAGTGGCGGCAATTTTTGATTACCATAGATTAAAAATAATTAACAAATATTTAACCAAATAAGAAAAAATATTAATTTTATCTATTTTGCGCACTTGATCTCTTTCTGATTTTTCAAATCCATTTGGCAGGCTGTACAGGAAGTAATCGTGAAATAGAATCAGCCCAACACGAGTTAAGATAATGACAGTTGGGCTGGTGTTCGGTCTTAAGTGCCCTTGCTACGGTGCCATTAGGAAGAAAAAGCTCAGCCATCAACATCGAACTGCTTCAGGACCGGAAGTGTTAGCGGAGGTAGCTTTCAGAACTGGTTGAGGTTGTTATGACAGTTGTGCGAGTGTTATTGAGGTAAAACTTGATTGTTATTACTATATAACAACTGTAGTAAATAACTCTCAATGATGTTATATTAATTGGAATAAAATTACCTTATTCAAATGAAATATAATGCAATAGACTGCTTAGTTATTTTATAATATTATAAACTTTTTATGACATTTAATGAATAAAAATAATGTACATATTTCATTGTTAGAAATAAGAATGAAGTTTATTTCCACGTCCGCTCTCTTATCTGAAGTATATGGTCGTCTCGAACTGCCGCAAATCTGTCATCCGCCATATTCCTCGTTTTATTTCATATCAGTTCTGCCTCCTAGAGCTTCGCCGAGTAATTTATGTATAGTTATTGAAGGTTTTTCAGGACAATGAGAACCCAGAGGATTTTGTGAAATGCTGCTGTCTCATATGCTATCTTGTGGCATCCAAAGTGCATGTTTCAACAAGGTTCACCTTCGTGTTTTAACTAACTGTAGTATATTATTTTTTAATAAGATGCCAATACAATACAAGCGTTTTATACGCTGGCATTAAATATCGAACAAGTGTAGCTATGAGTCCCAGATATTGCGCATGGAAGTTAAAACGGCAAGCGACTTATTTCTGCAGGCTTCTGCTCTCAGTTAACATGTAAAGATGTCTATCTGTGACTAAATATATCAAGTAGTATACTAACTTTGCAGCCTTAGACTGAGATCTATTTGACATCTGATTGATGCACCTAGAATCACGGGAAGGCCTTCAGTCACATTTTAATAAGTAGCTTTTTGCGTATGTCCAGTAAGGGTCCTCATCTGGCTCTCCAAAAACAGGACGGGACAGGGAGAGTTTTCACCAAGCGAGTATATCAAGAATTCCTTTTTTATTTCAAAAAGTGTTTAAATTTTTAAATAAATTTATGTATACATTTTTTTTTATAATAAGACAGAATAAAAAACTAAAAATTAATTGAAAGTATTTTATTTTATTTATTACAACAAATTAATATTAATAAGACTCATAGAAATACTAATGAATTTTACATAAAATTTATATGTTATTCATCTCAAATAAAAATAAACGCTTGCCTCGGGGTATTTAATATTTTCATTTGTTGTTATAAACATTATGATACTTTATCGTATTACGTTACCTGAATGTTTACTTTAGTATTAAATTTCAATTACAATTTACGTCGAAATAATACGATATAATAATACATGCTGAAAGCTACGCGAAAATATAAACGAAACAATAACAAAATTATCCGAAATAACACGGATTGCTTAATTATAATGGCTTTAAAATGGTTTCGCTGATCAAAACAAAACTTTAGCACACCTGGGTATTTAATCACTCGTTATATACCCCCAGAGCTTTTCGGGAAATAAAGCACGAAGTAACAACTCTGAACCGTGTTTTTGTTCCCAGGAGATTTCAGTTTTTAATAAGAGAATGAATTTTCATTAATCACAACGATTTTGTAAATGGAAAATTAAACTTAAATTTGACATGAATAACTATTTTTCTTAAACAATTTACAAAATATTAAGTTTATTTAATGGAATGAACACAAAGATTAGACTAAATATTAATCGTTTTTTTTTTTGGTAACTTTTTGTGAATGAATGGCAAAAAAATTTGCGGTTAGGAGGAGATCCTAAAAATAATATGAAAAGACATGTTCGATTTTATTGACATTTTAATCTTGATTTCTTTTGAAAGGTTAAACAAATACATTTTATGTATAGCATTTCACCAAAAATTATCGATTGGATAAAATTAAATAAAATAATGCTTCAATTATGTTATCTTATACAAACAGAAGAATCTCAGAAAAGCGAACCCGATGAATCGGTCACATCATGCGCCACGATGGTCTTCTTCATGATATTGTGGAAGGGATGGTTGAGGGTAGAAACTGCAGAGGGCACTCTAGACGGGAGTATTTGCAGCACGTGTTCAAGGACGTTAGTTTTAGCTCTTATGCTGAGTTAAAGAGGGATGCTGAGGATCGAGATAAGTGGAGATCGAGATGCAAGATTTTTTTGTTGCATACCAATCCACCGGATTGATACTGGTAAGAAGGTACAAACAAGCTTCAACATAAAATTAATTTCAAATGTATTATTTCATTTATATTCTAAGTGAGAAACATTTGTTTTGAAAACTTATCTAGTATCTTCGTTTTCATTATAGGTTGTAGTACACTCTTTCTATCCCATTATCCCTTTTGATCCCTCTTTTATTTTTATCCCTCGTCCAATTTAAGTGATCATTGAAAATCATTGAAATTTATAATTTTTTTACATTAAAAAAAAACGTTTTTTAAATTCCTTGCACTATAATCGTTTTATCATTTTGTATGAAGATTGTCATGAAACAAGGAAAATTATTTTCAAATTGAAAATTAAATACAAATAACAGTTAATATAAACGAAATACCTAAAAAAAGGAAAAGTAATCATTAAATCATTAAAATAATACCTGAATCATTATTTTCTTCATACATGCTATCTGTCTCCTTCTCTTAGTTATTCCCTGATAGACACACCAATACCGCCTCTCCTACATAAAATGGGTTCGACCACTTGTGAAGTATTGTGCAACTCAGTTTTCTGTTGGCAAGTGATGGATTGAGGTAGGCAACGAGAGAGAGAGAGAGAGAGAAACTGCAGTCTCCTAAACAGAGACCATATCATACGTGATTCATGTAAAAACAAGATAAATAAACAAATATTTATTAAAATAATTATTTGATTGATTTAAATAACTAAAGCTGTAGACGACCAGTCGACCTCGACTTTAAGCTGTTAATTCATTGCGACTGCGGTCCTTTTATAAATATTTTCTTCCTTCAATTTAAAAGGTTACAAGCCGCTGTTTCCCGGTCGGTCTGTCTATTCACTGTGATGGTATTTGGCAACCTTCCAGTTCTACGTCCAAGTAGTAGTCCGTGTAGAGCAAATATCCTGGGCGCCATCCAGTCTTTTGCAATGTCCGGGGAAGGAGAGAATAAAACTCTGATAGTATTTTCAAGTCACTCTTTATTCCGAGTCGGACCCCGGTATTTATACCATTTCGTTCAAGATTTAGGGTCGTGCGCAAAGCTCGCAGCTGTTGTCTTGTTTCTCGCGGGAGTTTAGATGAGGAGCGTGGCTGTCCGCAAGAGCAGGACAGCTCTACTTATTTCATACTAATTATCGTTATAGGGGCGTTTCGGCTTTCTCACTGTTTTGCCAATGAGAGAGCCGAAACACCAACTACGAAATCGCAAGGCACCTCGCGGAACGTCATAATATTTACATCGGAGAATATAATAATAAATAACATTATAAACAATATTGACGTAATAGATGTATATGAAACTAAATAAGGTCAAATAAAGCTAACAGAGTCAAATGAAACTAAATAAGGTCAAATGAAGCTAAACAGAGTCAAATGAAGCTAAGTAAAGTCAAATGAAGCTAAATAAGGGCAAATGAAGCTAAATATTTTATCAGTGCTTTATCAGTATTTTATTAATGTTTTGTTAGTCATCAGCCGTCCGTAACAAAAGCTTATGACATTTTTACGACATAGTTTTTAAGCTGTTAATTCATTGAGAGTATTGATAAAAAAACATATTTATAAATATTTTACTATAATATTAATTTAAAAGGTTACAAGCCGCTGTTTCATTGAGATTAACGTGTCTGTCTATTCACTTGAGGGAATCGGTATTTAAGGAACAACCTTCCTGAACACGATTTCTCTCAATCAAACCTTGTTACAAGGATTATAACGACGTTACCCAAATATCCTGGAGCGCCATCCATCACTTTTGCAATTTAAAAACTGCAAGCTCGATTAATTAATCCACTCTGATACCCATTTCGAGCCTCGGGCGAAATTTCTATTAAATCTCTATCATATGATTAAACAAATTATTATAATCGTATTTGATGTAATTATTTTGGCTATTAAATATAGTAAAATTAAATATCTTTGTGCTGCAGTGCTAAAACTTTTGAAATAAAAAAAAACCTAAATAAAATGTTTTCATAATTTTTAAAAGCGTAAGCCTCCGGCATGAGTGTCCATCCTCTTTGATCCTCTGCCTTCCGCATCCAGGCCACTTTCTATATTCATCTCATGTCGTCAATCCATCTTCCAGGGAGTCGGCCATTGCTTCGTTTGCCAGTTTTTGGACGCCACTCCAATACTTTTCTTCCTCATCGAATGTCGTTTCTTCGACAAATATTTGAGTGTGGCTATTCGTTGGATAGCTTCCACTACTTTAGTTCTTCTGCGATTATCCTCGTTTGGGATTTTATCTTTTAGCGACACTTCAAGCATGAATCTCCATAGCACGCCGGGTGACTTATGTTTTATGGGTAAGACTCGCTGTTATATTCCACGTCTCTGCTCCATAAGTTATACAGGGAGCGTGCATTGGTTAAACGCCTTAGTTTTAATACATTCCGGAATATATCTTTATATGAAAAAATGTTATGTATTTACTATGATTTATAACTAATAAATTTATTCTATACTATTTAGAG
The DNA here is from genome assembly GCA_022606575.1 of Glossosoma conforme. Lineage (NCBI taxonomy): Eukaryota > Metazoa > Arthropoda > Insecta > Trichoptera > Glossosomatidae > Glossosoma > Glossosoma conforme. Next base: position 5,772,456 of record JAGTXR010000003.1, on the reverse strand, counting down.
TATGACAAGGATAATGGCAAATGACCAAACTATGTACCAGCAATTTGATAAAACGCACTAGTATAGAGCGGTTAGTAAAAAAATAATAAAAAGAAGTAAAGAAACTGAAGTGTTCTTTGAATATATTTCTTGAAGATAATTATTAAATCATAATTGTTCTGAGAATATAGGAAGATCGTAAATTAATTTGTGGTGATAAAAAAGGTGTTCGATAAAATAATCGTTAACATATATTTTCATACAAGTAGTAACTTAACATATAAGTAGTAATGTTTGTGATTCCAAGGGTATGATTTTAATGCATACACAGGATGGATTAACAGAAGTGTTAAGACTTTTATTTCATTATAAGTTTATTATACTAGTTGTAGATAATATATTAAACGTCTTATAAAGGATGAAGTAATGATATCAATTTTTGAAAACAAAAATCATCGTTAATTCTCTTACTAAACATAATCAACTTATTCAAACGAAAATCGAAAACAAATTTCTTTTGTACTGAAATAAGCTGTGGTACGATAAACAAGTGCGGCTAACGTCATTACCATTTATGTGTGCGGTTGTTTGGCGGGGGAAACCTCCACTCGGTTTTAGTTGCAGGTAGGGAAAGCTCTCGCAGCTGCATCAGGCACCAGACAGCGGCTTCAGGCAACCTGCCTGAAAGTGGCTTCGGCGTGATTAAATAATCCTGAATTTCAGACTGAAATATCACATGAATTGAAACGCTGTTTTTGCAAATTGCGCTTTATATTTTTCTGGTAATATTTTTTCATTTTATTTTCGGTTTTAATTTTGATCTGTGTTTTAGGTACTTTTTTTCAAAGTCATAATTATTAAATTATTTTTATTATGCCCAAGGAGTCACTCAAGTTTTTTGAAATATTTAAAAGTTTATTATTTATTTTTATATAAATAATAATGGAAATGAAGCAAGGAAATTATCAAAGAAGTTTTTCTAACACAAACCAATATATTTGTACGCAATAAATAATAGTAAAAAATAAATTATTTTTTTTAAAAATTACAGTTTTTTTTATTTCAAGTTAAAAATTATTATAATGATGGAAATATGAATTAAGTATCGCATTTTTATTTGATTAAATGAAGAAAAAACGTATTGCTTGATTTCGAACATACGAGCATGGAGTTTCAAAATTAATATTTAAAATTAATATTACTCAAAATGAATTAGAAACTTGTTCTGTAATAGTCGTAAATACATTATTGAAAAAATCTACAATTTTATGGTTATTGAAAATTTATTATTAATTTATTGTTATTCAAGTTTTAACAATTACCATAACGTAGATTAAGTACAGTTTCTTACGAATCATCAAATCAAAGTTGAATTGAGAATTACGAAATTATGCTTATCAGTTCATCAAAACATTGCAGTTTTATTTAATCGTCGTACAATATCTATATATATTAAATTCTGTGTTATATTATAAAACAATTTTGAAAAAATCATATTATTAGTATAAGTATGTTGTATATAACCTTTATTACATTAATACTAAGAGGGAAAAATTTAAATATATAAGTATTTGAAAGATAAAATATAAGATCTAAGAATTTGTATAAACTTATATGTAAGATACAGATAACTACACCCGTGCTCGTAGCCATCCATTGTTTTTGATCCCAGTCGATACTTGTGGACCTTCGAGCTCTCAATTTAGTACAATGGCAATGGCACTCCTAAATAGCCTACCAGCACACCTCGATCCTTTTTTTACATCCTTTTCCTCTTTTGTCATTGGTATTGTTCTCCTAGATCTCTGTGATCTTTGACACGTATCTTCTTCTTCTGCTTTTATGTTATTTTTATCTTTTATTCTAATGTATTGTACATTTATGTTTAACTATATGTTTCTTATTATTTGTACATCGGAACTTCGGTTCTGTGAAATAAATAAATAAATATAAGTAAACTACGGTTGACACGAAATGAAAATATTCCATATTTTCTATAAAATACAAAGAGTTAAAACTAATGCAATTGTTTGCATAAAAACAAATAATTGAATGAATGACAATATAATCCAGTTCGAGGAATGCCACTGAATAACTTTTTTAAACACCTTCTTCAGTATTCAGGCGCCATGACTTGCATGCAAAAATGGTTCTGGAGTGCAAATAAAACGTTCTTCCTTCAGTTTGGATGGAGGAGTGCAAGTAACTTTGGCAATTTTCGCTCAAGGCGTTTGTCTACTAACCTCTCTTGGTCGGCAGGGGCAAACATTTCTTCGGGTGCAACGTTATTTGTCTTTGAACCACCGTTGCACTTTCTCAACTTTTCCTAGCCGCTGGGCGATCTACGCTTCACGTTCTACGTTCCAACTAAGTATCTAGCTTAAGTTAAAGACAAATGTAAAGGCGAAGTTTCCGGGGATGAATTAAAGCCTTTAGGAGCCTACTTTGTTTGTTTTGGGGCGTTGTACTGTTTAATTAAGCTCTTAGGGTGGGTAATTCCTTTCAACAATTAATTAATTGGCTAAAGAATTTGAAACGCCCATCGATCTTGCGGTAGAAAAATGAAACGAGTAATTAACAAGCTTTATGTTTTATAAAATTTAACTGAAATAAATTAACATTTCGAAAACATATTAAAAATGTTTTATTAGTATTTTTCAAGTTTATAAAATGGTTGCTTGATAAATTGTGTTAACATTATAAAATTATTTTTGATTATTTTGAAGATTTTAACTAAACCGATGACAGAAGCATGTGGTTCGTCATGTTTTCGTTTGATCACTGAAGTAAAACAACATTATACGATTTTAGCTTCATAGGTTTTTACTGCCTGATTTGGTATTGTGGTTTTTGGGCTTAACGGTGTTTGGCAGTCACTCCTGATATGGTGGTCAAAATATTGGTGCAAAAAAATTCGCCATACGCGGCTTAATTCAAAAGCCACAATATAATTCAAAAACCTGTTAATTTAAGTTGCCTTTTGCCAAATGCTTTAAAAGAGCGTCAAAGAACACCATTTGAGTACCTTAAAAAATACTGATTGGAAAAGACTGAAATATCTGTCAAATTCTTTTGTCCCCAGTTATGTTCCTAAGTTCTCGCTCCGGGAACCATCAAGAACGAACTATAAATATTTTTTCACTCGGAATTCCAAGTGTATGGATGACTTAAAATAAGGTATAGACAATTGCTGCTGACAAAATGGTGAGGTTACATATTGTAGTGTTCTTATTTTATAGATAATGTCTGCTGTCCTGCTTTATTTTATTTATTAAAATATATAATAAATGTTTTATATATATTTTTTTTAATTTACAATTTGGATTAGTATTTGTATCTGATTTATTGATGAGCTTTTTATACAGATGCAATTTTCATTAGACGAAAGCTGTTTGAAATTAGAGGATGTGTAATTAAACAAAACACCGAAATTCACAAACAATCCCCAAGCTCCCGCATTCATTATGCATATAAAGCAATCTAGCTACAGAATACGCCTATAAATACTCATTAAGGAAAACAAGTAGATACTCGTACAGTGGATGTCTAAAAACAAGCTAGAACTTTTTAGATTAGATATTCTTTTGAACCTGAATAAAATTATAAATTTTCAAATATTAATGCAAATTACACAATAACATTTTATTACTTTGAATTTATATAGCACTATCGATCCTTATTGCCGGAATATAGTGTAGTTATCAAATTATTTTTATACATAACTGACTTTTATTATATTATATAATACAGTTTTGTTTATAATATTTAATGTGCAATATTCAATATGTTATTTTAAATGGGTTATTTTTATTCAATATGTATTTATCTTTTAAATAGTTAAGTTCAATGTTTAAAAGAGAATACAAAAAATTATCCTTTTTATCTTAAAACAAATAACTTAACAAAGTGCATATACACAAGATTATATATAAATTATCTTTTCATTCAAGTTAAAGACAACCTCACAATGAAGGATACAAAATATCAAAAATCACATCATAACGTAAAGTGATTTCTTTTTTAACTTAATTATTTTTATTAAAAAAAAAGTCAGTTTTATCTTTTTATTTTACAACATTACATTAAAGTTTATTTATTGTGATACATAAATATTCCAAGAGTATGAGTTTTTATGAAAGCTCTACGTTGAAAGTATGATGCAATTCATCCAAAATTTAATAAAGATATGCCTAACGACCCCGCGCACCTGCTCAGAATGTCTAGAAAAACTATGACAAAATTAACAATTTATAGCTTAATTTTGCAAAGCCAAAATAAACTCGTTCAAAATCTGACGGAAAACAAATTTTATCAACTATAAATATTTACGAATTAAATTTATAATTAAAGGTTATCAACAAATCGTACGATATTTAAGTATTTTTTACTCTAGCAGCATTCTGATAAAAAGTAATACATTTTTGACATAATTTGTAATCAATATTCATTTAAAAAGTAAATAACAATTCAAATTAATTTCATTAAAATTGGATTTGTACGTAAAATTACTTTTTTGTATTACTTGTATTTATTTATAAAACAAGTGATACGAGAAACATATTCCGTATTCTGAAAATAGATAAATAATTTATGAAAAGTATTTTCTAAAAATAGCACCACGTTTCCACATTTGGTTTTCATTTTTAATTTTACGCTCATCAAAAATAATGAATTATAAATATACATTTACATCCGTAGAAACCGTAATGTATAATAACTTCGAAATAAGCAACGTTAAAATAAATTAAACATATGTTAACATTGTATAATAATATAAATTGGAATATGTTTTATCTGAATAAATATTAGGCCACTCTAACTCACATTGAAGTGCCTCCTCTTCAAACACTAATTTCGACCTATTTAGTTAGCTACACGCGGAAGCTGTACGTTCAATATCTCATACATCATCTAGGCAGGTTTCTCATAGCCTGAAGGATCTTCTGACAAACGAGCCTCCGTCTGGTCTTCGTACCTTCAGCCAAGGAATGACGGGTACTGCTCCGTATCTTGTTTCATATGCACACATACCGTAGAGAATGCCTCGGGGAAGATACAGAGTATTGCTGCTTAACGTTTCAACTGAACAAGAGCTATGAAATAGTGTATTAAATTTTAAATAAATAAAATACAAACACGTATGTTTTAATTAAAATGATATCGTATTTTTATTTAATTTTTCATATCTGTCATAATTCCGTATTATATTGCTTGTAATTTTGTCTTCTTTACGTAATTACTTGACTTTACTGTGTTATATTTACTTTTCATGAAATTTCTTTTTTCTGTATTATATTGTCTGTTATTTTGTCTTCTATTTGTTATGTCTTTATATTTTTTATCAGCTATCGTGCCACTATGTTTAACCCCTTAAATTGAATTCAATAAATAAATAAATATACAATCATTTAAGAGAGTTCCAGCAAAGCTATGTTATAATTGTATCTTTTTTTTTTTTTTTATATTATTTCTTATTTGAAATACAAAACGTCTTTTGCCTTCTGAAAAGGTAAATATTATCAAATTGGTTTATTTTCAACAATAATAGATGATATAGACAACAGCCATAGATGTGATAACTATACAAAATCACACTTATTTACGCATTCAATGGATTAGTTAGTGCATGGATATAAATGTGCATCTTATTGATATGAATGCAGAAAAATAATATTCATAATACAATGAGATATTTAAAAATAAATATAAATTCGTGATTTTAGATAAAAATTATGAGTGTACGGGATGCTGATGATTAAAATCAGGATTGTGTTATTTTTTACTGAATAAAGTAATGCACAATAGTTATGAATGAACTGAATGAATTTAAAAATTTAAATAGAAAATAAAATGCATGACAAGAACGTTATTATTATCACATGTCAGTTTTCATTAATGTTTAAAAATATTAAACCGCAAGCGACGCTCCACGTGCGTGCGAGAATGTTGAAATTTTTTGTCAGCCTAATTGTCCGTAATATGCAAAGCGGGTCGTAAAACGTACACGTAACGTCAAAAAAATTATCATATTTACGACGTCGCGGGCGTTGTTACGTGGTGTGTTACGGAAGCGATTCTCGAGGCTATCGCGATACACAGCGCGTCATGTCGGTCTGATGGATGACGCCGGTGACCTGGGAGCGCCGTGCGTAACCAAGACCCACCTTAGCTCTACAGCTCTACGGCGTAGACGTACATCAGTGACACTCAACCCATGTAACATACTATTTAATAAATATTTCATTAGTTATGAGTAATATTAAAATATATCCATAGAAACCTGAAAACGTCTAAGTATCCTAGATACATCTAGCTTTATGGCGTAGGCCCCGCATTGGAACAGTCATACTGAACCAAAACTCTTTAATGAGTTTGTATAACAAAGGTATTCTATGAATTTTAGTAATATCGGTAATATCTCCTTACTCGGAAGTGTTTTAAGTGTATCAGACGTTAGTTATTCAATTATTTGAAATGCCGCTTTTTGTGCAATAATAAAATATTTTTTTTGTGATTGTAGCTTAGAGATAAACCCCTACTAATCGTGCCATAGATAATAGGTGCTATTGACGTCAAAAATTTTTGAATTGATTTATCTACGAACATCTACAGCTAGAATTTAATTGAACTCTTATTTGTTAAATACTAGTCATAGTCTATTAATAAATTCGGTGGTAGATCAATATCATCCCAAAGACACTTATCATTCATTCATAGTTAGTTTCATTTTCTGAATGGATGATCCTTTAGTTTATGTTTGTAGTCTAATGGCGTTGATGGATCTACATTTCAGTTACAGCCATCGTTGAAATGGCATATGAAACATCTCAATCACTATCTGTTGGTATTCTCTTGTATGTATTTACAAAATAAACTCTTTTAATACGACTTTATTCAAGTTTTCGGGATTTTAATTAATTATTGGAAAAAATATATGAGTACGGTTGTTTATAACTGGCCTAGATGTTACCGTAGAGGATCCATAGAACCGTAGAGGATTCAGTAGCAACGTAACGTAAAACACAGTGGCTTTGTCAGGCTTAATTTGTAACCGTAGCTAATCCTACGCCGACGGAAGACTACACGCTACGACAAAGACACGATGACTGAATTTATACCCAGCACATATTTATCTACCTTAAATTGAAGCTGTATTCTTCAAGCTAATCAGTACTGTATTACTTTGCTTACCCAATTTAACAGATTACAAAAATAAATTTCTTTCCGACATATTCTTATGACTAAATTTATAAAAATAGTAAACATTTCTCATTAAGAGATATTGATTATTTAAAATGCTATAACTATTAAATTATTATATTTAATTAAAGGTATTGGAATGGCGCCCAAGAACTGGCAAACGAAGCATTGGCCGACCCCCTACAAGATGGACTGGATATAAGAAGAATAGCGGGAGTGACCTGGATGCGGAAGGCGGAGGATCGAAGAGGATGGAGACTCATGCGGGAGGCCTACGTTCAACAGTGGACGGACACAGGCTGATGATGGTGATGATGAACTATTTAATTGGCTAATGAGGTCTTGACCATTGTCCATAAGTTAAAAGATTTATACTTTTAACTTTCTTTCGGAATCCATCACGTTGTGTATTATTTGTATAATGATCACTGTTTTGCTTTCAATAAAATCGTCTTTAGTTTTTACTCTTTATTACTTATATATAATATTGAAGTATATAGCAAGAGTAAAAGTAACATTAACATGATTAATGTGTGTATATAATACTGAATAAAAATATATACAAGTGTATAAAAAGTAGGATGAGCTGCATTTAAAATAAAGGGTCCGCCATCTAACGTTTTTTTTTTAACTAGTGCTTATTTCGTGAATGGTAACACTTAGCTCATGTCTGATTTGACAAATAATTAATTTTATCCTTCCGCTAAATGAATATGGTTATGTATACGCTTGAACAACGCTGGGAAATATTGCGACATTACTTTGAATATCATGGTAATGTTGCAGAATGTGTGCGAAAATTGCGTACGGATTTTGGAAGAAGAGAATCACCGTCAGCTCCGTATGTTCGTTATCTTGTGAAAAAAATGAAAGAAACTGGCATCCTCATCGATAAACCAAAGCGTGAAAAGCCAAAAACAGTGCGTACACCCGAGAATATTGCTGCTGTGGCAGAAAGTGTGCGTGAAGCGCCATCAACAACAATTCACCGTCGTTCTCAACAATTGAACATTTCGGAGACATCAGTGAGACGAATTTTGCATAAAGACCTTGGTATGACGCCATACAAAGTCAAATTGGTTGAGGAGTTGAAGCCAACTGACCATCCAATGCGTTTTCGCTTCGCTAAGTGGGCCTGCGATCGACTTACAAAAGATGCCGATTTTGCCAAAAAATCATCTCTTCAGATGAAGCCTATTTTGATCTTGCTGGGTATGTAAACAAGCAAAATTGTTGCATTTGGGGCACAAAAACCAGCACGCATACATTGAAAAGACGTTGCGCCCAAAACGAGTCACTGTTTGGTGCGGATTTTGGTCCAGAGGCATAATTGGGCCATTTTTCTTCGAAAATGAGCAAGGAGTGGCCGTTACAGTCAATGGCGATCGTTATCGGGCTATGTTGAACAAATTTTTGTTCAAAAAAATTAAAGAGGAGAATATTGGTAACATTTGGTTTCAACAGGATGGCGCTAGGTGCCACACAGCCGAAGCTACACTCGATGTTTTGCTCCCTTTTTCAAAAAAAAAAAGTTATTTGGCGGACCATTTATAAGAAAAAAATACACGAAGATTGAAATAATGATTGACGTTAATGTAAAAAAAATACCTAATAAAATTATGAATGTGCAGGAAATATGTGTAGATTTTTTTTCAGAGAAAAATAAATTTTAGATGAACTCATTGCAAATTAGACTGATGATATCACAAAAAAGCAGGTGAAAGCTGGATATGGAAGATATCAAAACTTAACTTTTTGTTTACGATCTAAAGTTGATGGCCATTTGCTGATAAATATGACGAAAACAATACATTTTGCAATGCTCACCTTGAAGTAACACTTAAGTTATTATTTTAATTTAAAATATATACTATAGTAATTATAATACTACATGATTCTCATACAACAATTTACTGATTGAATCATAAAAATAATAATATACCTACTCTGAATATAAACTACAGAGACATCTGTCGTTATATGATGTTAACAATGCTATATATATATAAACATTAGGTTTCGCGTATCTGCTCAGGCAGAGAATAGTCGTGTAGATAGCGCGGTGTGTGGAACGGAGCAAAGGTTGCAAGGCTCGTGGTTCGAATCCCACGTCTGCCTATATATTTCTGAATAAATTGATACTTATAAAAAAATTATGTATAATTGTATGTGTATTTAATTACTAATAATATTGAAATTTAGTCAATGATCTATAAAATAAGATAAGAGTATTGAAAAATATTTTAATAAAAATTAATAAAACCATTTCAAAATTTACACATTAGTATTTTTTTGTTTTCGTTTTTACAAATCGATGTACATATTTAAGCCCAATACAACACGATTATCAATTCAACACGCAATGGCACAGTAAAAATGATGAAGCCATTCTTGTATCATCATAATGGATTTGTTCTTCAAGTTATTGCCGAGCGAAAAAATATTATGAGAAAAAATACAACCGTTTTCTCAGTCTAAATTTGTGAATAGCAAATAGATACAAGGAACACGAAACAGCATAAATAAGACGAAAACACTCAACGGCTACAAAGACGTCATTGGAATATTTATTTAAATGTTTTATTTGTTATCTCTACGCACAAATGGGTATTTTATCGTAGCGCAAAGCTCGTAGACAAATGTGAAAAGAAGGAATACATTTTCCTTTTATGGCTAAATGTGTATATTTTGTTCTAGATAGAACCCATCTGCATAAGCCAATGTTGACTTTATCCTTTAGCTTGTAATGTGAATTCGCAAGTTCGTGTATTTATTTTGTGGTAATAAGAGATTGCGGGATAAGGAAATCGTGCCATTCGTATGCACGTAAATAATTTCTCATGTTAGCCATACAGTTTAATTAAACAAACTAGTTTGGCTTATTTCGAACGATTTGTGTTTCGAGTATAAGCCCAAAAGCAATAATTTATATTACGTTAAGTATTAAATAATAAGCTTGTAGAAACCCTTTAACTAAGTGTATATTTTGTCAAATATGAGTTACAGAATTTGTGTGTTTGATTGAGCCATGTGTTTAAACTATATAATAAGGAAGTTGTGGATTTTTTTTCTGAAAAAAAAAATACAAAAATGTAATAAAATTCCTGAATTTTTTACATGAAGGTCATCATTAATTGCATCAGTTGATTTCAAAAGAAGTTTAATCCATAGAGCGTATTGTTTTTTTTTGAAATACTGTTAACTCCTTTATGACAGAGCGTGCCAATTTAAAAAATATAAAAACCCATACTTTATTTTTAGAATCAGACTCAGATCATTCTTTCGAAAATTTATTTCAGCCCTGCCGAATCATGAGTTTCAATACAAAATGCAAGATATATGTATTTCTTAAATTATCTTCCTGTTTTAAAAGTAAAATTTTTTTTGAAACATATATTGTACGCACTATACATTCAATCATTTTTAATATCCAATGGCAATTTTTTAAGTTCATGTGATGATTAGTTTAAATAAGATCCAAAATAATTTGATTTGAATGATTACATTGGAGTGTTACATATACTATTGTTGTACCTTATTCTTAACATTTTTTAACACTGAGGATTACAGTAAATAATGGAATTTATAGTGAAACTATGAGCTTTGTCCATAAATAGCTAGCTTATTTACAAAATTGCAAAATTGCCATAGATAAAATTTAACAATAGGTTTAGTGAAGTAAGCATCATAATTACTTTGCAAGATAGATTATCGCTATAATATGGTAATTAATATGACAAGGAATACCAACACTGATAAATAATAAACATATATTATGCATCAATATTTTTACCGGTAAAATAATAAACTATCCTTTCCATAATAAGGTTTTTAAGTCTCTCGTGTTATTTTTTTCTTATTCTTATTTGCTGTTCTTAAATAAAAATTTAATTAAAACAAAGAATAATGTAACACATTACAAAATATAATACCATTTTAATTATACATTATAATAACCAAGTATATTTGCTCAATTTGCAACATATAATAAAATAATTGTAAGGTAGTCTGCCATCGCATTATTACGAACATTTGTGGTTGTGTACGCATTGTAAAATATACAAAATATAACAAGTAAATATATACTATATAAATATATACTATTTAGAAAACAATATCAATATACACTCGTAATGTCCCTAACCCACACACAAACACAATACCCGTTTCCCGCACGTAGCCAACCTGGTCGACCCTCATAGAGCCTCGATGGGTTGTATTCTATAATACTATTACTCCATCCAATTTAAAGGATAAAAATACTTTTCTCTACTAATATTGATCTGAATGAAAAATCTACATTTGGAAAACAAATCAATGCATTTAGCAAGTTATCATTAAAATCGTTTTTCATGTACAGGGTTTCTCCGGAAAGTTAAAGGACTGAGTCGATTTAAAAAAAAAATTGAGCCAATCGTTACGATTCTTTAAAAACATTCAAAGTAGGCTCCTTCTGCGTTCATGCAGCGCTGCCAGCGCGACTTCCAAGCGTTGAAGGCGTCGCGGAAGGCATTCTCCGGAATAGTCTTAAGAGCCGCGGTGCAAGATGTTTGGATACCATCTGTCGTCTCAAAATGCTTGCCTTTCATCGGCCTTTTCAGGCGAGGAAACAAAAAGAAGTCAGGGGGGGCACATCTGGGCTGTAAGAAGCGTTGGGATGCCTGCTTTGGTCAGGTAGCTGGTCACAAGTCAGTATGTCACTTCCTGTATGTCACGGCGCATTTGTCGGGGTCGTTTTGTCGGTGCACATTTGAGTCATCATGCGCATCATCAGCTGCCAGTGTAGCCATGATAGGTAATTGGGTTATAACCGGTAATTAAATTAACACGCAATATTACTATTCGATCCCTTACAGTACCCGGTGCTTCTGTAAGAGCTCGGTCATAATTACAGCGGCCGGCACTCCGGTCAGAATCATTAAATTCGGCCGGGCGTGAAGATTAGGCTGTCCGACATTCGGGCGGTTATGGCTCAATGCTAACGAACGGCGGGGGATTACTTCAAAATGGCCGGTGGAATTTGTGTTGACACGCAATTAATCAAGTGTCGGAGATGCGTCAGATCCGCCGAATAAATGGACCGACGAAAGCTCATCCCGTAGAAGCTCTTTTGTGTCACGCGGAACTGAAAACGTCCCTCATCCACTGGCCAAACTAACCATCATTAGTCGAAAACTTCATCAGTCGTAGGGATTCGCTGCTTTAAAATAAAATTATGAAACATTTTTTCGGCACATTTTTCAGTAAGGTTGTTTTTTGATACTGTAGTTGGAAAATAAATGAAATATATACTACATAGAGATAAAATAAAATTCACTGCAGTTTTTGAATTGTGCTCGGCAATAATTGCTTATACTTCACTTTTGGTTTTGGGTTAAGAACACTTCATTTATTTAATGGAGAGAGTTCCTTAATTAAGATAGTACTTGTAAGATTTTTAACGTTCTGATTCCGTACTCGTACGACGTTCTTTTGAATAACAGCACTGTTGCTAATCCACGAGCTTCACACTATCGACGTCGATGATGGTTAATTGGTAAGGGGTCCGCCAGCTAACGTTTTTTTTCAACTAGAGCTTATTTCGTAAATGGTATAATTTAGCTCATGTCTGATTTGACAGATAATTAGTTTTATCTTTCCGCTAAACGAATATGGTTGTGTATACGCTTGAACAACGCTGAGAAATATTGCGACATTACTTTGAAAATCAGGCTATTTTTCTTCGAAAATGAGCAAGGAGTGGCCGTTAAAGTCAATGGCGATAGTTATCGGGCTATATAATAATTGAAGTTTATTGAAGATGGTCTTCAGGAAGGCCGAAACATGTAATCATTAAAATAAATTGTGAATAAAAACTAAATATTTTCAATTTATTATTTTTTTAATTAAAATTAATTCTAAAATTATAATAATGACATGAATTATATCCACATAAAATATTAAAAAGAAAAACCATAATAAAAATCTAAATAAGAGGTTACCACCTTTTTAAAAAATATATACTTAGATTTTTTTTTTTTTATTTAATCAAATATAAAAAGATACATTTTATACATAGTAATTTACATTCCATTTTTTTTTTTTTTTTTCTTTTTTTTTTTACATTCCCTTACCACACCACTTAAAGATAAGATCTTGTGTGTGGCGTGGGATTCATCTATGTTATTTTACAGTTTTATATAATTATACAGAGTATTACATATTTATACATTTACATGATTTTGATATAGAACTAACATTATATGATTAAAGATTTAATATACTATATGTTGAATTAAATTTAATGTATATATAATTTAATAATACATTTTTGGTACATTTCATTATTTCAATTTGTTATGCAGTGACGTCGGTTCTGTTCGTAATTCTTTTAAAGTACTGTTTCACCTTTTCAATCAATATTTTATTATCGCTGATCTCTTTTATTTCCCGAGGAAGATTGTTAAAATTAACTATTCCGTTATATTTGTAACCATTTTTTGCATGTTGTGTGTTAAATTTTGGTATTATTAAGTTGTACATATACCTAGCAGAATGAAAAGTGTACCAGTTTTCAATTCTCCTTTCTTTAATAGTCTGTAAGATAGTGTATTTATTTTAGATAATTTATACTTTGCTATATTTGGTTCCTAAAAAATAAATTTCTTATTAAAACGAAAATATGTATAAACACGTATTGTAGAAAGCACTTTAATTCTGTTAATGAAATATTTATTAAACATATGTTTTTATACTTTATAAATTAGCCTGAAATTAATTAATACGATTAATATTTTATTTCAACTCGACATTAAAATATTTGATTCAAGGAATTCGTAATAATCCATTATAAAAGGAAAAAAGAACCATTATTTTTCTTAACTGGTATTGATATTCAAATCTAAAGTTCCTCCTACTTATAAAACAAACTCCAATCCTCTTAACTTCTGAATTGATGGTTAATAGCTTTTCGAGGAATAAATGGAGAAGACTGTACGTTACTTAATACCAATATAAGTTTGGGAGAAAGCACTTGCTTAACTTTGTTAGGCGGAATATATTTAATCAGCATTATTCAATGGGAAAACAATTTACTTATAATTTATTTAACGATATTATGTTGAAAAAGATAAAAGTATTACTATATAAAGTATATTTAATACCTGGAAAATATGGATAAAAATCTAAACAAAATATTCGGCATTGTTTTGGCATCCATAGCTCATTAGAGTAGAAGGAATGATTTTGGTAGTAAAATAAACGTTACAGCAAACCATGTAATATATTTAAAAATCTTGGTATGGTAGTTTGAAGTGATGTCATTCTATATTTTAAATTTGTAATTATTGTAAATACTTTTAACCTATGCAACACGTTAAACTACTACGATGCTCAACAACAAACTAAATTACGGTGAAGTATTCAAAATATAAATATTCTTTCTGAATGTAAGACTTGAATTAGGTCGATCCACATGAATTTTATATCAATCCATATCATAAGTAGATGAACGCAATGAAAGTTTTTTAAAATATATATAAATTCATATATATTTAAAATTCTATTCTCCAATATGTCACAGTGTAATTTAAGATAAGTATTATTACTTTGAGACAATTGCACTGCCGTTTTAGAGAGTGGCGTCTGGCCAAAAACAATCTAATTTAAAAAATAAAGAATTTCAGGCACGCACAAAACATAGGAAACTTGAGGCTGCTGAAATTTACTTGCAAAGAAAAATTCTTGTCGTGTAAATCTGCAATTCTTTTTTCGAGTGAAATATGTAAAGTGTTTATTTCTTAAACCGTGTAGTACTTAAACATTTCACGGAATATTTAATTTTTGAAAATTAAATTGATAAAATAAAAGACAAATACGATGTTTATGTAGTAAAGATTTGGAGAATATATTTACTACACTTACTTATCTTATTTCGTTTATAAATACTGATTAATATTCAAAGTATTGAGTAATTATAGATTATCGAAACAGGAAATTATTGCGTGAAACTAAACGTAGTCATCATCATCATAGAGTGTGCATATTATTGGATAGCCTGAACTACTTGACTTCTTCTTTGGACAATCCTCGTTTTGAATTTTATCTTTTAGAGACACTACGAGCATGGATTTTTACATGGCGTGTTGAGTTACCTTTATTTAATGAGAAGACATGCTTTCAGATTCTACTTCTCAGCACAACTTGTGAGTTAAAATTGAAAAGACTCATTTCGCCTTAAAAATGTAATGATGTTTTTAAATGTTACTGTAGTTGAATGAAGTGTGTAATATAATAAATGCAGCTAATGTATTTGGCAAGAGGATTCAAAATCTGTATGCACAGTCAGAAAAATAAACCGTACAGTTAAATAAATAAATATATTTCGTAATAAAAATAAGTATTTAAAGGTATTAAGAGAAATAACGCATATTAAAGCATTAAAAATATATTCTCGTTCATATTCAATACATTTATAAATGACTAATTAAATTTTCATTGTATCAAAGAAGCATAAGTATTTAATAATATTTCTATTAAGAATAAAAATTAAAAGTTAAATTACGAACTTAATTATTTTTTAATCATTTTATTTGAATATATATGAATATACATGTGATAGATCATAAAAACAATCAAATTTGATTACTAATAATTAAATATACATATACTATACATAAAATTCTTTTTTCAACGCGTCAATCCAAGCAGAAAAATAACAGCAGAAGCGGGATGCGAACCGCGGACCTTGGAAACCAACTATGCCCATACCGCTATATTACCCGCCCATACCGGTATTCATACCGCTCAGTCGACTTGGCTATTGCTATGCCTGGACCGACTCACGTTGAAACTAGTATTTATGTCATTGTTATCATCGTATGATAGATGTCGCTATAGTATATATTCAAATCCGCGGTTCGCATCACGCTTCTACCGTTATTTTTCTCCTTGGATTGACGCGTTGAAGAAAAAAGAATTTTATGTATAGTATATGTATATTTAATTAATAATAATATTGTAATATAGTCAATGATCTATAAAAGTAGATTAGAATATTGAAATAATAAAATAATATTCTAATAAAAATTTAAAAAATCCATATAAATTTGATTACGTTTATTTGTATTATTAATTGCTATGATTTATTATTTAATGGTCGTTCTTGAAAATTCGAAAAAAAAACTTATTTTTAGTATACTTGACGGCTCAAAAAAATAATGTATTTTAGTTCGATGCCGGCAGTAAAAATAAATGAGTCGTTATTATTTTAGGAAAACTTTTTCCGGCAGAGAGTACTGAAAAAATAGCTCCAAAGTTTTAATAAATCGACAAATAGAACGAGTTAGTTTAAAAGTGCCCCGACAACAAGCCAAAATGATTGGTGGGAGCTATTTTCTTGTTGGCGCCGAGCCAGAATAGGTCACCGGGAAACTTTCTCAAAGTCAAAGGGTTTTTAACTCTGCACCGGAAAACTCATATATTTTGAAACATTTCACGTTACTTGAAACAGGTATTTAGCATTTTCATATTAATTATTGTAATTTATCATAAATACACCACTCGAGTTTGGCATATATTTCTATATATGAGAACATGTAATAAAGTAAGTGGTTCGTATTTAAAAAGATCTAGAAAATTTAATGCAATTATCACACCGTGTTTTTACATTTTTATATAAACTGTAACTCTTAAATGTGCAGTTTTTATATGTTTTTTTGTTATTTCGAATGCCCTGGTACAATAGGTTTTAAATAAGCCAAAATAAAAAATATTTTTTAATGAATAAAAAGTCCAATACTACATATTAGTCGCGTATAAATAAGATATTGAAAGACAATTTATTTTAAAAAATTCCTTATAAAATATTCGCTCCAATAAAATAGGGATAAAAAGTGCACTGTACACAAATTACAAAAGAGAAAAACGAAGATAATATTTTCTTGGATTGTATACGTAAAACCATATTTATATACTCGTATAACGTACAAGTATATTTACGTTTAAATATGAGAAATATTTTTTTACCAATATTTACTTTTATCTTAAGCTGATTAAAATATTTCAAATAGATGGTCTACAGAACCGGTTCTCGTTTGATTCTCAAAGTTAAGTAACATTGTACATAAGTTAAGTAATATAAGACCAAAATATGTATAAGTTTCCTACTGTTGCCAAATGGGTATTTTTTTAAGTTAAGTCGCTTTTTAAAACCAAACAATCCAGACAAAAGGATCGTCAATCCAATCATCCGATCGAATAAAATTATAAAACAATGTTGTTTAAAAAGGAAAAAATATATTTAAGTAAAGTATACGAAATCGTATCAATTAATATGTAGTAGTTTAAAACCAATACTTTTCTTTATCTTTTTATATGCAGCAGATGATAACCGCTGCATATTTAATAAAATATTTTATAAATTGATTTCTTTTACCTCTTCATAAAAGACAATTTTGAACAACCTATTTTAAATAAATAACAATAAAAATATACGATTATAATTTATTTAATAAAAATATTACTAAATTTATTTATATTATACTTAAGCCTATAAATAATCCGGCAAACAGTTTCATTAATATATTTATCTCCGCTTTGTAAAGCAAATATGAGCAAAAACCATACAATAACACTAGGCGATACTTCTAGTGTTTCATATGCGGAGTAACAATATCCAAATATCACGAAAGTATCGAGAGTGAGAGACGAGAGTGATGCAAAACTTGAGTATTCCCCGTATAAAGTTCGCAAGGCTAGTAACTAGCGAGGAGGCGTTAATCTTTTTACGCCTCCTACCATGGAGGCAGCTTATCCCCATACACTTTGGTTTAATCTGAAAACTTTCAAACACCCCCGAAACATCCCCGGTCTCCTCTTTTGTCAGGGTGGGAAGGCCTTCCACCGCTGGTGAAAATCTCTCGCGACCTGCCCGCCAGATATTCTTCCACGTCGCCGACTCGAAATCCTCAAACGATTTTCGATATAAAAAACTTCGCCGGTCCCTTTGCCGATATTTTAAAATTTCATAAGCGTATTACGCGCCGTGAAATGAACACGTGTTTCGCCGTGTTTACAAAAAAAAAAACGATATTTATTTGATTTTTTCCAAAAAATTTTTAACACATTCAGGAGAACTTTGTAAAGAAGTGTGAGATAAATCATATATGTGTATTTTACGATTATGACGTTTTACATTTTTAAGAAGCTGAGCGCTGCATGTTGACTGAAATTGTGGCTTTTGAGTTGAGCCGTGTGTGGTGAATTTCTTCGAAAAATGATTTTATTACTGAAATCATTTCAATTTTGAATAATTCAAATGAATGCAGTTATATTTTTTCTTTTAAAATAAAATCGTTATTTAATATCATACTTTTTTACATTTCATTAAATAGGAGTATAATTAAGAATTACTACCCGTTACAGAAAATAAACTCATATGATTTATACTTTGTTATATTTGGTTATATAATATAAATCAAAGATTATTATTTAACCCATACTTTTTTGGTTATTTATTTTCCTTAGTTTTGATATCCATTGACGCATATTTAACAAGCAATATATTTTTATTTGGTTTATTAAAACATTACAAATTTGAATTTATGATATTTTTTATAGCCGTACGATGTTGTTTTTTATTAAGGTTTCATAGGATTAATATATATTTTTAGTAACAGGAGTTCATTTCGTTTTACAATACAACGTAAAAGCACAATAAAAAATATGAAAGTTACATAAAAATTGTGACAAATCCTGAGTAAATGTAATGTTTACGACACATTTTTAACAGCCAAAACATAAAAGGAGAGATAATTTTTTACCCCGGATTAAGCTATTTTTCATGTTTAAGTACAACATAAAAAACGCGGATTAATGTATGTAATACCAACAAACTCTCTCTCTCTATGAAGTCCAAAGGACCTTAATAATCCAGGGAGCAGCATTATGAATTATACATTTTTACAAATTCGGCGGTTTGTTACGAAAACATTTTTCAAGCAAGTCCTCGTACATTTCCATGATGGGTGTTTATTTTATTTCCCTGAAACATTGAATTTTCTGGGAGAGAGTTTTCGTTTTACCTCTTCTTTTTTCTCTTCTAGCCACAGAATTAATAATTTAGAATCCTGAAGCGTGACTGTTGGTCGGTGGGAGTGGAAAATTCTTTGAATATTCTAGCGAATGCTCGCCGAAGGGCACACTAACAGTTGGCTCTGGATACCTTTTGTAACACTCTTGGAGATAAAACTGCCCATCCAATCCAAACACACGTGCATAAATGTGACCGTTACAGTAAAAATATCCCTGAATACAAAATAACATTTTCCATCCGTTTAACTACAAATGTTATTTTTCATTAAATGATACCATTATTAAACTTGGATCACACTGAACATTGCTAAATCACTTGATGGAAGAGTGTAGTTGAAGGAAACGGATATCAAAAAATAAGACTAATACGGATATATACTCCAGCAATGGAGCAGATATGCAATAAGACAGATAACTATAGAAAAACAACAATATGACTATTCCAGTTGGTACTTTAAGTTTTGCGTACTCATTGCGGTTTTGCAATGCAATCCTTTTCCAATCTAAGATCTGTTATATTTGATATGTATTATTATATTCTGTCTTCATTATGTTATTTTTTCATAATTTTGCTTTTCGTGAATATATCGTTATATTTCATTAATTAGTATTGTTTTCTATAATATTTGAATGGAAATGGTTGCCGTAAATATAAAAAAATATATTAACCTACATACAATATGTCAATATACCGCAAGTAATGATTACTTATTTCACTTCATCATCATCATCATCAGCCTGTATCCGTCAAATGTTGAACGTAAGCCTCCCGCATGAGTCTCTATCCTCTTCGATCCTCTGCCTTCCGCATCCAGCCCACTCCCGCTATTCTTCTTATATCATCAGTCCATCTTTCAGAGGATGCTATTAAGAGATCCATGCTGTCGTCTAGTGTCGCTAAAGTATAGAATCCGAAACAGGGATATCCGCAAAAGAACTCATGTAGTCGAGGCTACCCAACGAATAGGCACACTCAAGTGGCAATGGGCAAGACATATATGTCAATGAGACGACGGTTGATAGGGAAGGAGTATTTGAGTAGCGCCCAAGAACAAGCAAACGAAGCATTATTTTACTTATTTCTGCTCAATTCATTTATATAGAAAATTAATGTGTTTAGCTGCTGAAGATGATTATGAATTAATGGGCTTTTTAATAAATAAAGCAATTATATCCTGTAGTATTCTAACGGGAATTATTTCAGGACAAGGACCCTCACCGAGTGTGAGCTTCGGAAAAGCTCAAACAAAGGCTTTTGAACAGCCACTTTATAATTCATATCAGCTTAACGAAAATTTCCTGCACTGCGTGACCAAAATCGATAAGTTTCGGATCTCATACGCCAAAGAACCTCAGTTTTTTTTTATGGGAGAATACAGACATACTGTGATGAATAAATGCTATCTACCAAATTTACTGCCTTTTCAATTAAATAAATGTCTCAGCCTCTTATAATAACAAAAGATATTACTTTACGTTTTGGTATATTTTTCCATGAATAACTGCAATTCCCCAATTCACTTAAATTACGAATTAATGTGTTTCAAAAATCGACAATTCTATCTAACATTGAATTCATTGAAAAAATATATATTTTATTCAGCTGAACACTGTCACTGAAATTCATGACTCTTTGGTTCAGCCATTTGCGGTGAATTGTTTTCTCCAATTCAAACATCTCATTTTAATGTCAATACTTGCAACGCGTGCAATCCCCTCGTTACATACACTCACGTACTATATATTCTTCCGAAACGAAGCTTCAAGCTAACTCGATTAAGCATTATAGAGTATTTCGAGGCACAAGGTGCTCTGCAGGTACTCTATCTTTTGCATTTAAAATTATTTTTAGTAATTAAATATACACATACTATGCATCAAATTCTTTATACGCATCAATTCGTTCAGAAAAAATATCGACAGAAGCGGAATGCGAACCCTAGACCACTTGACCATCTCCTGTCCGAGCTGTTGCGCGGAATAAGTTTTATTTATACCATTGTTACCATCATATAACGATAAATGTCTCTATAGTATATATTCCGAGTGTGTATATTATTATTATTTATTATTAAATCAGTCAACATTTATTCACAAGCTTAATATTATTACTTTCCGACAGTCTATTTATTTTAGTAAGTACCACTCGGGTCTCAAAGCGAACTATAGATTGAATGGATGAGAAACAACTTCTTGTAAGTCCGACGCGGACTTTACAACCAGTCATTTACCTGTGTTACTGATGAAATTTAAATTATTTGTTAAAAATGATGACTCGTAATTCTAAATCCTTGTGAACCTTTGATTTACGCGATTCTTCTTCATCCACGTGGCGGTAACGTTCTTAAAAGTTATCGGTGGAGAGTTGGAGAAGATTCAATTTAGTAACGGGCTATCGGCGCGTCTTTTAACTTGCGGTGTTCCACGACAAAAGTGGCGGAAAATTATAAGAAGAAAATATGGTATTTATTTACTCTATCCAAAAAGTTGTAACAATCGCTATTGAAGTCATAGCCTGTCAATAGTCTTAAAATAATCTTCTTTTCCTCCAAATTTACCATTTCCTTATAAATTCCTACGTATTTCGTGGTTAGCAACGTTTTACCAAAGAAGGCAATTCGCTGTAGTATACTAACTTCGCAACCTTAGACTAAGGTCTATTTGAGATCTTACTGATGCAAAACGGGTACCCATCAGAGTCTCCAAAAACTGGACGGGACAGTGAGCGTTTTCAGCAAGCGAGTTCTCAAAAATATTAAGACATTAAAGATTATATAGAGTTTATAAATTAACATCCTCCTCTCTCTCAAAAGGGGGTGTTACTCCATCGCATGAGGCAGGATGAGAAGCAGGTCAGCAAACAAAGACTTTCTTTTAGATGCATAATGATTATATTTACGTTCAAACTTTACTAGCTTGTGGCCTGGACCTAGGCGCAGCAGTAGGCTGAGCCACAGTTCAATATGCTCTCCTGAAGAGAGGTAGGCAACTACTGATCTCCGCGCTCGGTCTGGGCTCTCGCCCGCGCCACGAGCGGTAGTGTTTATAACACCCGTTAGCGCACCCATCCAAAATGACAACATGGCGCACATAAATGGACAACAAGCGACCAGAAATAAGAGACGAAAGATTGTATATCGAAATTTTCGGTACCAGTCAGCAAGGACTACATCATGCTGATGTCAACATAAATAGAGGAAAACTAAGAAAATCTAATTTATCTTTAAGTTAAGTCCATATTTCTTAATTTTTTAATTTTTATTAGAATATTATTTTATTATTTCAATATTCTAATCTACTTTTATAGATCATTGACTATATTACAATATTATTTTTACTTAAATATACATATACTAAACATAAAATTCTTTTTTCAACGCGTCAATCCAAGCACAAAAATAACGGCAGAAGCGGGATGCGAACCGCGGACCTTGGAAACCAACTATGCCCAGGTATTCATACCGCTCGGCGAATCGCGCCATTGCTATGCCCAGACTAACTTGCGATGAAACTAGTATTTATATCATTGTTATAATATATGTAATAATATTAAGCTTGTGAATAAATGAATACTGATAGAATAATAATAAAAATATACATACTTTGAATATAAACAATGATATAAATACTAGTTTCATCGCAAGTTAGTCTGGGCATAGCAATGGCGCGATTCGCCGAGCGGTATGAATACCTGGGCATAGTTGGTTTCCAAGGTCCGCGGTTCGCATCCCGCTTCTGCCGTTATTTTTGTGCTTGGATTGACGCGTTGAAAAAAGAATTTTATGTTTTGTATATGTATATTTAAGTCCATATTTCTTTTTCGAATACACTATTCAATGAAGAATTTGTCTTTTTTACTTGGAATGTGACAAATAATCTGATAGGTTTTCTATTATTGTAAATAACTTTTTTTATTATGGATTACGTTAAGCAACTTTCGATTTTAAATGAAACCATATAAATGTCATTATATGTAAGCGATGTCATTTATTTTAAAAATAAATATATTTTATATTTAATTTAAAATGCATCTTAAATTCAGTAAGTAGTAAATTATAATTTTATTGTTAATAAAGTACATCACATTAGTTTGAAAATAACGCATGTCTAGTTTTATTTTTGCTGTTGGAACTACTATAAAATTTTATCAAATTGTCTAAATTATATCCTATTGTATATTTTTCAACAATGTTATAAACCTTAAATATACATAGATGAATTATTAAGTAGATAAATATTTACATACTTCATATTTACAAGGATCTATAATCTCCTGTAATTCTAAAATGGAAGCTCCACCAATCCCCCTTCTTACTCTCCGTCCAAGCTCTTAACACAAAATTTATTCACATGTCTGAACGCATCGCCTTAGAACTGGTGTAACCTTTATCGAGGGCGAAACTGTAGTCTACCAACAAATGATTAAACAGTGTTCAATGTAAACCATGTGAGAATAGTTTTGAAATATTTATTTATTTAATATTGATGAAGATTTCAAAGTGAGTGCTTGAAATATAATAACATCTTAATCTCTCTCAAAAGGGTTGTTATTTCGTCGCGTGAGGATATGATGAGGAGCAGGTCAGCAAAACAAAGACTTTTTCAGAAACGCATTGACATACATTTACGTAAAACATTACAAGCTTCTGGCCAGGCGGAATGTCATGCCGCCGGCAGTAATTCGGCCTTCTCGGCCGTCAGCACACAACTGACCCGTGCGGCCTGTGGTCGGTCACCAGCGCGGTAAGTCACAATCTATATAACTAACGCCCAATATGACGGACACATAAATCTATGACGAGCGAACAGAAATAAGAGACGAAAGATTGTGTATCGAGGTTTTCGGTACCAGCCAGCAAGGGTTACATCATGCTGATGTCAATAAACAATATGATTATATCAATTTTAACAATTGTTCTTATTTAATTACATGCTTTTGATGTATTTTTGTCAAATTGACATACTTAAGAAATTCGTATGTAATAGCCTTGAACTTATTCAAAAGTTTTCGCTGAAGCATTTAGGGTATTCGGGGAATATTATATTTTATAATGGGTTATGACCTCAGAGGTCCAAGTCTCGGGTTTTCGGGATGAAAGGGCCAAAAAAGTGCCCCACTTGTACCTCTATTCAAAAGAGTACTCGGAGATAAAAATGTGGGATGACAGTTTAAAGGAGCCTTAAAGTGCTCGCTAATACATTTTGGAGTAAGAATGTATGATTATATATTAATACTTTCTACAGTAAATATATGTATGTGTAATGTTGTTGATTTATTTACGTAGTATATATTTTATAAATAACCCACATCCTTTCTTTACATGAATGATATGTTCACCACAAATTGCCAACACAAAGTTGTGTTATAAGAAATTTTCCATGTCTAGTCTTGAGATCTTTTCATCCGAAAATTCAATAAATAAATTCACACTTTCAATATTTCGTAATTGATTTAGCATGGATCACACTGAGAACTGTTTAATCACTCTCTGGAATATTGCAAGACTGTTTCGAGCTCAATGAAAGCTTTATGAGTTCTCGACGTCTATAAGAATACGTATGCCAGAACTTCAGTCTTCCAGCGATCAATCCGTGTCTTCTTCGCAGTATCAATCCGGTTAATTGGTATGCAACAACAAAGTCTTGCATCTCGATGTCTACTTTTCTCGATTTTCTGCAACCCTCTTTAGCTCAGCATAAGAGCTGCAACTCCTGTCCTCGAACACTTGCTACAATTACTCTCGCCTAGGGCGTTCTCTGCAGTTTTGACCCTTAACCATCCTTTCCACAATGTTGTGAAGAAGATCATAGTGGCGCATGATGTGACCGATCCTTCGGTGTAATCCGTATTGACACAAGAATAAAATATTTACATATTAAATATTTAAACAATCTCAAAGTGTTTGTGTCATAGTTCTTCACGGTTCTAATATGTAGGGCGGAAACCTTCCTCTCTCCGATATTTCAACTGCCATTACAGAAGTTAGTGGTCGCAAACTATCAACCCTAAATATTTTTAGAATAATATTATTTAAATTCATTATTATGAAGAGTATACGGCTTACAATATTGTCAAAATAAGGATTAAGTAATTAGACAACAGTTAAAAAATTATTATAGTTTTTATTATGAAATAAAGCATTAAGTTCAATTGAATAATTGGTTTAGAATAAAAATATACTTTTATTTTAATTTAAAAAATATTATTTTTATTTAATTGCAAAGTATTATGGTCAAAGACTTACAATCGTAAATTTAGAGCTATAGTTTTATGGCGTCTTATCATATATTGTAAATATTTTATAACTTTAGAATAAATGTATTTACTCTTTATATATTAAACGATAATAAAGAAAAAATAATAAAATTTACTCTAGTTGTAATAAATAAACAAGTGATTGTGTGAAAATTTTGAGAAAATCAATTTATTTTATTTTTAAATAGACAAAATAATTTCATTCGAAGCAATTATTTAATTAACACAACACCATATTTTTCATCCAATTAAAAACATTTTGAAGGTACAATTTTTGTACTGGAATTATCGAAATGAAGAGCGTAAATAAGCAATAAACTGGGTGGGAGCAAATCGAGACGAGAAGCAATTAACTGTACATAATTGAAGGGAATGTCGTTTGTAGGCCGCGCTAATTAGATTTTTATCGCGCCACTAATGAGAATGTATTCCGTACATCGCGGTTTTCCGGAGCATGCTGTACCTCGATATCCCCGAGGGAACAATTATTACGAGAAATTGATGGGTTAATTTATACTTCACCAATCATAATGATGCATCTTTTTAAAGAATTATATTTGTGAAGTAATAATGTAAATAAGTCTGATTTTAAAACATTCTAAGCCAAATACGTATCATATCTAAAACATATGGTCACCACACGAAGGTCCACATGGGAACATATACAGTGGTACCTTGACACACGAGTGCCTCAAATTACGAGTTTTTTGAGAGACGAGCCGTCGAGCGAGTGATTTTTTGCTTTGAAATATGAGCAAAACTTAAGATACGAGCAATCTGCTTAGTGGTTCGGCCAATTGCACACGAACCATACGTTGCGCTTTTCCACGTGAATCCCCCGGCCACGGTCAGAGAATCAGTTATCAGTGTGCTCTCGCTGTCAAAGCATATTTGATAAGATGTGCTCACTATTAATTTCAATGGGGAAATTTGCTTAGAGATACGATTAATTTAAATTACGAGTAAGGTTTCGGAACGAATTAAACTCGTAAGTCGAATTGCCACTGAATTGTTTTCGATGTCCTCCAAGGTTGAAAAGCAGTTTTTTTACATATTTCAGGCGTATTTTGTACATCACAAAGTAATACATAAAAAAAACTACAGCAGTCTTCTTTTAAGGTCCGTATATTCTCCTATTTGTGATAACCTGCCAAGAAAAATGCATAGAAATGTACTCGATAAAGACTTGAGTCAAGCCGATATGGGTGACATTAAAACTAAAGTGGCTGACAGAATTCAGCAGCAATTTGTGACGACCATACGCAAAAGCTAAAAAATGTATATGAAAAAAATATGATTAGCTTTTTTTTCTGTTTTCATTATAACATATGTCCTTACATATGCTTTAAAGTCTGTATGATTTAGGACATGAGGTGCGGTTCATTTCAAAGTATGTTAAATAAAATATAAATATTTTTTTATTCAAAAGCAATGTTGTATTATTTTGTGTATGTGTGTTTTTTAGAAAATTGCTTTATAATTTGTTATAATTCCTTTAACAACTAAATGTAATTTTCCGTTTTGGAGTGTCAACATTATAATTTAATCTCCATCGTAATTATACTAAATATCCAATTTCCACCGCGTCCAGTGGCTTTTTCAGCACTTTCACTAAATGGCTGTGGAGGTATTTTACAAAGTGGAAAAACCTCTCGTGAAAATATCTCTGGGGTGATTCCCTTTTGTAATAAGACTAACGAGCCACTGTGAAAAAATATAATATTTAACTTTGGTCTTCGGCTCAGAGTAATGGAGTTCCCAATTGTCGTTATTAACTCGGATACATATAAAGTTACACATGAAAGTAATAAAATTGATTTGAAATTCAAATTCAAGCCACTGATAGATTATTTAATATTCCATTGCTATTTTCAAACTGTAAATTCAAACATTACAGTAAACGAATGATTGAATTTTTATAAATTTTATTATATAATTAAATATTATAGAATTTTATAATATAAATATCAATTTTTTTACCTTAACTATAAATATCGTTGAAGTAAAACAATTGTTGTGCTTAATTGAAGCTGGAATAATTTTGTATAATTCTACTTGTTAATATTATTATCAATTATAATTAAGATATTGTACATAATTTTCCGAGTGGTATAACTCAGTGGTCTAAGCGTTTGCTTGGCAAGCCGAAGGTCGAAGTTTCGATCCCCGACAAATTAATGAGGATGGCACATCAACACTCCACATGCAGCGCTTAACCATATTTAAAATGGTAAACGTCATATGATCCATAAATCAAAAAACTTTATAATCGCCATATGTCGGTATTCTCCTGTATGTGTGTACATAAAAAAAATTAACAATTCTATCATCTATCTATACATCTGTATATAAGATATTAGAAATTTATTTTTTGTAACAATGAACTTAAGATTAATTTCAATTATTAAACATATTTTTATCTATACTCTTTACCAACTTTAAATGTGGCATCTAAAGCTCTGTTTATTGGCATTCTTGAACACAGTGGTTTCATTTTCATAAACGTTTTTACAAATTCTGAAATGATAAGAAATTCTCATTGAATAAACCAAATTAAAGTAGTGCATAAACAGTACTCAGAGTGATCCATATTAAAACAAGTTGAATCGCATATTTTTAGAAACAAATTTATATTATATGAATTTTTTAATTTTTATTAGAATATTATTTTATTATTTCTATATTCTAATCTACTTTTATAAATCATTGACTATATTACAAAAAAATATGAATCAATATTAAAAAAAAAAAATACTTTGAATATATACTATAGCGACATCTATCGTACGATGATCACAATGATAAATATATTTCAAAAAGTCAGTCTAGGCATATGTGGCGCAGTTGGCCGAGCGGTGACAAACAAAATTTATCGCATCCCGCTGTGGGGTTTGTGCTTGATTGACGCGTTGAAAAGAATTTTATAAAAATATGTATATTTAAGTAATAAATTTCATTATTTTACAAGTCTGCTACAATATTCCGCTAATATAAATTCGTTTAAATAATGAAACATGCATCATTCATTAAAAAATCTCTAATTAGTTATGTTAAAAATGATGTTATCTATTATTAACAAATTATAATTAAAAAAAAATGAATTTTTTCGCCAGGACAAACAAAATTTATCGCCTGTGCATTTGTTACAAAACTGGCAAAATTCACAAAGAACAAAATAAAAAAGGAAAATGATATTTATAAAAAAAATGAATTATAAAATAGAAAATAATTTAATTTATAGTGCATTTGTACAAAAATGGCATTCACAATTATAAAATGATATTTAAGCTTTTAATTTTAAGAAAGTATTAAACGATTTAAATAGTCTTTTTAAAGCTTTGATAAGGAATATTATATCAAAAAGAGAGGATTATTTTGTGTGTTATTTATAAAGCTCGCTGCAGGTGTTTCGTGGAAAAGCTCCACGTCAATAACGAATCATCATTTATATATTTGCGAGCTTTCCAGCGCCGACCGGCTTAGCTTTATCCATTAAAGTACTATTTTTGTTTCGCCGTTCCACCGTCCGAGCGGATATAGGCTGCGTCTACCTGCGAAACTAACAGAGCCAGAGCAGTCAAATTATTTATCATAGTACTTTTTACGAGGTCCAAATGTTCAGGGCCCAAAGTACGACGGAAAACCATCTGATCTTTTATATTATTGAAAACGTTACTAAAATATTTTTTAAAAACACATTATAAAGTAGTGCCTTTTCTTCAAAATCCCAAGTTCTTTGTGTTATATTTTATGTGTTTGCCCTAGCGTTTGGTCCAGAAATGATTTCAAATAAGCTGAAAGTATGATAAAATGAACGAATATATAAGTTTGCTTAAATATTTGAAATAAACTATTTTTTCAAGAATGGTAAGTGAATTCAACTTATTGATTAAGAAAAGGTAAGCCTCTTAACTGGTAAGAATCTTGACTGGTGGACCTGGAAATCCTTGAACTAATTAAGAACCGGAGTTGGTAGAACAAAAGACAACCTCGACCCACTTCTACGTATTAAAATATAATTAATTTGTTCTATAAAAAGAAGTTTTATGGAACCTAATGCGGCACTGAACAGAGGCTATATTTGATGTATCGCCCCTCTGCCGAAAACCATTTTTCAATGCCCCATCGGATCCTTCATTCTGATTCGTATCATTTTTCGTTCCGTTCCGTGAATTTCAGGTTGTTTTTCAGGATGCCGTGTGTAATGCGAAATACATTGCAGCGGCCGCCAGGTAATATGTTTTATTCAGGTCGGTGCGTTTGAATGTCAGAGAGAATAATCGATCGCTATTTAATCATTTTTAAACACATCCGTGGATACTCAATTTCAGCTTCAAATTCATGTCTCAATGCGGTACATAAAATGTAAATAAAATATTAATAATATTTATTACTTAGTCAAAACTATACTTTTAAGTTTGTTTTTATTGTAAAATTATTTAAATCAGATGTATATTTCAGATCTCTAGGGAAATATGGATTGCGTGGTGAAAAAGATGGGGACCCGTTACTGGACGCACAAAAAAAGCTACTTGTTAGAGAGGGGCTTTCCCAAGATTCTACGTCCATCAGTTGGATATCAAATAGACCTCAGTCTAAGGCTGCAGAGTTAATAAGCTACGTGTCTTGAACTGCCTTCTTTGGTAACCCGTTGCTCACCACAAAATACGTGGGAATGGATGAAGAAATGGTTATAAGCGGTTAATAAATTTTTATTTTTCATTATTTATTTTTTTCTTCTCGTAATTCCGCCACTCAACCCAACTGCTATTTTTTTAAAGGTATATTCGCATTTCGAGGTTCAAAAAGGTTAATTTTTGATTCCCAAATACCTCAAGGACAAGCAAATTTGAGTATTAAATGGATTTTTTTAAATGAAAAAATATTTTTTAAGGAGATTAGATGGATGATTAGTCCAATTCTTCCAACTCCAAGATAGTTTCAAATAATAAAACTAAGTGACAGCAATTTGGAATGTCGATATACTTCAAAAATACATACAAATTAAATTATTTTTATATTTGTATGTTAAATTTTAGAATGATTCTCCGTGCATTTATTTACCGTTGGAACTCAGCGCGGTATAACGGCTTTAGTATTATTTTAAATATCATATATGTTATGGACTTTTTGTTTTTGTAATACCCAGCTACGACCATACGAATGAATACCATTGTTGATAGGCTTACGTTACTAATTACCGTATTGAATAGAGAGAGCTTTCGATAAAAGAGGCTTGATAAAGCTGCTAAATATAATAAAACATTTCGCTGTATAATACAGAATAATACATGTGATTAAATATGGTACTTGCAGATAGTATACACCGTGTAGAGGTGGAGCTCTTAACTTCTCACATGCAAAAGGCTACATTGTCTTGCTCGCGAAAACAAATAAATCTGGCAAAGTTAACCTCCTAATGTGCAATTACTCACTCCGCCGGCTACATAAAATGTTTTCCTGAAGACAATTTCAACTTTCTCCATTTCATCCGTTCCACAAACGGTTTGGAACAATCGAGAAACCGCCCGGGAACTTCTTCGTCTGGGTCTTTCTCTTTCTAGCTGTACGCTGCACCGAGTCTAAGCGCGAAAGTTGAATATGTATTCAAGAGCATGCGATTGTCTGTTTACGCTTGATCATAGACGGAGGCGCGAAACGAGGAATGAAAGAAAAACTCTCATCGCGAAGCAATGCAATAGTTTTCTTTGGTTGAGATTGCCAAAGTTATATGCTCCAGTTAGGGTAGCGTACACAGAAAGTTAATTAGTTTGTTTGCTTAAATATTAATAATTCAAAAATATATTTATAATTTAGAGTACAATAAAACAGATTAATTTTTTTTTTTTTTAAATTAATGAATGGTCCCCAGAATTATTGGCTTATTTATAATTTTCTTCTTCGTAGTATCAATCCGGTGGATTGGTTTGCAGCAACAAAACCTTGCACCTCGATCTCCACTCTCTCGATCCTCTGCAATCCTATTTAGCTCAGCATAAGAGCTACAACTTATGTCCTCGAACACTTGCTCCAATCCCGTCTAGGGCACCCTCTGCAGTTTCTACCCTTAACCATCCCTTCCACAATGTCGTGAAGAAGACCATTGTAGCGCATGATGTGACCGATCCGATCGAGCTCGTCTCTCTGAGATGGTTCTTACTATAATATTATTAAGGTAAATAATAGGTGATTTTTCTTTAATTTTTATAGCACGGATCGAAATCAAAATTTTGCTTAAATTTCTTATTCCAATGTTAGTATATAATATATGTTTATTTATTTATTGTTTTAAAATTATCATTAAAATTTTACTAAATAAATTTAGCATTCCAATATTACAATAAGACATCGTCATCCTAATTAATTTACTTAAATAATCCTACAACCAATGATTCAATACATAATATGTCCACAAAAAGGTAATATTACGTTAGATCGTGTAAATTAACCAAAGAATACTTTTTTGTTCCGGTTCTCGTTCACTAACAAAGTCCAGTTATTCCGCAGACGTCATTTTTCTCTCTTTGCGGAGCGAAATACGGCGACGTCAATTTTTCACAGAGCATCAATTCGGAAACTACTTAAAAGTTTCCCACCAGCGTCCCCTTTCTTCCCTTTTCTTTTCCGTGTGTTGGCCGCGGTATCATATGATGTTGTTTTCTTCCGAGAATCCGCCGGAGATGGCGGAGAAAGTTTACCAAACAACTTTAAAAGAGATTACAGTTCCGGTCATACTGGATCGCGGACATGTCGCAGCCCATTCATCATGTTGCAAGGGCTCCAAAAGTGGATCTCGGATTTCTTCGATGTTTAGTAATTTCCGTCCCTCGCCACCCGAAATTGGTTATTTTACCAATAAATATTTATGATTTTATATAAACCAGGAAACATTTAAATGAAACATTATTTTCATGTTTTCATAGTAAACATTCTTAGTACAAACTATTTGTACATAAAATATTTAAATATTATGATACCCATTACGTTTATTTATCGCCTATTGTCAATAGAGAAAGTTCAAACTCCAAAAAAATATGTTGTTAAGATAATTTAAGAACCTGCTATTACTTACGCAATTCTTATTTTAATGAATTACAGGTAGTACAGAAAATTCCATAAAAAAAGTCTATAACATCCTTACTGAACAAATCTTAAACAGCTTAACACTCGCTACAGCATTCCGACCCTACGTCAACATCTCTAAAAAAGTACACCCAAACACTCTAATCAACTAATTGAGTACATACAATGTGCCCAGGTGACCTCACTGTTTTGAAGGTACATAAAAATCTCAATCTAGCTATTTTTTACTTGATTTATCATTTTTTCTTGTTATGTTTGCTGTTATCAGCCCCCCGACCCTTCATAGCCAGTCATAGCCAGTCATAGCCAGTCATAGCCAATTAATCAAAATTGGTAGTATACGAAAGAAGTCCCTATTTTAATAAACCTACAAACATTTACTGCGTGGATCTCGGGCTGTATTAGAGTTGGCGGATCAAAGTCATGGATTATAAGGCACGCTCCGGATGAAACTAAATTTTCATCTATCGAATTCTCTTGTGCACATGGAATGAACACATATATTTTCCTAAAGTGAGTTTCAGATTTCTTCGATGTCTTGTTTATTTATTCCCGATCTGTCAACATTGCGTTATGTGAAGGTCCTGTTGTACTATTAAACATACAAACATTTACTGCGGTATTAGCCATTAGAGTTGACTTAAAGTCACGAATTATATGGCACGCTCCGTCATAATTTTTCATTATCGAACTCATCCAAATGAACGCTACGTAATGAAAATTTATCGCACCAGCACGTAAGACGACTTCATCAAACGTTCATGAAAAGGATTAAAGAACGTATTAAAATTTAAATATTTAATTTTGTTTAATATTTTTATCTTTACGTTTTCATAAAACGTTCATAAAAAAGATTAAAGAATGTATTTAAATATTTAATTTTGTGTCGGTTTTAAATTTCACAAATTTATTTAATTTAATATAAGCTTTATATATGCTTTCGTTAGAATTGAGCCACACCTTACAGATTAAAAAATTCAAAGACTCGGGAACGTCGGGCTGTTTATCCGATGTCACTAAAGAAATCATGATCATCGAACACTCTAATATTTCTTTGGTACTACAGCTGCAGTCTATGCAAGTTTGCGTGCTTTGCCTTGGAGGCTTCCCGGGACCATCTATGATCACATCTAGACCTCCGGGAATGGAGGTGTTCTGTGACAAGGTTTGCTGCAAAAATGGAGCGGATATTGTAAGCAAAGTTATACGTAAAAAGTTATACAGATAGTCAAATCACAAAATTGATTAAATTGTATTTGTTTCATAAATGGAGAAAGATTCCTAGTATGTTATGCTATTTTGGTCACGCAATACACCTGTAAGGTTGTTTTTTTTTCCAAGAGAAAAACTTCTTCAAGAACGTATATATATATTTATATGCTACTGAACGGCTTATTTAATACTATGAAGTGCATAATTTTTTTCAGAGTTGTAATTCACATCCTAGATTGGGTCAATATTAATAAAGAAGTAAACTTACTCACCCTTATAGGTGATGTCATATATATTTAAGAAAGTGAATTTAAACTGCGGATAAAGATATTGTTTAGTATTCAATTTACTATAACTAATATTCTTATTAGCAATCTATTATGTAAAACGTAATTTGAAAACTCTGCAGGTTATAATGTGTTTGTTTTAAACAACGTAATTACAAGTCCAGTGTTCAGTTCATTTGGGTATTTACAGGATAATCTAATAATATGATATATTTCAGTTGATGTGAGTTTGTAATCAGATTCCCGAACGCGGTACGAATAAATGCGTTTATTAACACTTCCTGTGGCCTGAATGCTCACAAAGCAATATTTACGCATGTCATAATAAATAACAGCAAAAAAATGATTTATTAAATTACGAGCATACAAACTAGAGTATTTTCAAAATTTTTGAATATTTTTTCATGATACGCCTAAAATGCTCATCAGATAGCGAGCATTAATTTTGTATGCATTTTTATTATCAAGAATAAAAACACATTAAATTATAAAAAAAAATATGTAATTCGCTTATTTCAGGGTATATACACTTATATATATACAAAACACTTGCTTGGAGCATCTTAATGTACGGCTGTGAGACATGGTGCTTATCTGAAAGTGATAAAAAAAAACTAGAGGCCTTTGAGATGTGGTCGTACAGAAGAATTCTCGGAATTTCCTGGAGAGACCACGTCACGAACAATGAGGTTCTCAGAATAATCAAGGAAGATAGGCAACTAATAAGAACCATCTCAGAGAGGCGAGCCCGATGGATTGGTCACATCATGCGCCACGATGGTCTTCTTCACGATATTGTGGAGGGGATAGTTGAGGGTAGAAACTGTAGAGGGTGCCCTAGACAGGAGTATTTGCAGCAAGTATTCGAGGACATGAATTGTAGTGCTTATGCTGAGCTGAAAATGGTTGCGGAGGACCGAGAGGAACGGAAAAAAATTATTTATGACTTACCGTAATGAAGATGCATGATTTATATTTGTTAAAAGAAAACTTGTTTATGCATTTATGAATTGAACGGAATACTATTTTTTGTGATCCAACATTGTTTATGCATTTATGAATTGAACGGAATGTATTTTTGTGGTCCAGACATAAATTTGCCATTATATATTAAAGAATATCTTTTTTTTGAACCGAGTCGATTAAATCTAGAATATATTCTGAGAATCCAATACAAAAGTGACTGCCGTATACAAAAAAGGACTTATTAGTGGGTGGTTTTCGATGAAAAACGTGTATATACATGGTCTAAACAACATTTAGTTCTTTTTATGAAAGTGAGTCAATAATAAATGGGTGATAAATTGTATTTTATTTTATTATTTTTCCACAAATTCTATTCTTTCTTATGATATTATTATGCAGAAAAAGGCTCTTACATTTGGTATCGTGATTTCATTGAGCTGATTGAATTTTTCTTCCCGCGAGGTTCGCACTGAGAGTGTATAGAAATAATAGATATAATGCTCTTGAATTTCCCCGTACGAGCCTTGGCTTTTTTAGTTATGTGTTTCTCGCGCAGCTGCTCCTCACTTGTAAACGGTGCTCAATAAGGAAATAATAAATACTTATTTTTATTTCTATTGAATTAATTAATGTATTTAACGATCGGTATATATTCGTGGTTGATTAGCACTTGCTCACTATACCTGTTGTTGTGGATTAATTTTCAGAAGATCAAAATGAAAATATTATTTATTTCAATTATATGCCCTATAAATATCTTCAATAAGTATGAAATTGATTCTTCACTCGTATAAAAGTCAGAGCGATGTTGTTTCTAACTATAAATACGATAAGATACATCATAAATTAATTGTTTAAGAGTTCTGATTTCACATACAGTATAACATAGTAATGTACACTTATAACACATTAACTATGTGTTAGCTGGAGAATACGGTCACCACAATTTGCCGCAGTACAGTTCAGAAAATTGCAAGTATCTTTGTTATTTCCAAAGTCATCTCTGTTTTGGAGCTTTACCGAGTAATTACTTCTCCTATTCGTGTAAAGAAAAAGTTCTTATTTTTATCGATACAAATTTGGCAGTTTTTTTTCTATGATTAGGTTTTGTTTACAAAATGACGTTCACTTATATTAATTTATGCCCTTTGAATGATACTTTAAAGGTGAAGAATCACTTATATCAACTTTGTATATGAGTTATATACAAAACTTAGAAATCAAATACAAAATATTTTTCTTTTAATCTTAATCAGGGATTGATCCCGTGATTCTTGGTATAATAAAAAAACATTTGAACATTTAAACCATACTCGTCTCATAAGGGTTAGATAGAATAAATGTAATATATTTGAAAAGAGGAAAAAGTAATTTATTATTATCAAGTAATATTACTCACGTTATCAACATCATTAGCATGTGTCCGTCTACTTTTGAATATACGCCTCCCACATGAGTCTCTTTCGTTTTTTCGATCCTCCATCTACCGCATCCAGGTTACTCTCTCTATTCTTTTGATGTCTTCAGTTCATATTGAAATAAATTTTTAATATACAACTGTAATATTTTCTCGTCGAGCACTGCTTGTAAGCATAGAAAACTTATTGTCAGCTCGCGCATAGAACTGTGCGGCTAGAGAAGAGTGGCGAGGGGGAAGGCGACAAGGGGTTTTTATGGAAAT
Organism: Glossosoma conforme; assembly: GCA_022606575.1. Taxonomy (NCBI): domain Eukaryota; kingdom Metazoa; phylum Arthropoda; class Insecta; order Trichoptera; family Glossosomatidae; genus Glossosoma; species Glossosoma conforme. The sequence goes on along the minus strand of JAGTXR010000003.1, from coordinate 5,735,720 downwards.
TGCTTTTAGTATTGTCTCAGAAAAATATACGACGGAAATTTTATTATTGGATCGTTCGTTTCTCGAAGGCAATACACTGTAGTAATGCTCCGGTTCTTAAAATGTCAGGGCGAGAATCCCATGCGCGTTTATGATGAATGTAAAAAAAACAATCAATATAATGTAATCCACTATTCGAGGGCGTGCAATAAGAAAACAATATAATATTAGTAGATGAGAGTGTAACGAATGGGTTACGTGAGTATTCGTTTCGGTGAGTGATGAGTTAGACAGAATAGGTTGTCGTAAACTTCAGAAGTAATTGAGTAATACAAGTTAAGATCATTAATACACAAAAGAGCTGAAACATATCGCCGAGTTAATTGCATTACTATTAATGCTTGCAAGACTCTTATGGACACCGTAATCCCAAAACTGAATTTATTTTGATATTGAAAGATGTATAAATACGAGTATAATGTTCGAATTATATGTATCGAATTGAAAACAATCCTTTTATGTTGTTGAAAGTTTTATACAACCTTGATTCAATTATTTACACCCAGTTATTTTTTGTTATTTTTTAAAGTGATACTTTGATTGATGGAACCAATTTATTAAGTCATTTGAAAATTGAGTTTATTTAAGAGACAATTCTTGGAACCAATTGTCGCGCAAAAAGGATAAGGTGTATTACATTTTCATTTAAAGGGCGTTCAAAAATTAAATACTCTCTTTCAGAATATGCTTAACACGTTTAAGGGACCTGCAACCATGAATCACTTGTTATTTTAAACTCCCATAAACCTTCATTTTATTTCATGAATATAAAGTTCTATTTTCTTTTGAAATCGTTGGTATTCTTCCGTTAAAAACACAAAATAAATTATATGAATTTTTTTTTAATTTTTATTAGAATATTATTTTATTATTTCAATATTCTAATCTACTTTTATAGATCATTGACCATATTACAATATTATTATTACTTAAATATACATATACTATACATAAAATTCTTTTTTCAACGCGTCAATAGCGACATCTATCGTACGATGATAACAATGATATAAATACTAGTTTCAACGCGAGTTTGGGGAGCATGAAAAGAACCTCCACGCGGTGCCCCCTAGAAACGGAATCTCGGACTTCCTCTTCCGGCCAATCTTTTCAACCCAGCGACGACAACAAACGCGAGTCGGTCTGGGCATAGCAATGGCGCAGTTCGCCGAGCGGTATGAATACCTGGGCATAGATGGTTTCCAAGGTCCGCGGCTCGCATCCCGCTTCTGCCGTTATTTTTGTGCTTAGATTGACGCGTTGAAAAAAGAGTTTTATGTATAGTATATGTATATTTAAGTAACAAAATAAATTATTATGATTATATAATTATTGAAAATTTTGAAAACACAGCAAGAAAAATTAAATCATTACTAAATATTTGGTTATAAGTCTTCATATCAAAGCTCCATAACGCGATTTAAATACTAGAATACATTAAAAAAAAAAAAAAAAAAAATTTGGTGCTTAATTTTAATAGTCATACAATTACTTTTAGAATGTATGTTTTGTATTTTATTTTTTTAATTATATGCATACGGAATTCCAAATATATTTTTCGGCTCTTAGTATTTTATTTTTATCTCAGTAATTGGAAGCATTTTTATATTTTGGCGATTTTGATTTGTGTACTTCAATTGATCACACTAAAAATAGAATTCCCTAATTCATAAATACGTCCCACTACTAATGTTTTACTTAAACCAAACACGTCACATAATTATATACTTAGTTTCAGGTGTGCTTCTGTATATATTTTAACATAATACGTACATGTATTACTCATATCAAATTTAATGATAACACGAAAACATGTTTATACTTCGAAACTTCGAAACTTCGTCAAAATATAATTTCATCCCGGTGTGAAACCCGAAACATTGGAAACGAGAAAATATTTATTCAGAATAAATCGTTTTCGTTATTATCTCAGTCGTTCTCTTTGAAGTACACAAACGATAATATTATCTGTGTGATGTCAATCAATTTCTCAGAATCTAGATATGAATAAATTCATTAAACAAGAAATTCTCATATCTCGACCTTGCGAGAGGGTTTTTCTTTCACATGATGAATTTTTCCATTTAAATTACGTTTTTTTTTGAAAATAATTTTTATTTTGATGATTCTCTTTCTCTTCAGATGTTTTTGCTCGAGGTGAGCTGTTACCATGCCAATGACTCTCTTATCAATCCCTTTCAGAGCTTCTTCCAATTACTTCCCTTATCCAAGTAAAATTGTTAAATGAACACGGGCGACGGTGATATTTTAGCTTGCATACCGGCATTATTAAAGTCAGGGCTTTTACAACACATCTCCAGAATAAATCACGTCAATATCTGTAACAGTTAAAAGACTTCCATTGAATATCTAATATTATAATGAATATATATTTATAACTCTACTTCTAATACGTAAGTGGTAAGTTATGTCGGTTGAAGACAAATCACGATTTTTCAAAATCGATTCAATAAAATATTAGCTCTATACATGCTTCGAGTAAATTTTAGCTGCCCCTTAAGAACCAAAAATAATTTCCGGACCACGAAAGCGTCGGGCTTATCATTCGGTCTACTTAAAAAAACACTGATTATTGAACAACCAAATATTTTTCTGGTAATACAGCCGCAGTCTACGCAAGTTCACGGGCTCATGCCCTGGAGGCTCCCGGAAACTATCTTTGTTATCATGTAGATCTTCGTTTATACAGGTGTTCTGGGACAAAGCGTATACACTATTAACTTACAAAACTGTGAATAAGCAATTTGCAGGTTTCCATATGCTCCGAAATATAAAGCGGATATGATAAAAAATGTTTCTCTTTCCCTATTCTTTGATGTTTATAGAATATAAATGAAAGAATTCCATTTTCGAATTCAAATTGTACATCTTAATCTTCAATGAATATTTATAAAAATGCATTATTTACATAGATTCTTTATTGTGCGGGTCGTCCTAATATAAACTTTACCTGAGGCAGGATAAGTCTAATCATTAGATAGTAATGCATAAAACACAAGGATATTTTGGTCAAAATGCGCTCAATCCTACACACACTCGTTCAAGAGACGAAGGTTGATCCGTTTGATGCATATTTTTCAGATGCCGTAGGTAGACGTTAGCTTTTGTTATTCTCGAATCCCTTTGTATTTTTTTGGACATATTCAATATAATGGATACTTTGCAAATCCATAGCAAATAACGTCAATTAAGAGTTGCGCAACGATTAAGTGGCAGAATAGCACTGTTTATTACTGTGAATGAAATAGATGTATAATAACATAAGTATTTTGTTTGGAGTTTGAATCTCACGTTCGCCGTATCTTTTTCTCTTAATTTTTTGAGAAAATAGATTTTCGATGAATTTTTAAATAGAGTATCGTTCACTTTTTTGTGAAATGTTTTACGAAACACTGCTTGGGAAGTCCTGGCCCCAAAGAATGGCCTTTGTAAGAAACAAAGAAAAATGATAATGAAAATTGGCCCTTATTCTACGGCATGATAATTATATTTTTCAAACGCGGCTGCCTTTATGTAGGAGCTTCTCAATAAATTAAATTTAAATCAACTTTGACGTAATAAAGCTGATATTATATTTAACGAGAAGACATTTTTAATAATTATTTTCCTGCGCTTAGCCCAATCATTATTATTGGATGTTGTAAAATGAAAATTGCCGTGAAAAAATATAAAAAAAGCAATTTATTATTCAGTAAAGTACTTGGTGAAATAACGTACTTTCATGATTTTTCACAGTTTTGTTCAAACAACGACAAAATTTTCTGAGCATTTCTAAACTAATCATTTCCTGCAATATTGGCGATATCGTCAGGCTTTAATTTTATGTCTAGTTGTTAGTCGACGCTCCATGATTTTTCAATATCACTTGCCATCTTCACGTCTTGATGCATGGCTGGTCTACACATATGTTCTTGCTTAAGTTTTCTGGGCAATTATTTGTGCTATTTCGGTAACTCTTTTCTTTATCTGAATCTTTGAATTCCTTAGAAGTGTTTCATCACTCTCTTTGCCACTTGTAGTTGATAAATAATCTATTTGGTTAGGATCATACATTTATTTCCCATTTCCATATGAAAAGTGGAAAAATATTTTCCCTTTCCATTTGGAATATATGATATATCTTATAACAGATAAATACTTGACGTATCATGTTTTTAAGAATATTGCTCTTCAACGCTTCAGGGAATTTCCCAAACGCTACCAGTCTAAATTAGATTCGGTGTTTTGTTTCACAAGACTTTTATTTTTATTAAGGGAATACGTCTACTTGATTGAAGTACGCATATTGCTTAATGCGTTTTTTACACTTCTAAAGCACATTATTGAACAATTATATGCTTTAAATGCTGTCAACTTAAATTGTTTTTAGGTAACACTGAGTGATATCAATTACGAGTATATCATAATATTCAAATGCTTATATTTAAAAAATTCAAAATTTTATACTTGAATTATAAAATACAACCAAATGATATTTTTATTAGTATAAAGAAAATAATCTCGATTACTTATTTTCGTTAAGTTCACAAAGAATCGTGATCACATGGAGTGTCACAATTATTTTTCAGCATTCTGCTTCATCCTTCCCATACTTCATCCCTGACCATAATAGTTTTTATTATCTATTTACAGGTTTCTTTATCTTTTTGAAGAGCATTCTATTAGTTACAACACTTGTATCCAATACTGTCTTCAAACTTTCATCTCCCTTTTCACGTAAATTTCAAAATTATGTGATAATTAATTTTACACAATACGTTGAGAATTCGTCTTAGATGCATTTCCATGATTGAATGATAGGTTAGTCTACCTACTTCGATTCCGTGTGACAATATGATTATCTGTAGAATTCTGTCTAAATGGTTTATTTTCTAATAATTTATCTAAATACTTTTACTTTGTTAATATAAGCTATAAGAAGCAAGTACTTACACGCCTCAATACACAACGATTAGACACAGTTCATATAAATAATCGACAATTGTTGATATATTATTATATGGGGTCTAAATTAAGTAGTATTAATCCGCTTCGAATGGACATTTCTATTATCTAAGGGAGAAAACACTAACATACAGCCTATTAGCAGCCTACTTGTTCTGTTTGAATCAAAGTAATGCGATCCTTGAGTAAAGGCACTCAAGGGCCTGGGGTTGTTGTCGGGTTCTAGCGAGTTCAAAGGTAATCAATAAAGACGAGTATGTTTGTTTGAAAAATAATTACACTTGAAAATTTCATAATATATTTGGGTTAAATTATATTAATATGGAAGCTATAGCAAAGTATAATGAGACAATTTAAAAGTTTGTTGTTTTTTAAACTATAAAAATTAAATCATCAGACGTAGTTGTTAGGAAACAATACTACAAGATGATATGATGAGTGATGTATGTCAAATAAAAACAAAAATATGTTATGTGAATAGTACAAAAAATAATATATATTATTTCTTTGTTTTAGGGATAAACAAGTCCGATGTATAAATAATTAAGAATATTGAAAAACATTGCATTGTGTGCCAACAATTACACAAAAATAATATTAGAAAATAATATATGTCAGAAATAAAGTTGTGGAATTAAAACTACAAAACATTTTTCATACAACGTTGTAAATACACATGTCCAATTTCTCTAGTGAATAATATTTTATTTATTCATTAAAAGTAGATTGTAGTATTAACTATATACTCTTGATGAGAAAAAATTATTTGTTGTCCTCTATAAGTCTTACTTCAACAAAACGACGAAATATCCAATTAACTTCACTCTATTAACCTCTTAGCTTATTTCAAGGAGATTCTGGACAACTAGAGATAATACGACCAGTAATAATAATAATATTAATTTACCACTCCAAGGGCTATTACGGTGCTTTCCCCACAACTTACTCCCCCTTAACCTCATGATGCCATGCAACGGATGGTCCGTGAAATTACCTGATAATGTAGTATTACCTAATGCTGGTTGCATATTTGGTGTCTAGCTATTTGACTAATACCAACAGAGTTACTTAAGTAAGTAAATACAATAAAAAAATAGGTAGTATTTCTCTAACAATGCGATTTCTATTCACATAAAAACTTGATCAAAAAATAGAAATTTTACAAGAATGAAGGAAAAATGGGCATGCAAGTATTCAGCAAAGTGCAGGTGTAAACAGAGGTTGAAGATTATTTTTACAAAGTAGAAGATAAACTACATAAGTATAAAACTCTCCCCTAACTTAAGCTTAAGCTTTACTACTCCTCCCTATCTTCTTTTCTTACTGCCATATAGTTAATTTAATTACATATCTAGTCTTCTTTTATCAATATGGAATTAAACACGCGCGTGTGGAAAACTGACTAAGCTCTTATTGAGGGCGAAAACACGGTTTTCTAGTACGTGGATAAGCAATGCTTAATGTGATCTATATTAAAACAAAGTAAAAAGAACATATTGATACTTTAAATGAGCCACAACGTATGGTTATAAACAAACATCAACTTCCATAGCTGAATGGAGTAAGGAGGAGGACACCAGAACAATACAGGCAATAATAGCAATTAGTAATTACCCTCCCCAAGGCAATTACGGACTTGCGCCTGCATCAGGCACCCCAGGCTACAAGATGGCGCCTCGGGATATATCGCCAACTATCAAATAAATAACCCAATAAATCTGCGGGTGACAGGGAGCCATGTCACCTTTATTGCCTGCCCATTGTAGTAGAATCGAGCGCTATCTCTCTCAGTGACATCTTCTCCTACAGTGAAGCATATAGTCACCTTAAAACCAATTCCAATTGTATATATTCCACTTGAGAGAGCCCAGTTTCGACATGAGCTCCACGAATTTATTTTTCTAAGTAATTTCGTGGAGTCTTCTGTGTAGCCAGCTCCGGGAATTCGGGATGTTCTAGAACGAGAAATGGACAATGGCAGCTGACAGAAATAAATAGTGGCAATATGTGATGACCATTTTTTACATATATGGACCACGTATGAGGAAGAAAATTATCATCATAATACCATGTTCACTCCCCAAAACTATGTATACCGTTATAGTCCTCGCCTGATCATGTGTTAGCTCTGCCTCTCGTAGCTCCACCGAGTACATTTTATGTATATTCCCGACGGCCTTCATACATAAGCGTCTCGAATGAGATTGCGGGTTTCTTTCCATTGTTTTGGAACGGTATTTCTTCCACAAACTTACGTAAAATGTATGAAATCTTATTTTTATTATTCTTCTTCTTATTCTTCTTCATGTCATCGATGTCAAATCGTTTCCACCCAATATCTGGAAACATCGATGGCCGAATATGGTGAAGAAAAGGCAAGGAATATGTTTAATCGGAATTACATAGTAACATCAGCATGTTGTAGCCTTGCTAACTGGTACCGAAAACCTCGATATACAATCTTTCGTCTCGTATTTCTGATCGCTTGTCATACATTTATGTGTCCACCGTATTGTCACTTTGGACAGGTCCGCTCACGGGTGTGTTAGTTATAGACATGGCCACTCGAGCGCTGGGCGAGAGTCGCAGCGCCGGCAAGCCCATCACGCCAGTCGGTCCCCACCCTTTAGCGAGACAAGGTCGCATTTCGGCCGGCGGCATGTCATTTCGCCAAGCCTGAAGGTAAAAAAAGGAAGTAAAGTCTTAACGTAAATATATGACAATGTGCTTCTAAAAAAGTCTTTGTTTGCTGACCTGCTCCTCTTCCTGCCCTCGCGCGACGGAGTAACACCTTTTTTGAGAGAGAGGAGGATGTTAATAGTCAAAGTAGAATTGACGTAAAGCCGCAAAAACTGAAGTTTTGTTAATGAACAATTTGATAAAAATCATTATTTCGCATTATCTTTACCAAGGACGGCATAAAATAAATCCGTAAGAAAATAACAAAGGCATTAATCTTTTCCCTTTTTGAACTCTGACCCATATAAAATTGTTAATCTTCCCGGCAGATGTGTTCGTGGGGACTTAATCATCCATGAGACGTTAGATAATATATTACCTTAATATTTTTATATCCGGCCGGAGACGCTCATTAATAACGGCCGTAACGGTTCTTTTGACGTCGTTAGAAAAATTATTATCCGCCTTATTTGAATAAAACCTGTTGAATGTATCATACTTTATTGCTAAAAGAGAAAATGTTACACACAATAAAGTCGTTATTATTCATATTTGTAGCTCGACTTTTATTCATTTCGCAATATAAATTTTAAGTGAAAATTAATATGAAAATATTCAGGTTTTAATGATTTTTTTATAACTGTATTAATAATAATGAAAATTCAATGAGTTATAAGTATATATATGTTTTTTTTATTAAAAATTCATAATATTTCTTAACGCAATAATCTACTACACGGAGCCTGAATTATTATAATTTTTTATGTGAATCTGGTAATCTTACTGAAAGCCAATTGAGCCGTAAAAGGAGTTTTGAAAATATGTGGTTGCGTAAAATATTGAGAGTAAAATAGTTAAATTTGTATGAAAAATTATGACGTAACGTAATACTCGTAGATAGAGACGAAAGTGGTTATGTTTATATTATATTTAGGACATTGACATCAGCATAATATAGCCCTTACTGGTACCGAAAAACTCGATGTACAATCATTCTCTTATTTTTGTTCGCTTGTCAGACATGAATGTGTCCGCCATATTGTCATTTTTTGAATCGTTATATAGCTTTGTGGCACCAGTGCGACAGCTTATCACGGGCGCGCTAGTCGTGTGCCGCCCGTCGGCGAGAGCGTATTATATTGTGGCTCGGCCTAATGCTGTGACAAGGTCGGGCCATAGGTTTATAAAATTTATCGTAAATATATGTCATGCTTCAGCAAAAAGTCTTTGTTATTAATCTGCTCTTAATCCTGTCACCACTCGACGGAGTAACAACGAAAGAGAGAGTAGGATGTAAACATATTTTTCACGAAAGTTAGCGTTAACTACATGTACTTTTTATTATTTATAATGTATACCTATAATGTAACTGTTCTGAGAAATAATCGGATTTTATATTATACATATAATGTATTCGGAAAATTTCCAGGAAGCAGCGTTGAAACGAAGTGAAGACCATAGAAGTAACCATAACGTGATGGCAAATTTTTGATGAAAATATGCTTTTACGAAGTTGATAAATATGCACCGTGGGAATGTATTATTTAATAAATGATAATATGCTATTATGAGAGCAAAGCTTTGTGGCGTCAGTTTGTGAGGACCATATGATCCAGTTGCGGGAGAAAACATGATTATGCTAATATGTTATTAATTATATTACAATTACCAAAACTATATTCTAAAAAAAAAATTTAGTATGTAGAACATATTGTATATGAATTAAATGCCATCAAAAGCACTTCTTAATTCATATTTTATTTGCCTTTGACTTCCTCTCGAATGTTTGAAGATAGACGTGACTATCTACTTGTACGTCTGGTTAGTCTTACATCCGAAGGTACGAGTATGGTAGTGAAGGTGTATTGTGAGGGTCGTCTTACATCTGCGCTATGATATTTTTTCATTCGGGTCCTCCCCGAGGGAATTTCCCGCAGATGACAGTCGAAGGGACGTTATTTAATCTTAATTTTGCCGGTCCGGTTAACTTTTATCTCGAACCTTTGTTTAGACGCATTATGTACTACGGGCCGTTCCTGAATCTACAGCATGATAAATTTTATTTATATAAATAAAAAAATTTAATGCCAAAAAAACAAAAAAGGTTGGAAATGAAATGATTTCTATAATCAACCTTAGATTGGTAGACTTACTTCACAGTACACCTTTCTGTCAAGATAAGGACTGCGCTATACAAAAACTAACTATAAAAAATAAGTCTTCTCCTCGTGTCCGTTTCAAATCTTGAGTGTATGATCACAACAAATTGCAAAGCACTTAGTTATATCAATTGCCGTTGCCCATGCTTTATACTAGTCATTTTTACAACCTGATGTCTACCTGCAAACATATATGGTTTCTAATATCCACCAAAGTAGGAGCCTGTACACTTGAACGAAAGTTATAAAAAACTAATATCCGTGACATATATTTAGGTGATTGTTAGTTATCCAATATATCATTTTTTGATTGTTTTTTTTTTCAACAAAATACGAAAACTAATGATAAAAAAAATCAGCCTTTTATTTTGTAAATTACCGTAGTGAGTTTTTCTTGTAATGGTAACTTATTGTTTGAATTTAGGATTGAAGAAAAACAGTTATGTAATCTTCTTAAAAAATTCTGATTAACAAATCACCCAAAATATGGCTTACATTCTACAGCAGCAATTGCCTTAGACATCGTCATATCCTCAGATCGTCTCAGGTACACATTTGCATAAAGATATGTCATAGTGACAATTTGAGATGGCCAAATGACAGATATGGAGGAAATGACTAGCTTCCTTTTTAATAGCTCAGTCTTTCTCGATCCTGTGGGAAGGTGGACTGTACAAATACTGTTTTATTGTTAAATTTCAGGATTTCTTATATAATGAGCACTTAAGAGTAATTAACGTTTTCTGAGATGGTCACTCATTTTTAGTTAGAGCACTTGTTACGAAATTAAGAGAAAGATAGGAAAAAATTGGCAAATACAAAATAAAATAATCACTTTATTTTACATTTTTTCATCCTGTATACAGTGACTATGGCCTTTGTAACATATGCCCATCATTGCTTAGAATAAGATCCTTTGTTCTTATTTTCTTTGTTTTCAGTTTTGTCCGAGATACTCTTTTTATTTTAGTGTACCTTGTTTGTATAGATATTAACAAAGAGCCGACTTTGTTATTGGATTTCTTTTCATTTTTTATCTTTAGAAGTTAAGTATCACTATTTTCTTTTTCATTATATTACTTAACAACATAATGAAAATAGACCAATCTTGTGTTTTCTTGCTTAAGAATACTATATATTTTCTTCCACGTTTGCACCCTCTCTGTAGCATATGGACGTCACAGATTTGCGTTACACTGTACTATATATATAATCGTGTCGGAAACAACAGGGTCAGATCCTGTCTGCCCAGAAGTGGGCGACGTCGATGGCGTTACTTCTGGCCATCATCAGGTCTTCCTGGGTGCAGCTATTCGGGACTGCACTATTAGATGTCAGTATCCTTCCTTTTTCTCAAGCCATACACGCACACATATTCTTATTGAGTGTTGACATCCCCCGTCTTAAAAAAGACGACAAGTTACGGGTTCATCACGTGGCCGCGTGGAGGAAGGATGCAGGAGCAGATTAACAACACAAGGAACTTGTTTTTGAAGCACAATTCGCATTTATTTATAATAAAGACTTGATTTCCTCGTCTGACCGGTATGACATTTCGCCGGCCATACGAGAGTTAATTGACAACTGTCGGAACACTGTGCCTTTATTTAAAGTCTTTATTAAAAATAAATGCGAATTGTGCTTCACAAACAAGTTATTTGCGTTGTTAATCGGCTCCTGCATTCTTCCTCCACGTGGCCACGTGACGAACCCGCGACTTGTCGCCTTTTTTTGAAGACGGGGGATGTCAATTGTAATTAAGTCCACACGATGTAACATAACATGTGAAATTGGAATAGATTCTACAAGATTTTTCAGGATATATTCATAATCATATTTTTGAGAACACGGAAAGAAATCACTTTCAGACACTACTTGAGAATGGCTTCGCAAAGAAGCTGAAACATACCATAATAAATAAAATTCTGTAGTTTGGACCAAAAGCCTTATTTCTATATCTATTAACCCAGTCAATTGGGTATTTTTCAGCTTTAGCGCTTTTAATGTTTGATGAATTTTACTCCTACTTATCTTTAAATAAATAATAAATGATATGAAGATGTGATATGTATATTTTTCCCTTATCTTATTGTCAATTTTTTATGAGTTATTTGTTACACATAAGTTCCGTTCACATTAATATAAGATTATTCATAAAAATAAAAAGCTGTCAGTAAATCAAATTGAAGAACATTTTATTGAAAATTAAAAAATACACCAATTTATGATAACATTTTCCAGGAATAATATCATTGATTAGTGATCATATATTCTTTGAAATTGTAAAAATGCAAAAGAAGCTTTAATTAATTTTACCTACAAAACCAACTTTACTATAAGAAACTATTAAGGTATTTTTGATGGAGAATTTTATCCATTGAAAATGTTTGTGCTCAAACAATGGAATGACAATTTTATAACTCAAATCTTAAAAACGAACGAACTTCTCCAACAACTTACGGAAACTTTGTTTCAAAGGAAAACATTAACTTCTTAGACGTTTTCATTCAAGATTGAAACACAAGCAAAGACTTCCATTTTATACTACTATTAGATACGAATTATGAAATTTATTTTTAATAAAAATAAATATGAACTTTTATAACAAAATGAAATCATTAACTATAAAAATAACCAAATAAATATTTTTTTGTACTCATACACAAGTTTATGACATCAAATATTCTTATAGTTTTTAGTATTAATAGTTTACATCATGAGAAGATGCAGATTATATGCGGGAGGACACACAAATACCAGAAGATTATATATATGCTACCCGTGGTGTTAGAAGAATTCATAAGTGATTGAATGACAACTACATACACATAAAACGTACTTTTATTCTTGGTTCACGAAAATAAAATTTAGTTTTATTAAAGTTATTTAAATTATGGTGATTTATTACATCAGTAATACTAGATTAATACATTTTGAATAATAATATATTTTGCAATGTTATTTTCTAATTAGACCACGTTGAGGTAGAAATGGTATCTAAGCCTCGCATAAAGAGCTGAAAATCTCTTGTACCCGTGCTGGGAAGTGCTCGGGTTACGTAGTCCCATACTGTCTCATAAACACACCAACTTACGCTATTGGACTTACACTCTAGCTGAGAATATTACTTAATTTAGTCTTCTAAAATACCCACATGCCACCCAACTTGAAAATTGTGTAACAAACTACAAATAAATATTATAATATTTAATCAAATAATGTAAGTAATTATATATTCTCATTTCGAAAATTATTGTAACAGTTTACAGTATTAACTTGTTTTAATGAAACATTACATCAAACATTAACGTTTGTTGGATAAATTAATTTTATTGATGTTCCACCTCCTTTTTTTTATTATTATTGTCATCACTGTGTGTGGAAGGTTGGATTGATTTGCACCTTATGATCAAATGTCACATACTGTCAAAGTAATCATTTGTTCTACATGTTCTAAAACGTGTAGGATACTCCACATTTTGAAAGTGTTGAGATGTTTTCATAGTGTTTACTCGACGGAACTCTATTGCAGAGATAACGACTGCGATCAGACCAAACATCGATAATGTCAGCAGGAAGAATTGTGTTTAACAATAATATGTACCTGCTACAAGATTATAATATCTAAATTTCATAAGCCAGTGCGTTTTCTCAAATATTTAAAGAAATAAAACTAAATGAAAAATCGATTGAAGCACAAACATAATCGAAATTATTACAACACTCTTAGGACAAAATGCTTCAGGCCTTATATGTGTTTCCACGTGAACCTCCGGAAGCAAAGATTGCTTGGTTCAAAGCAAGAATAGTGGAAATTGACAAAACTTGTCCAGTTTTTTTATAGTTCCAATACATATCAGATATGGAATTTGTAAAGAAGAATGTTGTTTTTAAAACACGTATTTTGCATAATTTTTAGGTATTATTTCTTAAAGATTTCTACTACATTTACCATATTCAACAAAAAAAATTATATTCATACATACTTGTACAATAACAACGATAACAAGAAAAAAATATGTTTATGTTCAAATATCTGAAACTGAATTCAAATGCAAATTCCAAAATGCGAAAATCTTACTTTATGATTTATATGATAAAAGATAAAAGCCATAAAGGTATTGCCCGGGGACATCGGAGTTGTTTCAGTTATTTCGCGAAAGAATCGTCATACTTTAAGGGGTGAAATTCGATTCTGGGTGTTTCCCAATTTTCGTGAAAAGACTATCTCTTTGTAGGCTCCATATCGAGGGCCTTCTTTGAGGACCAGGTCTGATTACGTCCCGGGATAGTGCCTGCGTAAGCAGATATTCGTGCGAGAGGATACATCAAAGGAAACATGTTTAAGTCGACTTTATCCTTCAACGCCATTTATTTTTTTCCTGTAAAAATATTTATAAAATATGCTACTCACATAAAACAAAAATTACAAATTTTTTTTTACTCTCAACATCTCACTTAGGCACCTAATGATTATATTTTTTGATAACTGGTAGCAAGGCATGCTTTTATATATATATAGTTCGATTAATTCTACGCAGTTATTTTTGGCTAGCGTCCTTTCCAATATGAAAATATATAATAGTTTCTAAGTTCTAAAGTAGTAGTAATCAGCAATATAAAACATACGGTTTTTATCTATTTATGACATTATTTTGGGACCGTCAGCTTTTAAAAGCCTTCCAGAATGTGGGGCATCGCAAACATTAAAATTTTCGGATCCAAAATATACATTCTTTCGCAGTGGCGTTCTATCGACATCTCATCTCCTTACATATCGGATAATCTTTATCTTGTTTGAACATTTAAAATTTTTTGATGGTTAAAAATTAAAATATGCCGATTTGTAAAACTGTTAATTGATTTAAATTTAAAAGGGTACTAACTTTAAAAACTTTTTCATAACCAAGCTTTGTTTTATCACATTTTATTAACGTTAAAATACTCGTATATGTACAATGATTATGTATGTCAGTTTAAAGACTGAAAAAATAAAAGTAAGTTCTGTGTTGAGATGAAACAAAGTTACTTACTGAATTGATTATTCTTATATCTTATTACTTTTTAATCTCTATTTAGTTTGTACTCGTAACATCCTTTGATCAAACTTGGGATCATTTGCATCATGAATAAGCGTTATACTGAACTATAAATCTACACAGGGGTGGTAGTATCTATGTAAACAAATATGTGTTCTAGTAGAGGCTTCAAAGGAAAATATGTTTTCCTCCCCTGAATCCTTCAACGACGTCCTCTTTTCTAAACTAAGTTACCTTTCTTTGAGAAAAAGAACTCGTTGGAGCTTTTCACAACTTGCTTATTTTATATTGGATGCGCTAAAAATTATGGGAATTTGTATGCTGCTTTGGAAGTTGTGAACTTACACAGAATTATTTTAGTTTTTTCGGTGAATTTTATTTTAATACATAAAAGAAATATCTTCAAAATTATTTAAAATTAATTTCTTTAAACAAAGTTCTTGTTCAATTTTGTGTTTTTTAGAATCTTATTAAGATTTTTATTCTTGTATTACAAACTGATAAGATAAGCCATAAGAACAATTAACAAAATAATTTGGCAATTTTCATTCTGAAATGGAAACAATTTTATTATCTCGTTATTTAATAACGACAAATCAATTGAATATTGATTGAACTGAGAAATTTTATTAAAAATGTGTTTCACAAACGAATTGTTTACAACATAAACCCATATTTTTTACAGCTGTATTGATATTTGGTTAAACAAAACATTATCGAATTCAATTACAAACCATAAAAAAATACAAAATAATATCAAATGAAAAGTGAATATTTAAGATGACATTGAAGGTATCCTTTTAAAAAAAAATACTGATGTTTTAAGTAAAATAAACTTTTATTAAATTTGATATATGTTTATAAAAACTGTAATAAATTATTCTTCCTATCATATATTTTGATAAATCATTTATTTCTCAGTTAAATTTATTACATTAAAAACATCATTCAATAAACAATAAAATAATAATTATGCCACATAAAAATCCATCTAATCTGTTTTCTACTAGTAGATCGCCATAACAATTAATCATTATATTTATTTAAGAGCTTTTTTATTTACCTACTCCAAAAAGGCGGAATTTTTAATCTACAAAAAATAGTAATGCACACGCCACGTAAGTCCACAACAATATTTTTTACTCGCAACAGAGAGTAAATAGTGTTTTTTATTTCGTGCAAAGGTAGAAAAGTATTATTGTCTACCTTCAGTATTCCCTAGCCCTAAATAAACAGCGGAGCGCAACACGTGAAATTTAGTTTAAATATTTCCGCTACTCTTCCCCGATAGCGGACTACCTGAATACAAAAAAGCTCGACTCTACGGGGCGGAGGCCCACTGTAAATATTTACATATCACGAAAGACAAACAATCGAATAATCCGAGAGATTCGTTTTATTTGAATGCCTAATGCCAATACAAAGCGATCAAATATTTAACATTTAGTCCTTTCACGAATTATTCTCGGTACACTTTCACGATATCTACTACGAAGATATATCCACTTGTAATTCAGTATATACTTGTTGTTACTATGTAATATGATGCAAAAGTTTTTCTATGGTGCACATTAAACTTTTGTATTAGAAAAGATACGTAATAATATTTAAGGTACTTTTTGCACGCTAAATATGTATCTTATTCTAAGTAAATTTATTATGAAATGTCTAGCTTTTTCTTCAAAATCTTATTTATCAGTAGAGATTAGAACCGTACTTTTTGAAGCTTGTGTAACTGAACATAATTAAATATATTATTGTGTTTGTACGCTGTTTATCGATAATATACGACTTTTAACCATTTCGCATCGGTAGCCGATATATGCTTTCTAAGTTTCCCTCCGTTGACATTAGTAGCCGTAATATATCATTTTGCTACTTTCTTAGAATAGTTTTTTATGCATCATCTGATAGCTTAGGAATACAATTACCAATGTGATATATGAAAATAGACCAGATAAGTACATGTCTGCTTCAAATACTACTTTTATAACTGACAGTTTCATTTGTATTCTACCGAGCCGTAATGAAAGGGTTAAATAAAAAATATATTACCATTTAAGTGCATTACGCGTTAATAAGTTACGAGATCAATATCCACAACCTAGGTGGAGTAAAAATAACCCATTTTTAATTTATTATTATGCTATATAAAGCTTATATATATATTTATTAATTAAATTAATTATTAAATAAAGCTTTTTTATATTAAATAAATATTAAATTAAGTTTAGTTAGCTGCCATGGTCGTCAGATCATCTCATGTCAGCACTGCTCGTGAGAGTTTTTCAGATTACATTCCATAAATAGATCCTGACTGCACTTCATAATGTGGAGCTCCAGGTACTTAAGAAAACTTAGTTTAGTTTCTCTTATGATACATTTGAATAAAATGTTCCATTCAGAACCATCTTTATATCTTAACCGACTTTTATATAGTACACTGCCTTATCTTCCCCTTACCTCGTTTTATATCATGAAATTAAAACATTGTACCCCTATTATTATATGCAAGTAGATGCTTTTTCAAAGCCCTTTTTCAAAAACGTTGTATAAAAGTATTAGGTCATTTAGGCGTTTCATACTTAAAAACGATTTAATCTTCTGAATAATATGCTGATTCATGTTTTTTAAATACTCACTGCGAGTGTTAAAAAATCACAATACGAGCCAAAATAAAATAAAATGGCTTAACAAAGTTGCCAGCAGATCCTGGGAGTTAGCATTGGATACCCGCGATTAATACCAAGATCAGTGAATTTGCTTACGAAGAATAATGCACGCAATAACTCACGTTACTTTTCTTAATTCCACCTTATTCATCAGACCCTCTGACATATTTCTCTGCATTAAGCCGCGTGCGTCTTCATTATCTACTGGGAGAAAAATATCCCGGTAGGAAATACAGTATATCCCGGATTATCGCGATTCATTCCTGTTATAAATATAATTTAAATAAACCTGCGTTTTGAATTTACTCTTTCCAGTCTATCAAACCGCCCTGTAAATTGTAAATCATATAGTCAAATAAAATAAGATACTCACACTCAAGACAATAAACATGATATGCCTATTAACTATTTTTTTTAATTCAGCCGGCGGGTATAGCTTAATGGTCAATGCGTTTGCTTTTTAAGCCAAAGGTCGTGGGTTTGATCCCCGATGGAGATTAAAAAAAGGATTTGTAATCGATTTCTGAGCTCTAAAATACCCCGGTTGGTGTGAATTTGATTCCTCACCCGTAAAATTCCAGTCATAACCTATTAATCAAAATTGGTGGTAGACGAAAGTCATCCCGTGAAGACCACCCATTCATAGTAAATAATTATAATAATAAGGATGATGCGTGAATCTCGGGCTGTAGTCTATACACATACATTGGCGGATCATCACTCCACGATGAGACTTCAGCATCACTATCACCATCAGTCGGTAATATCCTGTATGTGTTTACATAAAAAAAAACATTTTTATAAAAACCGAGATTACGAGAGAAAGAAAGTAAGCAAAAAAACAAGTTAATTTCGGAAACATGTTAAATACGGCAGTCACCTTTGGATTGGAGCCCCAAAATACCTTCTAAACTTAATTGAATCAGTTCAAAGAAGAGCAATTCGTTTGATAAACAATGACACCCTTACGTCTAATCTACAATCAATGGAACACAGACGTAAGGTTGGTTCTCTTAGTCTTTTCTACCGTTATTACCACGGTCGCTGCTCTTCGGAACTTAAAGAACTAATTCCTCCTGCACCCACTCACAGCCGACAAACTCGTCTTACACTTGCCGAACATCCATACACGGTTAATATATGTCGACCAAGAACTGGCAGCTTCCAAAATTCCTTCCTTAATGCCACCGGTAAGCTATGGAATGCTCTTCCAGCGTCTGTGTTTCCTCCTTCCTACAATCTGGATCTCTTCAAGAAACAGATAAATATACACTTGCAATCTCCCCAACCCACACACAAACACGAACACAACACACGTTTCCCGCATGCAGCGTCCAGCCTCCCTGGCTGAGCGTCATAGAGTGCACTGGTCTTGACCGGTTGTGCTCTCCTGCATGCGTTTACATAAAAAAAATAATTAAAAAAAAAGTATCATAACTTATTTATTTTTTATTATTATTGAACACACGCACTCGGCAAAATTTGCTGGAGACGACTTTCCATCATTTTGATCAGCGGTCGGGGAACCAGGGTAAATTACCCCAAATGGGAAATTTTTCTAGTTTGCTATTTCATAAAACTTACTATTTTCATGTAACTTTTGGTTATTTTCCGTCTAAATTAATTCAATAAATAATGTTTATTTAAATATACGTTGATTGTCTTCTTTTCGAAATGGGGGGAAGGGGTAATATCGACTTACGTAAAAATATTTAGGGGTAATGGTTAAAAAAGTTCCCCGACCGCTGATTTAGATTGTTCACCTCTCATGATCTTTAATTATTTTCAGTCATCTTTGCTTCCAACATTCCACAAGGAGCATAGAAAATTATAGTTCCTTCAGGATGAGCGCCCGAGTGATCAAATATACTCATATGACAACTGTAGCATCCTTAACATATTGTGGAAATTTTAAGTAAATTTTTAAAAATTTGTAATTATTAGCTCGACGCTCCTTAGACCTGGACCAATTGGGCCAAATGGGAGATTTTACTCAAATCAAAGGCTGATACAAGCATATATAATAAATATAACTTTCAGCTGTTAAACAAAACGACGAAGGCATAAGTAGACATTTGAACTAGGTTTGTATATATTATTAATTGAATATACATATACTATACATAAAATTCTATTTTCAACGCGTCAATCCAAGCACAAAAATAACGGCAGAAGCGGGATGCGAACCGCGGACCTTGGAAACCAACTATGCCCAGGTATTCATACCGCTCAGCCGACTCGGCTAATGCTATGCCTGGACCAACTCACGTTGAAACTAGTATTCATGTCATTGTTATCATCGTATGATAGATGTCGCTATAGTATATATTCAAAGTATGTATATTTTTATTTTTTATTATTCAATCAGTCATCATTTATTCACAAGCTTAATATTATTACTTTCCGACAGTCTATTTATTTTAGTTTTGTATATGCCTAGCCAAACCTTATTCGTACTAGCAGAGATCTTTTTTAAAAGCGAGGCTCATTAGCCAATTTTCTTAATATAATGAAAGAAATATACGCACTTTTTAACTTATCTTTGTATTAAGCGCATTAAGTAACCAGCAGTTTTTGAGTAAGACAATAATTTATGTAGTTCATGGCATATTTTTTGTGTTCTTCTATGATATTTTATTTAAGGTTATTCTCGTTTTTTTTCACGTGGAAATCTGGTTGTTACGTTACATCGAAACCTCCCGTCGTTAGTGCGAATGTCTGCTTTAAAATAATTTAGGTGTAGGGCGGCACGTGGGCGAGAGGCGCTGATGATAGATCGTCTCGCAGCCCGCGTGATGGATGGAGCATCACGAGGCTTCTCTGAACGAGAATGTAGTCAGGATGCGAGAAAAATTGAGACGAATATCGCATCAAAAAACATGGAAAATTACTTTTGTGTTAAAATTGTTATTGATTAGGGCTCATGCATATTAATTTTGTGCTTAATTTTTTTCATAAGCCTTTTAGGCAAAATTATAATGATATATAAATTAAGTTAGTGAGTATTTGTTGAAATATAATGCAGTATCCTACATTAATGTGAAAAATATTTTTTCACAAAATATTTTACTAACGAATATCCTTTGAAGATTCACTTACATTTTAGTTAATTAAGATGATTGCATACAAAATTTAAAAAAAGCAAGAAATTTTATTAAAAATGTTCATTTAACGACTTAGAGGACTATTTTTTGTTGATAATATACATTTTTTTGGTCTAAATCGAATGTACATTTCGTAACATATTCTAAATAGTTTCATAAACCCAAATCAACCTAACTTAAACTAACTTGCCTTATCAAAGGAAATTATTGATTTTTTATCATTTTCTTCATTTTCATATTCACTTACATACCGGTTACCATCGTACAGGTGGGGACTTGTTAGTTCTCAACAACTTCTGGGGCAGGATTTAATGACAAAGCAGCTGTAGTATCCGAGATACAATTTTGGATGATTCGTTGAGACATTTTTTTAAGGAAATTGTATGATTAGCCCTATACATCTGAACTCTGAATCTTCTATTTCTAAGGGACAGCTCAACCCAAAATTTTACTAAATTCTTATTTAATTTTTAATACAAATTCTTAATTTATGGTATGAATTTTATATTTTTTTACTATTCAGTATTTTACTGTATTTTTATATTCACACGTAAAATATTTTTGCTTAAAATCTTCGTATGAAAATGAGTTTAGGTAAATGAAAATATTTCTTTAGTTATTTTTTTCCTTAAAAAATGCTGTTACATTAAACTTTTGAGTTTATACTTAGATTTGAAAAATTAAATAGGCATGTTATTATTAGAATACTTATTTTTCAGTTTTTATCAATTTATATATATAATAGTGTCGGAAACAACACGGTCAGATCCCGTCTGCCCAGAAGTGGGTGACGTCGATGGCGTTACTCCCGGCCATCATCAGGTCTTCCTGGGTTCAGCTATCGGACACAGCGCACAGTGTGACAGGGTCTGCTCCACGCCGCAATCACATTCAGTCGGTCCGCTGTACAACTGACAGGCTTTCATTTGTGTCTTCGTCTTGCATACTTCTGTCCGAAGTCTTTTAAGGGACCTCCATATATTCCACCCCTGGTTGTGTCCAGAGGTTAGGTCCTCTTTCGGGTCAATCCAAGTTTTAATCAATTATATAATTCGAAGTCGTAGTCCTATGTATTGTCACTAGACTACTGCACTTTTCTTCTTCATCCTAAATGGGCTAAAGTTTAGCCCAAGGTAATAATCTAAGCTAATACTCTCGAATAAAACTACGAATATATATGGTCTGTCTATCTACTTAACTCTACGTAAACCTTCTTCTTGATACAAAATACTTCAAAAATAATTTATACGCGCTTAACCGATAAAATATTCAACGTTCTAATATCGTGTATTGAAGTTTATATGCAGTCAATTTAATGCGCATAAATTTTCTACATCATCAACGGTTATATGATTATTTATGATCGAATTACGTTGCACTTTTCATTTAGCTAGAAAAATGCAGACTATAAATATTCAATTCGTTTTGATGAAATTCCATAATGGTGTCCATTAACAAGATTAAAAGTATTCTTTAAGCGCTGCTACAATACAAACATCAAGACAACATGATGTGAAGTTTTTAATATAAATAATAGAGCGAATGAGCAATTAGCCAGTTTATGAAAAGCAATTAATTTTATTAAATTGCGCATCATCATGCAAAATGTAATTTATCCAAGCGTTTCAGATGAACTTATTTCATAAATTAAAAATTAAGCGAATACAAGTTTTATTCAAATAATGTTTTATTTTATCATGAACATAATTATTATCATATCAACATAATATAATCTAAAAATATGGCAGATTAGGTATTGCACAACCCACCCAATCCTGCTGGACTAAAAGCTTATTATTATAATTATTATTATTAAATTATGATTCATTATTCAGATTATAAGTAATTAAAATTAAAAATAGATGTTTAATCATACTCTTATAAAGAAATAAGTTACAAAAAAACTTTTTTAGAAATCAAAGAATGTATAGTATCATTAAATTATTTTTTATTAGAAAGCTTGATGTTTATGTCTTCTGCGGTAATCACTTTGATTATAGAACAATTGATTTACCCTTATCATCGCGTATGGCATCTACAGCGGTCATGAGGCTTATACACATTTTTGAGACTCATATTACAACTATATTCTACAGTTGTAATGCTCTAAATTGGCTATTTACTCGTATGTTACTAAATATAAAATCTTTAGTATTCCAGTCAGAAAATATATGTAACAAATGATTTATTCATTTACTGTAAAAAATAACAATTTATTTAAATGAAGTCTTGTACTCTCACCATTAGCTAATACAGCCATAAATGTGTTTCAAAAACAGATGCTTACGGAGAGTAAAATGGTTTGACCTTGTGAGGTTCCAGTATAAATATAATCGTGTCGGAAACAACAGGGTCAAATCCTGTGTGCCCAGATGTGGGTGATGTTGATGGCGTTACTCCCGACCATCATCAGTTATTCCTGGGTGCAGCTACTTGGCGCACACTCCAGAAGGTGTGACAGGGTCTGCTCCACGCCGCAGTCACATTCAGTCGATCCGCTGTAAAAATGCCAGGTTTTCATTTGTGTTCTCGTCTTGCATACTCCGGTCCGAAGTATGTAAGGAATGTCCAGTTGTAAGAGCAGACAAATCAGCCGTCCATGCTACAGTTGGTCAAGAGACAAATGTGAACCTGGTTTCGATTTATACTTTGGATGCCGTAGGAGAGTTTCAACTTCAGCCGCCTTTTCTTCAAGACTGAAGGTAGGCGGCTAATATATATTTATTTCGACAGCTCATGATAACAATATGCTCCATTAAAGAGAGCACACATTATGATGATATAAATAGCCATAAAATCAATTAAAATATTGGTCATAAAAAGGTATCGCATTCAAATATTAAGTCAAGAAAATATTTTGGGACTCAAATTTAACTGGCGTATTATAGAACTGTTTACAAAGCACGATAATTTGAGCTTAGAATTAGAATTACATTTCTGTTCACTACATTAGAATATTTTCGAAATTTTCAGTGTTTCAGATGATGGTTAAAATTCAGCATGCGCCTTGCTCGTAGGTCCTGGCAACTAGTCTTGCAGCCAGGACCCGTCTAAACAAATCGTGGTCATTTATCCGTCCTGGGCGGGTCGTTGGGAAAACTCGTTCGTAGAGGTGCGCTACGAGGCACTGAGCCAAGTCTAGACTAAGATTAAGGACCTCGAACAAGGAAAAAATAAATAAAAGGTACCTTCGACGACTCGGTCTTTATGGGCCCGTCAGGGTTCCCGTAACATTTCATTTGGCCTGAAAAGTGAGCGCGATAAGCTAATACATTTATAATCATTTTATCGAGACAATGTGCTGCGGGTAATTTCGTAGTTGCAAATTGCTTTTTTTATCCAGTACATTTAAGTTGAAAGATAAAGTTTTAAAAATTTGACACATCTATACGATATATTCTAATAGGGTAATATGAAACTAATCCTTAACAAAGGGTTTACAGTATCTGATTTCAAATCTATGGAATAGATAAGTTTAACAAATTTGTCATTTTTTACAGGCTTTTTTAAACTTTCTCAATCGATTCTGACTGCATCAATATATATACATATCAAACTCATTTTGACCCCTTCCTACTGATATCCGCTTGATATAACCCTTGCAGGCCGGTGCCGAAAAACCTCGACATACAATCATTAGTCCATTTTTTGTTCCCTCATCGGACACGCATATGTCGCCATTTTGCATGTTTTGACAGAAGATAAAGTTTGCAAAAGCCCGATAGGTGGTAGAAGGGCGCTGTGATTCAGTTCTCAACGGAGGTAGATCGTTCATTGTCATGGCCTGAGCCGCATACCAAAGTTTGTCAATTTTTATCTAAAATGTGCTTCTAAAAAAGTCGTAGTGTGTAGCTCATCTGCTCCTCATCCTTCACTCTGCGTTTTGATAACTATACCGGCGACGTGAAGTTGTTTTTTTCTTAAGTAAAGGGGATGTAACTACACGGTTGACATACTATTTCATATATATATATATATATTAAATATGAGATTTTCTTCGGATCATTTTATATCTCTCTAAGTAGGTTTTGGAAAGCTTTTCACCGTTTGTACTTTTCTTAACAATCTTAAACTCTCAGAAAATAATTTATATAAAATAAAAATATCTTTACACTTACTTTGAATAAAACGTGTTTTTCATAGCGTGATCCTTATATCAACGCTGAGAGTTGACATTTTTAATAAATTTCACGTTGGCTCATAAGTCAAATTATTTTCCTAAAAATTCGTTTAAATTATTAAAAATGCGATGGTACTTCCAAAGCCGAATTCCGGAGAAAAAATTAATTGAAAATATGTATACTCTCGCTATCTCACCAGGAATACTTATATTATTTTCACAATATCAAAAGGTTTTTTAAGTTTTCTTTCAGCTGAAAATAGCGCTTTCGCAAAGAAAAGACTCTTATGAAACTGTGGGGAGGGATCCGCCAAGATAAAAGAATACTTCCAGGCGCGCGGGAAGACTCTTGAGACCTTTTGAGATTGGTAGATAAGTCATTCATGTATGAATTATCCATTAAAATACCTGAATGAGTTTCTTTAATGACACACGAGAGAGGCCCGTGACACAAAGGACGTAATGGCCAGCCCATTTTAAGCGTGAAAGAAGGGAGAAAAAATGTCATCTCCTTCAGTTGCTACGTTGCGAGATGTGAAATTTTGGTATATAAAAAAAAAATTCATTCATATATTTTTTTTAATAATGTGTATATAATTCATTTTATGCATTATCTTGTCATCTTTTATATTTTCACTCAAATTTTCTACAACTTTTCCCAAAACACTTGTATACTCTGAGGTCGCAATATAGATAGTTTATGGGACCCTCCAAGGCAAGAGTCTGCGAATCTACAAAGACTGCGACTGTAGTACCAGATAAATATTTTTGTGTTCAATGATCAGAGTTTTTTTTTAAGGATAAAACTTAATCCGCCTGACGCTCCCAAGACCTGAATATTTTTTTGTCCTTAATGAATAGCTCAAGCCTCGGATAAGCTTGTATAGATTTAGCTTAGATTTAATAATATATTTTTAATAATTGGGTTTTGAGCAAACAGCGTCTGAATGACAAACAAAAGCTTTTTTTATTCAGGTTTATATTGTCTACTTATTCAAATTTATAAGTTTTCATTTTTTTAAATTCTTTTCCTTCATTGACATAACAAAATATACAATTTTATTTCGTTACTGAAGTATAAACGATGATGTGATGATGTAAATGTATTGACATATATAATGTCAATGACCTCACACTCAGAACTAGTGTCGGAATACGCAGCGCAAATAGTTGGAATTTGCGACACCAAAAACCATGTCACAAGTATATCATGGTTGACACAAATAACACGGTATTGTTGTCACAAAATCAAACGTCCAACATTTCATATCCGTCCGCACCTGCACTGAATCCGAAGCAATATTACACTAAATATATCAATATCTTCACTCAAGTAGGTTTCAACCACAACAACTATAACATCAACTTCCTTAGCTATATCATATTTAAAGCAACCTATATTTAATCAGATCTGATCATCAAAATGTAAACATTTTTTGCTTAACTCTTTTTTTCGTTGTGTACCAGTTAATCTGTAATAATCTAACAAGCTTAGAGAATTAAGAATATTGATAATAATTTGTATTCTTACTGCAAAAAAAGCGTTTAAATATTTTTATTTTACTTGCCTGCCGTGCTACAATATCTGAAAATCACCTATCGCTATTACAAACAAGACCATTACTATGTGCTTAAGTGTAACAATATTATTACAACTACCGTCAGTAATCATTGAAATATTAGTACTAGTCATAAAGTGCATAGTTCATTACCGTGCCAAGTGCGAAATTTAACAGGTTTCCGTGTTGATGTAAGCCGCAGTCAGTTCTACCCGACAACAATAATTATCATGCAACATTTTCCTCCAAGTCTCTATTACACGTGCAAGCGAGAGCCGTCACAGTTAAATTATAGCAAAGCACGTGTTTGATGGAAATTAACCTTTTTATTATACGTTGTACTGTTACGATTAATGTGCATTCAATGTATACTTACTTTAATATACTGATATCAGCTTGATATAGCACTTTTAAGCTGATCGAAAAACGTTATGTTACTTTTAGTTAAAAAATAATACACGGTATTTGAAAACGCTATTTTATTTTTTATGACAGTTTGTCCATTTCATGTTGGTGCAACTGTCATATTTCATTTGATTTTTGCCACGACTGTCTTGGTGGCGCTAGCTGTCAAAGTGCTCCGTCAGTAGGCAGCTCGCTCACGACGAAAAAGCAAGTATCACAAAAATAAATGCGAATTTTGAACCAAAGACATCTTCTTTATATTGTAAATCTGCTCCTGCATCCTGCCGCCCAGTAGTTCGAAATTAAAATTAGAGAGGAGGACGCATTTGTAGAAGATTTGTTAGATTTCTTCGATTTTAAGACAGAGAAGCCTTAAGTCAATTTTATAATAAGAATATGTAAATTTTATAAGGTATTTAGTAAAATAACATTCAACAATTTCTATTTTATAATAATTCAATACAAGTTATGTTATACGTTCATTAATAACCATTGCTGGAAAATATTTTTATTTTCATTTATTGTTTCCAATAAACTATTGTTTCTGCATTACAACAAACAAAAACGTATTATATAATTACCCCAACACACTAACTCCCTTACTATAAAATTTCATAGATATCAAATAATTTTTCACTGGATAATGGCTTCTTGACGAACATGAAAAATGACATAAATTAAATTTTGAATATAAATTAAAAAGTTCCTGTTATTTAAATTCTTACCATTCACCTTGAGATCTAATTAAATATAAATAGATAGAAAAATTATACCTTGTTTTACCATGGATTACACTGAGTACTTTTTCACTTGGTGGAAGGCTGCAGCTTGCGATCAATGAGAGCTAGAGTACGTTTGTGCTTGTTGGAACTGATTCCATCGATAATGATGCAGTCTTCCATCAAGTGAAACAGTGTTCAGTGTAATTCATGTTAAGACAAGGAATGAAATTCTTATCCATAGAATAAAATGTTCCTTTATTGACACAATGTAATTTGCTGACAAATATCAGCAGATTAGAAATATTTTCTATATTTCATAAGACTCTTTCTATTCAATGTTTGAAGATTACTGCTGTACCATATTATGAGTAAGTAACATTAAGAGTCCACGAAATACGGTTTTACGAGATTTACCATAAAAACGATGTCTACAAGATGATAAAGCATTGAAGATAATGAAGAACAACAAATCTTGTGGAGATTGATCAAATTATTCAACCAAATCGCGTAAATTTAAATATGCATTAGTCAACCGTCAAGTGTAAAATATGGGCGTCCAAGAATTTTCTTCTCAAGTTACTTCAATCCATCGTATCCCTCTCTGTCTCTTCCACGTACATCCTTAAGTTCCACGTCTTCCTCTGTCTAGTCTCCTCGGCGCCGGAACTCTTCCATCCAGCATACCAATGACCTCACGCAGCGGGCGAGATCGCAGGCGGACTCTAAACAAGACGAACGACGTCATCAATAAGTATTAAAGCCTCCCGGACGACATATTACCTCCAAACCGGAAGCTCAAAACTTTAAACAGTTACAAGTGGCGATGGAAAGCTCCTTCCTATTCCGCATTAAAGCTCACGTCAAGCTTTCGCTACGACGCGAGATTAACTTTTTTTCGTAAAGTAGATTGCTCCATTAAACGACGACACTGCGGTTGTATTGTACTTTATGCGCGCTTTATTTTTATCGTAGACTAAGAAAAGTATTTACATATAAAAATATACATTCTTAGCTAATAATTTTCCAAAAGTATTTCACAAAATAATATGAACTATTAAACTATTGAAATATTAACCTTCGTAGATTTCTTGTTTTACTGCCACATTTATTTTTCGGATTAAGTTTTAAATTTAATTTAAATATAGAGTAAGAGTAAAATCAAATGACATTTGAATTGGATTTTAATGAGTTTTGAATATATTAAAATTCACTTTGACAAAAGTATTTAATATTTTTTTAAGTATTATATAAAAAATAACCCTCACCAAAACATCGATAATTTTGTAATTTTTCAAACACCTAGAGAATTTTTTTACGTAATTTGTAAGTAAATGTGTAAACATTTATCAGTAATATTTATTTAATCAAATGAATGCAAATCCATTTTTTTTCTTTAACGTAAGCTTATATTTTATAAAAAAAATACTGACTGTTTTAACAATTTTCACATGAATCACGCTATATTTCTTACAGTATAATAAGGTTTAGATAATACATTTATCTCAAATCTCAATGAATACATTTACAATATTTAACATAATACCGCTTATTTATTTAAATATTTATTATTATTATTCAATAATAGTGAAAAAATAATATATTTTAAATTCATGTTTATACTTTGAGCACATAGTATTTACTGCGGAAGTAGTTATCTTTTAAAGTGGAATGAGATAAAAATTGCATCATTCTGGCCGTGTTTTGCAGATGCTGGCTGAGACGTGAGGGTGCTTCTGCTGGAAGACGAGGCACTTAAGATCTACATATAAGAGATGCAGACGGATAGCTGAGCAAGAAGCACTTCAAGAGGTGAAATGCTCGGAGCTGAACAAGGACTGAAGACTTGGAGTACTGGAAGAGATGGCTGAAACTCCGCCTCAACACTAACTTAATTGGGTAAAATTTTTGATGACGTTCTTTTCAAGTTCAACAATTGTAAGAGTATTATTATACATGGATTTTACTTTTTGTTTTACTGTGTTCTCTTGTGATTCGAGAATTAAGAATTCATTTTTCCGTTGTGATTGTACATTATATTTATGTAATAACCAATTCACGTACATTGTACATCCACTGTCTATATAATCGAATGTGCTTGTGAATAAGTCATTGCTTAAGATAAACCGGGTCTTTTATTTTTTATGTAAGCACATAAAGGAAAATACCGACTGATAGTAATTCTGAAGTCTTATCAGTGGATTTATTATGACGCTTACCATGGTGCATACGGCTAAGCATTGCATGTGAAGTGTTGATCCGCCAACGTCATAGACTACAGCCTGAGATTCACGCATCATCCTTATTATTTACAAGAATTTACTATGAATGGGTGGTCTTCACGGGACGACTTTCGTCTACAACCACTTTTGATTAATAAGCTATGACTGGCTTTTTACGGGTGATGGATTAAATTCACACCAACCGGGAGTATTTTAGAGTTTAGAAATCGATTAAAAATGTTTTTGATCTCCGTCGGGGATCGAACCCACGACCTTTGGATTGCAAAGCAAACGCTTTGACCTTTGAGCTATAGCCACCGGTCTGTATCAAAACATGAACAATCACTTTAAAGTTAATGTTATATTTATTATTATTTATTGAATTATATTTGATTTATAATACAGGTAATATTTAGCTATATTTTTTCGATTCGCTGATGAATAACATAAATATACAAAAATAAATATAAATATTATTTTCAATGTTTTGAGCATTCACTTTGAGATCCATAATAAATTATAAATATTTATTTATTTATTTACCTTGTTTTCACATGGATCACGTAACAAAAGTTCTCTATTAGGAGACTGCAGTTTCGACTAACTCGTAGTCTTTCTCAATCCTTCTCTAGTTAAGAGATAACTGAGCTGCGTTGTACTTGTAAGTGGTGTAACACATTTTTGTAGGGGAGGGGTGGGGGTGTGTCTAACATGAAGGAGGGAGGTAGGTAGTGTTGCAAGGATGAAGGAAGAGATAATTACATAATCTTTTATCTCTTCCTTCATCCTTAGACAACACCCCACCCCTCCCCTTCATGTTAGACACACCCCCACCCCTCCCCACAAAAATGTGTTACACCACTTACAAGTACAACGCAGCTCAGTTATCTCTTAACTAGAGAAGGATTGAGAAAGACTACGAGTTAGTCGAAACTGCAGTCTCCTAATAGAGAACTTTTTGTTACGTGATCCATGTGAAAACAAGGTAAATAAATAAATAAATATTTATAAATATAAATATATTTTTATATGAAAGAAAATATTTTTAATTTGTTAATTGTAAATAAAAATAAACCTTAAATTATAACTACGGAGTTATGCTCAGTATGGTTAGTTAATAGTGGTAATGTTTTTAATAATTAGCGCAAATATTATTGGTGACTTAGTCACCTAATTTATCAAAAAATATTTTTAAGCTCGTATATATTAATAATATATACTCGTAGGTAAGTACAACAAACCAGCATTAAGGACGCAAAATGGTTCCAAAACACGTCATGTTTACGTGGCGAAAAACATATGATTTTTCATAGATGTTTATTTTTCCATCATAAAATAATTATTTCACACTACGTGATACGTCAACATAACAGTAAGACCGGACTCAGGTATCAATGTCACTGGCCTTCTTTTCAGAACTCTGAAGAAGAAGGCTCAGATGTCAAAAAAACCTGCAGAGACAGAATTCATTACCCATTTGTCAACAGCGATAATAGGCTACATTTTGGGAATACGATATTATTTTTCCCATATTATTTCATTATCCATATGTCGAGTCTGGGAATTATTAATGCCATTATTATTCCTGACGCTTCGGATTATCATCTCATAATATTTTTATTACGTTGGCTGCCTGTTCGAGCGGGAAATTTCAGCATTCAAATATTATTCCGTCAGGCGTTTTGTTATTTATGACGTAAATTTAATTAATTAAATGAAATTACTTGTTTTTCTAACTACAAAAAAATGTTATAAATTTTAAAGCATTCTCTTTGGAAAATAATAACGTTCATTTCGTAAAATATTTATTTTTTATTTTATTTATTTTTACTCTTAATTTTTGTTGCTTTCATATGAAAAACATATTTAATTTAGTAGAGTGAATAATAATGAAAATATGAAAGTATATTTTTAATCCAATTGATGAAAAAATAACTGTTTTCCATGTTTTTTTTTATGTAAACATACGTATTATTAATCAGGAGAATACCGACAGACCAATACTTTATTAATAGGCTATAAATGGCATTTTAGGGGTAAATAATCCAATTAACATCAACCAGGTGTATTTAAATAGCTAAAAACGATTCATATTCTATTTTTGTAATCTCCGTCGAGGATTGAACTTAAAACCTTCGGTTTGGTAAGAAAACGCTTTAACTACTAAGTTTTGCCCGCCGTCAATAATAAAAATAATGAAAAAATATAAGGTTTGCGAAAAAACAAAAAAAAAAAATCTCTTCTGATTGTCTAAAATAAAAATGTTTTTCAACTGAAGAGTGATGTGATAATAATGATATATATATTTTAAGTTTATGGAGTAATGGTCCTGAATTTTGGAACGATCTTTTTTTGCAGCACCAGGGACCGTGAAGCATAGACGCTGGGCTCATTTGTTCCACTTTAAATTCTTCACGGTCCCCTGTGCTGGTAGTCTGGACTTCCATCGTTGTGGTTTTTGAGGAAGTGCCAAGTACAGTTCTTGGCTCAAACGGAACACGTAAGCCATGTCAATAAAAAATTGGGAAATCATGCCTTAAACATATTTTTTTTTAGTATCTATTTAATGCTTGAAATATTTTGACTTGTTTCCGTAATATATAACGTAACTGTTTTTTTGTCTTCTGTATGTAATTTACACATCTAATTCCCTTATATATTCCTCTCAAAATTTATCATTCTTCTGTATTTCGTTTTTTTTTTTCGTTTTTTTTGGCTATTTTGTCATACTTTATTTACTTTTTCATTCATTTACCTGTTATTTCATTGTATATTTGTATTATCTTTTCACTCTTTTGAGTTATATTTTATCCCATATCTGTATATAATACTTTTGTACTCTCCTTTGAAAGCGTTTGAACGTTGGAACATTTGTCCTGTAAAATAAATAAAAAAAAAATTATATTCGACTTCATTTGAATAATATTATTGTTTGTATTTATTTTTAAATGAGTAAAAAAACCTGATTATGGCCTGTTAAATAAACTATAATTAAAATTGGAGGATTTTCTTAATATTGTATTACTTATTAAAGAAAAGCGAAATACAAAAGAACAATTCTTTTTCAGATATTATTATTCATAAGTGGAGCATTATCACAAAAAAAATGGTCATAATGAAAATCTCAATTAAAAAGCGATCAAGCCATAGCTCAAAAAATAATGATATTTTATTAAATATTATATATTTTTTAAATAAGAAGTCGCGCAACAAGTCAAAATATTAATTATATGTAATATTTTTATTCACAAAACATTCTGGTAATTATAATTTTCTTGAAAGATTTTACTTTTAGAATCACATTTTACTCTACTATTTACGAGTAAAGGTAAACACTAAAATATTTGACATTTAAACAGTTTGTACAATATAGGAGTAACAAAGGAACACATGTGATGAAATTTTGTATTGCAATTTAATATATTGTACCGAAGTTTTTCATTTTCATATCAACTAAAACAACATTTGCAATCTCGTTTGAATAGTTCGAAATAAATCAATCATAGACAACAATAACTAATAATAACGAAAAGAAAATAATTTATTCAATGTCAATTTATCAATATTTATGACTTTAAAAAACAATAACTCTTGTTTGTATTAAATGACCAGTTGAACGAAACATTTCCCCAGAGATAAACGAAATGGACGCCTACATCACTTAATGTCACAAAATGACAATTTATTTTTGTGAAACACGCATAAAATATTAGTATGAAGTGTTGTACATATGAAGTTACATATTTATGTATATTTTTTATTGCCAAATTTGATATTCGCCGATTTTGAATTAAGCCACTTGTGATGATTGTTTTTTTTTCATTAAAAGAGTCAGCAATGCAATGCAGACGTATGATGGTTTGTGAGAACACATGCCTGCGTAGAATATTGAGGGTAAGTTGGTCTGACTTTGTAAGGAATGAAAAAGGAAGAGACAAAATTTTTTATTACAATCATTCAACAAATAAAGGTGGCTCTGTCTGTGATATGTTCTTTTCACCGCAGGAGAGCATAAACTTCAACTGCGTATTCTTTACGTCTCCAAGTTTTTACGTTCCAAAAAGGATTTCGAGGAATATTTATAAAGTATTCGTCGAATCTCCGGGAGCCAGAGCTGAGTTATGAAGTCTATGACAGAATTTTATAGCGGTTATTTATAATTACTATACGTTTCAGATAAATATCGTGAATGGAATGGTATTTTAATTATTCTGTATAAAAAAAACCGATACGGGAAACTTTTGTTGGTTTGTAAATTTAATTTAAAAAATGCAAAGTGAATTACATTCAGTTGTCTACCGGTGTGTAAAATGTCTGAAAAATTGCTTTTAAATCTAATAAAGCTTCACCAACTTTACCTTACTGCGATTGAAAAACGCATTTTTAAGCTCAAGTTTGTATCATCATTTCTCAACGTATGTTGTTAGGTATTGCTATTTTTCAAACTTATAGTAAATAAATTTTACCCACATAAAACAGGTTATTAGATAAATTACTTGTATTTTGTCACAAAGTATACATGCTTTATACTCGTATAATAAATAAATATTAAAATAAATTTAAAAAATGTTTTTTGTAAAGAATATTAATATTTTATACAATAAATACATTTTTTTAACTTAACACTAGTAGATAACGTACACCAGTCAAAACCCATCCTTAACTCCCTTAAGTTTCAACCATCACACTTCCTTTCTTCACTTTTAGTTATTGTTTGTGCATGTGGAGAACTGACGAAGTCTCCATTGAAAGAAAAACTGCAGCCTTCCGGCATGTGAATTAACAGTATTAAACGTGATATATTTTAAAATAAATTTAAAATATTTATTATTTGAGAATGATATCAGAGTGAACGCGTAAGATATAAATATCATCAACCCTTCTACATAGTTTTCATAATAAATGATGATACTTCTTATGCTTGGACTATTTAGTCCTAAGAAGGGAATCAATCCAAAATAACCATATACTTGTAGAAGGGACCATTTGTTGAAAATTCACGCTAACAAATAAAAAAAGAGTTCGTTATGGGTTGACATATACCAGTACAATAACATAATCACTTACATTGATAACCATTTTATTCTCTATCCTATTGTCTATTATTTGTCTATATGTAATTATTATGCATCTTACTCATTTATAACTTTCTTTGTGTGCCTATATTATGTTTTCTTTTTTCTGTTATTCAGTTAATAAGGTTACCATTTCTTAAATCAATTATCTCTTATTTTATCATTTTGTAACCTCTGTATTACTTAGAACTAGATTTGTTAATAAATACAATTGGGCCTGATATTGTTTGGCTTAAGTGGCTTTACAGTAGAGACATAATTCAGCAGACAGACACCGTGTAAGGGAGAGCACATAATTATTGTAAGGCCACGAGGAGCAGTGCAAGTGACGTGACGTATGGAGATTCTGCCCCCCGAACCCGCGCGCGCTCGGCCAGGCGACCGAGGGCAGGGAGGCCTGGCAAAGTCGAATTTGCGGACCGCGCTAATACGCCCGTTCATGACAAGCTAAGCAACAGCGCATACAAACAAAAAATAAAAATAAATATTTAATGATATTAATATTATTACAAAATAATATAGATTAAAATGTATATAATGTAGTATATTTCATCTGTTTTTCTATTCTGTATGAGTAATATCTGCGACTCGCAGCTATACACGATCAAAACACTGAAGACTTTGGTTCGCATTCATCTTCATGGTAGCAAATCTTGGTATCTTATCAAAAGCTAATACATCCTTAGAAAAGTTAAGATTCCCTAGCAGCAGAGAGGTTAGAATATTTAAGAGGTTTTTGAAAAAGTAATCTCTCATAGACAGATTATGAGCGCGAATATTTTTCCCATTCTTCATTATATCTGCGAATCTTGGCATTTCACCAAGAGCTAATGCAGCCGTGCAATAAACTTTGCTAAAGTGATGCGAGCATATAATACTTGAGGTATGATGCTTTGATTTTGTGGTGAATAAAGTGTTGACGGAACGGACAAAGCAGCGTAAGGTAACGTAGTCGGTGAAGAGACGAGGGTGGATATAGTTAGGACATATACTTTGAATGCCGCAAGAGAGCACAAGTTAACAACTGCCTTTTCTACTTATATCTCAGGCCTGGGAGGTAAAAAACAATACACAAAATTTAGTCCGCCGAGCTTTGGGAGGCAGAGCTGTCATGTGAGGCGACAATGATCATGACGGCTAAACTATTAAGCGGCAGTTCGTGACGATCAACTACTTCGTCATCGAGCGCTTCCTCGTATACTTCAAGCAAGTCGCAATAGCGGCTTATACTTATCTATACACTTGCGATCAAGCAACAAATCACGAAAGAAGGTACTTGAGACACGCTTTTAGTGTACTAACATCAATGATGCCAGTCTGCAGTCAGCTTGCATTGCTGTGTGCTTCAAGACAGTCGCGGGAAGGTCTACACCCACTTTCAAAATGTATGTTTTTTTACCAGCGTTCTTTCTGATCCCATCCGGACATCAGTACGGGACAGGAAAGAGATGGGCAATGCGTGATACCTGTACGCTCCAGTTAGAAGAATTTCTCTTCTTCTTTGTGTGAGCGACGTCAAATTATTTTTGCCCAGTATCTGGTAACATCGATAGCCCGTGTGTTGCCCAGTATTAGGTCTTGAGATGTGCAGCTTATTGGAAACATGGAGCAGGATTTTAGGCGTGAGGATGTCTGCAGGTCTCCACAGTCGCAAAATAGTGACTATCCATGTCGAAGCATTCCCCACCGCTCGAGGTTGACCTTTGTTCTACCAACTGCGGTTCTTAATCTGTTCAGGGATTTCCAGGTCTGTCAGGGTCAAGGTTCTTGCCTGTTGGGAGGCCTTCCTTTGGAGTAATGAAATCCTCTGATGCGACTTCTTGCCAGAGCTGAAGTCTCTCATTTTCAGGGCCGGATGTGAGAGGTTGTGTGGATCTCAAATAGCTGCTTCGCGACTTCAGTCTGGGTATTGGGGATATCTGATTATACAATCAGTGGGATGATTGATTGATTGCCTTACGCATTTCTTCGGCGAATATGACTTTGCGTCTTATGTTTGGTGGTGCGATACCACCCAAGGGTTAATGTTTTGAAATGGGTGTTGGCTTGAGACAGCCTATGACGACAGTGCATGCATCATTCTGGGCAGTATTCATTTGATTACAATGGGCTGATCAACCTCATACTGGTGCCGCATATTCTCCGCCATAATCGAAGGCCTTAAGCCACATTAATTTCAAATGTAAACTGAGTTTTTTTTGAGAAATTTTGTACGTGGTATCCGCCACTGTATCAAGCCTAGTGTTGATGATCAGATAGAAGGGAAGGGTTGAGCTCCGGTCCGTTGACGTCTGCGTTTGAATGGCATATTTTGCATACCACGCGGAACGTATTATATAACACGACAATGGATGATTACGAAGCTATTGTATGGGCGTTATTAAATTTCGCCTGCGGTGACGCCTCGATATACATTCAATAGCGAAATAATATGATTTTGAACCAATATTTGATTGTTTAACTTGCGAATAGTTCCGTATTCGATTGCAAACGAAAGTGCTTTATTGATAAACATGTGGTTTTGACAGCGAAATATCGAGATTTTTATATAATAATAATAATAAAAGCTTTTATTCCAGCAGGATTGGGTGGGTTGTGCAATACTCAATCTACCATATATTTAGGTGCATATATATTTATATAGTACATACAAAATATTAATTATATTTAAACATAATAATTCATGGTCTCGCTGCATATCTCCATCCTGCGATGGCTCAGGGAGGAGTTGAGCCATTCAGAAGTAGCCAGGATGATGGAGTTGTTGGACTTCCTTATCATGCTCCAGAAGCCGGCAACACGGTGACGCAATAATGCTGAGAATGAATGGACTCTGCCCTCCTCAAACATGTCAGATGTGCTACAAAATCTAGGGAGTTGCATAAGTTGTCGATATGAATTATTATACGTAACTTTGAACTTCTCCCACTCTCGTTAAGGATAGCTAGACCAGAGTTCTGAGGTATATAATGCCATACAGAGTGCTCTGAATAGCACTTTTCTGACAGCATTACTACAATGGTAAAACCACCGAGAAAGCATACCGCTCTGAACACTTATTGCTCTTCTTTGCCGCTCTATGTCTTCAATATCACGTAGGTGAGGATGTGGCCCAAGTATTTTATTGAAGACACTGTCGCTAGATCCTGCCCTCAAGATTCACTGTGGGTATGATCAGTGTTTCATTATTGTGTTTGATGACACAAACGACTGATTTTGTGGAGTTGTATTTGAGGTCATGGGATTCAGGATATTTTTTGCTAAGGTGAAGAAGGTCAAAAGGATGGATATAATAAACGTCACTTTATACGAGGAATAACGCTGTAGATTTTACTATATATTTTTATTTCCATATGCATTCCATTAGTGAGCCTACTTATTAATGCATTGGTAACATTTTTTTTTAATAAATACAACATATGAGATTTCAACAGAGAAGTCAACAGTCGAATACATCAAGCAAGGCTAGCTTTCAATAAAATAGCCAAAATTCTTGAGTCAAAGAATATTTCTTTAGGGCTCCGCAAGCAACTTGCCTAAACACTTGTTTGGAGCATCTTAATGTACGGCTGTGAGACATGGTGCTTATCTGAAAGTGATAAAAAAAGACTAGAGGCCTTTGAGATGTGGTCGTACAGAAGAATTCTCGGAATTTCGGAGGACCGAGAGGAATGCAGATCGAGATGCAAGATTCTGTTGCTGCAAACCAATCCACCGGATTGATACTACGAAGATGAGATTTATTTGGATAGAGTGTAATACAAAATAAAACATTGTACAATGTAATACTATTGCGACTTACATAAATAAAAATGTATAATATTTGAAGTAAATGGGCATACATTACACTAATATACAAAACTTGATTTAAAATTAACAGAAAGTTTTAATGACGTAGATAATTAATAGATAAATAAAATCTGATAAATGTGGAATAGGATATGCAAAATAAAATATATTCAACACTAATTGCCGCCACTCAGTTCTGTCAGTTGTCTTTGTCCGTGCTTTGTTCTTATATGTCTTTACACTCGAAAGTTCACCTGAACACATAAGTAACATATGGTTCCCAACTCCAGGACAGGAACTAGATAAGACGGCTCCTTTTCAAATATCATCCAATCACCAAAACATGCCGTGGATACAACAGCTCGACATATTTGATCGAAATTTTAAAGTAGATCGGATTATAAGCTCGACGCTCCCATAACCTGAACCGTTCGCTCCTAAGGGGCGATTTGACCCAACCAATGACACGCGGTATGCAACAAACAGTATTCTTTCCATGTTTTTTATTAACCGGCCCGGGTTTCATGTTACTTTTCTTCGGTTATTTATCGAGAATTACGCTTACAATGTCTCTTTATCATTGAACGATTTTAAATATTATTTATTTTTTACCCTCCTAATTCTTTTCATATTACTTAGTTATTATATTATCCATAATATAGTAATTTTAAAAATTATTTAAAATATTTGTGTATTTTTTTTATATGACTAACATTTAATCAGAAAGAGCGGCTCAACACAGCCTTATTTTGTTCCGCATTCAATGTTGTTTAATTACAATGATTTCGCTTACAACGTGCAATGATAAAGTAGTTGTCCCAAATTTATTTTTTCCTAGATTTACAAAATAATAAACAAATTAATCTTGTCCACTTGCTAATTGAACTTCCACTTGGCTGGTCTTAAGGGAATATTATACGTATTACAAGTCCCTAGACTAAGCCTTCCGGAGCGGCCTCTTGAGAGGCTTCTAGGGCCGGTAAGGCCACCCTAGGGATGCTGCGGGCCTCAAAGTTGGCCCATAACAATAAAACTTAACAAGAACTAATCTTTTGTTTCCACTTAAAGTCCAAATTTATAATTCGGTCCAAATTGAACCGCATAAGTGTTTGAGGCTTTGTTTAATTAATTCTCGGACGACATTGCGAATTTAAATAAGGCTCATAGCTTTTCGCTTACACAACAGTTAATTTTTACAAATTATTCATTTTATTTTACTCATCCAATTTTTCAAAAGTTTTAAACAATATTGACACGAATAAATTCTTAAGTTTTCACGGCCAGATTTGATTTTGTGACTTTTAGGTTTAGCCGTGTGTGGCGAATTACTATTTTACAATATTTCGACCGCCATTGCAGAGGTCTTCCTCAGGGTTGATGAGTTATTAACACTGAAATATCGTAAAAAAGTAATTCGCCACACACGGCTGAACCCAAAAGCCAAAATATCAATATTGACTTGGTTTCAATTAATTTAAGTTTAATTAATAAAATAAATCAAGGGCTTTTGTTGTGAAATTCACAAAATCAATTAATAGTTGGTAATGATAAAATTGGCCGACCCCCTGCAAGATGGGCTGACGACATAAGAAGAATAGTGGGAGTGACCTGGATGCGGAAGGCAGAGGATCGAAGAGGATGGAGACTCATACGGGAGGCTTACGTTCAACAGTGGACGGATACAGGCTGATGATGATGAAAACAAAAGTAGGTGTTGTCTTATTGGTTCAAAATGATAACATATCAATAAAATATTTCAGTTCGTCGGTAATTCTTTAAAAAGTTGACGGTAAATTTTTGACTAAAAAATGGATTAAAAAATCATGCAGTGGAAAGCAAATTCAACAGCCTGTTTATTCCATTACCGTGATCAATATTACCATGATCAATATTACTGTGATCATTGAGTTTATTATATTTTAATTAGGAACTTAGCACTTTTTCTGTATAATAACTGTTATTTGTGTATTTCTGTATACAAATTTCATCACTTTATTTGATGTTCTTGTAAATTATAGGTAGATGGTACAAAAAAATGTTCATTCTATGACCTATTTCGTTTAGTATCAAGAGTCTAGAGACTAGACCAATTACAGGATGAAAGGTTGCCATTTATGTTCACCATTCCTTATTTAATTCACACATACATTTATTGAAATATATA
This sequence comes from Glossosoma conforme, assembly GCA_022606575.1. NCBI lineage: Eukaryota > Metazoa > Arthropoda > Insecta > Trichoptera > Glossosomatidae > Glossosoma > Glossosoma conforme. Next base: position 5,695,010 of record JAGTXR010000003.1, on the reverse strand, counting down.
CTTAGGATTCTTAAAACAAACAATTTAATATGGTTCATTATTCTTCAAAAAATTACAAATTTGTACATACTATAAGCAATCTAGATACAAATTCTTGAAGATTAACTGCATTTTATTTTGGTTAGATTACAAGATCACCAACTTAAAAAAGAACAAAGAGTAAACAAAATAATTGATATTGCACTAAAAATTACAAAATAACTATGCAAGCAAATTAATTTTGAACGAAAGTCCAGGCCATTTTCTATTTCAGTTTGGCGGAACTGCTCTAAGTCCTCTATCATTGAGTCTATGCTCAATTTTTCTCATATCACCATTTGTTAATATTAAATAATACTTTATATTCGCTTCACATTTAAATAATAAATATTGTTAAAAAAAACAACTGTCCATTAAAAACTACAATGTTAACATTTCACATTATTAAACCATCATGTAAAGGAATACTGTTTGCATAAGCTTTTTTCATCAATTCCGACGCTCCGTTACTCATTTTTATAATGAGTTTCTAAATATTTTCTCATCGTATCAGATAACATTAATATAACAAACCGCCTACAAATTGGATGAATTATAAAGTAACCATGAAATTTATTCATGCTTTGTTAAAAATATCATTAAAATTGTCCCTAATATTGAGATTTTTTTAAATGTTTTTGAATCAGTAGATTAATTATTTCGATTTTTTCGATCGATAATTCTTGGTGGAATTCCATAATATCAGATGTAAATAAAAGAATTTTGAGAATTTATCCCACAATATATTTTTGACAGCATTTTGTTAATTATTTTTCTTTAAAGACAATTTGTTAAAATTATTTTTAATTTTTAAAGACAATTTGGTAAAATTCTTTAAATTTCTTACTTAAGTGCATTTTGATGTAAATGTTTATTGTTCTTTTAATGGCTTTTGTAATTATATATATTATTTTGTTGTGACATCTATGAATTCCTTTATACATTAATGATTTCCAAAACACATATACTCATCACACAATTCATATCCACCTTTTCACTCACTCTGCTTTATATTATAGACTCAACACTTACTTTACTAACTGACTTGAAAATGGCCATTCGACGTGGCTAAAACATGTCGTCAAAAAACATATTGTGGGATAAATCCTAAAAATATTTTATTTATATCTGATATTATCTGACTATATTATTTTATTATAATTAATATCGGGATATTGGTTATTCATAAAAACATCAAATATATTTATGTTTTAATGAATTATTATCATATATTATTATAAACAAATACAATGAAGGATTAGTAGAGGGTCTTAGTCTTCTGAGGACTCTAATAAGACGATGAACGAGTCGGCTAAACACCTAGTTTGTGAAAAAAGAAGTACAGTGTAGATCTTAAAATTTAATACCATACTGTTATATATATATTTAGCATTCACTTTGATATCCAGCTTAAATCAAATAGATTTGTAATATTAAAGTCATAATTTCAATATAATTGGTCAGAAATTATACATAATGATCATAATGTATCGTTCAGAATTAAAGTGGGCAAAATAAATAATTTATGGTCAGTTCATTAAATCGTCATAAAATGACATTGGTAATATTTAACATATTTAGTCAACCTAACATAACCTGAATGTGACCACATAATTATTTTATACAGACCATATAATATTTTATACTGACCATTGAAATTTTTATTCCGTCGAAAATTAAATTTAATTTTGAGCAAAGTGTTTTTTTTTTTTTTATGTAAACGCATGCAGGAGAGCACAACCGGTCAAGACCAGTGCACTCTATGACGCTCAGCCAGGGAGGCTGGACGCTTGCAAACTGTGTTGTGTTCGTCTCTTGAACCTCTATATAAGAGATCCAGATTGTAGGAAGGAGAAACACAGACGCTGGAAGAGCATTCCATATATTCAAAGGAAGTATATTTTTGCCAGTTCTTGGTCGACATATTTAACCGTGTATGGATGTTCGGCAAGTGTAAGACGAGTTTGTCGGCTGTGAGTGGGTGCAGGAGGAATTAGTTCTTTAAGTTCCGAAGAGCAGCGTGTTAACATTCTGACCAGAAATTTATTTAAATTATTACCATTTATTTTCTGGCTATATTTTTTATAAAATACATTTATTTTAAATATTAAATAAAACTTTATATACTCTTACAACCAATTACACGAGGCAACGGTTCAAGAGAGCAAAAAAATAGTAAGGAGATTTCATTTGTTAAAAAATTATTTTTTTTGGAAACAAAGGGAAGCGGATACAAAGAAGCGCTTATCTCTGACTTATTACATTTTTGAAAATTCAATGTCCAAATGGCTGAGGTTTCACATTAAAAGCACCTCCCCGTCCGATGCTTATCTCGATTCATACAAGGCCATTATGGTGAAATGTGTGTGAGCAATTATTTTTAATGACAGACCGGGGACCGGGGGCCTGAACCCTTATCATCCCAGAACCGCGGCTCTAATCTCAGATATGCTTCGACTGAGCTTTCTCTATGACTTCTCCGCTTCCTTTCATGGCGTTTCTTTTATGGGCACTTTTTCTGTTTCATGAAAATATAAATACCCCATTTCGTTTTCCGCTCGATTTAGCGCGCGAAATCTCAGGTACGGAATGCCGCGAGCTTTCTCTCGTTCACACCGTTGTATCGCGGGAAATAATCCGGAATGATTGGGTACATAATATTTACATTTGGCTCGATTCTTTTGAGCTTAAACATAAAAAGATAACCATCATAATCATCTATAATGGCTTCAATATACAAGCATATTAAATGCTTTTGGTAAGACTAAGGTATAAGTTAAGAATTTAGGTATTTTGGTGCCGAATAGTTGACTGAAGAACATTTGCCAAGAAGGCTTTAGTGCCAAACAGGCATTTGGCCAAACATACAATTTCTCTGACAAGTACTGAAATACTTCTTCATTATCTTAAGTAATTTAACCTAATCATCATCATCAGCCTGTGTCCGTCCACTGTTGAACGTAGGCCTCCCGCATGAGTCGCCATCCTCTTCGATCCTCCGCCTTTCGCATCCAGGTCACTCCCGCTATTCTTCTTATATCGTCAGTCCATCTTGTAGGGGGTCGGCCAATGCTTCGTTTGCCAGTTCTTGGGCGCCATTCCAATACTTTTCTTCCCCATCGACCGTCGTCTCTTCGACAGATATGACCTGCCCATTGCCACTTGAGTGTGCCTATTCGTTGGGTAGCATCCACTACTTGAGTTCTTCTGCGTATTTCCTCGTTTCGGATTCTATCTTTTAGCGACACTCCGAGCATGGATCTCTCCATAGCACGCTGGGTGACTTTTATTTTATGGGTAAGACTTGCTGTCAGATTCCATTTAACCTAATAATGATTCTTAAATAAAAACCACTGTGTATTTAATATGTGTTTTATATCATAATTTTTTTTGTTATTTAATACCAAAAATATAATGCGTTACTTTTAACCCTTTCGCATCGGTCGTCGGCATATACCGTCATAAGATTTCCTGACCGTTGATATTGGTTGACGTGATATATTGTTTTACTACTTTCTTAGAATAGTTTTTTATGCATCATCTGATAGCTAAAGGATACAAGAAGCAATGTGAAAATAGACCAGATAAGTACATTTATGTTTCAAATACTAGTTTTATAATTGACAGTATAATTTGTATTCAAACCGAGCCGTAATGAAAGGGTTAAGCACCTTAAAAATAATTTTCAATCGTCATTTCATATTTGATAATGTGTATCAATAATACAATACGTGTTAATTTCTTGACTCATTGTGCGGAGCAACTGGTTGCAGACCAGCACTGATTCATAAAATATACATGTTTGCAAAAGTTTGTGGTTCGAATACCAACGTCAGCCGCTAATTTTACTCTGAAATTATTGACAGAATATCATAATATGATGTTTCCTATAAATTTCTATGCGTGTCTCTAATATTGAATTAATTATATTTATTTTTCGAAAACAACGGCCATCTTGGAGGTGAAAATCATATGTGCGCAACGTGGTCTTTTTTAGACGAATTACGAGTACAATAGTATTTATTAATAGATGTTTCGTAATTTCAATTCGAATATGTATTATACGAAATGCTTCGGTTTTGTGGTGAAACCATTTTTAATGCAAATTTTCTTGACATTTATGAGGTTATATTGTGTTGTTATGGAGAAATAATATTGGAAACAATAAATAGTGAAGAAAATAAATTATTTTGACCCCGAAACATGTAAATAAAATGGTTCAATTTTAAACCAAGTCACTTTTTTTCTTAACACACTATAATTATGAAATTTCACCTGGAATTAATGAAAATATATGAAAAATCAAATATTTTTTATTATTGCATTACTATAAAGGTTATTTGAAAATCATATTTGTTGTAAGTACCTACAAATTCTGCTTTATGTCGACGTATCTTATACAATAATCATAACGAGAGGACAATTCCCAGTCCAGGGCACTCACCTGATTTCTAATTCAAAAGCAAAACATCAAAAGGTGGGCGAAGAAATGATTATCTCGCCGCAATGGGATTCTGCAGTAACAGCCGAACCCGAAAAAGGTCCCGGAAAAAGCCTCAGAATGAAAATCCCATTACCCTCTTATCTCTTTTTCTCAATTCTTATGATAAGGAAAAAGGTTTTCTCGTACTTCCAACAATGAAATGAGAACATTGCGAGCGTCTTTTCAGATAACATTGGAAGTTAATCCCATTTCCTCATACTTAACCCTGTAACGTCACCGCACAAGGTTCTATAACACCTGTGTGAACCGACTAGCTGGAACTAGATTGCTAAGAGCGCGGATGCACACAACAAGATTTCAATCTGTTTTCTTTTCAACTTCAATTCAGACTGATAATAATGGTATGAACTGTATTTTTTTCATTTCTCCATATCCTAAAATAAGTAAATAGCTGGGGTATTCAGTCACTAGGGAACTTTGTTAATATATATATTTCAAGTAAACTTACAAATTCTACTTCTAATACGAATATCGTAATGATGTGACTTCTTGATACCTTTATGTGGCATTTAATAAAATTATAATAATACAAAAATTGTCCTTCTTTTTCTTTTTTGTCATTTATCTACTGCTAAGCGTCTAAATCTTTTGAAATATCACCGGACTTCTATACGATCTTTCATACGTTTCAGTTGACGCCTTGTTGGTTGCCATGCCAATAAAATAATTTTAAGATTCGTCCATCTTCTTGCTGTCCACTTGATCGAGTCTCTTCAATCGATCAAGTTATATAAGTCTTTACTAGACTTTCAACGCCTTTTTTTGCAACTTACTCAAAATATGTGATAATACTCTTAATGCTCATAGTTAAAAGTTTTTTCTGCGACATATATTTACAAAGACAATGTTGTTACTTCTTGTTTTCTACAAGATTTGTAGTTTTTTTCACCTTTGTAAAATTTTAAAACTGTATTTATACATATTTTTCTTCTAATGAGTGTCATTATATGTACAATATTATTTATATCATTATTTTAAGCAACTTTTAATTCTTAAAGCATTTTATAATGAAATACTCGGAATAATAAAAAAAACGATTGTTATTAAGTACCGTTAAGAGTTACAAAAATTATGTTGGCAAGGTAATATTAAATGTTAACAATATATAATATAAACTTTATAATGCTACTGTTTTTATTTAAAAATAAAAGAAAGTCTTATACAAACGTTACCATTCCCTTGAGAGCAAGTCAAGGGTAATATTTGCTGTTTATTTATAGAAAAATAAGGTAAAATTTCATTTCTCATTATACCAACGACCTTCCCGGGGAATTATTATTCTTGGAAAATTCTGAAAGGGAAAACTCAGAAAATATAAGTCTAATTAAAAAAAACCGTGAAATGGAATTAAAACGCTTACTTAAGTGAGACATGAATTTCGGGGCAGGACGTTTTTGCGTTATCTTATTTAATTAACGGATAATTTCGTCCTTTCTCTCGTCACCCCCTTTTTTTCGTCGCTACCCTCAGACGGCAATAAAGATAAAAGCCTTTGTTCCATCCCTTTTCGAGTTTTACAGACTGAAATATAACCAAATAATATTAACCTGCCTTCTGCAAAATTTTGCGAAGGTAACTTCTCAGGCGAAAATAAGTTTAGAAAAAAGCTAATATGGTAATGCTTCCAGACATGCCATACTTATTTGGTTTCGCAAGCAAAAATGTGTGTTATCGCTTTTTTTCTCTTAATGTTGAAAACTTTCGTATTTTTTGTTTTAAAATCTTACTCGGCATAGTTTGCAATTTTTAGTCCAGCGCTGATATAAAATTTATATTGCTTTCGTGCTATTTTGAAATAACGTTATATTTTGTACCGTACTTTTGAGAATTATTTTTTATTTCAAACATCATTTCGTTATTTTTTATTGTAAAATTTATCTTTGATTTCAATCCATATTAAAAATACTTTATGCATTCATTTATCAACATTATTTTTTAATTAGTATTACTTATTATTAAAAAAAAAAACTCTTTTATTTATTATTAACAAAAAGTAGCAAGAAATTGATTTGAATAGTAAAATTAATGATTATTGTATATGAAAAGACAATTATTTGCGATTCAATTTTTAAGTTTTGATAAAAATACGTTTTCTTTAACAAACCTTGATTTTTTAATTTTTTAAAGTTATTGTAAAAGTCTCACTGAATACTCGTTTATCTTAAACTTTTTAAAGCATTTTCTCAACACGTCTTTCAAATTAAAAGAAGCATGCTATCACGAGAAGATTTGTTTTTATTATTTATTTTTTTTACATTTCTTACACTGGATATGAAGAGTTTTGTGTGACAGCAATTTCCAGCAATAACAATTTTTTAATTTTTTTTAAATATTCAATTGAAAGATTACGAGTGTATCGTTCTTAATTAGAGAATGCTATTGATTACGGAGCACAAGTACGTTTGCATATCTTATTATCTGTGCAGAATAATTGGAAATGCCAATCTAACTGAGCCGAGAGTGGCTTAATTCAATCCGTACGAATTTGCAAGTAGATCGTCACGTCGGTCCATCAGACGAAAACTTGGATGGTTCAGAGTACAGAAGTTAACCGACTTCAGTACCAATTTTCTAGTACTCCCAGAACTACACCTGCGGACTTTATGGCTTCTGGTATTAGGAGAGTCTGGGTGATTTTCTATCTGCTGAAGTTATTTTATTTACTATGTTATCCTGCTAAATATAAGTAAATACCGAAAATGTTCTATTTGCGTAACTTTATTATAATTCTACAATCTTTTCGAATGAATAAAATATCTATTAATTGGGTAGAAAGGGAATGTTATTATTTATAAGGATATTTCGATCAATTTTAATATAAATTTGTGATGAAATAAAAACATCATGATTTTAAGTTAAAAAAAAAATTATATTTTCATTCTATGAAAATTTTTGTTATCACAACTAGTCGATACTTAGTTCTGTTAGTTGCCACTAGCAATGCCTTGTCCTTTAACATATTTAACATCTTTACATCTGAAGGACCACCTGGGAACATATATAGTTCCCAATGACCTCCAAAGTTGGATCCCGGAGACTTGATGAGACATCCGTATCTGAAGCATTTTTATGGGCCATTTTTTTAGATGGTTGAATTATGTCTGAATATAAATTATTGGTTTCTGAAGTCTTAACCTTTTTCTTGGAAGAAATAACTCAACACAAAATACAGAAGTATAAGATAACTTGTATAAAGCGAAACTTATTAAACTCCCTTAAAATCCACCTATTTCTCTTCCTTCCTACAAGCCTTGAAACCTAATTTATTATTTATTAATTTTAATCAGAAAGAGTATATAACATACATTTATACACGTGGAAAATTGCTTAAATATCTATTGAAACTGATACTACAGCAATCCAATATGTGTATAAATATGTAAGTGATCAATATTAGAACAATGAAAAAATATTATCTCTTTAATTTTGTAATTGTATCTGAAAGTGAATGATAAAAATATAAACAACAAGTCCTGTTTTTGATTTTTTTGTCCGAAATAATTTTCAATATTTGACATAATTTTAGTACTTTTAACAATAATTTTACAATCAAATCTTGGCGTCCTAACCTGTTTTCAGCCCGTCTATAATATTAACCATCTCATCAACTTTATCAGAGTTAAGTACGATACCAATGACCTTCAAAACAAACTTGAAAAATTCGATTTATAAATATTACGTCTTTATAATACTCGTACATTAGTTCTCTATGTTGTTCTTAAAGTTCTAAATGTATGACTTCATTTTGCTCTATTTTATGACATTTTTAAAAATTAATATGTAATAAAGAATAAGTACTGGATTTATAGATTCTCTAAAATCGGTTCTGAAAGATTTGTAGTCAGCTGAAGTTAACTGTTTTTTGCTCAATCACTCGCAACGGAAAGCACCGAGTATTATTGTCTTCTTTACGACTCTCCTTCCAGGTGAGGTCATAATTTAGTTTAACAACGCACACGTTTCTTTAAAGTATCGATCGTACAGTACCGAGACCGGAGCTTTATCGCTAGAAGGCAGCAAAGCTCTCGCGTCATGTAGTTGACATAAATCTCTGAAACGTATATTTTCAGGAATGGAGTGGTGCACTCTAACTGTTCTTTGAGCCTTCACATTTATCACGAGCTTAAGTTATAATACCAAGATTGCGGCTTTAAAGAGCCAGCAGGTAGCCGCGCATGTGTGAAAAGTCTGAAAGTTATTTCGAGCTTTATATTTTACGATTAGCCTTAAAATATTCCTATTGAAGGTTGCCACGTAACTTTATATTGCTGCATCAAAAATAATCTTTATAAGCGATAAGATACGAAGTAACTTCGACAAGAAAAAGGCTTAACTTTTTTTTAAAGTAAGGAAACAGGGTGGGTGAATTTTTTCACGGTGTACAAGTTACTTTTTTATTTTCAATTTATATTCAAATATTATAAATTTTATTTCAAAAAGAAAGGTGCAATAAAAATATATTACTCAAATTAGAGTCACTTTCAATCTCTTGCCGTTCTAGAAGAACTTCAAAAATTATATATAGAATATACTTTTTTTTTTTTTTTTTTTTTTTGGAGGGGAAATTCATCATGAACACACCAGGAATTCTACCTGGGTAATGCCGGACTCCTACCGGCCAAAACCCCTCCTCTTCGGCTGCCACCCGGCTACTAGTTAAGTATTGCTCGTGAGTGGCAGTCAGGTGATATTTTCTTATCGCTTTCTGCGCTCCCTTTCTGATTCTTCTTTAGCGGTCATTACTTTTCTTGCAAAGTTTGTCCACGTCTTCCACAGATCTTGGTTTTTTGTGATTCCATTTCTAATTGTTGCTAGGCTTAGGGTTCCGCCGAGTTTAGCTTTAAGAACAGCTCGTTCTTCATCCCATGCTCCGCACGCTAGGATCGTGTGTTCTGCGTCATCTGTATTAGCGTCGCAGTGATGACACTTTGCCTGTTCTTCCTTCCCTATTCTTTGGAGATAGGTGCCAAAACAGCCGTGGCCTGTTAAGAGTTGCGTGGAGTGGTAGTCCAATTCGCCTTGTTTTTTATTGCACCATGCTCTTAGGTCCGGTATGAGTTTGTATGTCCAGCGGCCTTTTTCTGATGCCTCCCAACGACTTTGCCATTCAGTCATGGTAGCTTCTTTGGCGTCGGCTCGATTTGTGCCCTTATACGTAGCTGCCCTTTCTTTGGCCAGTAGATCGATGGGTGGTATGCCAGTGATGGCGAGTATTGCGTCTTCACTCACCGTTCTGTAGGCCGCAGCTACCCTTATCGCACTTCTTCTTTGGACTCTTGCCAAGTTTAGCCTTGTGCGCTGGACTTTTGTGATATATAGAATATACTAGGCGGAGTTCTAGTGGGTTGAGCTGAAAACTTTTTTTCAGGCAATTCGAAAGGACTATTTACTTTAACTAGAGAGAGCGAATACACAATGATTTCAAACAATACATTATTTTATGTTAAATTTTAAATTTATGTAAAATTAATTGCATTATAAATTTAACATTGTACTGGTTTGCTGTAAATTGCAATGTTGCCGCATACTTGTCGCTTATTATATGCTTAATTATCCGCAGGGTAGTCCCAGAAAACTATCTAGATTCTCACGGCACCAACCTAAAGAGGATTGCCTTCCCCAACTGTGAAGCTTTTGCTCTCATGGTCTCCAGCCGCGGCTTGCGGATCAAAATTTCTTCAATCTTTTTACCTCATTTTTGTATTAAAAATAAAAAGAGGTGTTAAGAGACTTCAAGAAATTGCATTTTTTAGGGACGAAACCACGTGTCAGAATTTTTAAACTGAAATTTTCACCTCAGTTAGCTTCATACACAACAGGTATTTTCAAAAATATATTTGTCAACATTTTGTATGTTACCTGTATTGTATGTAACATGCTCTTATAATCATAAATCTTATCAATATACATATAATGATGAAATTACTTTACCTACTTCACACCCGCACCACAGTGAAGGACAATCAAGTATTCATGATGATGCGCTCATTCGGATTATGATAAGAGACTGATAAGTCCAATACCCTCTCAAATATTTTGACTAGTGACAAGACGTGATAAAATAATCCTGGAATGAAATTAGAACCCCCTTCATAGATATAAAGAACGGAGATAGATTATGTAAATTCAATGTTTGAAAACACTAACAAAATTGTGAAGTCACGGAATTATTTTTAGTAGCCATAAAGTCTGCATGTATAAATTATATGAAGCTTACCAATTTAAAGATTACTAAGTATTGTACGTGGTATGTTGATACATCAACAACCTAAGACTACAGCGCATCTACCGTTTTAACTGGGAATCACTTTGAACTAATGTGATGTTCACAGGACAACTTTTATCTACCACTAATTTTAATTAAGAGTTTAAAAACTATTTCAGGTGTGAATAATATATTTCACACCAACTGGGCAGTATGTAAACAAAATTTAAGCAAACACATTATACTCTTAAGATATTGCAATGTTGATAAAAAAAAAACAGTGCAAATTCATGGCGCATTTCAAAGGAAATGAAATTCAAATATAAAAAAAATGTATAAAATATGTAAAAATACCGTCGTATGAATTAAGTCTGTGTTTCAATAAGATATGTAATGAACCCGAGACTTTTTATTTTCAATCACCATACTTTCAAATACATTGCTCCTCTATTTCATCTTATCCTCGGTACTCTGCCGTCCCGACCTGCACCTCTCTCCTACACAACATAGTTTCACATAATGGAGTGAACTTTTCATAAGAAGAAAAAATACGAAAACTAAAAGTAACGGATTTTCATTAAAAATTAAAATTAAAATTAAAAGAATAAAATGCTAATCGCGGCAAACTTTAAAATGGCTACAAAGAAAAGATGCTTCAGTCTTTTAAAGTTTTGGTAATGTTTTATTTATTTTAAAGATTTTTATTCTATCGAGGGAAAGCCGTCATTCAAGATTCAAAGTTTATTAATTTATTTTCCATGTTTTTTTTTATTAATTGTATTAAAATATAATAATATATAATTAAATCTTCATACACAAGTATACCCTAGTGTTGGTTTACAATTAAAGTTTTAAAAAAATACTAATTATATGTAATCGAAGTACGTTATATAACACAAGTAAGTGGTAGTTGTGGACGGCCCTCCAAGACGAGAGCCCAGAAGCTTGAAAATTGAAAATTAGTAGGCTACGGAATGGTATCCCAGCATTTGTATTTCATCCTTATATATAACTTAATATAAGAGAGTAAATTTTAAAGACTTCCAGTACTTAGAGTTTCCTTTTTATTTCAACGGACATATTTTCTACTAACAATTTAAAACTATTCTGCTCTCTTGTTTGTTAATGCATACAATTGAAATAATTATATGTGGGTTTGAGATTATTTTTATAAAAAAAGTACGTTATTGATGAAACTTTTATGTTAGAGTACTTCACGGTGTGCACTCTGTTAATGTCACAAATAAGTTAACCTCAGAAGCCAGACGCCAGACTTCAGTATTTCAGCCGTAATGCTAAAAATATACAGGCGACATGGCGGTCTGCTGTAATATCCACAAATCAAGGCGAAGAACTGAAACAATAATGTCGAATAGAATAATGTCACACGGAACAGATTCCCAATGTATGTTGTCTAGTGTTATAGGCTAGGCATGATTATGTTTGATTTTTCAAACTCATACATAAGAGCATTATTAGTGTATTATAGTTTTAAAAAAGTTTTTTTATCTCTTAAATTTGTTTTTATATTATTTAGAAGTACGTATTGATAATTACCATAATTCGTGAATATATATCATAAATCACGCCACAAACTCCGTGTGTAAACAGAATCAGTGTAAAATCCATCTACATATTATGTTTTGACACGAGATAACTCCTTTAATTACTGTTTAAATCCTCCAAATGAAAAGTTAAAATACCAAATGTTTCAAAAACTGCAATTTTCTATATTTTTACCTATTTAGGTGGTGAAATAAATCCGTGGTTAACGTCAAGAGTAACTAACTAAGACATGAGTATATAATTTGCAATTTTAATGTTAAGTTTATAGTAGTAGTAATATAATAAATGTCTTTTATTTGAATGTGTATCATTCTTAGAATATTTTTAAACCTTGTTGAAATTGTAGTTATTTTCAATTGTTTATTAATAAATAACGAGAAATAATAAAGGCATTATTAAAATAATTATTTCAATGATGACTACTTAAAAAAATTGTAAGAGAGCATAAAAAAACCTGCATGGAGGCAGTACGTGACTAAGATACAAGTATCTTCCATTTAAGGGAAAATTATTTATATTTTTATAAAACTTAAATGTTATTTTTTTCTGAAACTAAACTATGTGTAAATCATTGATTTCGAGGATTCTGCGTTGAAGAAGCGCTGATTTTCCTTACGCGCTCTAGAATAGAGGATTGCTCTTCGGGGAGCAGTCAGACTAACGACCATCCAGCCTCTGCGCTGAAATACAGGCGGGAGTAGCCACGAAGCCGGCCAACACGACACACCTGAACGCTGAAAGAGCCGCCAGAACAGGTGAGTTCAACCTTTACCTTTTTTTTACATATCAGCTCCTTTACTGACATAATCAAATACAGTTGTAATATATAATCGCAATAATTGCCACCAAACATTTACATCAGCGCTCATTGGTTTTTATTGTATCCCAACTCACCTCTGCATAGCTCCTGGTGGTGCTTAGAACTTCCAAGACTCCAGAAACCATTTCCATTATTTGAGTCCTGCAGCTATGCTTGATGAATTAAAAAACTAAGAAGAATATAAAGAGGTCGTTGAATACAAACATTGCATTGAAGGGAGGACTCAAAACTAAAGTAAGACTTTTGTTATTATTTTATAATCAATGAAGATAAAAATGTAATTCGACAATTTTAACACTTACAAATCTGTATCAAATATCATTTTTAATGTCTTATATATAATTAATTATGGTAGTGTGAGCTTAAGTTTATCTAGTTCATTTAATGTTACTTTGACTACTCAGCCAATTTCTCCACCTCAACGAATAAAAAAATAAAACAAATTATCTCTGCGTAACCCGTGTCTATTTCTCTAATTAATTTATATTATATATACATTAACATCCGCCTCACTTTCAAAAAAGGTGTTACTCCGTCACGTGAGGGCATGATTAGGAGCAGATTAATAACACAGACTTTTTCTGAAGCACATTGACATTTATTTACGATAAACTTTACAAAATTATGGCCCGACCTAGTCACAGCCTTCAAGCCGAGCCACAATAAAATATGCTCTCGCCGACGGGCGGCACACGACTGGCGCGCCCGTAATGGGCTGTCGCACCAGCGCCACAAGCGGCGGTCTATATAGCTAATCCGAAAATGCCAATATGGCGGACACATTCATGTCTGACAAGCGAACAGAAATAAGAGACGAAAGATTGTACATCGAGGTTTTCGGTACCAGTCAGCAAGGGCTATATCATGCTGATGTCAACATATATAAATAAGTGATTATTTATTACTGAAATATGTCACTAAGGCAATCCAAAATTAAGTTACAAGATATTATTTCGATTGGAAATATATTTATTATTTTTATTATTTTATATTTATAAGATATTGAAAAACTATTCAAAAACTAATATCCATACTAATTCTAAGCAAAAACTGTCTAATGTAATGTTTATCTCTATACATATATATATATATATATATATAATCGTGTCGGAAACAACAGGGTCAGATCCTGTCTGCCCAGAAGTAGGCGACGTCGATGGCGTTACTTCTGGCCATCATCAGGTCTTCCTGGGTGCAGCTATTCGGGCACAGCGCACACTCCAGAAGGTGTGACAGGGTCTGCTCCACGCGGCAGTCACATTCAGTCGGTCCGCTGTAAAACTGCCAGGCCCTCATTTGTGTCCTTGTCTTGCATACTCCGGTCCGAAGTCTGTTAAGGAACCTCCATATATTCCACCCTTGGTCATATCCAGGGGCTAGGTCCTCTTTCGGGGCAATCCAAGTATTCCCCTCAGTTGCCTTTCTCCACATATTCAGCCGCAGGGTGGCCTCAGGTATCACCAGTTCCGTTGTCGAGTGTAGGAAACTTCTTCTTGATTTGAGCCGTGTGGTTATCTTTTGGTACCCAAACATAGGGTGGAGTGCGTCGTGGGTTACTTTGGTGAGCTTCTTCTTGGTAGTAACTTCTCGCCGTATGTTTATCTCTATAAGAAGAAGTGAATGTTTGAATCTGCCGTTAATTTTTTCCGATTAATTGATGAGAGAAATATCATATATTATTGCTGTTTTTGCTGTGAATTTGTATGCATGTCAGTTATCGAATTATTCTAGTTTTTAAATGTTCTCTTTATAATCGTAAAAAGGCTCACGTGACATAAGGTTGGACATGTCTGTACTGGATCGTTAGTCGTGGCAGTAACGAGCCCCATCCGCGGTGAATTTAAATCATAGTCGAGGGTTCCCTGAGGTGGATTTGAATGTAAAGCGGCCAAAGGAAGAATGTGCTGTGAATCATCGATGCAGAAGTGGTCGAGTGGTCAGCGCACCGACTGACAAATTGGAGCTTATTATTTCAATAGACAAGTCAATCAAATCACATCAGATACAATTTTCAGTAATAAATTCGTATGATAAATACACATCAAAACCAGTTCAGAGAATTGTTACAAAAAAAAAACGAAAGAAAGCACCATTAAAAATGTTTTTATTGCTCCAAGGACTCTATGCTGCTCAAACAAGAAAAATTGATTCAGCAATTCGAGGATCACAAGTATTCATTAATTTGGTTCTTAGAGAAATTAAGGAAGAGCTTAATTCTGGAACATTCCGAAACCTGCTTTTCGAATGTTCCGACCGACTGAAAGCCGTGTTGAAGATATTTGAAGTGGCTTTTCGTCTTGAGTCGCATATATCAACTTTGTCAAGATTACTCAAACAGGGTTCCACAGGTGAATGGACATTTTAGATTTTTTTTATGTAAGCACTTACAGGAAAATACCGACAGTTGGTGATAGTAATTCTGAAGTCTCATCTATGGAATTCTATGACACTTACCATGCTGTATATGGCTAAGCGCTGCATGTGGAGTGTTGATCCGCCAACGTCATAGACTACAGCTAGATATTCACGCATCATTCTTAATTACAACGTATTACAGAAATTTACTATGAATAAGTGGTCTTCACGGGACGACTTTCGTCTACCTCCAATTTTGATTAATAAGCTATGACTGGCCTGTGACGGGTGAGGGATTAAATTTACACCAACCGGGGTATTTTAGAGCTCAGAAATCGATTGAAAAATATATTTTTTTGATCTCCGTCGGGGATCGAACCCATGACCTTTGGCTTGCAAAGCAAACGCTTTGACCATTGAGCTATATCCGCCGGCAAACATAATTCACTCGTCAACTTCTATTCGTTCTTTATCTGGAATATAAGATTATTATAAATTGCCAACACTAAATTCAGTTGCCATTGTTTATACCTTGACCTTACATATCTTTGACATGGGAACATATTATATGTTTCTTGACAGCGTTCAAGGCAAGAGCCTCTAAATTTGGTGATAAAACCGCTATAGTTACTAAAAAACCTTTTCGTTAATTTGTTAATATAATAGTAAGTTTCAAAAATATCATATTATAAGCCCAACGCTCCCAAAATCTAGACCACAAAACTGATTTTCTAGATGCCGTTAATCACCCACTAAAATAATGTTGATAAAAGTAGTCCTATCGTTAATCCGATGGAAATTATTCTCAACTCTTAGAAAAGTTTATCTGTCACTGAATAATTCAGTTCTCAGTACACACCTTTTGATATTAAAATAAATTTGTTGGCAAAAGTAAATTTATCGCATCCGGCGAGTCTTTACAAAGAGGAACGGAAACGATTATTTAACTTTTTATCTTCGCGTTCAGTGTTTAAAAAATGATACGCATTTTTCATTCCTATAAATAAATATAGATACGGGCCGTTTTTTTGTTGTTGTTGCGGAAAATGGAAAATCCGGAATCCTTTTTCCAGTACAACACTCCTCGAGTGACAAAGGAAGCCGTTATTTACGTCCAAATAATCGTAACAATGGCCTCTGTTCCCGTTTCGACCGCCATACATTCAAATGCGTCCGGGATCTGAATTTACGCATAGTATTGCTGTACCCCGTCACACTCCTTGCAATCAAAATTTTCTCAAAATCATTCTTTCTCTCATTTATAACTCTAAAACTTTTACTAACCAGAATACTCGTCTAATTAGATAAATACCTTGTTTATCTTATTTTAATATGGATCACCTTAGGCGCTGTTTATTCACTTACTTGAAGACCGCGGTCTTACTTTCAATGAGAACTTTTTTACTTCTTCGTATGTACGAGTATAAACGTACTCATGTTACAATAGATAACTAATGTACTGACATCAGCATGATATAGGCCTTGCTGACTGGTACCGAAAACCTCGACTTACAATCTTTCGTCTCTTATTTTCGTTTGCTCATCGGACACGCATATGTTTTTTTTTGGGGCCTTAGGCCCCCGGGTCGGTCGCCTTGTACCTGCGCTCCTTGGGAGCACTTACCAAGGCATTGTTTTCAGAGTACATTCTCGTTATACAAGTAACGGGTTTTGGTATACAACACCACACATGGGTGTAAAAGTTAGTAGTTCAGACGTTAAAGTTTGGACTTTTAGACTTCTTCGCCGAAGGTCGCCGCGAATACAGAAAATGCATGGTAGTTGGGCTTCGTAGATATGAGATCGATATATCCAACCGGTCCAGGCTTCTGTTGCATTACGCTAAGGAGCCTTTGCCTCCCTAAATCTAATATTGGACAATGCCACATAACGTGTTCAGCGTCCTGCAAGGGGCTGCCGCATGGGCAGTCTGGACTATCAACGAGGCTAAACTTGAAGAGCTTAGCCTTAAAATTTCTGTACCCAGTCATGAATTGACTAGTTCAGTGGTTTGGAATAAGCCACGGCATCTCCATTCTATCGAGGACAGAAGGAAAGAAGGAATATGTGTGTCTACCCTTGAGCGATGTGTTGTCATTTTGTAATGCCGTTGTATACATCGCCACTTGCGGTGCTGGGTGTCACCGATCACGGCGTCCGGTGCCTAGTCAGTTGTCTGCCGACCGCGACGAGGTCGTATTATGGCCGGCCCGGCATGTTATTCCGCTAGGGCCAGAAGTTTGTCGAGTTTATCGTGAAAATATATGTGCTTCTGGAAATGTCTGTGTGTTGCTCTTCTGCTCCTCATCCTGCCACTACGCAATTCAATAACTTACTTAGAGAGAAAGATGTTAGTACCTAATATGTTTCGAGAAAAAAACTTGAAGGGAAAACTTATGGAAGTTAAAGTAGGGGCTTTAAGATATGTAAATATATTCATAAAAATTATAAATGTTTATCATATAATATCTGTTTCTTTCTCTATGTGATGACGTTAATAGCCAAGTAAGCACCCCGTCGATTTATTAGATGATGTACAATGTCATCAGTTTAAGTCCACGCGATCACCATTTTTTTTTTAATAATTCATGAGAGAAATATCAAAGAAGATGGTGTTTCCTATAAACGTGTGTGTTAGTTGTGGAATAATGTATGTATTTGAAGACGGTACAAGCGGGAAACATGTGTTGTTTTTGTAATTGTACTCGTATGTAATTTTGGGAGAATACATGAGTATATTTATCTGTTTCATAAAGATATCTAGAATATTTGATAGATATCATTATGAAACAAATGAGAAGAAACACATGCACAAAAATGCATTCCAGAGCTTACTCGTGGCAATAATGAAGGAACCTTGGAAACTGGCCGTTCTTGTTCTACACACGTTAATCGTATACGTATGTTTGGAGTGTAAGATGAGTTTGTGGGTTGTGAGTGGGTGTAAAAAGAATTAATTATTTATGTTCAAAAAAGCAGCGGCCGTGGGAATAACGGTAGAAAAGGGTAAATGAACCAATCTTACGTCAGTGTTCTAGTGATTGCAGGTTTGAGGTAAGCGAGGCATTATTAATCAGATGAATTGCTCTCTTTTAAACTGAGCCAATTAAATTAATAAAGTATTTTCAGACTCCAGCCTTAAGGAGACTGCCGTATTCAAGACTCATTCGGAGCCGACATATTAAATTCAATTGGTAATGTTGACAAGTCTCTTGGAATACTACGAGTACGTATTTAAATTTTGCTATTTATAATTAACTAGTTTGAGAGTGAGACAAAACCATGATATGCAACCCTTTTTACTTAATTCATTATAATTCATTGTACGATGATTAAAATATAATGAATAATTGTTATTTTAACCGGTTAACTGCCAAAAGCGTCTTACGACGCATAATTTTCTGTGAACGGAGCGCCGCTCATACAAAAATTACGTCTTAAGACGCGCCGTTTTAAATGACCAATCAACAATGCACCAAGAACAATTAATTTTATGATTATGGATAAATGACTGCACGACTGGCGCGCTCTTCATTTATTTGGTTAGTTTTATAAATAAACTTACACTTTCAAAAGAAGGTGCGAGTGAAACAGAGCTATGGTGTCGAATAGCAGTAGATTTTGTAAGCGACCTCACGGAGCCGACAAACAAACCCCAATGGGTGACCTTGACACGTCGCTTTGAACAATGTGAACCCATTTTAATGTCACTCGCCATGGTGAACAAGTGCGAGGGTGAGACAACACCATGCTCTACAACCCTTTACGTCGCGGCGCCACTTGCGAGGGTGATGCATAGGGATTTTACACAAATTTCACAGTCCAAACGTAATAATAATTACCGTTTATAATTTAAGTAGCACTTGAGTTGAGCACCTCATAAATAAAGGACATAAATAATAATAAAAATAAAAATATTTTTATTTTTTTATGATTTATATGATTTAAGATACTCGTACCTATCAATCGAGAAAATCAAAAAAAGTACGAAACAGCTAAATGTTTTTTGTATTTTTATTTAATTAAATAAGCCCAGTTATTTATACATTTATCATATATATTTTCATATTTTTAGTTTTTATTCATTCATATTATACATGTCTATTAAAAAATAAGCCATTTTCCTTATCATTTTATCAAAAAATATATCAGTTACGAAAACTTTGTCTTATTGTAGGTCTGAAATTGTCTAATATATCTTTATATGTATATATGAATACATGTGATAGTAGTATTTAAACCTTTGAATGCCCCATTTAATGTGTACCTTACGGTAAAAAGCGCGTATTTTATATTAATTTATTTATTGGACTTTACCCATATCAACTATTCATTACAGGCTGAAAAACCTAAAATGGACCACGGGCCTACAGTGTTTCAATTTGACAAAGCCTCAGGGACCAAAGTATTGAATCGAACATTCTTGGTATGGAGAATTCGATACTCTTAATACATTTCGGATACCTCTGTAAGCTCACTCAAAGGAATTCCCCAGTCGATGGAAAATGGTTCGGCAAGCATTTTTTTAGCTTGAACATGAATAATGTAAGGTAATTAACTTTGAAAATATTTAGATGATTGATAATAGCCAATGACATTCTCGTAATATAATCGCGATTCTTTTGGCCTGTATTAATTTGCGCAGTTAAAGGTTTTGGCAGTAAATTAAATGAATTGGCAATAAATTTAAAAATGTAACAATTGATTTAATACTTCTGTTGTATCCACTGTAAAAGTCAAAATTAGATTTATAAATTAAAATTTATGTAATTTTAATACTATCCTGCTAGTAATTAAAGTAAAATGGTTAATATTTAAATGAAAAGATAAGTTTTATTAAAATAAATGACTAGTTTTAGCTTGATAACAAGTGAGGGATGGTCATAATATGCAAATATATTTACACGATTTTGAATAATTAGCACATTAAATTTAAACCTAACCTAACCTATAATTAATTAAAATTCATTAATTATTTACTACCAATTTATTGTTTTCTTAAATATTTCTAACTGTTTCTTACTTTAATATTTACTGGACAATAATTCAATAAAATACTGTTTACACTGAATAAAATTAAATTAAATGGTGAGTTGCCATTTCTTTGAAGTGCATCAAAATTAAGTAATATATATATAATCGTGTCGGAAACAACAGGGTCAGATCCTGTCTGCCCAGAAGTGGGCGACGTCGATGGCGTTACTTCTGGCCATCATCAGGTCTTCCTGGGTGCAGCTATTCGGGCACAGCGCACACTCCAGAAGGTGTGACAGGGTCTGCTCCACGCCGCAGTCACATTCAGTTGGTCCGCTGTAAAACTGCCAGGCCCTCATTTGTGTCCTCGTCTTGCATACTCCGGTCCGAAGTCTGTTAAGGGACCTCCATATATTCCACCGTTGGTCATGTCCAGGGGCTAGGTCCTCTTTCGGGGCAATCCAAGTATTCCCCTCAGTTGCGCTTCTCCACATGTTCAGCCGCAGGGTGGCCTCAGGTATCTCCAGTTCTGTTGTCGACTGTAGGAAACTTCTTCTTGATTTGAGCCGTGTAGTTATCTTTTGGTACCCAAACATAGGGTGGAGTGCGTCGTGGGTTGCTTTGGTGATTAAGGAATTAAGTAATATTAAACGTTAACTACAATTTCCATAAGATGCTTTTTGTTTACCGCGTTGAATTGGATAGGTAAAGCTAATCGTTATTTTTTTATTTAATCACACAGCTTTCCCAATACATTTTTAAAATTTATAATGAGATATTCATTAAAAATAAATAAATCAATAAAGTAGAGTAGTAGGAATAGAAGAAAATATAAAGAAAACATGCAAAAAGCTATAAAAAGAATAGCAAAAATCACATAAACTTACGAAAATAATGCTTTAAAAAAAGAGTTAATCAGGTATAAAAAGGATTGAAATGTGCTGGTGGTCCATTTAGATTCTCAATCCAAATATCATATCCTTGAAAATGATTATTAACACTCATTTGTGCGTCAGATACTCGTACTACAGCTGTCGTCTCTTCTAGTCCCTGGGATTCTTATTCGATATATATATATATAGTTCCGTAGTAGATCTCTGGATACAGTCATGGACTTAAAAGACATGAACAATTGCAGCTGACAAAACTAAATAGTGCCATTTTTTGAGAATCATATTGTCCAGATATAAAAAAGAGGCAAGGAAAAAGAAATATATATATATATTTTTAAAGTTTAACCGTTCAATGCAAAAGCCCTCCGGTACTCTTATCTCATAATGATTTAAATGTAAGCATAAAATTTTCAGTTTACTATCCTGAAAACTTTTACGGCGGGAACTTTAAATGGCTGAAGCGATTTGTTACGTGCAATTAGACGAGTGTTTTCAGTGTACTGTTTTGCGAGGCGCACTTTGCTTTTATTTTTGTTTTTTGCAACAGCAGTCGCTTTTATTGCTTTATAATGCATGCTTTATAATTTGCACAGTAAAATTTATTTTACAATAAAAAAATGTGTTATGCTTTTTAAAAAGGTTTGTACGTATTTTTTATTATTTATTTAATTAAAAAACAAAAAAAAAACCCATAATCCCGTTGTAAAACTCTTTTAGCCGCCATGTGTTTTGTGTCACCCCGTGAAAGCTCTCCAAGAGCTTCGTCGAGTGCATTCTATGTATAGTTCTTGACAGTCATCCAGGACGATGAGTGACGAAAAAAAGCAGCCGATGCTTATGCTTTTCTGCGGTAGTACATGTCCCAGCCAATTCCAAGTGATCTCTTCACTGACATCATTATGAAAGGCTTGTTTGATCTCTTTCATCATTCTAACGCTATTGTATCGCCAATATTCTACACAGGCATCTGTTGAATATGAATAATCCTAGTCATAATATTTTAATAGTATTTTTTACCATCTATAGTTAATGGTGAAATTCTCTAATTCTAATATATCTGTTTAATAAAGCAGACGAGGTTATATTTTTATTAGCATTTTTTTGAGTCATGTTTCGACTTCAATTAAAAGCCATTTTCAAGTAAATGTATTCTTGTCAAATCCGAAACATGTGACATTGAAATAAATAAGTGGAATAATTCAAAATATTATATCACTTACTTCAAAGATCAAATATAATTTTATTTGACTTAGGTTGGACTCGATTGAGTCCAAAAAATAAATGTGAAATCAAACTCAATAGTATTAATTAAATTTAAACGAATATATTTGATTAAATAACTTCTCAGGTTTTCACGGCCAGATTTGATATTTTGGCTTTTGGGTTCAGCCATGTGTGGCGAATTTCTTTTCACCAATATTTACCCACCGTACACGATTCTCCGACATGACGTTCGTGGAGGAACTCTTCTTAGAACATACCCACCGTACACTTAGAACGGACCAATAAAAATTGAGTATGTTCGTTACCATGGAGATAACAATGACGCTCGTAGAGGTACATTAGGCTGACGGCTAAATTACCTCCTGACACCAACTCACAACTAAGTCATCAATCCTGAAGAAGACCCCTGAAATTGCGGTCAAAATATTGGTAAGAAGAAATGCGCCACACACGGCTAAACCCAAAAGCCACAATATCGAATATATTTGATTTATTTTCTACTGTATCAGCAGACTTTATACTAAATACTTAGTAACGCGTTTTGTTTGTAAGGTATTTGTGAACGAATATTTTATGGTGTGGCTGGGAAGATTAAATTTTCTGAAGAGTTGCAATGCTGGAATGGGATGAAAATTGCATCTTTGGGAATCTACATTCTGTATTACAATCCAATCATTGAAATGCTTTTCGGTTTTCGTATGCATCCATTGCCAAAAGTGTTTATTCAGCACACGGAGATATGAAATGTTTATTCATATGAGCTCTTGCAAATTCAGAATCGTTCGAAAATTTTAATTTACACATCCAAATGAAAAGTTCTAAAACTTTAAGTGGATTTTTTAATATTTATTAGAATTTTATTTTATTATTTCATTATTCTATTCTACTTTTATAGATCATTGACTATAAAACAATAATTTAAGTAATTAAATATGCACATACTACAATGCAACAAATTCTTTAAACGCATCAATTCGTTCAGAAAAAATATCGGCAGAGGCGGGATGCGAAC
The DNA here is from genome assembly GCA_022606575.1 of Glossosoma conforme. NCBI lineage: Eukaryota > Metazoa > Arthropoda > Insecta > Trichoptera > Glossosomatidae > Glossosoma > Glossosoma conforme. The sequence continues at coordinate 5,671,439 of JAGTXR010000003.1, read as the reverse complement.
CATTGAACCTTGGAACCAACCATTTGTTCAAGTTCATTACCCTAGACCACTCGACCATCAACTGCCCGAACTGCTGTACGGAATAAGTTGCATGTATACCATAGTTTATCATATAACGATAGATGTCTCTATAGTATATATTCAGAGTGTGTATATTATTATTTTGTATTATTCACTCAGTCTACATTTATTCACACGTTTTTTTTTTTTATTATTACTTTGGTTCGCATCCCGCCTCTGCCGATATTTTTTCTGAACAATTGATGCTTATAAATAATATGTTGCATTATAGTATGTGTATATTTAATTACTTCTAAAACTTTGTTCACAGCATATATGTATTTCATATTAAAAATAATGATAAATTAATACTCGTGTTCAGATACATCCTTTATGAGTTATCTGTCAACTACACCATATAGTTAATTTAATGTTGCAAATACTACGTATATTTATATAGAGTTCTGTGAAGTGAAATTTCAGAAATTTAATTAATTCATTTCCTAGTACAGGTAAATGAGCTTAAGCAACCGAGCAAACGTCTAAACTTAGAACAAAGATTCTTGATCAGTACATCATATTCTCTATTAATGAATATTTCATATAAATATTTACGTTTATATAGATCTGCTATGTGCATAATTATTCAAATTCGTCTAATCATATTAATATTACGTATTTACATTTTGACTTACCAATAATTAATAAAACTTGTAGGTTTGATTCACTTTCTTTAATCGATGATTATTGGTGAAATTCCTAAATGTCAAAATAAAAATAAAAGATTACTTAGAAATCGTTACATTTTTTTTTGTTCAATAGGTCGTGTTTCGGTTTCGTCGGGTAGCCGAAACTCGGGTAGACTCGACAATGGCTATTCAACGTAGCTGGAACAAGTCGTCCTTTAAGAAAAAATGTGTAGAATAATTTCCAAACATTTTTTTACTTACTATAAAAAATATAAGACTTGTATTACTTACTGTAAATAATAAAAGATGTGAATTAAATTAATTGATTGAATCCTTGATAAATAAACCGACAAGTTTATAAGCGCCATCTATAAATAATGCCTATCAATAATACCAAATATCTCAATTTCTTTACTCAGTGAGAAGAACAAGTGGCTGCGGGCTAATACTGAGTACAGAAAGAACATTGATTGCAAAGGTTCGTGATATGAATTCCAACGTTCTCCGTTTATTTTCTCCAATGTATTGATAAACTAGTATAAGATAAATTTCATACAAGATGATGTTTGCTGTAAATTTTTATGTACTGATTTCAGCTTGATATTACTCCTTTAGGCTAATGCCGTAAAGCCTCGAAAAACGATATTTTGTCTCTTATTTTGTTCGCTCGCCTGACATGCACATATAATGATTTAAATCGAATAATGTTGCACGGCGCTTGCATGCGCCATCTTGTTTGTTATGACAGTTGGTCTATTTCATATTGGCTACTGTCATAATTATTTCGCGAGCCCGCCGCTAGGATTTGGCGCCGCTATAGGTCATAGGCGCACGGGCAGTCGGAACTCTACTCTACGCCTACTGTCGTTATAGGAGCGCCTAAGGGCGTGGTAACAGGTGACGTTATTGACAAATAAACAAGAAATATGTGAAACAGAAACAAGTGCTTGTACTGTGAACCTGATCCTGCATCCTTCATCCAGTTAATCAATGTCCTAAATGGAAGAGAAGGATATCAGTACATACATAACAATTGTTATTTATTATTTTTAATATAATTGCTATCGAAAATATAGCTATGTACACGCAAGTACAGTCACAGCGAAAAATGGTTAGAACAAATTTAATACGATAGTAAAAAGCAAAAATTGTTATTTCGCAGAGCTGAAAATAAAACTGTGCCGATCGTGGGACAAAAACTCGCCGAAGTGCATTGTAAATAAGCATCGAACTCAGACAGGCGTATTATTTCAGGCTCTGCGGCGAGGGCGAGCTTTAAGCTTTAAGGCTGTGTTTGAATAAGTGCGCCCCGCGACCTCTGGACGAGTTCCAGCGAAGGCTCCAGCGGCGACACGGGCTATTTATTTCCGCTCAATGTGATCATAAAGCCTTACATTCGTGCTTGCTTGTGTCGTTGCTTACGAGCTTTTTGGAGACCAATTGCTTATGTTTTCAGAAATAGTAATAAACGATTGAATCGATAATATCAAATCGGTTACTTTGCTAGAGCATATAGTTGCATCGTCAACTTCTAATATCTCCTATCTACTATGCATAGTAATCAGCACGATTAAGATCGATAGCCCGAGAAGTTAAAACAAATACTTACGGCGACCAATTTTTTATTATTTTTGGAAACAATATATGTTATATTTTATAGTGATTCTCGTACTGGAGAAAATTGTTGCTCTAAATTAACGCTCACAGTTTAGTCAGCTGCTATTTTTTTCCGGCGGGTATAATGACGACGCTCAATGGTCAAAGCGTTTGCTTAGCAAATCAAAAGTCGTAGGTTCGATCCCCGATGGAGATTTAAAAAAAGAAAAGGATTTTTAATAAACTTCTGAGGTCTTAAGTACCCCTGGTTGGTGTGAATTTGATTCCTCACCCGTAAAACTCCAGTCATAACCTATTAATCAAAATTTGTGGTAGACGAAAGTCGTCCCGTGAAGACCAACCATTCTGCGTGAATCTTGGGCCGTAGTCTATGACGTTGGCGGATCAACACTCCACATGCAGCGCTTAGCCACACGCATCATGGAAAACGTCATAGAATTCCACAGATGAAACTTTAGAAGTACTATCACCATCTGTCGGTATTCTCCTGTATGTGTTTACATTAAAAAAAACATATGCCTCTTTCCTACTTAATTCTGCACTGAGACCTTCACCTGTTACATAGGCACCCAAAAGTAAAACTTGGGGTCGTTAATCTATATATATAAAAATCAATGTCTGTCTGTCTGTGTGTGTGTCGTTGATGCATTCCGTTACCAATAACCCGATTGCGATAATAATTAATAGAATTATTGCTGATACTAGAAAAAAAAATGATAGGATACTCAAAATTTGATTTTATTACAAAAATAATTGAATATTTACGTCAAACATGTTTTCATAACAGACTATTGTAATACAGAACGGCCAATTTAGAACATTGTGTTTCCTTGGCAACGCCGTAAACAACAATTCACTCACCTGAAGTTATTATAAGTAGGTATTTTAAGTAGGTACTAACGTAAGGTACTGAATATTTTGAAACAAAATTCGATTTTCGAATAAATGATTTCAATATTTGAATTTTTGATGACTTTTTTGTTTATCGAATTAAAATAAATATTACGTATTATTTGTGTGTGACATACAGTAGAAAGAGTTAATTTTGGAATTTCAGTTGCTGGTCGGCTTCGGATAGTATTATATCATAATTTTATAATTAATTTTAAGTAAAAAATTAATAAATTAAAAATATTTAGTTGTGATTCACAATTTACTTTAATGTTTACATGTTTCGGCCTTCCTGAAGACCATCTTCAATAATGAAAAAATAAAAACAGGCCGCGGCTTATATAGGTATGGATAAGATCCTATATTAGTACACACATATTTACAGGTTGTATATGTGTGCGGGTACAACAATAGAAAAAGGTTATTTTAAAAATTAATTGGTATGTGATTAGTTTTAATGTATTAAGACATTATACAATAATCAATTTTTTGCTTTCCACTTAAAAAGATATTATAAAATACTGGGTATTATATATTTTTAATTAAAATTAATTCTAAAATTATAATTATTTCACCAAGTTTTGTCAGTTGATAACCTTAATGTGAGTATTATATCAATCAATTTATTTTTATTTTTCAAAAGTGAATTTCAAAACGTAACATTCACTGTGAAATCAATTATGCCACCCAAACTAAAAGCAATAGGTCAAAAGTACAACTCAAGCACGAATGAAAAGGGCATCTCAAGCTTCAGAAACAGTCGAGCAAAGGAGAGCAAGATTGGAAACAGATCGAGTACACGCTGCTCAAGCCCGTTCATCTGGACAGATGAGCAACGGGAAGCAAGATTGGAAGCAGTTAGAGTACACACTTCTTAAGCCCGTTCATCTGAAACAGATGAGCAACAAGAAGCAAGATTGGAAACAGTTAGAGTACACACTGCTCAAACCCGTTCATCTGAAACAGATGAGCAACGGGAAGCAAGATTGGAAACAGATCGAGTACGCGAAGATCGTACCAGACGTACTCTGCATGCTGATTTAAATCATAGTGCTTTCCATTACGATCCTAATTATGATTACAGTCTGCATCCAAGTATTGTTATTGGAAAAATTGATAAATTATGCGTGTATTGTAATGCCTTTAAATTTAAAAATGAAACACTAGGAATGTGTTTCACGAGTGAAAAATTGAAATTGCCAGAATTACATTCACCACCCAAACCTTTATTAACGTTGGTATCAGGTGATACAAGTGAATCAAAACATTTCTTGACAAACATACGAAAGTACAATTCTTATTACTACCACTGCCGAACGCAAATCATTCTTCATCGTACAAATGGTCATGTTCAGCAAGTCTCAGAAACGCATCGATCGTACGATGGATTGCAATATCCGATTTTATTTTGGCAAGGAGAAGACGGATACCATTTCAACATCCCGTTGAAAAATCCACAAACAGATGAGGAAACGACTAAGAAAGTCAGTGCCATGAATTACTAATCATATCGATTGATGATTCGTGAAAACGCTGAAAATCATATTCTAAGAGGTCGACATTTGTTCCATCAATACATGTACGCGAAAATAGAAACTGAACGACTCCTCTACATTTGATTAAATGAAACCAAGTTGTGTTCCGCAGGGTATATTCATTTACGCGATGCAGTTGTATATGATGGCTGAAAAAAAAAAAAAACATTGTGTATCCAAAAGCACTCCAATAAATAAAAACACATACGGGCGCCACTGTCAAATTTCGGTAAGAACAACATAACCTAAGTATATTGTTTCTAATTGGCTCCGGTCACGCCTCAAGTCCAACTTATCCAATCGGAAGACAAGAGGCTCCCGACGAGGCGCTTTTTTTTTAATGGCATTGCAACGCATGCCGGGTACACGCTAGTATATTATAAAACAGAGCTAAATATTTATTTAAAAACTTCCTAGATAGTTTAATATTTTTTAAATAAGGTTTGCATTGAATTACTGTTGTAAATAGAAATTAGAACTTGATATTATTTTTCTTTTCATTTTCTCAAAAGCTGAAGAAAAATTTACACAATAAAGTTCGAAAATACAAATTAACATATTTTTGTTCATAAATTAATATAAAGAAAGTTTTCAATTACTAAAAGGACATTTAGAAGATTTTTGTATATACTGTTTCATTAGCCTCACCATTTCCCATCATCTGAGGTCGGCTCTCTTTGAGCACATTCGCCATGTATGTCTGTCCTGCGTTGCATTCTCGGTCAAGCCCAGAGTTTTCAGATCCTTGTCTACTATCTATGCCTGTGGTCTTCCAGGTCTTCTTCTCGGTGTGGGTATGTTGAGGGCTTTCACCATATGGTCCTCATCTCTCAATGTAACATGCCCATACCATCTTAGGCGGTTTTCCCTTATCTTTTTAGGTATGGAGGCCACCCGAAATGAACCCCGAATATGCTCATTTCGAATTCAGTCCACACTATATACTCTTTAACGTTCCAAATTAATATTTGAATATCCCATAAATTATATGTGTTGAAAATTGTGTGCAAAAGCGTGTTTGATAGTGCGGTAAACGTACATTTTAAAAGATCACATGAAAATTATTCAAACTCGATTTTTAGACCATTAAACACCCGTTTTAAAGCCGCGGGACGTAATATATTCAAATTCCCATAAACACACACACACTCCATGTCTGACTGGGTAATACGTTCCTTCATAAAACGTGTTTGGCGTAATTTTTCTTTCATTCGGCGTCATAAAAAAAGAAAATTGCGCCCATTCTCCCCGGTCGGAAATTTCGTCAGCGGAACGAACTTGCGGCGGGCTCATTTTACTTGCTGAAGTTTTTTTTTCAGTCGACGCGGACTCGTCGTAAAATTTGTTTCATGGCGGTATGCGAATAAAATATTTGCGGAGGTAGTGTTCGCACGTGGCGCGTTCGGGTGGCATTTTAATGTCACGGCCCTATATATTATGTGAGCCACACACTCTGCGTATGTAATGTGACTGTGGATGAATGCCACGCGACGCACCATTGCGTTACGACGACGCACCATTTGATGAAGGCTTTTACGTATTACTCGTTCTTTCAGGTAGTAAATTATTGCGTGATATGATATTATATTTTGTTCTCTGGTGATATTTTTAATATTGTCACACGACGCAACCTTGCGTTTTGATGCTCTGTTTGATGAAGACATTTATGTATCCGTCATAAAATAACTTCTTAGGTTTTCACGGCCAGATTTGATATTAAACCTACTTAACCCAAAAGACACAATATCGTATCCGTCATTGATTTAGATATTTTGATTATATTATGATACGAGAAAAATATAATTCTTTATGGTTTTAATGGCTTCATTTTTGTAGATTCATTTACATATCATTCAGGCGGTCATAGCTCAATAGTCAAAGCCTTTGCTTTGCAAGCCAAAGGTAGTGTGGGTTCGATCCCTGACGGAGATTAAAAAAAAGGATTTTTAATCGATTTATGAGCTCGAAAATACCCCCGTTTGGTGTGAATTTGATCCATCACCCGTCAAATGCCTGTCATAGCCTTTTAATTAAAATTGGTGGTAGACGAAAGTTTTTCCTCGAAGACCACCCAATTTTATTCATAAATCATTATTTGAGGCAGTTTTTGTGAGATAAAAAACACAATTTTTTTAGGTTTCTTAAAACCAGTTCTTATGTAACGTAGTTTGATGAAAACAAAGGTTGATTTATGGTTAACTATATTTTGTTTCATTTAAATATGTTAATTTATCAAAAAAATATGTTCATTAACATACAAGATGGTGTTTTCTATGATTTTTTTATGTATCAGATGTTGAACATTTGTATACATTTTCAGTTGTTGTAGGATAACTGAAAAATATATTCTACCTTCAAAATTTAGAAAATAAATGCCTCTTTTTTTTTACAACACTCATCATGCATTAGTAACTCATTCTAGTATGCGTAAAGGCTTGGTTTATTTTTCATGAAGAAAATCTGAAAGTAAATTCAAACTCACGTTGGATTAGCGACAACAGGTGAATACGGAAATCTCATTACACTGATGTCAGAATGAATTCAACGTTCTGTTTAGCTTTTCGCTTTCCATGACAAAGTGAAAATTTTCCACACTCTCTTATTTTTTTGTAATGTATTGGTTAGGTGTGAATTCAGATTTTAAATCACATTTACAAAAAAAAAAAGAAATCAAGCAAATGAGTTTTTAAATATTTTATTTTTAATTTTATTTTATTAACGGCCTAGGCCAATACAAACGGTTGTAAAATAGAATAACAATTAAAGAAGATGGTAATACAGAATAAGTAGGTTATTTTTTTTTTATTTTTTTTTATTAACGGCCTGGGCCAATACATACGGTTTTAAATTAGAAATACAATTAAAGAAGATGGTAATACAGAATAAATATACAAGCTAAGACAATTCATTTGGACAAAACATAAACATGAGTAAATAAAACAGACATCACCCACACCAGTACAGGGATCTGCGAAATGCCGGAAGGTCCTGCCAGAAAAAGTCCAAGTCACTAGAGGAGTTGACTAGTCTACATCTGCCGGCGGTCATAGCTCAATGGTAAATCGTTTGTTTTGCAAGCCAAAGGTCGTGGGTTCGATCCCCGACGGAGATTAAAAAAAAAATGGATTTTTAATCGATTTCTGAGCTCTAAAATACCCCGGTTGGTGTGAATTTGATCCATCACCCGTAAAATGTCAGTCATAGCCTTTCCATTAAAATTGGTGGTAGACGAAAGTCGTCCCGTGAAGACCACCCATTCATAGTAGATTCCTGTAATAATAAAGGATGATGCGTGAATCTCGGGCTGTAGTCTATGACGTTGGCGGATCAACACTCCACATGCAGCGTTTAGCCATATAGACCATGGTAAGCGTCATAGAATTCCACAGATGAGACTTCAAAAAAAAAATACTATCACCATCTGTCGGTATTCTCCTGTATGTGTTTACATAAAAAAAAAAAAAATATTCTCAACATAGGAGAATAGAAACCGTAGTTGATTTTGTATGTCCTTACATGTAACAGGTTACTGCCTCTAGTGAAATGGGAGGGAATATTGAACGTAATTTCCTGCAATAATATTCAGTCATCGATGATGGAGTTCATAATTTTAAAAATAAACAGCAAGTCAGTCACTGTTCTACGTCTCTCCAATGTAGATAAACTTAGTCGCCTATTAAACAACATTTAAATACTTTACAGTAAACATGTCAAGAAATGTAATAAACATTTATGTCCGCTTTCTCAATTGAGTCACATGGTGTCCACAAATTGCCGCCACAAATCTGTCAGTTATTATATCAGTATTTGTATAGCGCTTTTGTATGACCGAATGGTCATTCCAAAAGCGCTTCTTTGCCTCTCTGAGTAAAAAGGTGGGTCTTGAGTCTGCTTCTGAAAGATGTCTCCGCTTTAAGTTATATTATGCTTTCCGGCAGCTAGTTTCAGGCCATTGGTGCCGCGTAGCTGAAAGCACGATTGCCAAAGACCGTGCTATGACTACCTCCCGTTAGCTGCAGGGTGCTTCTATTTGCTCTGGCTGATCTCAGTGTCTCTCCACGCGCTCATCTCTGAAGCCTTGATCAGTTCTGTTAAATAGCCCGGTGCAGTTACGTTGAGTGCCTTATAAGCTAAGAGGCATAGTTTGTACTGGATTCTAGCCGAAACCAATACAGTCGGTGTACAGTTGTCTCATTCAATGTCGTTTCTGCCTTCTAAAATTGTACTAGTAAAACTATGTTACAATATGGCTTTCCACAAACTTCCAGCCTGTGGGCTTGAAGAAAAGTTTTAATAATTAGTGATCTAGTATTTCTTTTTTCGATTTTTATTATGCAATAATATAAATTGATCTGCCGTTGGTAGATTTTATTTTTACATTTATATGAATGCTTAAGTGACATTTGTATACTTTATGAAGCTGTTTAACCATTTTTGAACCAATTTAATTATTTAATAACTTAACAGTTAATTTTACAAAATAATTTATTTTATTTTACAGTATTTATTTAATTTATTTATTTTATTTTTTATTTATGTATTTAAACAGAACAGATGTTTCTAGTTTATGGCGCACAGTACAGACATTAATAAATTAAAGATAGATATGACATGACAAATAATTAATAATAATGTAGAAATTATACAAATCTAAGATAAGGTTAGACAATACAGTATAGTGACGCACATGAAAAAGTAGATAAAAAGAGACGAAATAATAACAGTGGAATACCGTAAAATTACAAACATGGAGAGTAGATACGAGTATAACAGTGTAATGTTGAGAAAATATGTAAATAACATAAAAAGACTTAATAGTAGTCGTTGTAATTAATACACGGAATGTTAAAATGCTGTAAAGTTACAATTATATTTATATGAACTAAATAGTTCATTTTCAGCGATCAGCGAGAAAAAAAATCATAGGAAATATTAGTTCGCTCAAACGACTAAGAAAGTAAAAAAACATGCGTCAAAATATCATGACATAATAAGATGGAGATCGATATCACCATCTGCGCGGGAACTTTAACAAATAATGAGTAATGAAGCGCACGTATGAAATTGAAAGGAATATCATACTTCCATTATTACCCGAGAGGAGCATTTTTCGCAGTGCGAATAAAAAAAAAATCGCACAAAAGTCTGAATGGCGCGAACGATCCGCCCCGCCAACTTTCTTCTGTGCGAATATAACAGAATCCCTTTTCATATTCCTTTCGAATTCTTATCTTAGCCCAACAAAGCGCTTTGTTAAATCGCCAGCGAAAATAATCCGCCGATGCGTGAAAGTAACTTTCGTGCGACGGCGCTCGTCGTTTTTTTATTCCTCTTCGCCGGGCACAAATTTGATTCCGAAGCAATATTTCATAGAAGAACGCCAGATCAATAACGCAGGCAATTGACGTGCTGGACGCACTGAATGTATCGCAAACGCTCTCAGAAAATATGTACAGTAACTAATAAGACACAATACAGAAAATATAACACTATTGATAAATTCTTTAGTAAATATTGCTCCAATACGCGAACATTCATTGTTATACAAACACCATAGTCTTTAAGGGTATTATTTTCTACAATGATTAATTTTATCAAGTTTTAGTATTTTAGTATCTGTATAATTTACAGATTAACAGTGTTAAACAATGCGACCATTTTTTTTTAATCAAAGTTATTTTTTGTGTTTAAATTTTATAAATTTATTTTATATTAACCATTCAATCTTTATTTTTACTTCACTATACTAAACACGTGTGAGATAAAAAAATCTTTGACTGAAAATAAATTGACGAAGAGAGAAATGTGGAATGACATTCGATATAGGGCCGGAAATGGCTACAATTCCAGTTTTTGAAGGTCTTTTTCTTGAAATTGATTCTACTCGATTAACAATTTGATTGTTAGTAAATATTTCAATTGTATTTTTGAAATCAATTAATCAATCGATGTTCTGGATGCCTGAGTGTATTGGAGAGGTTCTCCTCCCGAGGGAAGTTGGTCGATAAGGCCGTCATTAAAGACCAGCTCTGCAAGATTAATGGTAATTCAGATGAATGGATACAGATAATGCAAGCTCCGTCGCTTGGTCTGCGGTGCACTGGTCTCGCAAACCTAAGATGCAACTAAAACATTGAAGTCAAAGAAATAAAATGTTTAATTTTTCGGTATCACAAAAAAAAATCAATGCGATGTTAACTTTATGAAAAGATTATTCATTTTAGGAATAGAAATTTAGGTATAAATAATATTAATTTTGTTTGTAATAATACAAAGTCTTTGAGTCGTGGTCATACAGAAGAATTCTCGGAATTACCTGGAGAGACCGCGTCACGAACAATGAGGTTCTCAGCATAATCAAGGAGAATTGGCACCTAATAAGAACCATATCAGAGAGGGGAGCCCGAGGGATTGGTCACATCATGCGCCACGATGGTCTTCTTCACGACATTGTGGAGGGGATGGTTGAGGGTAGAAACTGTAGAGGGCGCTCTAGACGGGAGTATTTTCAGCAAGTGTTCAAGGACATGAGTTGTTACTCTTATGCTGAGCTGAAGAGGACTGTAGAAGATCGAGAGGAGTCGAGATGGAGATGAAAGATTTTGTTGCTGCAAACCAATCCACCGGATTGATACTACGAAGAAGAATACAAAGTTGATTTTATTGATACAATTTAGAAATAATGAAAAACATTAGTTCCTTTAAGATACAAATACTGGAGAACACAATCGCTTCTAACCCATTGATTTTATGACATTTGATCAGAACGACTAAAGCCTGCGTATTGTTTTTGTAGTCTAAGGCTTGGAACGATTCCATGTGTAGTCATAAGGAAGAGTTCAATTCTTTTTGTTCAGAGCATCAGTCAACAGACAAGAAGTATTAACAATTTGTGTCTGAAGAATTAGATTTGAAAGAAGGTTCAAAAAAAATTAACTAGGGTTAAGTTTTCTCTGTGTCCCGAGGAATTTAAGCACATAAATGTAAGTGTGTCATTATTTATAAAACGAACTTTTCATGCATTTACTAGAAAACGTTACTTTTGAATAATTGTATTTTTTAAAGTTATTAAAAAAAGGTTGCAGTAATAAAAATATAACAAACGCAGATTATTTCGTGAATAAAAGTGTATTTAAACAAAATCTCACCCCGTAGTCTACGCTCGGTAGTATGCAAAAATTCACAATTGAATTGCAAAGCATGAAAAAATACCTCCGCGCGCGTATTTTAAAATTTCAACATTTCAGTATTTCAGTATTTCAGTATTTTACGACTTAATCATTTGTAAGCTTTCGCCATTTCCGCGAGCTTTGGACTGCAAGTCTCCGGCAGTGTGTACCCGAGCTTTTATACTGAGATGTGGTTTCCATCGGGTTTCCCGCTCCATTATTTCACCGCAGACTCGGATCTTCCCACATCACCAAACTCAGTAACGGACTCGGTGACTAGTGGGCCATGAATTATAAAAAAAAACCATCCCAAAAAATCCTCTTTGAAAAAAGAATCTGTTTCGACAACTACAAATTCAACACATTAACATCAAGCACATATATGTGATATAAAAATTGGATGAAAATGAATGGCATACATCATAAATTTATTCTAAAACCTTTTTTAAAAGCCACTTACATCCTCCTCTCTCTCAAAAAGGTATTACTCCGTCGTCTGATGGCAGGATTAGAAACAGATTAATAACACAGACTTTTTCTGAATCACATTGACATATATTTACAATAAAACTTTACATATTAAGGGCTTGAACTAGTCGCAGCATTAGGCCGAGCCACAATACAATATCCTTTCGCCGAAGGGTGGGACACTAATCCCAAATGCCAATATGGGGGACACATTCATGTACGACAAGCGAACAGAAATAAGAGACGAAAGATTGTTTATCGAGGTTTTCGGTACTAGTCAGCAAGGGCTATATCATGCTGATGTTACCACTTAATCGACATAATACTGCTATTTTATTAATTCTCATACTCGTTCAATATCTATTTGTGACATTTAATAATCACATACGAATATATCCGCTAATAAGTTTTGTGATGTGCATTAAACATGTTGTATCCAAAGATGTATTTACACCTAAAAATCAACTAAGAAATATATATTTCTTTTTTTACTTAAGGAGCACATATGTGCTCCTTAAGACCGTCCAAGGCGTAAGCGCAGGCACTTGAAAAATGGCTATTGTATATGTGGCACGTTTGGGTGTTGATCATAATTTTAAGGAAATCGTTTTACTAACATGACTCTCTAAGTCCTGGACCAATTGGTTATAAGGGATGGCTCAACCCAAGTAAGAATACGAGCTTAAATAGCAATAACAACAAACAGTGAACAATCTTAGCTTAATTATCACGAATTGTGCAGTCACTCAATTCAGTCATTTTCCTTTGAACATGCTTTGTTCCATGACATCTATGCACCCAATGTTTCACTTGGAAATCCATGTGATTCATAACGATCTCCACAACTGGATCCCATATAATCGAAAAGAAGACAGATTTTTTATCTGAGGCATATTTCAGATAATTTTTGATTGGAATATTTATGGAAATAGATTAATTGTACCTATGCTCCCGATATACGGACCATTTGAACATCAACTAAACCAACAACATGTGGCTAACAGCAAGCGTTTACCCATCGGAGTTATCATTATTATTTATTGATTTTTTAAGCATGTGGTCAGTAAAAGTAATTATCGTTAAGTTTTTTTCAGCTGCCAAAATACTCACTTATACTTTTATTTTTAACAAACGTGATGACGATACAAAATAAGTCTCTTGCTCTGATGGATAGTGGTCATATATAACATAACATTTTTTTTTTTAAATAGTATTTTGTGAGAAAAATTGCCTCGTTTTTTTGTATTTTTTATTGTTCTGGATTCTTCCCTGATCACAGAGAGGCATCACACAATGGCCCCGCACTGGAAGATAATAATTCTGCAATAACAATGCAGTCCATAGAACAATATCAACTTAGCTGAGTAATCCGAGCGAAGGGGTGGGCCGCGAGGAGCCGCCGCCTCAGTAATGAGATATAATTCAATTAGTTCACCGCGCGACTAAAGCGCCCCATCCCTAGCGAATATTTCAGAACCGATCAATTTTAAAGCTGCAGTTCCCTGAACTCCTGAAATGCATTGAAAGTGCATCTAATAAGACAATGAATATTTCTGCGATGGTGAAATTCAATAACCTTTTAATTATTTATTGTTTGCTGTCAGTTCATTGTTTTGTTTGGCATTGTTTTCAATGAATAAAATGCATTCCTTTTTCCTGTTATATAAAAAACAAGTTTTTATTAGTATTTCACTCTAATGCTTGTGAAAACTTATAAACATTTTTTGGAATTTCATATTTTGTTTTAATATGGATAACATTGAGCACTGTTTCACTTGATGGAAGACTGCAATGTCGCGATCAATCAAAACTTCATCAGTTCCAATGTGCACAAACATACTGAGGTGAAATGATTAGTAAATATTCATTTACATGTCAGTATTTACATGCCAGCGGTCAAAGCTCAATGGTCAAAGCGTTTGCTTTGCAAGCCAAAAGTCGTAAGTTCGATCCCCGACGGAGATTAAAAAAAAAAAGGATTTTTAATCGATTTATCAGCTCTAAAATACCACCATCTGTCGGTATTCTCCTGTATGTGTTTACTTAAAAAAAATATGTTTGTGCACATTGAGACTGAGAAAGCTTTCATAGATCGCTAAGCTGCAGTCTTCCATCCAGTAAAACAGTACTCAATGTGATCCATATTAAATAAAGGTATGAAATTCTCCTATATTCAATATTAAGTTTACTTAATTCAATGCTTAAAAATATTGTATTATCTGGAACAAAATAATCACACACATTTTTGTTTCTATTTGCCAACAAGTTTTATATAAAAAATATAATTATTAATTTAAAAGTAATGTTTTTACTTTTTTTTAATGATAATTATTAAAAGAATTACATTATTACTTGTCATTCCATTATTTCGTTAAGACCATTTGAGATGGCTTCTTGATAAAGCTAAAAAATGTCGTGTGCAACTTTTTATTTTTTTATATTAAGGACTAAAAAAACCTTGACTTCTGGATTTATTAACGATTCCGTAAGGCATTTACAAGTTTGTTGTTTAGTCCATTATTCATGTAGATTAGAAAAATGACGTAATTATACCTTGCGACAATGTAGTCGTAAAATAAATTGCATTTTCATAATGCACTGTAGCTGGATTGCATTGTATTCCTTGTACAATAAAACATCCATTAGGCAATAAGAATCGTAATAGCTTACAAAGTGCAGACCGAAAGGAAAAACTGAAACGCGGTGTCGATTTTTCATTGCTGAAACTGATTTTACGTCCCTACCAAGCAAGGTAAAAGATATCCAAGGAAAAGCTTTATCGATTATTTTTCTTTCGTCAAACTTATACATAAAAGTATGTTTATTTTTTGCGTAAGTATATGAATACTCGTATACTCCACTAAATCAATTAACGTTTTTTGCGTTAAATTTTGTATGATATTTAATAATGTACTTTAGCAACTGAATGTGTTGCGGCAATTTGTATTGAAAAGATGTTCCAAATGTGAATAAAATATGTAAATAAGAAGCAATGACAATTATCTACAACAAAAATTATATTTTAGATGCCGTTTTTACCAATGATATTGTCATATATAAACTGTAACTCGTTACATATTATAATGAGTATATTGTTTTAATTTTATTTAATTTCAATTCAAGTCGGCGTGTGTAGCTCAATGGTCAAAGCGTTTGCTTGGTAAGCCGAAGGTCGTGAGTTCGATCCCCAATGGAGGCTTAAATAAAATAATATTTTCAATCGATTTCTGAGCTCTAAAATACCCCCGGTTGGTGTGAATTTGATCCCTCACCCGTAAAATGCCAGTCACAGCCTATTACTTAAAATTGCTGTTAGCCGAAAGTTGTCCCATGAAGACCACCCATTCATAGTAAATACCTATAATAATAAGGATGATGGGTGAATGTCGGGCTGTAGTCTTTGACGTTGGCGGATCAGCATGCAGCGCTTAAACATATGTAACATGGTGAGCATCATAAAATCCACAGGTGAGACTTAAGCATCACTATCACCACCTATATGTGCTTTCATAAAAAAATCATATAGATATTAAGGTTTTTTATACAAAATAATATTTGTTGGGTCATCTAATTGGAATGTTAAATGCAGTCTACCCTCTAAAGCGTACACTCAGAGGATGTAACTTTATAGCACTTGGGCTAGTTTTTCAAATTACAGTCTCTTCTATGTTGTAAATTTTGGGTTAAACCACCCCTCAGGACAAAATTTATATGCTTTCTTGCTAATTATTTTGTCTTACTAAAACATTAAAGGAAGGTTTATTGCAATTTATAAAGAATTCATGTAAAAATTAGGCAAAAACATTAACATCTTATTACGGCAATAGTTCTAAGAAAACGCTTCGCAATACATTTACTTCTAAGCGCTTTGCATAAATTATCTTATACACGTCTTATATTCTCAAGATGTCGTCATTGAGATCCTCAGACTTAAATGAATTTGAATACATTTCTCCACGGTGTAGACTATAAGCCCCATGACAAATGGCGCGAAAGATACAAATAGAGAGATATCACTACAAAGCTGGAATTTAAAACAGCAGGGAGTGGTAAACATACCTACAAAAGACCCAGTATAACTCTTAACGTTTCACTATTACCAAATATTTTCAAAAAAAAAAAAAAGTTTAAAATTAATAATAATCGATAGAATCCTAATAACTGTTAATAAAAACAGTCATCATATACACGTCATATACACAAGATCAACAGTTAAGATCAAGAACAAAATCCATCAAAAATTACGGGACACTTAAAATATTAATCCACGTTTTATTTCATTCTTCATTATCTATTCCAATATACGCAGGAAAATACGTGAAGTGGTCCTCCTATGATAATTAATTGGGTCGTCAGGACATTTCGTATGAAAATAATGAATTTACTATATGTTTTTTGAAAATATTGAAATTATTTGTGATACAAAACACAGATTTCGGGAGAGTATTTAAAGCCTATACGTAGTTCTAAAGAAAAAGCTCAAGATGCTGTTTGACATATATAAACAATATGTACAAAAATAATCAATTTAAAATGCAGTGTTCATGATTGTATCGATAAAAAAGGCTTAGTAAACCAACTGCACGTTATTTTAAACATAATTGTGTTGTATTAAACATCCAAAAGTCCTTAAAGTAATTGTTATAATCAACTCTTTATCTTAGATTCATTCAGTCAGGTTCGACAGAGTGCATTTTTTCCACTCTATGTAAATTGAGGGGATCAAGGTCAAAAAACAACACGTATCGAGGAATTTGCAGTGAACGAAATTCTATGTATTAATATCAATAAAGAATGCTTACGCATCAATACAGAGCATGGACCATCCCAATAATCTGCCACTCTATGCGTATTGAAGAGATCAAGGTCCAAAAACGGTATCGAGGAATGTGCGGTGTATGATATTCAATGTAATAATATTACTTTTATAAATGCTAACTCATGTTATAAAATAGGGTATAAAAAGGGGTCTCGTATCAAATAAATTAGTATCAACTCAACTCCGGTCTTTGGATTTATCCTCAATGCCGGATCTTTGGTATTCCGGCATCACCATTTAAGCTGATGCCATCATTTCGGGACCGCGACCTCGATTGCGGAACAAAACCGACTGAACGTTTGTGATTGCAAAAAAGTTATATTTTTAGGTATCATTTAATAATATTATTAAAAAAAAATCGACAGTACCTTAGAAAAATAAAAATTAAGTATTTTAAGTCAATTAATTTCAACATTATATTTGACAACTAAATTCAATGAGAGAAAAGCATCAAATTAAGGATCTGAGCCGTTGAAATCTGATTCAACTTAAATCATGACAAGTCCAATAGTACTCGTACTTTATATATTATCTTAATATAAATTATTGATTTTTTCTTCAATCTTGTAAATGTCGATATTTCGTATGTACTTTTAAATTTTATTGTTGCATTGAAAAACCAAAAAAAAACAAAAATCAAACTGTTATTTAAAAATATATATATATTCATTTGAATAATTCAAATCTTCTTTTAATTACATTATTTATTTTATTTCAATATTTTTCGATCAAAAAACCACAACAAATATTTACTAATATAAAGTTTATGTTGATATCAGTGGAAATTATATGTATTTCATATTTAATTGGCAACATAATAAGAAAATAAAAGCTTATAAATTCAACAAACTTTTAAGAAATCTCATTCCTCTAACAAAGAAATTCAAAATAATTGAATAAAAAAAAAGTTTAACAATCAAAGTTTTTTTCTCAAAATTGTTTTTATTCGAATAAACGTCATGTGTTTAAGGGTTTTAAGCACCTTCAGCTTTCCCTCGTAAGATGTTCCGCGTCACTTGACACCTCCCTATGTAAGCACATTTTCACGGGAGAGGAAGACAAATTTACGATGACATCTAGCGCCTTAATGAGTCGTAAAGGTATAAAATTGCACTAACAAAGGACCCAGTCACTGAGCTTGTTTTTCATTTCAGAAAACCCCTTCACTGAAACGGAAATAGTCGAAGCTCCTGAAATGCAATTATTTTTGCTTCAAATACCTTGGCATAACTCTAATTAGGTCTGACTTTGTTTATATAATTAAAGTGATATTATTTATATAATTAAAGTGTAACTGGCTAAATTAGAAAACAGAGCATCGTGATAACAATATTAAAGTCTATAACTTTTTCGATTACTCAGAAGAAGATGCTTTATTATTTTTTATAAGAATAATTTACATCATATTGTGTCATCATCATTATTGTCTTCATGAGTCCGTGTTTATCCACTGTCGAACCTAAGCCTACCTCATGAGTCTCACCTTTTAATCAGTCAGTCGATCTTGCATGGATTCGTCCAATACCCCGTTTGACATTTTTTTATAATATAATATTTAGTCATTATTTTCATGCCAGTTCCGTTAACTGTACCATTTATCTGTCATTAATTGCAACCAAAAAGTACAATAAGTCACCATGTTCCTCGTCACATTCCATGTACATTCTGTTTATAGTTTTCAATGGCTTTCGAGATGACGCGAACCCATAGGCCTAAAAAATAAATAGAGTGTGCTTCAACGTGCATGTCCCTATCAGGTCCTCCTTCATTTTGTAAACAAATATAGTGTGAAAAACTGCGCTTCCCTGTCAGTTTTTTATCTTTTTACTCCTTACAATAAAAATAAAAAAAAAAATGATCCAACATAAATTTTAATTATTATTTAATAGGAAAATTAAGTACAGGTAGACTGTATTTGTACAATTTAATCAAACATTGTATTAATATATTTGAAATGTTCGTAAATTGAATATATTACCGCTTTTGTTTACTTTGCCCGAGTATCGAATATCATTGTTTGTTTACTTCAAAAAGATTAAGTAAAGAATTTAATTCCGTATAATTTGAAATGAACTCCGCCGGAAAAGCAAAGCAAATACAAAGCACGAGATGAAATAAAACGAAGAGAACTGGAAACATTGTTTTTATAACCACTGGAGCCGAGCTTGATTCTCGAACAATCGAATCGACATACACATCGATTCCACATCCGAAACAATCCAACAACAATATCAAATTCTTTAACTACGTTAAACACAAAAAAGCTCGCCTGCAAAAGCGCTTTGATGAGATATACGATCCGTGCCGGCGAACGCCCGACAAAGCTCCCGGCTGGGAAAGGCAGATAAAGCATCTAGAGGAAGGTAAACAGCAAAATAATAAACATCCGGAAATTTGAAACGGAAGTCTCAAACGTGGGAGGGAAGAGTGATGCTTCAGCGAGAGGGTGAGAACCTCCACAACGAAGAAAGACATCCAGACGGGTAGTGTACAAAAGAACCTTAGAATTGATTTGTTTATTCTCGACGCTACTTTGTGGGCTTAAATAAATTACTGTTCAATACATACCTTTATTTCTGCGGATCAAATTAGTTTCGAGAGTATTTTTATCGACAGGCAAAAGTTTTGTTTGAGATCTGAAAAAGGTTTCTCTACAAAGGAGGGTGGTGGGCAGGTAATTTCCTGTATTACCTCATTATTTTACGTCAGTTTATTTTTGTTGTATTGTGTTTCTCTTAGAAAGTGTATTCTTAGTTATTGTCTAATAAGCTATAAATAAGTTATTACGATGAACAAGTATATTTACATCGCTATGAATATTTTATTTTTTAAGAAAATATCGTAAAGTATAAGAATTCGTAAAATATTACACTATCTGAAAAAAAAAAACATTACTTCATTAAGATCTCATTTTTGAAAATAAACAAAATATTCGTTACACTGTTGCAGTTTTAAACCCTAATTTATTTTTATAAAAAAACATATGATAATATTTTATACATATGGTAATCGGTGTATTGTATGAACAATTCTAGGTCGAAGTATTTATCAACGTACGTCAAAAACTGCAACTTAACATTCACGCTTCATCCATTTTTACGGGAAACCATTGATATGACTATGAATGGATAGTTTTCATTCAATTTAAATTTTATCTACAATTAATTTAAATAAATCAAATATGACTGGCATTTAACTAATAAGGGATTGAATTTGCACCAACCGAGGGTATATATAAACCTTCGAAATTGTTCCGAGCACGTTTTTTTTTTTAACTTTTTTACGATATTATTTTCGTACATTGACAATATTACTCCTCGTAGATTGACTATTTAATCTTTGATTTAGTAAGCAAACGGATTACCTGTGCGCCATAAAGGCCAGCAAATTATGTGGAGTTACATGCATATCTAAGAAGCAAATATAAGACAAAGAAAAATTATATTTAAAATAAATATTTCCAAAAAAAGTTTCAATATTGTATGTTTAAGAAATTAATGTTTTCCATTGTTTTATATACTTTGTAAGAACTTGTATCAAATTTATTATATTTAAATTATTTAAGCGCTTTCTGGATCTGAAAACTATTTGCCCAACTTTAGATATTTCGCTAGAAGTTGTTATATAATTTATACATTATAATCAATACCATTTATATTCAAATTTAATTCGGATCACGTTCCATATTATTCGTTATGAATTGAATTACCCGCAATAGAAATACGCATTTATGACTAAACCATGTGTTGCTCGAGAAAAGCGGAATTTAAATTTCAGTATTAAAAATTTTATATGTACTGAATATTATTATAAGCACGAGCAATCTTGGAATAACTAACATTATATGAAATCTACGATATTTAAGTGACGTATTGTATTATTCATGAAATTTTACAAATTTGTATTGCTTAAATGTTGACTTACGTTTTGTAATTGATTTAATTATTCATTGTTTATTTAACCGTAAATATCATTATTAAAAACTGTATTATTTTTTGTCGCTTTTCTAGAGCATAATGATAATTTTCCCATAATATGAGTATCATTTAAATTACGAGTATATGTTTTACTAAATTAAAAAGAACATGTACATACGTATATTCAGACAATACTGAAATACTTTGAATATGACCATTTTAGATTATTTTATTAGGAAGTAGGATCACCTGGGATGGCAGAACAAAAAGAGAAGTCAACAGTCGCATACATCAAGCAAGGCTAGCTTTAAATAAAAAATGAAAAAATCTTGAGTCAAAGAATATTACTTTTGGGCTCCGCAAGCAACTTGCCAAAACACTTGTTTGGAGCATCTTAATGTACGGCTGTGAGACATGGTGCTTATCTGAAAGTGATACAAAAAGACTAGAGGCCTTTGAGATGTCGTCGTGCGGAAGAATTCTCGGAATTTCCTGGAGAGACCACGTCACGAACAATGAGGTTCTCAGGATAATCAAGGAAGATAGGCACCTAATAAGAACAATCTCAGAGAGACGAGCCCGATGGATTGGTCACATCATGCGCCACGATGGTTTTCTTCACGATATTGTGGAGGGGATGGTTGAGGGTAGAAACTGTAGAGGGCGCCCTAGACGGGATTATTTGCAGCAAGTATTCGAGGACATGAATTGTAGCGCTTATGCTGAGCTAAAAAGAGTTGCGGAGGACCGAGAGGAATGGAGATCGAGATGCAAGATTCTGTTGCTGCAAACCAATCCACCGGATTGATACTACGAAGAAGAAGTCACAAATTAGATATTATATGAGACGGACAAAAACATTCCACATAAAAACCGTATTTGTAATACTTAGAAATCTTACCATATTCGTTGCATTGCTGAAGCATATGGTCATAACAAATTTCCACCTTACAGTTCAATCAGCTGCATTATCTAAGCCTTTTATCAAGACATCTTTGCATCTGCATGTCGACTTCCAGAATTGGTGAAATGGCAGCTATAGTATCCAATGCATATTTTTGATGATTTTTTAATTGGTATCTTTAAAGTGATGGATGATAGACTGACGTGTCTGTGACCTGGATCATTTTGTCTTAAAGATTGGCTCAAGCCAATAACGTTCAGTAAAGTTAAATAAGATACGTTTTTGTAAGTACGTAATATTTAAATTGGTGTAACGTAAATAATTCTGACTTGAAAAAAGCTTTATTTCCATTTTATTTCAAATTGACTACTTTAAGGCAGTAAAAATTTGATGTGTTAATTAATATAGGAGGTTTTGTATGCAGCACAATAATGTATTAAATATTTAAAAAATATAAGTACAATGTTGAGTAAAATAATGAAACATTGATATTTATATTTTTATGTTAATTTAAAATAAAAATACTTGTAATATTTTAGAATATCGTTGATTTTTAGAATGATTAAAGTTTTTATAGTTTCATTCATATGTTTACTAGTACTAGGGCACTGCTTACAAAGAAAGAACTGAAGAAACACTTAATTGAGTGCGAAAATATGGTCTTTGATTATGTGATCGACTGTACTTAACGTTACTCGTGTACAAACCAAAGTAAAATATAATTAAATATATAAAGCTACAGAACGATTAATTTATAACTATTTTAACTGGGATTTAATGAAACAACATGAAAATATAATCTTGCATAATCTATATATTTATACAAAAATTTAATAAAATGCAATTAAAATACTCCTTGAAGTTTCTCGTTGTACTTGTATGCAAATGTGAGAAATAAAATAAATTGTAAACATACAACAAAAACTTGTCTAGCTTTCGTATCGCAAGGGAATTATTTTTATTCAATTAGAGGCTTACTTTCAATGTGAGGATGTAGGGTGAGATTGCAAGACTTTGAACTAAATTGAACCAAAAATTTAACCGAAAATATGACTGAACCTTTGAACGAGCAAGACGATGAAAGCCAGACAGACGAGGCAAGATGCGTTGCGCAGTTAACAACACTCTTGGAAATAGCTGATTATGTACACAAAGCCTTTGATGGGACCTCGCCTCGTTTAAATTGGTTAAATAGAACTACGCGAGAACAAAGACGCGCTATTTAATTCTGGCTAAAAGGTTTATTCACAAGGTGTTTGCTGGTCGTAAGGTATAAAGATAAGGCAATTAGCGGCTGAAACGAATGGGATATTATTTATTCCCGACTGAAATTCGGCTGCGTTTCGGGGGTAGAAATGTAAGAAAGCTTACCTTCGGTTCAGTGAAATTAATTTGTAGTATTCAAACTAAGCTGATAATACAATTGGAGCAATTTTCAATGTAAAATCAACGATAATTTATTACAGAAAATACTCAAAAGACCATTAATTATTAGTTGTAATATTATGTAGGCGACAGTAAAATATAATTAAATTAAATATCAGAAAATATTTTAACAGACATTTAAACCTTTTTTATGTAATCGCATGCAGAAGAGCACAGCCGGTCAAGACCAGTGCACTATGACGCTCGGTCAGGGAGGCTGGACGCTGCATGCAGGAAACGTGTGTTGTGTTCGCGTTTGCGTGTGGGTTAGGGAAATTGCAAGTGTATATTTATCTGTTTCTTGAAGAGATCCAGATTGTAGGAAGGAGGAAACATAGACGCTGGAAGAGCATTCCAAAGCTTACTTGTGGCATTAAGGAAGGAACTTTGGAAGCTGCCAGTTCTTGGTCGACATACATTAACCTTGTATGGATGTTCAGCAAGTGTAAGACTAGTTTGTCGGTTGTGGGTGGATGCAGGAGGAATTAGTTCTTTAAGTTCCGAAGAGCAGCGACAGTGGTAATAATGATAGAAAAGACTAAGTAAACCAATCTTACGCCTGTGTTCCATTGATTGCAGGTTAGACGTAAGAGTGTCATTTTTTATCAAACGAATTGCTATTCTTTGAAATGAGTGAATTAAGTTTAGAAGGTATTTTGGGGCTCCAATGCAAAGGTGACTGCCGTATTCAAGGATAGGTCGGATTTGTCCTTTATATAGAAGAAGATGTTATTTATCGTTGAAATACCGAAGTGATATATATAATACAATTAATATATAAATATTTAATACTTACTTAGTTGTGAGTACTTAGTTTTAACATGTTAGAGCGTGTATAAGCATAATTTTGATGTTAAACAAGGTATGATCTAATTTTTTTTTTAATATCGAAATGTATCTCAAAGTGAATGCCACAAATATAGATGACAAGTAAAGGTGATGCTGGAAAGGTTGTTTGGGTTTCAAGTAGAAAGAAATCTACTGACGAAATTTTTCTGTTTTTTTTTTTTATCCGAGTGGACTTTTCTTGTCTGAACTGTCATTTTGTGAGGTTTTTTCTGGGTAGTCTATAACATAATTGGGTAATTTTAATGTCAAGAAACGTAACCGGATGTAGGCAGCAGTTATGCGATAAGAAAACTATACCCATACCGCTCATTTACGGTCCAGTTCACGTCGTTTCACTACATAAGATCTTAGACTTGTTCGAAAGCTTTCACGGCCAAAGTTGTAACAGTTTCAGCTTTTGAGACGTTTCAAACATGAGAGTATTCAATTATATAGGTAATTGAGACTTTTAACCATCTTTTTATATAGTTCTAATTAGCAATATATTGCTGGAGGGTATGGTTGCACGTTTACAGAGCTTGAATCACATAAAACTATTATTGAAGTTGATCCATAACCAAAGTTACACAAAATCATGTTCACGAATAACTTTTATTTTCCTAATTGATATAAATCTAATATTAATGCGTTGTATAACAATAAAATGTGAGACATGGTGCTTATCTGAAAGTGATTAAAGAAGACTTTGAGACGTGGTTATACAGAAGAATTCTCGGAATTTCCTGGAGAGACTACGCCACGAACAATGAGGTTCTCAGAATAATCAAGGAAGATAGGCACCTAGTAAGAACACTCTCAGAGAGGTGAGCCCGATGAATCGGTCACATCATGCGCCACGATGGTCTTCTTCACGACACTGTGGAGGGAATGGTTGAGGGTAGAAATTGTAGAGGGCACCTTAAACGTATTTGCAGCAAGTGTTCGAGGACATGAGTTGTAGCTCTTATGCTAAGCTGAAGAGGGTTGTGGAGGACCAAGAGGAGTGGAGATTGAGATTCAAGATTTTGTTGCTGCAAACCAATCCACCGGATTGATACTACGAAGAAGATGATACAATATTTGTACCGTTAACAACACATAAACATATTTAGTCAGAGAATTTCTCCATCACCGTCTATAATACGAGTTTTTTTTACATATTTATAAAAAAAAAAAAAAATTTACTTAGGGACAAAACGGTGTGTTTTTCAAGTCCAATGGTTATTTGGACTTAAGAAACACATTGTACATGTTACATGTCATTGTTCGAGTCCATTTAAGTACGTTCTATTTATCTATAAAACTTAAATCTAGTACTTTTTTAACACGATACTCTATCAACACGAATAAAATATAATGTAATTATAACTTAATATTTTTCACAACATAATTTATATATTTTTTATAACATTTCAGCAAATGAAAAAAATTCGAAAGTATTTGAAAAATTGAGCATTAAAACTGGATGCTTAAAGGTTTTAAAATAATATGTATATTTCATACAAATATAATGGTTGCACATTAAATCTTATGAGTTATTTCGAGTGTAATTGTATTTTTAGTGGTGATCTTTGAAATGAAAAAGCTCATTCGAATAGGGATGTAGAAAAAAAATAAGAGCCAAACGGTATGAAAATGGCATTTTCTACACAAAATAAACCTTTCGAGAGTAGTCCTAAGCCGAAATGAATTATTATTCTCTTTGTAGGACAAAAATAAGTATCTCGTAAATGTCCGACAAGTTCGCGATCCTAAACTAATAGAACCTTATGGAAAATAGACGGCTTTATCTAATGGAGCTTTTCATAATACATGTTATGTTATATAGATTTTTTTTTCAATCTCTGAAAAATGTAGTATTATTTTATTGGATGAATTGAATTACATTATACTCATTTTACCGTATATGATTATTACTATATAATTATGACTAACATGAAAAAAACATTATAAGCGATTTCATTCGATAACCAAAGTTAAGTGAAATTGTAAGCAGTTTTAAATATGAATGGAACAACCGCTATTGCTTATTCCTTTTTGTTGGTAAGTTTGAGCCACCCTTTAGGATCAAATAGTCCATGCCTCGGTAACTAAAACTGTTGATACCTGAATTTCCGAAGCTCTTGCCCTAAAGGCTGACAGAAAATCAAGTTGTTCCTAGATGTAGAGGGATCTTGAGACGAAATACGGACAAAGCCAACTGGGAGAAATATGTGTCGACAAATTTTAGTGATTAACAAAACAAAATAATTAAAATTACGATTTTAATAAAGTGAAAACTGCTCAAATAAACTTGTCTCATATTCATTCCCGATATGAAAGATATAATGAAAAGGCTCAATTAATTTATTCTCTTTTACTAAAACACTTCCACGATTTGATCATATTATTTATCACATGCTGAAGTTCATACTCACTTACAATAAAAATACAATTTTTTGAAGCATGAACTCTATTTAAAAAACGATATGTGTTTCTTTACCAGAAAAAAAAAACACTCAAGTATTAAAAGAAATGTAATCTATGTAATGTAATATCGTGTCTTGAAGAAACAAGATCTCTGAGAAAATAGAATCATCTAACAACTATAACAATATTGAAGATTGTCCTTGCTTCAGTGCACCGAGAATTTTCAAAAATATTGTAACAAAAGTCTCTGTTGTAGTAATATAAATCATATTCTTTCAAAGACAATTTCTCTTTCGTAAAAGACGGCGCGAAAAATGAAAAGATTTTTGTCGTTCTTGTGGTATAGTTTGCTTTTCTATTCAATTCCCTTTACTTGTTTTAATAATTTGCTTTTGTATAACAAAGTGGCATAATACGATAACACCACATTAACCGCTAAAAAAAGCCTTATCAGTGAAATGCGAGTAAAATATGAGATAAATACAATATGTTTTTGTTCCTTGATTTAACACAAAATACGAGAATATTGATAGACTATTGATTGAATGCTTAAATGATTTTAGGCATCATTTTTGGTTTAGGGTTTAAGACTTTCTAGTATTTGAAGTATTTAAAAAAATATGTATGTGAACAGCATTAATCTTTTCATTTATTATTATAGCTTTTTTATTTGATTATGTTCAAACGTTGACAGTACTCTTCTTATGTTCTTATATTGATTTTTTTGCATTTATTTTAGTGTTTATTTCTCTATTTCTTTTGTAAATTAAAATGACACTTGTAAGCAATTACTGTGATGATTGTGAGTGAATGATTACTGAATTGGTGAAGTGCAGAATGTACACAAAACTGCGGTCTTAATTCTGTTATTCAAATATCTAAACGACATTGATTTTTTAAGTAGAATCAAATAATCAAATATGAACACATATTTAATATTCCAAGTGAATGCTTAAATATGAAAAAAATAAATTGTTAAATATATAATATCTAATATATGCCATTATCATTTTTTTAAATAAGTACATCTCAATTTAAACACAAGTAACAACTACAAACACGTGCAACGGATCCGAATAATTATTTATTTATGTATTGATAGCTCAAAATTACGCGGTCATATGCAGTATGCAAGTTCCAAATATTACACTTTACAAGACTTTATTCTCATCCTGAAAAATGCATGGTATATTTCAATTGAAACCGATGCAACTTTTGCGGAATACTTCGTATACGAGCAACACATCTGTGGTAAAATTTCCATTCCTTGAGCTTACGGGACATGAAACTTCTGGCGCATTATCGACGCCTCCGTGGGAGTGGCTCTCTCACCCATTGGAGACATATTTATTGGTCTCGGTCGGCAAAAGCTTCACAAATAACACATTCCAAGTTTCGCATAAATATCGCCATTCCTATCAGAAGATACTATTTCGGAGTGCTGAAAATACTACTGCGCAATCCCAACATCACATAGCGAAACTTGTCCGCATAGAAAATGTTTAAGAATATATTTTTATGACATATTATTTGTAAGATGTTTATTTATTTTGGACTCTTCAATACTGTGTTGTGTACCAGTTAGCTATAGACTTCCCTTTTACTGGATATTTTTCTCTCGGAAATTATTCAATCAAGAAGAAAAAGCATGTAACAGAAAATTGAAAATAGAAGCTAATTTGATGAAATGAGTGATATGGCTTTTTTAATACGAATGATAATAGATACAAAGTACGAACAAAAAGAAAAGTTAGTTATAGTCTTTTTACCAAACAACAACATTTTGAAATTACATAGCTGAGTAGGGTTAAGACTGTTTTTGTTATCTTTAATTACAATACCGTATTAAAGTTAATGTCTCAAAGGAAACGAAAAACTGTACTTGTCTAGTTTTTCACTTTGAGTAATGGTTACGAAATTGCTTGACATTTAAGTAAAACGGCATTTAAGTGCATATTGTTGGTTATAAAAGACCCAACACGATTTTGAAAGATTGCCTGTTGGGTGTTGCCAGCTGCGGATCAAGGAAATAAGTCCCGAGAAGGGAAAATGAAACTTTAAAAATATACTCTTCAAATTCGAAAAATTCTTTCAGTTGAACATAATCGATCAGAGCTGCACTTTCGCTACTTCAAAGCTTAGGTTTACCGCATTACATAAATAAGTGCATTTGAGGAATAATGTTTAAATGCTTAAGTCTTATTAAGAACACCGGTTTTTTCTTTCCATAACTGTTCGATATTTGGAAAATATTGATAACGGTTCTATAACAGAGTTCTGTCAGAAGATTGATCCATGATATTTTTGCATCTGAAAATCCACGTACAACCGAGGACACACATATTGTTTTGGTTCCCGATAAACGACCTTTCGAAAAGGAGCCCGGAAAATTTACTTAAAAAATAGCTTTGTAAGTAAAGTTTTATAATGTAGAATTTAAAATTTAAAAGGTATAAAACCGATATTTCATTGTTATCAAATAATAATAATACCATTTATCTTCTATTATACTTGTAAATATACCTAGATTGTTGAAGAATGGGTTTGAGAAAGGCTGTAAGTTGTAGCGCCTCATCAAGAGCCAATTCAGCCGTATAGTGGAATTTGAGAGCAGATGCCTGCGTAGAATACTGGGGGAACAATGGTTTGACTTTGTGAAGAATGACAAGGTGAGAAAGCGGACAAGGCAGCCTTCTATATTTCAGTCAATCATGAGGCCTATAAGGTTGACCTAGCTGGGAAATGTATGGAGAATACCGCAAGAGAGCATAAACTATTGCTGCGTTTTCTTCAAGGCCCCATGCTCGCGCCGTCATAGTAGGCCGTCGAAAACTATACATAAAATTTACTTAGTCGAGCTGCGGGAGGTGGAGATGAACTTGGGACGAGGCGAAGAATTTGGCTGCTAACAAAGCTTTGTGGCGGCAGTTTATGAATACCATATGCTCCAATTAGGGGAGTGAGCATGGTATGATGATGATGTTTGAGAAAGGCAAATATTAAATATGATATAATTTATAATAGGTTAATTTAATTTGATAATTACTAATCAAAAAATATATTAACTACTTTAAATAATAGAAAAACTTACGATTCCTTCCACCAAATCTGACGGACAGTCAACGAACAAAGATAATACTATTGTATCTTTGAAAATATTACTATATAAGTAAAATA
This sequence comes from Glossosoma conforme, assembly GCA_022606575.1. Classification (NCBI taxonomy): domain Eukaryota; kingdom Metazoa; phylum Arthropoda; class Insecta; order Trichoptera; family Glossosomatidae; genus Glossosoma; species Glossosoma conforme. The sequence continues at coordinate 5,641,591 of JAGTXR010000003.1, read as the reverse complement.
TTCCCGTCCCGTACCTGTTATTTCGTCTAAATTCAATACAGTCTTCTTTGTAAGATTATTTTGAAGGTTCCAGGCTTCAGGTTCTATGCTTAAGGTTCACCTTCTCCATTTTTAGCTGCGCCGTGGGGTTGGAGGTCAGAAAATACCATTAATCAATCAAAACGCCTGCCTCTGACAGAGCCTTCGATACATCACACACGTGTGGAAAAACATATAGACGGTTTCGGTATGAAATTTCGCACAAACAAGATTTATACGATCCCAGTCTATACTCATATCTATCAGTGGGTTCGCGCTTGAATAGCTACTTGTACTTACAATATATTCGCCTCATATAATCCATTAAAAGACTTTTTAATGCTGCGTATGAATTCCTTAATATATACATATTATTGTATCATAATTATTTTTTTGATAAATTATGTTTATTTTGTTTAATCTGAATTACATGCTCATAAACTCGTATAGGTAACTTATGAGACATGGTCCATGACCTGAATAAAGCGTCAAACAAAATTAGTCTGAAAATGAACATGGATAAATCCATGATAAATAGTCATATTTCCCCAACTTTTGAGACGATTTCTATTGGAAGAACACAAATAGAGGTCTTAAATTAATATATTCTATTATTATATCAATATCTAGGAAAAGTAATCCAACAGGCACGAAAAAACTTCTCAAAATAAATCGAAGTGCGTATTCAACTGGGATGGGTAGCATTTGAAAAACTTAAGTACATTTTTAATGCAAAAATTCCGTAGTGTCTTACAATAAAAATAAAAATGTATGAGAAAAGCTCAGTATTTTTCAGCACTTGGCAGTCAAAAAGGAATCATACATGGCGGAAATAAATATTTCATTGCGTAACTGCATTTTCAGATATATAACAAGTCAATTTTGGAAAATCAAATAAACACATCGGTACCAATCAAAATATCTTTTGTTAGCGTTTAGTATATATGTATATATTTAGTCAAGAGCTATGTTTATTATGAAAAAAATATACAATTGTGCATAAACTCGTATAAGATTATCTTCAAAGATCCTTTGCCAAGTGCATAATATACTTTAAAAATGTATATATACACCTTTGAGTGTAGACTGCTAAAGAATGATCATGTCAGCTGACAGAATTGACTTAGTACATACCGAAATAAACTTATTTAAATGAAAATAATATTTTTATATTTATTGCCTTATTTGAAGAATTATGATCCTATTTATACGTATTCTGAAGCCGTATCGAAATTTCATGAGAGAAAAAAATCATACCAAAAATAATAATATGTGTCAATAATACCGGGAATCTCTCGAGGCTATAAATGTTGCTCTAGCAACAAAAAAGTAAACAGTCGGCAGGCGCTGAACAGGAAATAAGCGCGAAGCCTTCTCCGCTGAAATCCTGAAGCGTAGCGCTTCCTGATCTATAGACCGGAAACGAACCCAGCGGATATTTACAGGATGCGAAGCTTTATAGTTAATAAACATAACTTATGCCGTGAATGTGGGGAAAGTAAGGTACGTTTCGGTAGAGGCGCAAAGAACCTGTGATAATAAGTTATTTGTTTGTACGCACAACGTGAAAGTATCTGTTACCCATATATCACACATTTCGAGAATTTATCAGTATTTATTTCTTCTTGTTTTTTTTTCGTTATTGTGATTGTCATCATATTTCATACTTCCAAGATAAAATATGAAATCCCCCTAAAGCAATGTATGTTATTGTAAATTATTTTCTTAATGTTTATAAAATTTGTTTATAAAATTATATTGTTTATAAAATTGTTTATAAAGATTAATAACTTCGTTATAAAAAATAATTAACTTAAGTTAATGTTATTTGTATTCTCAACATTCACTTTGAGATTTATTGCAAAACAAGATAAGAACGTTTTTTTAATTAAATAACTTAAGTAAAGGTTGATTTTTTTTATTCAAATATTACTTTGTTGTAACAGACCAATAAATTTTTATATATTTTGAAATTAATTATAATTAAAAAAATAATTAATTAAAAAAAAATATTTTTGATTGACAATTTATTTAAAATGATTACATGTTTCGGCCTTCCTTAAGACCATCTTCAATAATATAATGGTCTTCAGGAAGGCCGAAACATGTTATCATTTTAAATAAATTGTTATTCAAAACTATTTTCATTACTTTATTTATTTTTTTAATTAAAATTAATTTCAAAATTATAATTATGCAGTCTCACCAAGTATTGTCAGTTGATAACCTTAATGTTATTTACATATTAAATATCAAACTTAAAATCCACATAGAAGAAAATAATCCAATTAATGTTTTATGACAAAGTTATACAATGTGATCTTATTTATTGTAGTGATAGGTTAATTTCATGACTTTTAAGAATATTTCAAATTATTAATTTCTGTTTTTTAAACATGATGGTTTTTGTTTTTATGAAGATAGTAAATATATTTTGTAAATATCTAATATTTTAATGACATATATTTTTTCACTGTCTTATAAATTTCTTAATTACAAAGCTCAGAATCAAATTTAAAAATATATTAATTTCAACTACTACTATATGTAACAATTAATAATAATTTGAAACAACTAGGTACAAAAAAGTTATTTTGTTGATACTAAAAACAAAATTACTTTGGGAAGGATCAAATAATTTAATACTACAGATTCCATGGAAAGGCTAGTTGTCCGGTTTCCGCAAAACGTGAGCACCATCGGCCCAATGATTAACCGTAAACAAAACAAACATTTATAGGTCCTCCGCAAAGTTAAGCGAATTTCCCAACTTTCGGCCCCAAATTAAATGTGTACCCCGTTCTCCCCGGATGGTTAACACGATAGTTTTGTTACTTAATTAATAGTTGTCAAACTCAACAAGTATATTTTGCTCTAGGCCTGACCACCGCTGCCCACACGCCAGAGGAACTAACTCGGGCCAAGACTAACAAACTCCGTAGTTTGACTTGCCCAAGTTCCTCCAAACCATTTTGGAACACCCTCCCAATATAATAACTGTAAATTTGGAACAAAACAACTAGCATTAAAATAATAACAGCATATTATTCTTCTTTTATATCGTAATAAAGAAAAGAATTTATGAAACACTTTTCAAAAAAAACACAATATAATTCCATAATTTATTATAAATTATCGTACGTTTTACTATTCATTTCATTTTCATTGATTCTTTATGCTTAGTTGAAACAATAGTTTTTTTTTTAAATATATATGTTTGAAAGTAAATGGAAATTGTATGATTCGAAAAAGGCATTTTGTACGTTTATGTATTAAATAAATAAACACTCGTATCATTAGTGAATCAAGAAAACGGCAAACAAACAATTTTAATTCAAAGTAATCTTATAAGTCACTTATTTTTGCATTGAATTTATTGTTAGAATTGATATGCATTAAGACTAAAATAAAACCAAACCGACTGTTTATTAAAGTGTGTAAATACATGACGTTTTTCTAAAATTCAATGTCAAAAATATTTTGTGAAGTAATTAATTGAATGAAGAATTTGTAATTAAATATGGACGTTCATAGTCTATAAAAATTTGTTTTAGGAATAATTCAAAATAACCAAATAATTTGTGCTCATTTCTGATCTCAATGAGGTAGAAATTGGCAGAGAAATGTCATCCAATCAAATGCATAATATTGCAAGATTCTATTGGTTCATGGGGTATAATTTTTTATTTTTTATTTAACATATTCGTATAATGCTGTCAAATTGTGGTATGCAATGCAAGGTCATGGGTTCGATTACCGACGGAGATTAAAAATATAATATTTTTAATCGATTTCTGAGATAGAAAATACCCCCGGTTGGCGTGGTTTTGATCCCTCACCATATTAATGAAAATTGGTGGAAGTCGAAAGTCATCTCGTGAAGACCACCAAGTCAAAGATAAAGTCCTGTAAAAATAAAGGATGATGCGTGAATCTCGAGCTTTAGTCTGTGACGTTGGCGAATCAACACTCCACATGCAGCGCTTAGACATGGTATATGAACCATGGTAAGCGTTATAGAATTCCACAGATGAGAATTCAGAATTACTTTCACCATCTGATGGTATTCTCTTATATGTGCTTACATAAAAAAAAATGACTTTTATACACTTATCCGTAGTAGTCTTGTACTATCACTATTTGTAGCCATATATCCAGTATTTTCTTCTTAGAGCGAATGCTTTTTAAAATATGAAACTGATGCCTGAAACATTCGAGATGAAAACAGTCTTGAAATGAAAAGCGTGAAAAATTGTCTGCAGCGCGAATAGTTGCGCTGAAAATCTTCGAGCGTAAAGTGTCACTGACACTAAAATATAGCGGCCGCTGCCTTTCAATGTTTGAATCCACCGCGGTGCACCGGTCTACGGGATGAGCCCGAGTAGTCAGCGTCGCTCAGCGAAGAGGGGAGTTTTGTTTCGTTTGGGCGACGGAATACATCAGCGTTAAGGAGCTTTCTCTCGGTAAAAGCTCGTAGTCTGACGGGGACGGATGAACGCGCGTCCCGCGAGGCTAGCTTAAAAGCTGCACTCTTCAAATTTCTCACACCGCTCATCCACGGTTTCAGAAACCTCCAGACGATGAGTCGTTAGTGCAGTAGTACAGCGAACACCGTTAATTGTTCAAATTGTTTGTATTTAAGCTTGACGCGTATTATTTGAATGATTAATTATGAATACAATTTATTTCATTTTCTATTCTTAGGCCACCCTGCGGCTGAGCATGTGGAGAGGCGCAACTGAGCGGAAATCTTGGATTGCCCAGAAAAAGGACCTAACCCCTGGACACAACCAGGGGTGGAATATATGGAGGTCCCTTAATAGACTTTGGACCGGAGTATGCTAGACAAGAACACAAATGAAAGCCTGGCAATTTTAGAGCGGACCGACTGAATGTGACTGCGGCGTGGAGCAGACCTTATCATACCTTCTGGAGTGTGCACTGTGTCCAAGTAGCTGCACCCAAGAAGACCTGATGATGACCGGGAGTAACGCCATTGACAGTATCTGACCCTGTTGTTTCCGACACAATTATATATTGATATATCCAATAAACTCTGCAAAAATAAATAGAAGGAAAATATCATTACAAATGTCTTTCATTGAATTCTGGGAACCGCCTTAGATGCTTGTCTCATCTTTTGCCTGCGAGAAATATGTAGATTTATTTTTGAGCCTTACGAATAAATAGCTGTAGCTTATGCTTTTCTGAGGCATCCGAAGAAAAGTTCTTCTCGACTCTATTAATTGTCTTTGACGATCACATATGATCTGTCTTCTTCGCATGTAGTTTATGTAACATTCGTATTGAAATCAATACGTTATCCATATTTCGGCTAAAAGCATAAATATTACATATGTCAATAAATATATTATTTGTTATTTTAGAAACATTTAACCCTTTACGTATCGAGAGCCGATATATGCCGTCCAAGATTCCCCTACCGTTGACATCGGGAGCCGTGAAATATCTTTTTGCTACTTTCAGTACTTATTGTGACACCTACGCTAGGAACTTGGAACTGCAGTTATTGCCTTTATCAACATACATGTTTTATTCACAGGAGTATGTAAAGCATGTAAATAAATATCGTTAGGTTTCGTCACAAGAGCGATTTTTCTGTAAACCACATGTGTCAATACCACCATATGTATGGAGTTATACATCGACGTTTGTTAAATATAATAGTTTTTTATGCATTATCTGATAGCTAAAGGATACAAGAACCAATGTGATATATAAAAATAGCTCAGATAAGTACATTTATGCTTCAAATACTAGTTTTAAGGAAAAAAAATAGTTTGAAAAATTCACGCCGTATTGACAGTATATTTTGTATTGCAGCCATAAGGAAAGGGTTAACAAAGTATGCGCTACATGGCCGCATTATGTATTGAAATTTTTATTTTCTTTTCTTGAATTATATTTTGTATTGTCTAACGAATTTCATTTTTAGTATATTTATATATTCTTTCTTATTACTATGGTTTTAAGTATTTTCTTTAATAATATTTATTACATCGACATATTTAAGTGTTATTATTTTAATATTTTTATTTTATTTATTTGATATTTCTGCTTGAGATATTATCACTCAAATAATAAAGTCATTCCTTTTTTTTAATTTTATTTACAAATTCATTTATTTTATTTTCACTTTGTTGATTTATAAATACTTCAAAGGATCAAAGGACTACAAAATCTTAACATTAACAGAACTTGCATTCTATTTATTTAACACGTATTTTAATATTTTTTTATGAAACTATATTTTATTTCCGTACACAAACGTGATACGTTTTAATAGTATGACTTAATAATCCTCATAAACACTAAAACGTGATGTTTATTGCATCAATATTTATATAAACATCATACAATTGCTAATATTAAACGGCGGGTACAGCACAATTGTTAAAGCGTTTGCTTTGCAAGCCAAAGGTCTTGGGGGATCGATCCTCGATTGAGATTAAAAAAAAATTATACGTTTTCTAAGACCTAAAATACCCACGGTTGGTGTGAATTTGATCCCTCACCGGTAAAATGCCAGTCAGAGCCTATTAATTAAAATTGGTGGTAGACGAAAGTCGTCCCGCGAAGACCACTCATTCATAGTAAATTCGTGTAATAATAACTGGCTGTAGTCTATGGCGTTGGTGAATCAATACTCCACATGCAGCGCTTAGCCATATACAACAAGCTAAGCGCCATAGAATTCCACAGATGAGACTCAATTACTATCACTATATGTCTGTATTCTCCTGCATGTGCTTACATTTAAAAAAATGTGTAATATATATTTCTTGCTTTAAAACGCTCAACGACATTGCGTGAAATGTACTTTAATATTAGCAACAACAAAAAATAACCTCTCCCAGCAAAAACATGTATTTTATGTATATTTCGTTCAAAAAAGGTTCCTCCACATACAAAAAGTTTTCTATACCTTTACAATTTACCTTTCGTTTCGTATAAGGGTTTTAAATGGTTCACTATTTGCTTAGATTGGTCAAACAAAATACCCAAACTGAGTTAGATCGTGTTCCAACTATCTCCACTAACCATTCTTTGAGCAACGAGGTAAATGAACTGGCTGGTGTTCACAAACACATATCGTAACCCAATAAGAGAACTACGGAGCCGTTGTCTATTTGAAAACCTTAAAACATGGGATAGATGTTTTACACGAATGACTCTCAAACCCTTTTCACAATAGGAAATCTTGTTTTTTTTGTAAGTGAAAATGTACCAGATAAAAATTAAAATAAATGTTTACAAAACATTAAAAGATATTAATGTCAGTTTTTTCTTTTATCAACTAAAAACTGTAAGGTGTGAATCTGTTAACTGTCAAAAATATGGAAATTTATTTATTAGTTAATAGCTTATGTTAGAATTTGATATTATTTTTTATTTCTATTGCTTATAACATTTTCGTGTTAAAAAAATATTTTATTAAGTACAATATAAACAAATACTTTTATTGAAATTTATGTTGAACTGAGATTCTTAGTGAAATATTTACTAACGAGTTCAAATTTATAAATCATCTAGAAGATGTTCATACTTAGATTAATATGCGTTCAGTCAAAAAAAAAATTATATGCTTTCAGTCACTTGTTTGTGATATATATTTTTTTCTTTTATTTAAATCATTGTATCATATTTTCAGCTCCATAATAATTGTTACAAAAGATAAAACATAAAAAATTTGCTAAAAATATTTGATATCTAATCCATTGTGTGTATTTTTTAACTACTTTCACATATAATCTTCCTAAAAAGTTTCGTTTATTACAAATAAGATGTATAAAAATATACTTAGACAATGTTCATTATCGAGTGCAATATTTTGCTCAAGAAAATTTAGCGAAATACCTTACAATACAGTTTCAAACTCACCACTTCAGTTTAATTGAATTAATACTCCCAACAAGGTTTATTGGCAATCAATTAAATTAGAAAAGCTTGTCTGGGAGGAATTCTAATACATCGCGATGCGAAACGAATTTCTAGAGAACTCCCTTGTTCCGAAGCTTTCCTGTGAAATTGGAAATTTCAAGTATGTGAGCCAAGCAAAAGCTTTCGTTGATAATTAAATTTAAGACTATCGAACATTTTTTTTTAAACAAATGCTTAAAAGCACAAATAAATCCCCTTTGAAGGCATAAAAATGAACATGTTAATATTATTTGTAATTATTAGTATCAAAAAATCTTCTTCGTTGTATCAATCCGGTGGATTGGTTTGAAGCAAAAAAATCTTCCATCTCGATCTCTACTCTTCTTGATCTTATATATCTATCATAAAATATAGAATAAATAATCTGTATTTGAATTAAATTTAAGAAGAAAAATACATACGATTATAAGAAATATTTAACTCTGTTCAGTAAATTTTAATATTAAAATTTATGTAAGCAGTTAATGTGTTTCAAGTACATTATGAAATTTATTTAATGATCATTATATACTTTTTAAGACATGATGTGTGTAGCATTAGTAATTTAAATACACGATTGAAAATAACGATTTATAACTATCTTCATAAAATCTTTTTATTTGGGCTATTGCATCAATTCCAGTCCAAGTTATATTCAAATAAAATGGTAAAAAATCTATCTGAATTGCTAAGCCAATATTCAAATGGCAAGTATCGTAAGATTTTTAAAAGCTTGAGATGATAACCAAGAAATATTTTCTAGTACACGCTTACAAAAAAAACATTTATTTTAAGCCTAGTTGGAAGACATAATTATGAAATTTATGCAATAAATTTTGCGTGAAATTCGGTATTTTGATGAATGGATTTCGCAATGCAAAATAATGTTGAGTCAACCACTAAGTGATGAATCGTTTTTTGTGAAGTTTATAATTATTAAATATTTTGTTTCCAAAGAAAGTGAAAGCATAAAATATTGTTCAATTTGAAATATCATTAATCTTACATATTAAAAAAAAACTTATAAGCAAATCACTTCGCCAATGAATTTAATGACTTGACCCCTTCATTAGGATCTTTTATTTTTTAAAGGGCTAATTAACACTAATATACTCTTTTAGTGCTGAGCTTTTGTCCTGGAGAGACAAATTTATATTTTATATGCGCTTGAGTTTCAGGTGCAAAAATGACTTGAAACGAGACAAAGATCGTGGCAACTAACCAAACTATGTGGTTTCATTTCATGGTGACCATATTTTCCAGCTAGAAGACAGATGCGAAACCAAAATAATAATGTTTCTCTACACATTTCGAATAATACAATTTTATGATAATTGGATAATGTCACCTTGAGACAATATCAAGAAGGTAAATTATTCATCAGTAACACAGGTAAATAACTAATTGCAACGTGCGCGTCGTGCTTACAAAAAGTTATTCTCATCCATTCGATCTATAGTTTCGGTTCAAGACCCGAGTGGTACTTACTAAAATAAATAGACTGCCGGAAATAATAATATTAAGCTTGTGAATAAATGCATTCTGATTGAATAATAAAAATTAAAATATACATACTTTGAATATATACTATAGCGACATCTATCATACGATGATAACTTATATAGAAGATGAGAGACGAGTCATCTCAGGTGGAAGAAATTGGCCGGTGGCCGAGCGGTATAATTACCTGGGCAAAAATGGTTGGTTCCAAAGGTCCGCGGTTCGCATCCCGTTCCCGCCGATATTTTTTCTGAATGAATTGACTCGTTTAAGGATTTTTATGTATAGTATATGTATATTTAATTGCTTAATACAATTTTAGTTTTATTTTAAATATTTATATAAAAAAGATATTTTCCTAATAAAAACAGTTATATACTCGTATAATGTCAGTTAGTATCGTTTGAGATTGACGATAGTATTGTAAGCCGAAATTATATATCTATAACTATACCATATAATTTTCTTCATTTATTTTCGTGTACAATATAAGAATTCCCCAAAAACATGATATTAATATATTTTCTCTTGATGTGTAGACATTGGCACGCCATCTATTATATTCCTTACATTGTGCTCTCGAGGAGCATATTTATTTTATTTTCCCCGGCATCTTTTCTCGTCCATCATGGCCGTTTCTTGTTTTTCTCCATCCACGGAGACAGAAGATGGATCTAATGGTCATGACAAGAGACTTGCATGTAGTTGGATATCTCTCGCTATATTATCGTTATACGAATACGCTATACACGCTTGAACACGTAATGTATGAACGCGCTTCATACAAATAATAAATTATTAATTTATCGTTTAACATAACAAGCAAGATGAATGTTTATTACCCAACTGAATTATTAAAGTAATCAATGGTCTAAATTAAATACTTGTGTATATATTTTTAAATAATATAAAAGTTGGATTTTACTTTGGTTTGAATGAATGAAGCTAATATGCTAAATATTTATTATTAAATAAAAGTCTCTACTAATTTCAATATTAATTAATTTTTATATGGGCTTAGGATGAATATGTATGTTATATAATGTTTCTTGAAAGGATCCATGTTGCAAGAAGGGTGAAACACACACACTTGTATAAGAATTTCAGAGTTTGTTGATCAGGTGCAAATAATGAAAACTGTGTAATTTCGTCGATATACTCAAGCAGTAAAAATACTTAAGTGTTCAGCTTAACGTAGTATGCGACGAGTTTGTCGGTTGTACTTTTGTATTTACAAACCAAAATTTACATTAGAAGAACAACCTTTAACCACTCTTACTTTGGACACTCACCATACTTCATCTCAAAATATGACGACTTGATTAAGATACCAAGTTTTCCAAGCGTAACTTTAATTCGCAAAGAAGAAGTGTGGTTACGCGAAAAACCACTTAAACATGTCCAGAAACCTTAAAGTCACGAATTAAAACATATTCTCGTTCTGCTACTTAGAAAAGAAAAATTAAAACAAAATGCCTGAAAATACTTGAAATCTCGGTAAAATTCAAGTGTTCCGTACTTTTCAGGAGTCTAGTTACTTTACATCTCCGCCATTAGCCAAAACTGCGCGGTTCTGCCGGGCATCGCCGGAAGTAGCGGAGGCGCACAGCCTTCAAGACAGACTTCGGCGGGGAATTTATACTTCCGGTTTCCAAACCGCCGGAAGTGGAAGTTACTTAAAACTTTTAAGAAAGTTGTTGCGGAGCTCCGCGCAGAGACAACCCGCCATTCCTTAATATAAGTGATAAGGGAAATTATGTGGTAGCACTTGCTCCGACGGGGAATCCCCTAAAGTACTTTAAAGCCTTTTACCAACCAGACCGGGGCGCTAAGCACTTTAAGATGCGGCTTATTATGTGAAAACTTGACGTGAATACTGATGTCGCCGAGAGAATGATTCATTACTGCAGTTTTTATTTAGAAAGTCGAAACGTGAGGCTCACAAAAATTTGCATTGCAAATGAACATTCAAAGAAATGTGTAAAATTACTTAATTACTTATATTTATTATTTATCATAATGCTAAAAATATTCGCAAATATTTTTTTGACCAACGTGACCAAACAGTGCTTGAAGAATGTCTGAAATCAATTTAGTTGACGGACATTTGAATACAAGGCATTTGTCCATTCTGACAATGCATATTAATCAAATAAATTTTAGATTTAAAAAAAAAATTACATTCTTCTTCCTGTATCCATTAAATATCTAAAACATATGTATAACACAAATTTACACTACTCATTTCTGACAGATGCACTATTCATGATTTGCCCATGCTTAATCCATCTATGCAACTTATGATCTACTAAAATTATGTTTTTTTCCCCAACCGAAGTATTAAAGCCATATTTTAGATCATTTGTTATCGTTATCGAAATTAAAGAAGATCCTATGATTACCCCAACACTATTTCTTAAAGTTAGCACAAACCGATTGTACGCAGATAATATCAGACTCATCCATTTTTTTGGTTGCTAAACTTATTGATAAATGTGAGATGGTATTGAAACGTAATTCACAACAATATTTTTATAAATAAATCAAGAAATACTTTGAAATAAAATTGCTAATAAACAAATTTTCGTAATTCTCAATCTACGATTCTATATTTTAAGCACAGATATTTTGTTTTATACATTAAATACAAATGAAGGAATTATTTTTAAAAGAGATAAAGTATATTTTAAATTATTTTGTTTCGCCGGAATTCGGTTTAAATCGACGGATTTGCTTTCAGTTCACTAAATCCGAATAAAGTTGAGAGTAATTTGATTTTCGTATTTAATTTGATTGACAGAACTTCGATTGTATAAATAAATTCAAAAGAATGCTCCGGGCTTTTGATAATGTGGAATTTCAGTACAAATTCAGTACTCTATTCATTCAGAGGATAAATAAATCGAAACTTAAATCGCAGCTTCTAAAAAACGGAACTGAAATAAATTGAAATTTCAGCAAAGACCAGAAGAACCAACTTTGTGATTACTTAATTAAAGTTCACTCCAACTGGGAGCTTTGAACAACTGGTAACGATTTGCGACAATAGTTAAGGAAAACAAATTAAATTAATTCATCGTTAAAAGTGTACAAATGGATTAATGTTTTATTTCAAATTAAATATACGCTCTAATTGCTTCGTAATCAACTTTAAATTAAAATATCTTATCATAATCAACACTAAAATACAAAATATTGTTTTAATGGATCTCACATGGATCGTCGTTATTTTAATAAAATGTTTACACTTTATTTTGAAACCGTCACATTTTTTTGCCGATTTTAAATTAATTTTCCCTTTCTTCGTTATTGCTGCGAATCTGATTATATTACCAAAGCTAATTAAGCTGTATATCGCGTTTTGAAAGAAAATGAATACGTCAAAATGCCTGTAGGTATCTGATTTGACTTTGTAAGGATTGACGAGGTAGCCTTTTATACTACAATTATAAAGACGAAAATGGCTAGAAGATGAGAGGCAGAGCTGATGGAATAAGGCGAGGAGCATGGCGGCTGACAAAGTTTCATGGCGTCAAATTGTGACGAATATATGTTCCATTATCAATTATTATTTATAACAGTATAATTAATTTTTCATTGTCAAATACTGAATTGCATCGCAAAAGAAAACCGATTAAATTAAGTTGTTTTATACAGGGAGCGGCAAAAAAATGATGGTTTTAAATCAAAACAAAGATGAAAACCGTCAGCTTTTTTAACCATAAAATTCTTTTTTTTTGTTGAACCGTGAACTTTATGGCACCAACTTGAGATGTATATATGCTCAAGTTGAGGAAGCAGACATGAAAAAAATATAAATGAAAAATTTGCTGTGAAAAACAATATTTCACTTAATGTTTTGAATCCATTAGCGCTATATTATTTCTGATTTTTTATGTGTTTATAAAAATAGACGCGGCAATAAATTCAAATTACGATAATAGGGAAGAAAAAGGGTTATTTTTTCAGTTTCCGGCTCGGTGGTGTAATGTCCCAATAACTCTTGCTTGGCCTAAGGGCACGAATCCCTCGCGCCTTACACAAAGTTATATATCTTTTCAGATGAGTTTTAGATAGATGATTCCCGCGACGACGTCCATCGACCTCTGTAAACTTGCCTGAAACTTATCCTGAACACGATCCAGTCGGTGGTGACTGGTTAAGGCTTTATAATAAAATATGCTCGAGCTGAGATTGATGTAATAACTTAGTTTGATTAATAACTTTAAAATTTATTTTGCACTGATGGCTCAAATAACGAGATCGTATAATACTCGTACTTTTATCATGATGAATGTATATATTTCCAGTTTTTTAAATAAAAAAATATACTTTAAAAAGATCATGTCTTAAACTATAAAGCACATTAAATTTTAACATACTCGTACTATTCAATACAAAAAAATTATGTTAGTAATATATTGTTTAAAATAACCTTTACTCTGCATTGTGTGAGTCGTGATTGAACAATAATACTTTCAATATTATTTATTAAAATTAAGATAAAGTGTCTGTATGTACTTTATTGAGGTAATAAATATATTTTGAGTTTTCTACTTAAATAAGACGTGTATATCAATATTTTCAGTTATACCGTAATTGTCTATTACGCAACGATCAATTTTCCTTTTTCGAGTAAATAGACCTGAGGTAAACAAAAAATGTCATCCGAAGATTCTATAGCGATTACAATTATTCATGATGACTAAGTGCTTTATGTGGATTAAAGATTCACTCTTACTTCACTTAATTTAGATTTACTTAGATTATATTTGTTCTGGAACCGAGGTCGCGGTCCCGAAATGACGGTTCCAGCTTAAATGATGATGCCGGAATCCCAAGGTTCCGGCACTCAGGATAAATCCAAAGACCGGAATTGAATTGATACTAATTTATTTCATAAGAGACCTCTTTTTATACCTTAGTCTACAACATGAGTAAGTGTTTATAAAATTAATATTAATACATTAAATTTCACACACCGCAAAATCCTCGATACCTGTTGTTTTGGACCTCGATCCCTTAAATTTACATAGAGTGGAAAAATTTCCCTGGGTCGTACCCGACTGTATGAATCGACAGATTCCATCTAATAAAGAGAGTTTGATTATAACAATTACTTTAAAGGCTTTTGGATGCTTAATACAAAATAATTATATTCAAAATAACGTTTTGAACAATATTACTTAGATTCACGTTAATAAACTACAGTCCAAAATATTGTCGGCATACGAATCCGAAACGAGGATATCCAAAGATTAACACAACCAAGTAGTGGAGGCTTGAAGCAATACTTCCCACAGTAAAAAGTAAATATTTTGTAATAAATAGTTTAAAACTTGTACATTAGCTTTCACGATCGCGAAAAAAAGCATAAATATAAACACGCTGCTATTTTTTCCGATCGAAAATTATTTTATCGCGCTTTCGGCTGTTTATTCCGCGCCATTATTATAATTCTTTTCGCTCTAATCTTCACAAAATCTTCTTCCATCGATTCTCCGCTACATTAAGCCCCGCCCGTAGCAAACTCTGCACAACTTATTTACTGTTCTTTCAGCTTTTTTTTGCTGCACACATAAATCCCGCGGTTTACGTCGATACAGCCATTTGTTATTTCCCGTTCCCGGCATTCACTTCCAGAATACAAAGAAAAGGTATGGTTGACGTCATTGCCTGTGATTGACTTCCGTAGTTAGACTCGCGCACAATAAATATTCTCCGTTGCGATTTCTCTCCCTTTCTCTGGGAAAATTGCCACACCATACAATGTACGATAAGTCCGCTACATGTTAATCCTTTACTCATATTTATTATTTACGCCATAAGGTTTTATATTAAATTTCCTGTTTATTGTGAATATATTACTTACAAATGAATTCATTTCCTTATTGAGTATATCAATTTATAAATTGCAGAAGAATAAGAGTTTCTATCTATATTTAAGAGTTTTCTTTATGATTTATTGTAAGCATTAAATAGATAGTAATATAATAACAACTGATGCACATAAAATTTACAGTAAAAAACATATTTCATGTCATTTTTGTAAGCTATAAAAGAGAAATATAATCGTCGGACGCTGGTATTCGTACCACGAACCTTTTTAAATCATCTTAATTTCTTTGCCCCATTCTCAACACTTGGCCACAACACTCATCGAGTCTAAATTTAATACGTGAAATTAATACATTTAATAGTTTTAGAAATTTAATAGTTTAAGGTCAGGTTCTTTTTCTCATATCGGTTCCATATCTATTGGGTTGGTGCAAAAGTTATGACCGTTTTTTACATATACAACGAAATATTTTTTAGACTTTTACTATTTATTTAATCAATTATATAATTTCCAGTAATATAGACCAATAATAGAACGCATGGTCACCACAAATTTGCACAACTTAGTCAGTTTCTTTTGTCAATTCCTCGTTCTAAGACATATCAAAATTTCCTAAAGGTCTACTTGGGAACATATATAGTGACCTGACAAGCTTCAGAGCAGAATTCTAAGTGATCAAAGAAGGAGTATCTATAGTATCCGAGGCACATTTTTAAGTGATTCGTTAATCTGATTTTTAACCCTTTCATTACGGCTCGGTGGAAAACAAATTATACTGTAAATTATAAAACTAGTATTTGATGCATAAATGTACTTATCTGGTCTATTTTCATATATCACGTTGGTTCTTGTATCCTTTAGCTATCAGATGATGCATAAAAAACTCTTCTGCGAAAGTACCAAAACGATATATCACGGCTACCGATGTCAACGGAAGGGGAATCTTACACGGCATATATTGGGTACCGATGCGAACAGGTTAAGGGAAATGATTTAAGATGATTAACCCTACGCTCAAACCTAGGCCATTTTGTTCCATGGTGCGACTCAACCCGAAGCTTAGGTAAGGTTGAGTGTAATCAAAGACTTTAAATTCTTTATATTAATCACCACACATAATTGTAATTATATAATATATATTGCTTAACAGACTGAAAGTTTTTCTGATATGTTAGGGTCCTATCCAGCTTAACCCAGTTTAATTTTGTAATAAATCGTGTATTTCTTGTACAGTAGCTTTCACGATCGCGAAAAAAATGCATAAATTTAAACACGCTACATATATAACAACAAGTGTACTCTGATAATAAAAAAAAAAAAAAAATAATTAACAGACAATTTTAAGTACATAATAAATACTTAATCAGTGGAAGATAAAGATAAAAAAGTGTTCTATTTATTAAATAAATATTTATTATTATGTTCACAAAAGCTATTTTTGGACTTCATACAAAATTTTATATTAAAACATAGCAATAATATTTATTTTACGAGTTATTAGGACCAAACGGCATAAAAAAGAGTTGAGCTGATTTTATTTCGAAAAATTGAGCAAATAGCATATATAAAGTTAAAAAAAAACACTTGAAATTCAAAGAATAATGTGAAAAAATATAACTATTGTAAAAATGAAAAATATTTATTCGTTTACCGATATGGGTAACAGCGCACCTTCATCATTACAAGCTTAAAACTAAACAATTAAAAAAATTATTATAGTGTTTGGTAGGGAATCGTTTATTTTGCTATTGTGATTTCAGCCAGCTGTTTTCTTGTTTCGGTGTCATTAGTTTGCCTGATAATTTATCGGCAAGAGTCCGCGGCGGCAGTCGAAACAAATCGCAGATTAATTATGTTTGACAATGACAAACTGCCGAGATTTCCAAGCGGCCCCACTTTTAGTGTTTTGTGTTTCGTTTTCCCTCTCTGTAATTGTTTCCTGTGGCGACGCCCCACGAAGAACGTCGAAATTAATTCCAAAGTTACAAATCAACTCTTTTTGCGTCGAAAAATTTAGTCTTACACTTAAAAAATATGAATTTAAATCTACACTGATGCATTTTTTCTATTGAGAGGGTGGAGAGTTTCAGTTGCAAGACACCGGCGTGTAAAGCAAAGTGGTTTAAACGTTTGCTTCCCAAGCCGAGGTTGTGAGTTCGAACGGGATAAAAAAATCGATTTCCAAGCGCTTAAATACCCCCGTGTTCCGAAACCGAGAAATTACAGCATCAGCTAATATGGTGATGCCGGAATACCAAATATCCGGCACTGAGGATAAGACCAAAGACCGGAGATGAGTTGATACTAACTTATTTGATACGAGACCCCTTTTTTATACACATTGAATGTTATTAATAATTAAATATACATATACTATACGTAAAATTCTTTTTTCAACGCGTCAATCCAAACACAAAAATAACGGCAGAAGCGGGATGCGAACCGCGGACCTTGGAAACCAACAATATGCCCAGGTATTCATACCGCTCAGCCGACTCGGCTATTACTATGCCCGGGCCGACTCACGTTGAAACTAGTATTCATGTCATTGTTATCATCGTATGATAGATGTCGCTATAGTATATATTCAAAGTATGTATATTTTTATTTTTTATTATTCAATCAGTCTTCATTTATTCACAAGCTTAATATTATTACTTTCCGACAGTCTATTTATTTTAGTAAGTACCACTCTGGTCTCGAACCAAACTATAGACTGAATGGATGAGAAACGACTACTTATAGTTCCGACTTGGACTTTATAACCAATCATTTACCTGTGTTACTGATTAATAATTTAACCTTCTTGATATTGTCTCAAGGAGACATTATTATGTGGATTTTTTTTTAAATCTATCATACGATGATAACAATGACATGAATACTAGTTTCAACGTGAGTCGGTCCGGGCATAGTAATAGCCGAGTCGGCTGAGCGGTATGAATACCTGGGCATATTGTTGGTTTCCAAGGTCCGCGGTTCGCATCCCGCTTCTGCCGTTATTTTTGTGTTTGGATTGACGCGTTGAAAAAAGAATTTTACGTATAGTATATGTATATTTAATTATTAATAATATTTTAAAACAGTAAATGATCTATAAAAGTAGATTAGAATATTGAAATAATAAAATAATATTCTAATAAAAATTTATGTCATACACTACACATTCCTCGATACCATTTTGGCCCTTGATCCCTCCAATCCACACAGAGTGGCAGATTATTGGGATGGTCAATGCTCCGTATCGATGCGTAAGCATTCTTTATTAATATTAATGCATTTTGAATTTCGTACACCACAAATTCCAAATTGATCCCCTCAATTTTTTACATAGAGTGGCAAAAATGCCCTGTGTCGTACCTGACTGAATGAATGTAAAATAAAGAGTTTGATTATATCAATTATTTTAAAAACCTTAGGATGTTTAATACAAAATAGTTATGTTCAAAATAACGTTTTGAACACCCCGGTTGATGTGAATTTGATTCCTCAACCTTAAAATGTCATAGCCTATTAATCAAAAATTCCGGTAGACAAAAGTCGTCGTTAGTTATCAATTTAATTAATTAAGTTTTTAAACTGTCTAATATGATGAACTAGGTAAGCTATATCGATATCTAATAGAGAGATTAAATTTATATTTTCCTCGATTGTACGCTGCAACTCTTCGACTAAGCCTTTGAGAAATCAGAATGCTATAGCCGCGGTGATTCACTGTTTCTGACCCAGCCGCTGGATAAAAGGATACCCTCCAATGAGGTGGAATGACCAGATAAACCACTTCTCCATCTCGAAGGTTCCAGAAAATCGAAAAGAATAATCGAATGGCTCCTCCAGTGTTTTACAGTGATTACAATCTTATGCAATGAAACCGAAAAAAAAAACGACTTTCGAGCATATGCCACTTTACTTGGAGCTCGTTTTCTTATCTAGCAGTTGCAGGGATAACACTTTAAGTTTCCGTGAGCATTGAAAGCATATAATATGATAATCAGATATCGTTTCATCTTTTCAACGCGTTACTGCCAGACGTTTCGAAAGCACATTCCATCCAGTACGATTTTGAATACTCCGAAACTCGAAGACTTTATGTTATCAATTTTTTAAGATCTTTACAAAAACCTAATACATGTTGCAAAACTCAGCGAATGCTTATACGAGTATGTTGATCATAATTTTCTTATTAAAAAACTTTGCATAATTAAAAATATCTTTATTACTTGACCAACATAAAGTGTCGAATTTACAGTACCTTTATCGTTCCAGTCATTAATTATGGCTGCGAATCTTGAAACGTCCAATATTCTATGCAGTCGTATGATGAGTTTTGAAAGCATACAACTGCGTAGAATATTGGGTGTTGGATGATTTGACTTTGGCTACCTATTTGGATTTTTTTATGTAAGCACACATAGGAGAATACTGACATATGGTGAAAGTAATTCTGAGGTCTCATCTGTGGAATTCTATGACGCTTATCATTGTGCATATGGCTAAGCGCTGCATGTAAAGTGTTGATCTGCCAACGTGATAGACTACAGCCTGAGATTCACGCATCATCCTTATTATTACATGAATTTACTATGAATGGGTGAGGGACGAGTTACGTCTATCACCAATTTTAATTAATAGGCTATGACTGGCATTTAACGGGTAAGGCTTCATATTCTCACCAACCGGGAGTATTTTAGAGTTCAGAAATCGATTAAAAATCTTTTTTTTAAATCTTTGTCAGGGATCGAACCCACGACCTTTGGTTTGAAAGCAAACGCTTTGACCATTGAACTATACCCGCCGGCAACCTTCCATACTACAGTCGGATAAGAGACAAAAGTGGATCTAGCTAGGATATAAACTTCGGATGCCGCTATATAACATAAGCTATAGCTGCCTTTACTTTAAGCACCTAGGCTTGCGCCGTCCTGGAAGGCCGTCGGGAGCCATACATAGAATATACACGGCGGAGCGCCGGTAGGCGACAGCCATTGGTTGATAATGTTCTATGGTAGCATTTCGTGACGACGATATGCTTCAGTTAGGGGAACGGATATGGAAATGATAATGGTGATAACCTTTGTAGTTGCCAATCCATGTATGGCTCATGTTTATATTGTAGATAGTTGTCAAAAAAATAAATCACTGTTTATAAGGTCATATGAGGAGACGAAACGCTAAACGTAAGTCTAATCTAAGTACAAAGAAAATAATATAAAATAATAACTAATAATGATTTATAATATATTGTGAAAAAATATTACGACAATAAGCAATCGCCGGCGGGTATAGCTCAATGGTCAATGCATTTGCTTTGCAAGCCAAAGATCATGGGTTCGATCCCCGAGATTAAAAAAAATAATAATTTAATCGATTTCTGAACTCAAAAAATACCTCCGGTTGGTGTGAATTTGATCCTTCACCCGTAAAATATCAGTCATAGCCTATTTATTAAAATTGGTGGTAGACGAAAGTCGTCCCGTGAAGACCACCCATTCATAGTAAGTTTCTGTAATAATAAAGATGATGCGTGAATCTCGAGCTGTAGTCTATGACGTTCGCGGATCAACACTCCACATGCAGCGCTTAGCCATATGCACCATGGTAAGCGTCATAGAATTCCACAGGAAAGACTTCAGAATTACTATCGACATCTGTCGGTATTCTCCTGTATGTTTTTACATAAACAAAAATATCAAAAAAACTAATCTAAATAATTCTTCGTCGAAAATGGTTATGTCAAAATATTATTCAAAAAGTGCTCGAAAATTTGCTCCAACAAATCAGTTAAATTGTCTGCAAGGACGATATCGGGGCACGGCTTTGGGCAGTTATCGAATCGTTCACGGTTCGAAGGATATGCGAGAGTGTTCATAGGGGGCGGAGTTCCACCTATGAACACTCTCGATAATTACGAGCATATCACTCAAAACCGATCGATTATATGTGGATAGTTCGCGTGACAGACATTCAAATTATTTCGAGAGATGGATTTACTGTAGAGAGATGATAGAAACTGATAATTGATCAAATTTCCAACAGGGTAATGATCGATATACAGAAGATCTTAGAATTGAAACTCTTCTGGATGATTTCCTAAATGATAACATTAAGGTTGTCAACTGACTTAATGAAAAATTTAATGAAACACTTTATACTGTGCTTTATTTCGGTATCTTACTATTTGAAGCATGTACTTGTTAATATTGAGTGTGGGTTTAAAAGTCGATTTGGCAGTAAGAAAGAGAGTAGGTTGAAAGTACATAAGACAGTGGGAGATGTTGTAAACAAGGCCCATACAAGAACAACTAAAAATACGACAAAGAAACTCAATTATTCATCAATGAAACGTGTATATTTTCCATATATTTTTATATTTTCTTATAAAAACAAATAATATATTAATTTATTATAAATATTTTGTATTTTATTTACGAATCATTTTGTGATTGTAAATATAATCATTAAAATATAGTAAATGTTTATTCAATTCCTTTTTAACCTTTTAATGGATGCCATAACCCTAAATAGATCTATGCAACGCCTCGTGGATTATCGAAGATTTAAACCCCAAAATGGTGTCCAATTTAAACATATTCCGCTATAGACCGAAGCTATAACATTGACCGAAAATAAACAGTTTTATAGCATACCGGGGTGCTCACGGCACTGGCGGTCTTCCCGCAGCGGACCCATATTTGGGCTCATGGCACCCATATGGTTAATATTATTCTTTCATTATTGATCGAATTACACATATAATAATAAGAAAAGTGGAAAACTTATGATCGATTAATATAAATTGACCAGAACTTATTAAATGTTAACGTTTACTTTTTTGCATGTATAACAAGCATTTTATAATTTGTCTCTATTGTATTAATTTCACCCGATTGATCGTATGTCACCACAACAGATGGTGACAGTAAAACCTCACTCAGCAAATCATTTACATAATGTTTCACTTTGTTCTTCTTGATATTTTTTATAAACGGATTTACTGCCGTGAAGAAATCTAAAAAACAAATTAAAATTGATAAATTAACTGGTCAATATAACCATACAATAAAAATTCTCTTATCGTAAATAATTATTACATATATACAGATTTCAATTTTATGAACCTGTTACTTACCCATGTCATGTTATCGTTCTCTGATCTCCATAATAAATGATGATTAGCCAGCATTAAATGCTTCTGATACTACAGCTGCCTTAACAAGTCCCAATCACCTACACTGAAGACCTTTGATTACCATATATATTCAAAGATTGACCTATAGGTGCATATATGTCTTGAAACTAAGAATGAACAATGAAACCTGATAGAACTGTGTAATTGAGGCGTCCTTTATTCGATCATAATTTTATTTCCTTAAAAAAATGCTGAGTTTTTTATGTAATCGCATGCAGGATAGCACAGCCGATCAAGACCAGTGCACTCTATGACGCTCAGCCAGGGAGGCTGGACGCTGCATGCGGGAAACGTGTATTGTGATCGTGTTTGTGTGTGGGTTGGGAATATGGCAAGAGTATATTTATCGGTTTCTTCAGGAGATCCAGATTGTAGGAAGGAGGAAACAAAGACGCTGGAAGAGCATTCTAAGGCTTACCAGTGGCATTAAGGAAGAAACTTTGAAAACTACCAGTTCTTGGTCGACACACATTAACCGTGTATGGATTTTCGGTAAGTGGTAGACTAGTTTTTTGGTTGTGAGTGGGTGCAGGAGGAATTAATTCTTTGAGTTTCGAAGAGCAGCGACTGTGGTAATAACGGTAAAAAAGACTAATTGAATCTTACGCCTGTGTTACATTGATTGCAGGTTAGACGTAAGAGTGTCATTGTTTATCAAACTATGATTATGATGATAACAAACGTCCAAATATGGTTCGGACACTACAACTGTAAAATCTCCTAATTGGCTCCTATCCTGAAGGCTATCTGTAATCATATATATTTCCAAGTTGACATCCTGTTGCAGATATTTCTTGAGACAATGTAGCTGATAACTGTGTGGCGACAGTTTTTGATGACCAAATGTTAAATATATATAATATATATGGAAGGAAAAAACTTTTTTCTTTTACCTGTTAATTCATTGATACCGTTGTATGTAAAGACTCTTTTCTTACACTCGACATGCATGTCTTGAAACTTCTTCTCTTCAAGAATGCGGCAACACTCGGCTGCTGGATCAGGAAACTTGGCCATTGTAGGGATGTATCTCATAGCGTCTGCCATCACGTTCGCCCAGGTGGGGTTCTTCATCAGGACCTTATAAGCGTCCATGACAGCATGCTGTATAGGGTATACCATCAAACAAGATCCGCCTTCCTTCATCATGTCGTAAATATTTCCTAAACAAGTCCTGGAATATAACAAACAATCAAAATCAGTCAACTCTTACGTCATTTTATATGAGGAATCGCAGCGTATTTTAAAGTATTATTTATTTATTTATTTTTATTTATTTAACATAACCGCAGCTCCAAGGTACATAATATAATTAATTATAAAAAACATAGAGTGTACATATACATACAATAAACACAAAAGAGAAAAAAAAACACGAAAGAAGAAAAGATGACACGTGTCAAAGATCACAGAGATCTAGAAAAACAATACCATCGACAAAAAAGGAAAAGGATCGAGGTGTGCTGGTAAATTGAGTGCTCGAAACTCCACAAGTATCAACTGGGATCAAAAACAATGAATGCCTACGAGCACGGGTGTACTTATCTCGAACGTAGAAGTTAATACATTCAAGAATCCCAGAGTTGTGAATTTCGCCGCGAAGAAGGAATGAATGCTTGAGAGCCGCAATTTTTTTCCAGGACTCCAACGAATGGAAAGAATGCATCCATTGTATTTAAAGAGAAAAAGTTTGTCGTAAATGAACATACCGCTACATAGTGAGGAAAAATTGATTTCTCACCCAAAATTTATCTGTCATAGCGTATTAGTCACAATTATTAGTAGAGTCCTTTTAAAATGGTCTATTGTCGGCGGTAGAGCCTAATGACGAAAGCGTTTGCTTCATCATCATCATCATCATCAGCCTGTGTCCATCCACTGTTGAACGTAGGCCTCCCGCATGAGTCTCCATCCTCTTCGATCCTCCGCCTTCCGCATCCAGGTCACTCCCGCTATTCTTCTTATATCGTCAGTCCATCTTGTAGGGGGTCGGCCAATGCTTCGTTTGCCAGTTCTTGGGCGCCATTCCAATACTTTTCTTCCCCATCGACCGTCGTCTCTTCGACAGATATGTCCTACCCATTGCCACTTGAGTGTGCCTATTCGTTGGGTAGCATCCACTACTTGAGTTCTTCTGCGTATTTCCTCGTTTCGGATTCTATCTTTTAGGGACACTCCGAGCATGGATCTCTCCATAGCACGCTGGGTTACTTTTATTTTATGGGTAAGACTTGCTGTCAGATCAGCGTTTGCTTATCAAACGAAAAAATATCTTTAATCAATTTCTAAGGTCTATAAATACCCCCCCGGTTAGTGTGAATTTGATCCCTCACCCGTAAATTACCGATCAATAGTCTATTAATTAATATTGGTGGTTGATGAAAGTCATCCCGTCAACACCGCCCATTCATAGTAGCAGATAATCATCATTATCATTACCATATTTGCTCCCCTAACTGGAGCATATGGACATCAAGAGCCGCCCCCACAAAGCTCTGTCAGCCGACTTGGTTCTCGCATCATCCTAAGTCATATCTGCCTATTGTAGTTCCGCTGAGTACTTTAGATGTATATTTCTTGTCAGCCTTACTGGAAGGCGCGAGTCCAGTGGTTTGAATATACACTTTCTTAATCAATGGCAAATATTATTTGATTCACAAATAAGAGTACTCCTTCACCGTCTTTCTGTATTCTGGTGTTTGTTTTTACAAAAATAGTCGTACGGTGCAGCTCTAGAGAAGTAATTTAATTTAAAAAAAAAAAAAAACTTACACACCTTTGGTCTTCCACCCAATGCAAGCAATTGAACGATGTCACCATATCAAATCTATTCTTCAGCTTCTCAGGAATATTAATAGATTCAATGTTTAACACACTGAATTGGACATTTTTCAATCGATACATAGACTTCGCAAACGTTATCATGCCCTCAGATATATCAACGCCATGTATTTTCAATGTTTCCGGTACATATTTACCCAGAATCTCAACTGTGACGTAGCCATCACCACATCCAACGTCTAATAGCTCAGAATCAAATTTGTTACACTGAAGTTCAATATCAGATTGATAAAGTCTGATAAAATATTTAGAATCGCATTTTTGCACGCCATTAGATGAACGATACAAATTAATATTATTCATTAGATTCTTAGACATTATTAGATTCAGTCTATTACGTTGCCTGATACATTGGACACTGAGCGTTAGCGGAATTTCCTTCTCATTTTATGTTTTCGCCTTGACCATACAAACTGTAGTCTTATAAAGCAATGTACCGATTCGCATTTGCTTACAAAAATGGAGCGGAGCTTATATTATAATTATAACCGTTTCCTCGACATCTGTATTAATATAAACAATCGTTTGTAACATGTGCAGAATGTAGCCAGTGAAGATAAATAAGAAGAAGAATTCCGAGGAATAAATATTTAGAGAATATTTATATAAAAATATATTATAACACATTTTTATGATATTTTTTGCACACACTTGCTTAAACATCATCATCATCATCAGTCTGTATCCGTCCACTGTTGAACGTAAGCCTCCAGCATGAGTCTCCATCGCCTTTCGCATCCAGGTCACTTCCGCCATTCTTCTTATGTCGTCAGTTCATCTTACAGGGGGTCGGCCAATGCTTCGTTTGCCAGTTCTTGGACATCATTCCAATACTTTTCTTCCCCATCGACCGTCGTTTCTTTGACAGATATGTCCTGTCCATTGCCACTTGAGTGCGCCTATTCATTGGGTAGCATCCTCTAATTTAGTTCTTCTGCGTATTTCCTCGTTTCGAATTCTATCTTTTAGCGACACTCCGAGTATGGATCTCTCCATAGCACGCTGGGTGACCTTTATTTTATGGAAAAGGCTTGACTTTAAGACTTGCTGTCAGATTCCACGTCTCTGCGCCATAATTTAATATAGAGAACATACAACATTATAATTAATTATATCGGTTAATTCATTCTTTCAGTTAGAACTGGAAAACTCCAATACCTTTCTGTTCTTCCCAGATATTCATTGCAGACTCACTGTTTAGTGGATAAGCCATGATCACTGGTCTACCCAGCTCATGACTGAGCAAGGTGATTTTAACAAGTAATTTTACTAATTTTATTTAGTTTCGAACACTAGTTGCCCCTGTGGCGCCCTCTTCCAGACCTTAGAGCACATTGTCTTGAACTGCCAATTTCTCTTGTGACAAAGAGGGGTACTTTGCGATGCAATTCGAGGTGTGATATATTTCAAGTAAGGAAAGCCCAAATCAGACATGAACTCCACCAGTTTCTTTGGAGGAATAATTTGTTGGCGTCGTCTGTTTCATGAGCATCGGAACATTCTGTTGCTTGTCTTTATTACTTTGTTCTTAGTACTTAATCATAAGTATCTATAATTGTTTATATTGTATTTATTTATTTTAGGATTAATTCTTATTGTACTTCAGAAAAGAATTGAGTTGTTCAAATTAGTAATGTTTCTGTAAGGGAAAAAAATAAATAAAAATAAAATTGAAAATTGAAAGTTTCTCGGCCCTATTGGGCACGCAGATTTTATTGGCCACTAAAAAAATCCACGCATTTACCATTTTCGCTCGTATTTTCTATGACAGAATCTTTCTTTAATTGGTCTCTATATTAAGGTGAACCTGCAATAACATATATTTTTATATCTTTAAACCTTATTAGTTTTTCTTACTATATTTATACCTTAAAAACCCCGTTTAAAGATCACTTGAAACGTTAGTAAACATCAATGCCGCACTGAGTGACTCCACATTACCAATATAGATATATAGGAGATAGAAAATCTTCCGTGAAATAGTACTCGTTACTTGTTTACATTATAATAAATAAAGTCAAGGATCCTGTATGCAATGTTACTTTTATTGCAATTTATTGTTTACGCTCCCTTATATTTGTAATAATGTAACAAAACTATCTTTACACATATAAAATATTATCTACGTCTCATGTTTATTTACTGCTTTGACAATCTATTTATTCAACTTATGAATAATTAATTTAAAAAAAGTGTCATGTACAATAAACAATATATTACTCGTATATTTTAAATTTGCATGGAATTATAATTAATGGCTGACATCTACTATGCCAATATGTCTATGTTTGTAATAACGTGTTTATATTTTCCTGTATCTATTTATATTTTTTCAGATGGCAGTTGTTAAATTATTTACTTAGCCACTTGTGACATAATCCATAAGCCGCACGTGTAGAAAGATTGACAGAAGGCTTTAAAAAGCGTCAG
Organism: Glossosoma conforme; assembly: GCA_022606575.1. Taxonomy (NCBI): domain Eukaryota; kingdom Metazoa; phylum Arthropoda; class Insecta; order Trichoptera; family Glossosomatidae; genus Glossosoma; species Glossosoma conforme. Next base: position 5,613,833 of record JAGTXR010000003.1, on the reverse strand, counting down.
CTTAACGTTTTTAGGACAACGTACAAACCTATGAATCAACATGAATAGTCCGGGGGCAAGAGTTACCAGGACGCATGCCACAGCGGAGAATCAGACTGTTGAAATATTTAGCGATGAATATTTTATACTTTAACAACATAAAAGCTTATGTTTTCCGTCCAGTTTTCACATTCACATTGGGATAATTCGTAATATTTTGCATTTATAACAAACACACCATTAACTCATTAATGTACAGGTGACATTATTCAATCCGGTGGGTCGCAAAGTGTCTTTGAAGATGTGATTACCTTAATATTATTATTAAAAAATATATTTTAATACACATTTCTATTTGTATGGTCACACTGCAACGCTTCATTTTTCTCATTCATAATAAAGTATGTTAATTTAATAATTAAGTTTCTAAACCAATGTGAAATAAAATATGTTTATTATTATTAACATCTTATATAAAAAATACTTGAACATATTGCATCGAGCCGACAGCGCCCTCCGCTCCCTCTCATTATCAGCGCTATCACTAAGGTCCTCTGTAACCCAGTGTCCCAGACTTAAATTTATCCACAAGTTTTAACGGCATACCACCGAGAGTAATCGTTAAAGGCACGGTAGCAGAATGACATTTATTTTTTGCTTTGAATATCATCAATTCGCTTTTCTTTATGTTGTATATGAGCCCATGAGCAGCTGCATAAGTCTCACATTTACAGTCGATTCCGCTTAATTGGGACACATCGGGACTTTTGTCCCAATTAAGCGGCTGTCCCAATTAAGCGAATTTCACTCTTTTTTTTTTAAATTCATTTATTTAGTTTTGGCAACTTAGGCCATTAACCAGTAATACACACATAAAATTAAGCAATGCATATTTTTTTTCAATAATTTTATTTAATAAACTCTTGGAAACTGTTAATCTATATATATAAAAGAAAGTCGGGTTATATTTGTTTTTATAACTCAAGAACGGCCAAACCGACTTGGCTGAAAATTGGTGGAAAGGTAGCTTAGAACCCAAAAACGTCCATGGTATACTCAAAATTGATTTGATTAAAGAAAAAATATTGAACATTTACGTGAACATGTTTTCATACAAGACTATTGTAACTTGACAGCTGTCAGATAAGACGGTGTTGCCATAGTCAGCAACATAACTAAAAATGACGCAATAGTAGGTATTGTAAGTAGGTACCTACGTAAGGTACGGAATATTTTGAAACAAAAAAGAAAACAAAAGGCAGGAAAAAAAAGACAAAAACAAAATAAATATTAGTGAAAATATCAGTTTAATCTTTTATTTGTTAAAAATGTTATAACAAAAAGCAAATGGAAAGGCATCTTCTTATTCTATTGTGTTATTTTTATTTTTTATTATTTTCTCCATTTATTGTATATTTATGCATACTATTCTAAATATATGTTTCTAAATATTTGTAAAAAAATTGGAATTTCGATTCTGTATATAAATAAATAAATAAATATGTAATGCCATCTATGTTTTTTTTGTCTATGGTTTGATAGATATTTTGTCTATCGGTTGACGTTTTGTTAATGGCGCATTAGACTGTCGATTTTATTAGGCGAGGCGTAATCTTTCACGACAAAGCCGGATTGAAACTAGACTTCGAAACCTTGCAAACGAAAGGACTGACGAACAACGACAAATAGCTCTTGAACAATACCGACTTCGCATTTCTCGACTTCACGCTTTACGATCACAATCTCAAATCGACGCTTTTCGTGAAAACGCTCGCTTAACAATGCAAAATCGTCGAGCAAACCTTAGCCATGAACAAATTGATAATTTGCGACGTTCACGAAGAAATTTATCAAGCACTGATTTAATTCGAGCAGCGTTTCGATACGATTGCAGCATTGATTACTACTTGCATACTAGCGTTCGCATTGGGCCGATGGACGTTGTTTGCGAGTATTGTGACGCATTGAAGTTTTCCGGAGAAACACCAGGATTATGCTGTCTCAGTGGGAAAGTGAAATTGTCAATATTAAGTCAGCCACCTGAACCGTTGCATTCATTGCTTCGTGGCGAAACACCCGAATCGCGACATTTTCTAGCAAACACTCAAAAATACAATGGTTGTTTCCAAATGACCTCATTTAGAGCAGACATTATCGAAGAACGAGGATTCAATCCGACATTCAAGGTATTTATTTTTGTACTTTTGTACACACAATACAGTAACATAATAACATACTATAATTATACTTTGTATTATGTATGCTAATTCTAAAAAAAGCATTTATAAATAAGTAACACTGTATTTGCTTTTGATTTTGTAGATACAAGACAGATTCACCATAGAATCGGAGCATTGCAACCTCTCGAAGAGGCACAGCATAAATTTTTGCAAATATACTTTATGGGCAACATGGAGGAACAACTTGATCGACGTCAAGAGATCAATGCAGCAATGAAAAGACCAATTGTTCACGATCTGCAGCAATAACTTCATGAACATCATGCGTTGGTCCGGCTTTTCAAGAGTGCTTTGGAGCGTATGCCAAATGCCGACTACAAAGTCGTGATCAGAGCGGATAAACGACCATCTGGAACACATGAATGCACATTTAATGCCCCTACAATAGATGAAGTTGCCATCCTGATTGTTGGTGAAAACTTGGAAACACGCGATATTGTGCTTACACGTCGCGATACGGGGCAACTGCAACAGATATCTGAAACACATCGTTCATATGACACGTTGCAATACCCACTGATGTTTTGGCAAGGAGAAGATGGATATTATTTCAATATCAAAATGAAAAATCCATTGAATGGTGAGTAATCAATATATATATAATCAATATCATAGTTTTGATTCCGTCATGACATACATTTTTCAGTGCTTGGTTTTGCTTTAAGTTTCCAATAAATGACCAATTACACTGCTTATTACCAGGAAAATAACAGACTTAAATATTAGGGGCTGTTTGTTTAGAGAAAATTGGACAAATAATCAATATATATATAATCAATATCATAGTTTTGATTCCGTCATGACATACATTTTTCAGTGCTTGGTTTTGCTTTAGGTTTCCAATAAATGACCAATTACACTGCTTATTACCAGGAAAATAACAGACTTAAAGATTAAGATGTTTTTTTAGAGAAAATTGGACAAATAACCGGCAAACGATTTAAAATCATTTATCTTCACCCCTTTATAATTTTGCTACAAATATGGATGTTAGCTTTACATACAAAATTACAAATCTATTGTCTTAATTTCAGGTGAAGAAACTACCAAGAATCTAAGCTCGATGAATTATAACGCATATCGTTTGACGATTCATCGAAATGCTGACAACTACTTGCTGAAGTTTCGTCGATTACTGCAATAGAATTCAACCAGACCAAATATATGATATCATATGTACCGAAAAATTCAACTTTATAAAATCCAAAATCTGCTCATTTATTGCCTTTCGGGTGAAACAAAGTTCACCGGGTCAGCTAGTTACATATAAATAATAAATGGGTAGGTGCATGTAATTTAATTCAATGCAAAAATGAGTCAAGTGTAGTCAGTCTTTTGTTTTAGAAACATTTCACTTCTACAAAATCAGCACAGATATTCAGTGCGGATGTAGGGCTCCCTTCATTTCCATCCTGCATTAAATAACGCTGTAACACGGCCATACATTTTTTTGCCTCCTGGTAGTCACAAGCACAGGTGACTCATCGTTATCATCGTCATCATCGTCACCTTCGTCAAATTTTTCATATTTTGATTTAATACCTTCTACAATTGAATCCTCACAGAATATGTGTAGCATAATATGTGCCGTGATCTTAAATTTACTGTCCCAATTAAGCGGAATGTTGTCCCAATTAAACATATAAATTTACTATTGGTTTCTTGGTTTGGTTTCTGTTCTTTGAGATTTGTCCCAAATAAGCGGCTGTCCCAATTTAGCGGAATCGTAAGTAAGTATTGATGTCATTGCTTTTCATGAAGATTAAAAATATATCTCTTATAGACGCCACTCTTGAATCAGTGTTCAGATTTCCCTACCTTTTTTATTCTTCACATAACTAAACTATCGATGCATCCAATATATTATGTTTCGTTACAAAGTTTCTTTAACCCTTTTACCTGGTTTGATGTTTTATCACTAGTCTTTGACGTTATTTTGGTAATTTATTGGCTACGAGTATTTTTCGTTTTAAAAATTCGCACTCTTTATAAATCTGCATTTTTCTGCATTTTTGTTTTCATGAATAAATACAATACATGGCTCGAAACTGTGCATTTTAAAATATTTTTTGGCCTTATTTCCGTATATTTTTATTTAGCTATTTTTTAAATTTATAATTTTTAACAGTTTTTTTAACTTATTATTCTACGATTTAACACAATAAACACATGCGCTTAACCTTTTGACTGCGGTGATTTTTGGAAGATTTCATTAATTTAATAGATGTTTTATGTTTTTAGTCACGTAATTTCACATTTCACCTATACTTTTGGATTCATATTCAATGGTTTATATATTCAATAATATATTGAGCAAATTTCGAGAATTACATCCATAAAATATAGGTAAAAAATTAGATTTACAAAAATGGTTAAACTAACTTTAATTAAATCTATGACGGGTTGTGTGTATCGCTTTTTGATATTCTTATGCAGGTTCATTTGCCCTTGAACCTCTCAAGAATCAGACTTCAAAAAGCCTTTTCTTCACAGTGTCAAACGAAATGCAATGTTAAAAATATCATGAAAATATTTTTAAATTACATACTATCCAAGCCATAAGACGCCAGGGCCGTAGCCAGTAGGAAAGGTACTGGCGTATTTTCTGCACAACGGCCTCACTATTTACGGGGCGATAAAATTTAATAGTCCATGGCATATTTAATATATTCAAATTTCATCCGCAGTGGACCGACTGCAGAGAGGGAACATGGTCCGGGAACTTTAGCGTTTTTTGAACCGTACGTAAAATTAAATAATTTCAAGCCAGGAGTTTCAAACGTACCGAGTTGTACCTTCTCAACATAACATGTGGAGCCCTGACAAATTCGAGTCAATTTTGCATAAATTTATGCTGTTTTAGGCAATAATAAAGTTGCTTTAGTAAAAAGGGTCTCTTTTTATTATTCGTCTATCGAAATATTATTAAAATTTAAGCATACATACAGTATAAAAAGTGTTTTTATTTCCACTTTCCTTAACATTGCTTGAAAGAACTTTTCTCCTCTCACACCCACATTACAATGGATGGTAATGAAGTTACCTTCATTATTTGTACACAGATTGTTTGTTTATCCTAGAGGTAATACTAATCTGCCAGGGACTATGCCTCTTGGGAGAGTGATCAGACTGTTCAACGATATCGCCTCGAATATTGATATATTCCACTTGAGAGAACCCCAGTTTCGACATGAGCTCCACGAATTTATTTATCAAAGTAATTTCGTGGAGTCTTCTGCTTAGCGGGCTCCGGGACTTTTTAAATGATTGTATTATTATTGTGTTATTTATAAATTGTTATTTATCCTGTATCCTGTTTTAGAAATGAATTAAATATTAAAGTTATTTGTAATGTTTCTAAAAGAAAAATAAATTGAAATTGAAAATTTGTTCATTTAGAATTAAAGATTATTAACAATTAGTAATAATGTTTAAATAAATTTCATTTAATGCTTAGATAAGTTAATCCTGAGAACGGTTATTTGTTTTCGAATCTGGTTTGTTAACAAAAGACGGTTATATATATTTTTAAATATTTTTAGCACTTACTTTGAGATGTATTTTAATATTAATTAGATAAAAATGTCTTACCTTGTTTTAGCATGGATCACACTGAGCACTGTTTTACTTGATGGATGACTGTAGTTTCACGATCTGCACAAATGCATGTTTAAACTGACAAAGCTTTCATAGATCAAAAAATCTTCCATGAAATTCTTATCTATTTACGATTATAAGAACTATAACTAAGTCGTTTTACTTTTTGTATTATTTCATTCTTTAGAAATAATAGTATTTAAAAATTAATAGCAATTAAAAACATCGGGTATCGGTTATAAAAACATAAAACACAGTGGTTTAACTAAATGTATTATTTTATTGCCCATAAGTAATATTATTAACAAGTTATAGCATTTAGAAATATCGGGTATCCTATTTGAACAACTGTTTCTATTATGCTGAATTTCTAAAGAAAAAGAGCCCGTAAAATATATCATGATCGAAATCATGAATGAAAATAATACAATTAGCACTGTAAGTCACATACTCCAACTGAAAACACGTGCAGTATTAGTAAATATGCATAAATTATTTTGAATAGCCGTAAGGTCTGCATGTATAATAGAGCCAAAATCAGTTTCTACAAGTTCCAACGAAAATGACTCTTTTTTCAAAAAAGTAGATTTTGAAGCGATCATCTAATCTTGTCAAAATATCGATAAACCCCTCACATATGAAATTACAGCATCCTTCTCTTCCATGTCGAACGTCAGATACTATGATTTATATGTTTCCAAATGGAGCTCCTAATTTAAGGATATCTTGATACAAGGCATAGATAATGGCAACTACTGTGTGGCTGCAATTTGTTGTGGCCATAAATTCCTTATAAAGCAAAAATTCCGCAATGTCTTAAAACTAAGGCGTTTAACCAATGCTATCCTGCCTGTATTAACTTATGGCGCAGAGACGTGGAATCTAACAGCAAGTCTTACCCATGCTCGGAGTGTCGCTAAAAGATATAATCGAAACGAGGAAATACGCAGAAGAACTCAAGTAGTGGATGCTACCCAAAAAATAGGCACACTCAAGTGGCAATAGGCAGGACACATCTGTTAAAGAGACGACGGTCGATGGGGAAGAAATGTATTGGAATGGCGACCAAGAACTGGCAAACGAAGCATTGGCCAACCCCCTGCAAGATGGACTGACGACATAAGAAGAATTGCGGGAGTGACCTGGATGCGGAAGGCGGAAGATCGAAGAGAATGGAGACTCATGTGAAAGCCTTACGTTCAACAGTGGACGGATACAGGCTGATGATGATGATGATGATAAATTCCATGAACGGCTAATCGGATGTAAATTAATATGCATATACTTTTATTTCATCTTTTCTTATGATGCTTGTCCATGTGATCCTGGCAAATAGCAGACTGTGATACATTCTGATAAGAAATGCACCATATATTAGAACAGGAGACGTTTGATTATATATTGCTGCTTGAGAATATCTGCTTAGTTCGGAATGATCTTTGCTTTTGAACTACATTAAGGATTGCGTCGGAATGACACGCGTAGTTAACGAATCCGAAACAGAAAATACTGTTATCAATTAATTTCTGTTATTTACGTTTTGTTTAACATAATATATGATTTGAAGTGTACCACATGCATTTTTTTTATAATTCAAATTACAAATAATAAAAAATACATATGGTCTAACTCTCTCAGTGGCAATAAATCTTCTTCGTAGTATCAATCCGGTGGATTAGCTTGCAGCAACAGAATCTTGCATCTCGATCTCCATTCCTCTCGGTCCTCCGCAACCCTTTTCAGCTCAACATAAGCGCTACAATTCATGTCCTCGAATACTTGCTGTAAATACTCCCGTCTAGGGCGCCCTCTACAGTTTCTACCCTCAACCATCCCCTCCACAATATCGTGAAGAAGACCATCGTGTTGCATGATGTGACCAATCCATCGGGCTCGCCTCTCTGAGATGGTTCTTATTAGATGCCTATCTTCCTTGATTATCCTGAGAACCTCATTGTTCGTGACGTGGTCTCTCCAGGAAATTCCGAGGATTCGTCTGTACGACCACATCTCAAAGGCCTTTAGTCTTTTTTTATCACTTTCAGATAAGCACCATGTCTCACAGCCGTACATTAAGATGCTCCAAACAAGTGTTTTGACAAGTTGCTTGCGGAGCCCTAAATTAATATTCTTTGACTCAAGAATTTTGGCTTTTTTATTGAAAGCTAGCCTTGCTTGATGTATTCGACTGTTGACTTCTCTTTTTGTTCTGCCATCCCAGGTGATCGTACTTCCAAGGTATACAAATTCTTTTGCATCTTTTAGGGGTACTCCTAGCATTGATATGTTAATTTTCTGCTGCTCATTGCGGCTTACTCTCATGGCTTTGGTTTTTGTGCTGTTTATCTTCATATTGTAGTTGGAATTAAATATGTTTTCCATGGATGTCAGCGCTTCAGTGAGTTCATCTTCAGTTTCAGCAATCAGAGCAATGTCGTCAGCAAACCTTATCATATCAATCTTTTGAGCATGTATTTTAACCCCCTCTCTATGCCCCATTTTTTCCCTGATGTTATTAATTGCATTTTGTATGTATACGTTGAAGAGTACAGGCGACAGAGAGCATCCTTGTCTCACCCCTTGACGTATTTTTGCTTCCTTTTGGACATTTCCGAGTGATATTATGGCAGATTATTCTTTGTAAAGTGAAAATATGAGTCTTCGTTCCTTGTATTTGACTCCAATTTCTTTCATTACATCGAAGAGCTTCTCCCAATCTACTTTATCAAATGCTTTTTCAATATCCACGAAGGCAATATATGTATCTTGGTTCACTTTTATCCTCTTTTCCAAGATCATACGCAGGGATAAGATTGCTTCTTTGGTTCCCATTCTTTTTCTGAATCCAAATTGATCGCTAGTGAGAGTCTTTTCAATTTTTGGTTCAATTCTATGTAGGATTATGTTGGTCAGTATTTTGGATGCATGGGATAGAATACTGAGTGTTCGGTGTTGTTCACATTTTGTTGTTCCGGGCTTCTTTGGCAGAGTTACAATTACACACTTTTTGAAGTCTTCTGGCGCTATTCCTGTATTATAAATCATCTGAGTCATTGTGAACAGAGCATCTAGAGTTCCGGTTCCTCCCGATTTTATTAGTTCAGCTGGTCGTTCATCAATCCCTGGTGTTTTTCCATCTTTGAGCTTTTTTAATGCGAAGTCAAATTCCTCTCGGATAATTGGGTCTCCCAAATCATCGGCGTCCACATCAGTTTCGTTTTCTATCATGCGTGGTGATTTTCAATGGATGTCTCAATAGACCCTTGACGACCCCTGCTTCATTCAAGCCGAGTCTAACAAAGGACGACAAAGTTTGTTGTCACCAGCGTCGAGCTCTCGCCCACCGGCGGTTTATTTTGTCGACCCCTGGCTATTTTCATTCATCTAATTAAGTACCGGGCTCCGCATCCTTTTTTTTGTTTTCCAGTTCTCCGTCGCCAGATGCAGATGAAAGTAAATTCAATATCGAGGCTCCGCTTGAACAAGGCGACCGTCAGAAAATGATATCGGAAAACATAAGAAATTTTATAGTACAGGTATGTTTAATTGTTTTTAAAACTATCGAATTTGCTGTTTCAAACAAAAGCATTGAGATTGTTTATAATTTTTATCTTTATTAAAATATTAAGGGACGGCAACCACTTAAGTAAGCCGATTTTTTAGAGGAAGGAGTAATGGAAAGTGATAGGGTCTTAAAGGCCTTTTTATTTGTATTATAAAGTACTTAATTATTATTTTTTATGTGTAAACACATACAAGAGAATACCGACAGATGCTGAAAGTAATTCTGAAGTCTCATCTGTGGAATTCTATGACGTTTACCAAGGTGCATGTGAATAAGCGCTGCATGTGGAGTGTTGATCCGCCAAAGTCATAGACTACAACCCTAGATTCACGAATCATCCTTATTTTTACAGGAATTTACTATGAATGTTTGGTCTTCACGGGATGACTTTCGTTACCACCAATTTTAATTAATAGGCTTGGCCTGGTATTTTACGGGTGAGGGATCAAATTCACACCAACCGAGGAAATTTAAGATCTCAAAAAACGATTAATTTTTTTTTTTAAATCTCCGTCGGGTATCGAACCCACGACCTTTGGCATGCAAACCAAACGCATAGGAAGCCATTGCTTCTTTATCCTTCTAAACCAGAATCTCTTTAACAAAAACATGTAAATAAACATATTTCAATCCATCTTTAATCCCTACACGCACACGGCCACTACAAGTTACGTGTAACAGAGCCCACTTAAAAATTTAAGAAAATATAAAAAAATTATCTCCTCATGCTAACCCGAATATGTTTACGTACACAAAATTTAACTCCCGTTACAAACATGACAGGGTAAAAATATTTCATCTATTTAATAATCCTTAAAATATATGCATTAAAGTCTTATATCGTATATACATATTTAACTTGCGAATACTCTGCAACAATTGCACGATTGCATATGAGACTTGCACGATCTTACGCTCCGGCGATTTAGTTCCCTAAAAAGCTCAATAACACACAAATCACATGGCAGACGCTGGCAGTATGGCGGTATTACGTTACGCCTTATAAATCACATTTGAATGCCAGCCAAGAGATGCACCGCAATAGGGCAGACTTCCTCTTTGTTTTCCTTCCATTAATCCCACCGACGCTCGGCGTCACAATATCATTATTTACAGCGTTCTAACTTAATTTCGTGCTCGATAAAGCCGCAGCATGCGAAAGACGTTTCAAATGCAGGCTAAATGATCATAAAACTACTTACGTGGAACACTGAAAATAAGAATACTTTACATGGAGATATTTCATATAAGAATATGTATTTTTAACAAGTGCTCTAGTAATATGAGAGTTTTCAGCAATAAGGGTGATTTTGAAACATCCATCATCTTCACTCTGTATCCCTTCACAGCTAGAGCATAAGTTCGACCCAAAACGTCGGCAATTTGTGTTGAATTTATGTTCTAAATGTAATACTATATAAAAAAAATATCAGGTGTCTTATGCCATTCATTACGTAATAATATCTAAAGCGATCATGAGCTTTACATGGAATTCGGAGCCTTTTATCAAAGCCTCATTCTACTCTTACAATATTCAAAATTCACAAACTATATAACTCTACATTCAAAATATTGGATTTCAATCAACAATAGCCAATATCATATATATTTGTTTACTAAAAAATATATTGCACTCTATTTGCCTGAAAATCGATTAAAAAAGCCACGTAAAAGGCAGCGCGTTCGAAAAATTAAGTCGGATTTGAATATTTCGAAAATAATGCATTTATTGACGATACGCGAACATAAGCCATATTGCGGCTAGAGTGCTCTTCTTCTTCCCGTATCTGGAACATATGGTTACCACAAATAGCCACCACTTCTGTCATTTGACACTGTCTATTCCTCGTTCAAGTACATGTATACAACTGAAAAGGCTGCCGTATTTGGCATTCCTCACAAATTAAAATTATCGTACCTTCAGTATTGTACATAAGCATTGCTCTCAAAATGAATGGCTGATTTGGCTTATGGTGATCTATAATTTTATGAATTAATAAAAGTTTTCACTATATTTTGGTCTTTTCACATTTGTTTTTACTTTATGCATCACGAACGCCATCTGCCACGCTGTGCAAAACTAAACTAAATACGCCAATGGAAAACTCTGTAAAACCACTGTACGTACAGGGCGCTCCGTTTTCCCCGTGAAGCCTTATTCATATTATATGCCATCCCTTTGCGAGGGTGCTTAAGGTTTTTGTATTAACATTTGGGGCGTAAGCTCAGAAACGTGAGATTACCGTTCCTGGTTAAATAATTATTGTGTAATGAGTCCCAGGGTTGACGTCTTTAACGGTTTCGTGGAAAGTACCTTTGTGTGAGAAAGCGAGACTGATGAATTATAAAAATGACAAGTAATCATCATTCACAAAGAGAATAATCCTTTGATGAAGAAAATTTGCGTCTTCTTGACTCTTTTCAATTAAGTTTATTGCATAATGTAGCAAAAAAATCTTATTTTTATATAAATATTATTAAATATAAATAATTGTATTTTTTTAAAACTTTGTATTCGTTGATGATGAAAAAAATGGTGTAGGTTTTGGTTTTAATAGTGTAAATCAAAAGATTCACTGGAATACCCTCTGAGTTCTACTAAATGAAAAAAAAAAAGCTAAATTCATCATATTGCAACGTAAAAACCAAATAAAAGTATTACGAAAGCTGTACAATTCTTATATATTTAATATATATTGTATTTTGAAATCTTTTCAAATTCAGTTTTGATAGTATTAATGAAATATTAACGAAAATATTTATAGGTATTACTGAATTTCTTTTTAATTCCAAATATTTAGCATTCTGCTAACTTCTCAAACTTGGTAGATATTTGAATTTGAAAAACTTAGCGGTATTGTATAATGGTAATTCCGAAACACCCTCTTTACAAAATGGTCTCTACAATAGACAGTGTGGCCATCTGTGGCGCGGTGTCCGCTTATGAAACTTCATTAAAATCCAAACGAGGGCATCTTCCTGCATAACCAATTTTCCATACAAAAACCGACTCTAAGAAAACTTTATGATTCATTTTTCAAAGTCTTAATATGTACAATCTATTATAAGTTCATTTAAGGACAACGGTGATCTAGATAAGGCTCTAATTGAACTCTTTTGGGTCTTATTCATAAAGTAATTCGATCTCAATTTACTACTTAATTGACTTTTTTCGGTTATGTCCTTTTTACGTTCATCCTTGTCTCTGTATTTCTCCGGGCTCTTTCCCTGGATGTTTTCGGGAACCATATATGTTCCTAGATGAACCTTTTAGAGCAGCGGTGTCTCGGGACAAGATTTAGACAGTTGCCACTGACATACTCCAAACTGAATGGCGGCAATTTGTGGCTTACATGTTCCAGCTATGGAATGGGAGAGGCGACGAAACTACTACGTAAAAACAATCATAAGTAGGCGAATTTTATATAAAGGATTTCAATGAGGATTTGAACATTTTTCCGTGGATCTTCTCGATGGTTAAGTGAAAATTTGATACAAAATGAACTGGACTCCTGTGGTAAAGAGGAAAAAAGATAAAATTGTTGTATTGATTTAAAATTACATACAATATTTCGTGTTCCATTTTTTCAACACAGGTCGTGAGACACGAGAAGCTATGGTTAATAGTAATTGACAGAACTGAGTATTGGCGATAAGCGGTGACCTTATACTCATATTTCAGATATGGATAGATGGGATGTTTTCTTACGTATTTTTTCTAACGTATATTAAATACTTGTATATTTTTTCTGTTATTTGAATAGTTTACCTTCGATATAAAACTGTCGAAACATTTTAAAATTAAACTTTATTTAAGGTGCCGTTTTCTTTAATCTATCGCATTAATCTCATTTTTAATATCGCGATAAAATAAAGTTCTGAGTAAGTGCAAAGCCATTCAACTGTGAAGCGATAATTCTTTCCATTGGAACAGATTCTGTTCGATACGAAACATTAAAGTATTTTTCAGATTTTTATTCGAAACTGTATTCATAATTTATTCAAGAGACATGTGCAGGATTCTATAAAGTATTTCAGCTAATAAATGTTTCAAGTTTATTTATGGTGACTGATTGATTACCTGGTCTCTTTGGATGCATAGTCATTTGTCCAATCTTAAAGTAACATGAAAGAAAAGAGGCAAAAGCAGAAGAAATAAAGTGCGAATAATATATTTCATTGACGGGCTTTTCGGCAGCGTTGAGCTTATCAAGCCATCTCCTTAAGAATACGCTGATATTACACAAATATGTATCCGGTACTGTAGCCGCAGTCTACGCAAGTTCGCGAGGTTTTACTCTGGAATCTTCCGGGAATCATCAATGTTGTCATGTGGACCTCTGGGTATTCAGTTATTCTAGGAAAAGACATAGACAATCTGAGGTTACAAAACTGTAAAATGGCAATTCGCTGTATTAATTACCTCCAAATATAGAGCGTAAGCTTTAATCGTATGTACGAAAACTACGCATTCAATCAAATGAACTCCTTAAATTATCCCTTTCTCTCTCTTCTTAGGAAAATATATGCTTAAACAAGCATTTATTTTCTTCGGTGGTGCTATTTATAACCCTGTTATTCTTGAATGACGTGTATTTTACGTTCCGGACGCGTATACGCATGCTCGTAATCAGCATTGTTTTCAATCCAATGGGTACCTGTGGTGTTTCATGTACTTAATATGGTATAACTACCCGCAATATTTCTCCTTAATAGATTACCAGGAAACGTCGATTAATATTTCACAACCACTTACGCTTTTGTCGATGGCGTTGATTTCCTGGATCTCTGTGATCCTTGACACGTGTTTTTTTATAATTTATTCACGTGTTTTTTTTTTATTCTCATATACTGCAGTTATTAATTATATATCCGATTTATACCTTAAAAAACATGAAATGAGATAGAAAATGCCAAAAAAGCATCATCTTATTTATATCTCTCTATTTATAAAAAATAAAAATAAGTAATTGTTTATGTAAGCACATACAGGAGAATACCGACAGATGATGAAAGAAATTATGGAGTCTTATCTGTAGAATTCTGTGACATTTACCATGGTGTATATGGCTAAGCGTTGCATGTGGAGTGTAGATTCACCAACGTCATAGACTATAGATTCACGCATCATCCTTATTATTACAGGAATTTACTATGAATGGGTGGTCTTCATGGGACGACTTTTGTATACCACCAATTTTGATTAAATGACTGGCATTTACGGGTGAGAGATCAACTTCACACCAACCGGGGGTATCTTAGAGCTCAGAAACCGATTAAAAATCCTTTTTTTCTTAATCTCCGTCGGGGATCGAACCCACGACCTTTGGTTTGCAAAGCGAACGAAAAAAATATATTAGGCAAAATACAAATGAATATTTCCTGTGAGATATAGGGTCCGCCATCTAACGTTTTTTTTTCAACTAGTGCTTATTTCGTGAATGGTAACACTTAGCTCATGTCTGATTTAAAAGATAATTAGTTTTATTTTTCCGCTAAACAAATATGGTTGTGTATACGCTTAAACAACGCTGGGAAAATATTGCGACATTACTTTGAAAATCATGTTATTGTCCGCCATCTAACTTTTTTTTTCAACTAGTACTTATTTGGTGAATGGTAACGCTTAGCTCATGTTTGATTTGACAAATAATTAGTTTTATTCTTTCCGCTAAATGAATATGGTTGTGTATACGCTTGAACAATGCTGGAAAATATTGCGACATTACTTTGAAAATCAAGCCATTTTTCTTTAAAAATGAGCAAGGAGTGGCCGTTACAGTCAATGGCGATCATTATCGGGCCATTTTTGTTCACAAAAATTAAAGAAGAGGATATTGGCAACATTCGGTTTCAACCGCTACACTCGATGTTTTGCGCCCCATTTTAAAAAAAAAAAGTTTTTTGGCGGACCCTATACTAGTAAATAAACTAATATTCCATGATAAAAATATTTATTTTAAGATTACTTGTGTGTATCTTTGGTATTATGATATTATTTACCTTTGTATCATTATCATGATTAATTTTTGTCTATCCACTGCTGGACGAAGGCTTGACAAAGGTCTGCCAATTTGATAACAATCAAACAAAAATAAATAGACTGTCGGAAAGTAATAATATTAAATACTATGAATAAATGTTGACTGATTGAATAATAAAAAATAAAAATAAATATACTTTGAATATATACTATAGAGACATCTATCATACGATGATAACAATGACATAAATACAAGTTCCAACGCGTATCAGCTCAGGCAAAGAAATAGCCGAGGTGGCTAAGCAGTATGAATACCTGGGCAAATTGGTTCCAAGGTCCGCGGTTCGCATCCCGCTTCTCCCGATATTTTTCTGAATGAATTGACGCGTTTAAAGAATTTGATGTATAGTATGTGTATATTTAATTACTGATAACAATCGATTGTCAAATAATTAACTCGCATTAATTCTAGCGTGGCGCCCGGAAGCTGGCCCAACAATGGCGACGAGACGTCGACCCCGATTCTGCAAAATAATAAGTAATATTTTGCTCGGGTGAGTGTCATTATAGGCGGAAAGTACACCGCCGCCCACAGTTCAATAATTACGGCCAAGGGCAGCTTGATGTTCAAGCGAAACAGGGCAGATTTAATGGGAGCGGCATTACATCGGCTAAATATAATATTAAAATAGACTGTCGGAAAGTAATAATATAAAAAGCTTGGTGAATAAATGTTGACTAATTAAATTTAAAAAAAAAAAGGATATCCAAAAAGAACTCAAGTTGTGGAGTGAGTAGCCACCGTATAGGTTCACTCAATTAACAATGGGCAGGACATATATATCGAAGAGACGACGGTCAATAGGGAAGAAAAATGCTGTAGCGGCGTCTAACAACTGGCAATGGAAGCGTTGTCCGACCCCCTGCAAAATGGAGTGACGACATACGAATAATAACAGGAGTAGCATGGATGCGAAGGGAGGAGGAACGAAAAAAATGAAGACTTTTTGAAAAACCTACATTGAACAGTGGACGGACACAGGCTAATAATGATGATAATGACAGAAGAAAACCAGCAGCCGGATTCGTTGTAACAGTGAGAGTCACTACAATGCTACTGAGACTATCTCCAGAACACATCACATCTAAGATACTGCCTCATATAATTGACCGGCTGTTCATATCAACACCTTTTATTGGGCAACAATCAGGTCAGCAACAATCGATGTTGCCTGATATTGAGCTGAATATATTTTTTACTGATGTGAAGAAAGAACTACAGTCTAGCATTTCCAACGTAATTCATTTTTATGAATAATCACTATGAGAGGATGATGCTTACATGACAACTTTCATATACCATAAATTTTGAACAATATGCTATTTTACAGGTGAGGGTTATGAATCTTACACCAACCATTTGTTTAGGATGGAATTATTTATTGACCTTAGATTGATTACCATTCTTCCAAGGAACATCTGACTTTTGATTTTGTGCGCAATCGCTTTACTTCTAATGCTTTTACTCTAATATCCGTAACATTAATTTCTCTAAATGACAGTTTTTTTTAAAAGTCGTCTTTTTAGGATGTTGCTGCGGCTAATAGTGAAGCCCCTTTGTTTAATAGTTATTATGTTACGACAGTCAAAATATATAAACGGTATCGGAAGCGTATTCTAAATACCGCAGTGCACGGATACAGTTCAATTATTGCGGGTTAAAGAAAGCTTATCGACCCACGCCGCCGCTTAGCGAAGTTAACGACCTTATAATCGCGGCGTTTAACGGCGCGACGTAATACGACAATGGCCGAGACGTCGTTTCAAGTGACATTTTATTTTTAATATGTGAAAAAAAATATCACTTATCCTAAGGATGTAATCCACAGTAGATGGACTTACAAAGAATGTAAGACATTTTTTTAGTGACTTAAAAGGTATATATAAATATATAATATACGAGTATATATTAAGTTTACTTCATCAGAATATTTAATATTATATTAAATTGCAAGACTTGACTGACAAACTTGGAGCATTTATTCCTAAAGGGCAGCTCAAACCAACCATCGACATGCGGTAAGCAGCATGCGTTAACCCATGCAAGTTTTCGTCTCCGTGCAATGTTGCTTAACTTCGTTGATCTAACGAACTTTTCTAGATAAAATGTGCTCTAAATGCAAGACAATAACTAATGCAACAGTACAATTTATATATTTTTTAGTGCAATTACACGTAGGAGAGCACAACTTGTCTAGACCAGTGCGCTCTACGGTGTTCGAGAGCGGCTGGACGCTGCATTCGGGAAACATGTGTTTTGTTTGTGTTTGTAAGTTGGGTAGTTTGCAAGTGTATTTTCATTTGTTTCTTAAAGAGATCCAGATTATATAAAAGTAGTAATACGAATGCCAGAAGAGCATTCCAGAGCTTACCATTGGCATTTAAGAAGAAACTTTGGAAACTGCCAGTTCTAAGCCGACACACATTAAGCGCGTAGGAATGTTTAGCAAGTGTAAGACGAGTTTATCGATAATATTTGATAGTATTTCAAATATGAGTGATAAAATAGTAATGTCTAAATACGTCACATATCTTATTATTCCATGTCAGTTTCGGTGTATAAATACATTATTTTTTGTTTTAGAGCGTTTTATTTTTGTTTTCTTTGTAATATTTTTGCACTGCCTGTCAACATGATGAAACGGGAAGTGCCACTACATACACGTGAAAAAAAACTTCTAGGAATTGTGGGGGTTTGGGGTGAGTTTAAGAGTAAGGGGTGTGGTGGGGTACATTAAAGAGAGTGTAAATGTATCACACATCACAAGACAATATTTTAGGGTAAGAGTTACTCGGGGTAAGTGGCTTGTCATGTCTAGGATTAATTACAATGACAGTCTCTTAGTGCCTACATTTTCAAAGAACACAAAAGAACATTTTTGTTTTTATTGTATGAGTAATTACGAAACGTGCCTATCTTCTTACAAAAACATGAAACATCTTTTATACTTAAAGTAATAATATTATTTCGTTACTCGTATTTACTAGTCATATTGTATTACCTTTATAACAATAAGTACACAAAAATAATCGAGTAAACTATTAAAATAATAATAATCATTATTATATGTTCGCTAACTGAAGCAAATAATCGTCACAAACTGCCGTCATAAATTAATTTAAAAAAAATAACTTTGTCTATGTAAAGTATATTATATGTATATATTTTCCGATGGTATTCCAGGATAAGGTGACGGATCTTGGGGGCTGAAAAAAATGTAGCTATAGCTTATGCTCTCCTGCGGCAATAGAAGTACAATACATATGCCAGCTAGGTCCACATTCGTCTTTTAGTATGTAATGATGCCTTGTCTGCTCTTTCACCTCGTCTTTCTTCACAAACCCAAGCCATCGTACCTCTAGCATTCTACCCAGGCTTTCGTTTTCGAAATCAATTAAACGACTGCATTGGCTTTAAGTGAAATGCAGAAGATACATTAGCAAATAGAAGTATGGAAAAATACAGGCGCTGTATAGTCGACACTTTCTTTTGAAACAAATCCTGATAATTGAACTCCCAAATATTTTTCTACTACAGCCGCAGTTTATGCAAGTTCGCGGACTCTTGCCCTGGAGGCTCCCGGGAACAATGTAAGTTCCCATGTGAACCTCCAGTAATACAGGTGTTTTGGAACAAGTCATACACAATTTGAGATTACGTAAGTGTGAAACATCATTTTGCGGTGTCCATATGCCCCAAATATGGAGCGGTTATGGTAAAATAAAAATAATAAAAAATGGCTGCGAGTTCCAAATATTGTGTAGTTATTAAAAGACGCTGCAGAGTTTCTGATTATGTTAAATCACTATCAATTTCATATTCAAAATGTGTCTTATAGGAAATCCCAAATGAACTGGTATTTCTTGTATAAAGACTTGTATATTATAAACTATGACCAGATCGATAGGTTCTGAAGAACACCACAGATGGAAACTGTGAACTGTGGGGTGAACAGACATTTTGGCGGGACATCATTGTTCATTGGTATTGGGAGGAGACAGCAGTAGTGATTAATGAATATTTGACGACAAAGCCATCTGCTCTGATCTTATGTACTCCTAGTAGTCAAGTGGTTCAATCCATACACATAATGAAAAACTGACTGCATCATTAAGGGATGGAAAAGTTGAAGTAACGCAAAATTATCATTCAAAGTCACTTAAATTATATTGGAATACAAAAGTTGAATTTATTTAATGTAATAGTTTTAATTTTTTATGACAACTTTGCTCAATATATTTCTTATAAAAATTTTCGTATTTCCTGTAATGAGTTAAAAAAATAAATGAAATTGAATTAATAAAAAATTTACACTCGAATAAAGTAGCTCCTGAATTTTCATGGTTGTTTCAAATACATTTTCATGAATGACATTACTCAAAATCATGTTTTAAGAACTATAATTATAATTAAACAACTTTTTTCAATTAAATATAAATCAGAAACATAATGAAAACCCGAAAACATGCCTGAAAACATAAAAAAGCGGAAGATTGGTACGATCTAAGATGATTAGTTTGATATGCGTTCCATATCTGGAAGACATGGTTAGTTGTCATTTCAGTTGATATCTCGGCATCCAGAGGTCTACCTGGGAACATTTATTATTTCCGAGGACCCCCGAGTCAGGAACCCAGGAACTTGGAAGACAAGGTATTTTTGTATCATATCATATTTTAAGTGTTTTATTTTATCGAGAACGAATGATTGGACCTTCACCTCCGTATTTTGGACCACTTAGTCTTAAAAGGTGACTCTATCCAACCAAAACCGTGTAATGAACAAATAAGCAACATGCCAAATTAAGTGAAAGTCCATGTAGAATGTACTCGTACTATTACCGTTTTTAAATATAAAATACACTAATAATAAAAATTACTTTGCCTAACTCTAAATCTTTTGTTACATTTGGAATAAAATATCGAATGATAAAACAACAGATGTACGTTGCTTATTTATTTAAATCATTCCGGAAATGAGACAGAATAAAACAATGCAAAGTTAAATTAATACGTTTCCATGAAGCTTTTACATTTTCAACGAGAGAGTCTGGAATTAATAACTTGATGTAAAAGCTTTCTTTAATTCAAATGCAAAAAATATGTCAATAATATTTCATCTCTTTCGATAATTTTCTGTAAATAATCGCCATTGAAGCGTAGCTTAGGGAGTCTACACTTACTCTCTCAATATTGAGCTAGGCTTACACGGACAGTGAAAATGCATATTTAATAAAAAGTAATAATATATTATTATCATCAATTTATTTAAAGCTTTATGGCCTGTTCAAGCTTTTTTGTATAGCCTTTAGCCATTGGCAAATTTAAAATCAATTTGTGTATATTCTTCATATGAGTTAAACATATATTCTTTTAGATTCTATTGATCGGTAATAGATAGAATTACATGATATCAACTTTGTAGGTGAAAGAGGCTTTTGAAATTAATCCATCGTGCTAACAATATGTTTGAACTTCGGTGTGAAGCCATTTTTAAATGATAACAACAAAATTGTCTTATTACTTTTAATTGCCTCTTCCACTAAGATCAAGTACATTAATATTTTTTAATTTAATATTTGATAAATATCATTTCATACCATTGAAATGAACTACTACGAGTATAATGCATATTCAAGTATCTAGTTTTAGTTAACTTTAGAATATTGGAAATTTTAAACTAAAATGTACAAGTCTCCAGTACGTCAAATCATCCGATTTCTTCATTAGTGTTGATTAAAAATATTATTTTTACTAGAGATGCACTTGTTTTTTTTTTTAATTCACATTAAATTGTCTTTGGTGTATTTCAATGTTTTAATATTTAGATGGTTGACGATTCATTCCATTGATCAAAAATTGATGCATGCAAATTCATAATAATAATATAAGATCCATTGTTTTTGATCTCAGTTGATATCTCTGTGATCTTTGATACATGTCATCTTCTTCTTCTTGTATGTTATTTTTATTTTTTATTCTTAATGTATTGTATATTTATGCATGCTTTATGTTTCTTATTATTTGTACCTTGGAACATCGGTTCTGTGAAATAAATAAATAAATAAGATAATTGTGTGCTGTGAATTTGCGTTGATGATTTAAATATTAAAAAAGTTTAAATATAATCTGTAATAATAAATAAAAAAGCATATTTTTATCGCCTAAAAAAGTTTGATCTGAAAGTGTAATCGGTGCTCGGAGTTGGCTGAAGAGATATAAGTGTTTCAGGCGTTTGTCTCCAAGCCCAGCCGACTGGAAACGGCACAATCTGTTGACGCTTTAGACAAGATTGAAAATGCCACCCCCACAGTTCTGAATTTTACAGGCGCGCCCAACAGGGGGTGTCTGGGCAGGGGAATCAATTTTTCAGGCTACTATCCTGAACAGACAGTGCTCGAGTAGAGCCAGAATCAAATTTTATGATACTATAGTAGATAAGACTAGATAAAAATAAACAAATTTTAGTGCTCAGGCAATTGTATTTATCATCATCATCAGCCTGTGTCCGTCCACTGTTGAACGTAGGTCTCCCGCATCAGTCTCCATCCTCTTTGATCCTCCGCCTTCCGCATCCAGTTCACTCCTGCTATTCTTCTTATATCGTGAGTCCATCTAGTAAGGGGTCGGCCAATGCTACGTTTGCCAGTTCTTAGGCGCCATTCCAATAATTTTCTTCCCCATCGACCGTCGTCTCTTCGACAGATATTTCCTGCCCATTGCCGCTTGAGTGTGCCTATTCGTTCGGAAGCATCCACTGCTTGAGTTCTTTTGCGTATTTCCTCGTTTCGGATTCTATCTGTTAGCGACACTCCGAGCATGGATCTCTCCATAGCACGCTGGGTGATTTTTATTTTATGGCTAAGACTTTCTGTCAGATTCCACGTCTCTGCGCCATAAGTTAATACAGGGATGATGCGTTGGTTAAACGCCTTAATTTTAAGACATTGCGGAATTTTCGCTTTACAAATTTACTTTAATTTTCCAAATGCTGCCCATCCCAGTTGTATATGCCTGTCGTTTGTTCGATTCTCAAAAGAAATCGACAAGCGTAATTGTATTTATTAAATATAATTTTTGATAAAAAAATATAGGTATAGTAATATATAAATGCATGCAAAGTTTAAAAATTCATTTTGGCATATTTACAGCACTTCTGTATATATTTTATTTATTGTGATATATAGTGTAGGCAAAAATACATGATGAATAAGATCTTCTTTTAAAAGTTGGATTTTTGAACTTATTCTCCATATATCTCTTTGAAAAATTATAGAAAAAAATCTCGATTTCGAGCCCTGGGTACAGCAGTTATGTTGAATAGGAACAAATGAATCGGAAAACAAAAGGGGGATATCTGCTGACGCGGTATTTCTTCATGAAAGGCGTCTCGCAACAATACAGAGTAGCTACTGAGTATCATCCGTTCATCCCTTTCTTGTGTATTATTATTTTTCAGGAAGCACCCCCGCGCGAAAGAGACGTGAATTCGAATTGATGAATGTCGCGATCGCGCTTTCAATAAGTATGTAAATCTTTTGAAATTATTGGAAAATACTTCGATTGGCTTATTGATTTTAATTTTTTCATTCTCAAAGAATTAAAATAAATCCCTAAGATTAAGCAGTATTGGAATTTATGAACACGTAAGAACTTTTTTTTTTCTTCTTCCTATATTTGTTCCATATCTGAAAACATTGACACCATAAACAATCGTCAATTATTTCAGTTGATTCCGATTGTATCTTAACACGTTTCTGCACTCAAAGGTTTACCAGGAAATATATATAGCTTTCTAAGACATCCAAGGCAGGAGACCAGTGATATGATAAGGCGGCACTGTCTTATTCGATACATATTTTGGGCAACCTTTAAAATCAGGTGATTGGCTTTACGCTCCCGAGGCCTGAAGAATTTTATTTTACAATTTTCATACAATTGAATGATTCTGTTCCAACAATAAAAATATCACGTACAAAAGTACCAAGTTACAACAAGTAAATCGCGTAAAAAGTACTGGGTGTATAGCAATCAAATGCTCAAGCTAGGGAAAATATATGAAAGAAGAAAAAGGCTTTTAAACAAGCCTTATAAAATTTATATACGAGTGTTATATTAACAATTTGTATTGCTTTTTGGCGTTATTTGATCCCAGAAAGAATGCAATTTTCTTTGTTAAAAATCTCATCAAACTATTTTCAACAAAACCTCGTAATCTCGTAATCTCTTTCAGATTATTTTATCATTATGTAACGAAAATACAGCAATGTTGCTTTTATATTAAAAATACTCTTTGAAAAATATTAATACGAACATTTTATATGCACACTTATATCGAAGAACTGAAACAATGATGTTGTATGCAAGGTTTCAGAAATAACTTTGTATTTAAGTGCCAAGGATTAAGATATCTTGTACGTTATTACTTTGAAATTTGTGCCATAACAGGATTTTTAATTCAATCAAGACATACTATAAAATCATCGTGTAACTTTATGAGCTATTATATTAATCTTATATTAAGTATACAAATCAGGCTTAAGTTCAATGACTTCGAACAACGCATATTATCCTCAAATGAGATCTATTTAACATATTTGGTAGTCTCGTGCGTCAAAAGTATTGATTGACATCAGCATGATATAGCCCTTGCTGACTGGTACCGAAAACCTCGATGTACAATCTTTCGTCTCTTATTTCTGTTTGCATGTCGTACATGTATGTGTCGCCATATTGTCATTTTGGACTAGTTACGTAGATCGCCACTTGCGACCCTGTGCACAGCCCATCACGAGCGCGCTCAGTGGTGTGCTGATGGTGGTGAGATCGTATTGTTGTTGGCCCGGGCTAGAAGTTTGTAAAATTATCGAAATATATATGTGCTTCAGAAAAAGTCTTTGTGTTGTTAATCTGCTCCTCATCCTGCCACTACACGACTGAATAACTACTGATATCCTCCTCTTCCATTTAGGACATCGATTAACTGGATGAAGGATGCAGGATCAGGTTTACAATATAAACACTTGTTTCACATATTATTTGTTTATTGTCACAAACGTCGCCCGCCACAGCGAACGCACAGGACGCGCGCACTGTGACGGGCGCGAGTCAAACTTCAACTGCCCACAGCGCGATTTCACATCTCCACGGTACCAACTGCCAATATGACAGTCCTACCAACCGGCAATAGGCCAACTGTCATAACAAACAAGATGGCGCATGCAAGCGCCGTGCAACATTATATAATTAAAATAAACATTCGATGTAGATGTCAGGCAAGCGGATAAAAATAATAGACAAAAGATCGCTTGTCGAGGCTTTACGGCATCGGCCTTAAGGAGCAAGCTGATATCACTACCTTTTAAAAAGAGGAGGATGTTAGTATATACGCGCGAAAAATGATGAATAATTCCGGAAATTTGTTATGCATCGTTATATGCATCGAATAAAAGTGTATTGATGTATTTGAAATGTTATTTTATTCGACAGTAATAGAGAGAGGAATATTTTTGGGAGTTTAATATTTCATGCAAAATATTATGCGAAACATGAAAAATCCATTATTCCTTCGGTTTTTTATGTACCTTCGGCATCTTCATAATGTGAGGAATCCTCCATACGCACGGTAAAGAGCATACATTTTTTAGTAGACGTTCAACCGTTTCAGCACTTATATTAAAAGCGCTTGTATGAAAATCCCCTTCGGTTTTCTCATAGTAATCAGTCAAAAAAGAGAGTGCGCTCAATGCCTTCGCACAGTGCAGAACTGTAATAAAAAAACATAAAAAATAAAACTGTGATTTTATTATTAAATGATTTGTAAAACAAATATCTTACATTCAATAATTTCACTTTTAGAAAATGTTCAACTTTAAAAAATCTTTATTACTTATAATCATAATGTCATTTTTTGTACTTAGCAATCTAATATCAGCATACTGAACTTTTCCTTTATAAATCAATCAAAGAAAAATAAACAATAGAATATTCAAAACTTAGAGAGTATACGTATACACTCGATATATTATTATAGATAGTAAGATCCTCTCTACTAACAGAAAAAGTGACTTCACGTCACTGGGATCGTTATTTGGACACGTGGTGGACAGATGAGAAGCGGATAAACCACACAAAGACCTTTTCAGAAGCACATTGTGATATATTCAAGTCAAAAGTTGTCAAACTTTCAGTCCGTGGCGGAACATGCATGTTTCAGGCCCCAGACCGATCACACTCACTACTGGTCGCGGTCGGCGCACAACTGATTTCTGGCCATTGGGTGCCCGTGGTCGGTGACACCCAGCGCCGCAAGTGGCGATCTAAATAACTAGCCCTGCCAAAGGTCTGTCAATTAATTACAAAATGGCGACACATGCGTGTACGACGAGCGAACAAAAATAAGAGACGAAAGATCGTATATCAACGTTTTTGGCGCCAGCCTGCAAGGGTAATATCGGGCTGATATCTATAGCTTTTGATGTTATTTCATAATTACATGAGTGTAAGTTGATGTTTTTTAGTTTAGAAAGCCACGATTTTATTTAAGATGGCATGTCGTCAATTTAATCTTGGAATTTTGAATTAAATACAACTCTTATTTAAAAATGGTACGTTTACCTATCTCATGAACCACTAAGTTGACCATAAACCCATTCAACGCCTGGCTCCTAGATAATACTAATTTACTGAAAAACTATAAAAAAAATAGTTTCATAAAAATACAATTTTAAAACTTTGTCTGGATTATATTTCTTTTTTTTTTCTAAATATCAATCATGAAAATTTATTTACAGCAAAACATTTCGTCTCTGTATATGACGTACTTGAAATATATTAAAATCTTGACTATTTGATTCATATTTTTACTATGTTCTTTAAAAAATATGTTTTAATTCCTCATGATAAAAGTATACAAAATTCATATTTTAAAATATCTGTTTTATATTTGATGATAAACAAACTCTCATGAATGCTTATTATATGTTAACACTTCTAAGTATAAATTCAGGATAATATTTTACCCTAAAAATATTTGTAAAATAATAAATTAAATCCGCACGTTAAATATTAAAATATTCAGTATCGCTTATTTCTTTCCAAAAAGAGTTCAAAAAGAGTATTCCACGCCCTGGTGTGCCTTCTGGAATGCTCCCCTGTTTACTTCCATTACTTTCTACAGCATTTCCCCTTTTTAAGTGAACCTTAAAACAAAGAGCTAGCGGAGCGTCTGCCGTAAAAAACGTTGTTACTGAAAAAATAACGTAATGATGCCTAAGTGTGCTTTTTACGAAGCATTCAATAATTAAGCGGTGCGTTTAACTCGGAGGATAATACGATGTTGTAGCTATCTTGAATAGGCATCCGATATCTTAAGTTATTTAAAAAATAACCTTTCGAAAATGTATTTTTTGAGAAAAGATTTTCTAAGAATTTCATTAATTTATAATTTGAATTAACATTATTAAACTTTTCCATTTTTATTCAGAAATCTATTGAATGTCAGATTTATCTTCGTGACATTAGCTTCACATATTTTTTCGTAAAATATTAATACGAGTAATGTGTCTTGGATTCAACGAGTATACTAAATAAATAGTTTTTTTATCTGTAAATAGAAAACTTTCTTAGAGTCTTAAAATGATCATACGATTTCATATAAGTCCCACTTGCAATATATAGATATATTAAACAATCTGTTGCATACAATAATATATAAAATTCAATTAGGTGGTGAAATAGCGCAGTAGATATCGTGAGTGTGTTGAATAATACTGTCAAATTGATTAACCATATTATTTGATAAAGAAAAAACATTTTTTCATTGTTTTTGTTGTAGATTCGCAAGTGTATTCATTATTTGTTGTAATGCCTATATTTTTGTTGATTTATTAAGTAAAATTTTATTTTCAATATAAAATACAGTAATATTAATTACACGTATTAGGTACACTCATAGTTAGAGTAAAGTGGCAAGAAAAACATAGCTTATTGAAATAACCACACGTGTGGAAATTGAAAGCTGAAAAATTACGCAGCATAAAAGAAATTACGTACAAGTTATTAAAGAAAGTACTTTTATATATGTTTAATGTACGAGTATACATAAAATATTATAAAAAAAAATATGAAAAAATGATCAAAATATATTATGTTTTATATGCCTCCATAATTGAATTATATTATAGGAATATATCTCGTATTTCATAGACTCTATACAAAGGAAGGCACTTTGCCTTGTGAATAATAGTTCCCTGCCCAGAACCAGCAGAATCACCATCTAGTACCTTAATCTCTGAAATGCATTCGCAGATTCATTGTTATACTCCAAATAATTTAAGCCTTTGAGAAGGTATAAATAATTGGGTCCTCTGATAATACTAACACAAATAAATGGGTTAACTTCTACTTACTATATGTCCTAAATATTTGTAATAAAAAATGTTCCAAAATATATAAAAATATATAACCAATAGTTTTGTTAATGTTTTGCAGTGATATAAACATTATTTTTTCATTTAATTTGTGGTGTTTTTATCGCAAGATTTATCTTATAAACTATGCTTTTAGAATTAGTAATATTAGACTCTTAAACGTACCGTAGAAAAAATGTTTTAATTGCTATGATTACAAAAAAATACATTTATTTAATAACGTTCATAAACGATTCAGTCTTAGTTACTTGTACTACACTTTAAATTTATTTATAACCGAAGCCGAAATTTTAATTTTTCAATTTACATAGAAACATCAAAGATTTATTGAAAAAGTAATGCAGTATATTTTTATGTCTTGCATGTTCATTTTGACTTTATATTTTTAGTTATCATATGTAAAACAGCAACAAAATATATTTTACATTTAAGAATATTCATAATCTTGAGAGTGACGCATTCCTCAAAACGTAAAGGTAAATGTCCCACGCACTGGAAAATATTAACAACGTACCTCTCAGTTGATTATCATGTCACGTATGGAAGTTATAGTTATATTACATTTCAGTATTCATCAGAACCTCTGAATTAAGTCAGTGGCTGCTAAGCTTATGAGTAGCAACTTATTTGATTAGATTTTATGATAAATATATATTTTCGATATGTCTTACACAGCAATGGACGTGACTGACAATCCTAGATAAAGTGTTAAGTTCTGAAATAAGAAAATCTTGCGGCATCAAAGATGTCTTGTGATGTGTTTCTTCAGTTACTTTTTTGTAATAACTTTGTATTACACGCTTTTTAAATCAAAGCTGTATAATTTATTATCATTTGAACTTTAATATTGGGACATCTGTTCAATGAATAAATAAATAAATAATGTATATCAACACGATTGTAATTCGCATTACAAATGTTTTGTTGGTTTTGCTACTATTTCCTTTCATTTGAGTATTTTTCTCATATCTCTTGAATATCTGGAGTATTAGGTGACAACAATTTGCCCATACACAGTTCTGCCCGCTAATAATATTCACGCCTTAACCCAAGATGTCTCTCCACTCCGATATCGATTCGGACAACTTCCACGTGAAATCAGTCCTTTAATCCCTTATTGCAGCAGCACTTTGTAAGGAGTAATGAAGTGAAACAACGGACATAGTTACCTTCCATTTTGCAGTTATTCAAGAAGCGCAAGCATCCGTATTTGTATAGCAAATGTTCTCCAGAAACCGCAGGAGAGTAAATATTACAGTTGTATTATCTTCAGCTCCTCGGGATTTTACCGTTCAGTAAGTATCCGGTAAATCTTACATGGAAAAATGAGAAGATCTTAGTGGTTGAAACTACTTTATAGCAGAAATTTTTGACGACAATTATAACTAAAAAGCGAATATGAAAAATGATTACATCAATGTTCTATGCATGTTTTTTTAACATTTTCATGCAATTAAGAGTTACTATGGTTATTTGAACTTCTTTGGTTCGTAGAAAAAAAAACCTTAAGCAACTCTGCTTAAAGTTTGTGGTCTACTAACAGGGAGGCACTTTGGTATTATCTTATTTGAAAATTTAATTAAAATATTTCATTACCGACTGTTCTGCTCTTTGCTTCACGTTCCTCCTTCTCCGTCCATAGCTCCACTCTCATAATTAACGTGATATTTCACTGTCCCGAACACTGCTCTGCTCATTTTAAAACATCTCTGTCTTGTTATTTTGTTTCATTAGTACATTAGCGAGAGACGTCAAGAAAATAATGCTCGTTATATTAAAAAAGATGTATCAGTGTCATCCCCATTTAAAATAATTTTAAGCATAAACCATGCAGCGTTTTTTCATTAAAATTATAAAATGCCTCTTATCTTTGTTGACCAGAATTGCTTTGACGTTGCGTAATTACTTTACAGCAATTGAATAAGGGCCCTCACTAAAGAACTGAATAACTTTAAAAAGCATGTACGAGTATGTATACATTTTTTTGTCAAATATTTAGTTATTATATTTTTTTATTATTTTACATAGCATACAAATACAAATGCAATGGTACTTAATTTTTCGACTTAACATTTGCTCGGCTTGGATCTGCAACTCATAGTTATTGCATTATATCAGCAATACAACCGTGTAATATAGTACATTATTAGTAGTTCTTAATAAAAAGTAAGCGGATGCAGGAGGGGTAACCAATTTTGTTGCTTACTATTGGATTCTAAGACGCTCGACACTTAAAGTTTGCATGCGGATTGGAGAGATTGCAAGTGTATATTTATCTGTTTCTTAAAGATATACAGATTGTATGGAAGAGGAAACACTGATACCGGAAGACCATTCCAGAGCTTTTCAGTAGCATTTAGGAAGGAGCTTTGGAGACTACCATTCTATACACAATTATACATAAACTTTGTATGTACCTCAAGTATATCCAACAAGTGTAAAACGAGTCTGTCGGTTGTGGTTAGGTGCAGGAAAAGTTAAGTAATTGAGTTCAGAGGAGCAATGCCCATGGTAATTACGGTAGAAAATAAACGGTAGAGAAGTGAGAAATAATCCTTAAGTAACCCACCATTACGTCTGTTTTCTAAGGATTAGAGATTAAACGCTGAACACCAGAATCACATCCCAATTTCAAGTCAGCACCGCATACTGATTTCTACAGAATACCTAATGTAATATACGGTCTTCTATAAAAAGGAGGCTTGACTCAAACATGACTTTGGTTTTTGTTCTCCTGCGACAACTCACTTCATCATACGGCCAGCACCTTCGTTAGATAATGACGACTTCCGTCTACCACCAATTTTAATTGATAGGCTATGATTGGCATTTTACGTGTGAGGGATCAAATTCACACCAACCGGGTGTGAATTTGATCATTGATTGATATTTTAGAGCTCGGAAATCGATTAAAAATCTTTTTTATCTCCGTCGCGGATCGAACCCACGACCTTTGGCTCAATGGTCAAAGTAAACGCTTTGACCATTGAGCTATACCCGCCGGCGATAAAACTATTGTATTGGTAATATTTTTTAAGAAAACAGAGTAATTAATTCCACCTTCATGCGGATGCACGTGTACATTGTCTTCCTTTCCGATTCCGATTCCTTATAAGTATTATAAATTAAGTTAAATTTCATTGTATATAAAGTAACTTTATAAGTAATTGCAGGAAATACGAAACGTATTGTATGATGCTGATTAAATAAAAGGTTTTTTAAAAAAAATCCAAACATAATCAATTGAAATCTAGATTGTATCACTTTAAGACTCTCGCCATTTGCAAAATTAAGAAACATAAAATTTGCAACACCACAGCATATTTTTTTTTGCTTTTTGTTATGTCGGTAAACATGGCGACACAGTGTGTACCCTTGAACTTATGCACCCTTGCTTTAAGTATTTCGAAGTTATGCATCCCCGGGAGCACATTTCTGTTTGTATTAACAAGAGCAGCCATGTAGAAAATTGAATTCTCAATACACCCCTGGAATTTTCAGAGGCGCAACATTTAAAAAAAAAAGCTTAAAACCAATTCCCTTTGTACATTTTTTTTCATCCTAAAACTTAATTGAACGTTACAAAGACTGTGTTTTTTCAGTAAAGTATTTATAAATTCCCATACAAGTGTAAAGTACAAGTATTAATATTGTGTTTTATATAAATAACTTCTTAGGTTTTCACGGCCAGATTTGATATTGTGGCTTTTGGGTTTAGCCGTGTGTGGCGAACTTTCTTCAAACAATATTACGACCGCCATTGCACGGGTCTTTTTCAGGATTGATAATTTATTTAGTTTTCAGTTGGTTTATTCGCATGCAGGAGAGCACAGCTGGTCAAGATCAGTGCACTCTATGACGCTCAGCCAGGGAGGCTGGATGCTTCATGCGGGAAACGTGTATTGTGTTCGTGTTTGTGTGTTATTTAAGTTCCGAAGAGCAGCGACCGTGGTAATAACGGTAGAAAAGACTAAGCGAACCAATCTTACGCCTGTGTTCCATTGATTGTAGATTAGACGTAAGGGTGTCATTGTTTATCAAACGAATTGCTCTTCTTTGAACTGAGTCAATTAAGTAAAGATGGTATTTCGGGGCTCCAATCCAAAGGTGACTGCCGTATTCAAGGATAGGTCCGATTTGTCCTTTATATAGAAGAAGAAGTTGTTTATCGTTGAAATACCGACGTGATCTATATAATACCCCAAGTTTTTTGGAAGCGAGTCCGGCTTTATAATATATAATGTGAATATGCTAGTTAATGTTATAATATAATCATTATATATATATGCGCCACTGACGTGTATACCCTTCGACGTGATGGCTTTCTGAATGAAATAATCATTTTCTAACCAGAAGGTGTCTCTTCGATTTATGAACGCCCTCATCTCCGATATCATCAACATGATGCGCACATCTCGCCCACTGAGCTATGCTAATTTAATTTTAACATTCAGCGAGAGTTTCCTTATGATGTTATTCAGCAACATCACTATATTTGAAAAACATCACTCAAACATTGAGAACGGAATAACATAACCCGCATGTAAAACACTTTTATGTGTTGTAGCTTAATTGTCGTATTTTATAAATAACTTTCTATTTTTATAACCAGAGACGTGTATATTTTAGATATTTTTTATGCTATCTAATACAAAAGATTCCTCTAAAATAAACTGGAACAAAATAGTCACATACACAAATAATCACGATGTCAGAATTTACAATCTGAATATAGAAATTTCAAGAACAATATTTTGTATGAATAATAAAACTACAACATATTTACACGCTACAATATATGATATTATATCAGTGTATAAGATTATTTTTTTTAAATAAACACATGCAGGAGAAATCCGACAGATAGTGATAGTAAATCTGTCTCATTTGTGGAATTCTATGACGCTTACCAGGGTGCATATGGCTAAGCGCTGTATGTGCAGTGTTGTTCCGCCAACGTCATAGACTACAGCCCGAGATTCACGCATCATCCTTATTATTGTAGGACTTTACTATGAATGCGTGGTCTTCACGGGACGACTTTCGTCTAACATCAATTTTTATTAATAGGCTATGAATGGCATTTTACGGGTGGAAGAGCACATTCACACCAACCGGGGGGATATTTTAGAGCTCAAAAATCGATTAAAAATCTGTTTTTTTTTATCTCCGTCAGGGATCGAACCTACGACCTTTGGCTTGCAAGGCAAACGCTTTGACCATTGAGCAATACCCGCCGGCAAAGATATATTTTATTTGAGGTATTTGATGGAGAACCAAGTATCAAACCTTTTTTTCAAATTTGATTTCAGATTATTATGGGCATATGGAAAAAAAATATTACTACATATATTCAGTAAAATATACTTTTAAATAATCCTTCCCATTTTCAGCGCAAGGACGATTCGAAAACAATGCATCACCATCTGTGGGAGATTGCGATAAATAACTGGAATTGGCAGTTAGTTTTATTTCGTGGCAATAAAAAACTTTTTATTCCGCGTGGGATAATATTTTTAAACTTATTTACTATTAAAAAACACATATTTCTAGAATCTGCTATTTACTGCAAGTATATTGGGGGTTTATTTGAAAAATTTCCTATTGTTCTGATTTCATATTAAATTTTTTACAAATGAATCTTAAAGTGCATAAAAATAAATTTCGAAGAATATTTTATTCACCAAATTAAATAAGTTTCGTGGTAATCTTATGAAACCTTATATTCCGAGATTGTCTTCTTAAAGAATGTTTCAACGGATTCTTCAGTAAAACTCCAGCTAGAATTACGGGATAAAATGAGCGTTTTTCGCAAATATATTTAAAAAAAAAAAATTTAATTAGTAAATACAGATTCTCAGAATTTCATAAACGAATAAGAAAACTTACAATGACGCCTACTTTCGTCAGCTGGAGAATATAAATAGTGTTTATTGATCTTCTTATTGTATTGTAAGAATATGTATGTAATGACATCCTCCGTCTTTAAAAAGACGACAAGTCGCAAATTCATCACGTGGCCGCGTGGAGGAAGGATGCAGGAGCAGATTAACAACACAAAGAACTGGTTTTTGAAGCACAATTCGCACTAATTTCCGATAGAGACTTGACTTCACCGTTCGATCTAAGCATGACGTTAATTCCGTCTCGATCGAACGGGGCTTGACTGACGATTGCCCGAAACACTGTGACAAGCCGCGCCGCCAAGGCAATCGCGGCAAAAAAAAT
This sequence comes from Glossosoma conforme, assembly GCA_022606575.1. Lineage (NCBI taxonomy): Eukaryota > Metazoa > Arthropoda > Insecta > Trichoptera > Glossosomatidae > Glossosoma > Glossosoma conforme. Next base: position 5,579,750 of record JAGTXR010000003.1, on the reverse strand, counting down.
AATTAAGATGACAGTGGCACCAACATGAAATGTAGCAACTGTCAAAACAAATCAAATGGCGTATGCAAACGCCGTGTAATTTTATTTAATTATAACTAACATTATTAGATGTGCATGTCAGGCGAGCGAACAAAAATAAGTGACAAAAGATCGTTTTTCGAGGCTTTTCGGCATCAGCCTTAAAGAGTTTTATCAAACTGATATCAGTGAGTATTTATATTCTTTACATGAAAATTCCAATTAATTGATCCAGCGATTCCCAGTGAACATATCGACATAACATACAAATTTCTGTCACTGTTCGCTGAAGCAATTTTCTTTTTCAGCTGAAATTCGACGATAAATCTCGCTTCTAGCTGGTTTAATGTTACTTTGACCTGTTTATTTTCGTACTCCGAAAGAGAATCAAATTACCTTAATAGGATATACGAGTATCCAGTAAAAAAAACTGCCAATTAAAAATGTAGTAAAAAGAGCTTTTAATCGAGTTTCGTTGTTCCCATACTATTTTATGGATATTTTATGTAGCCCTTAGCACACATACCTTTTTGATACGTAACTCTAATCTTTTCGTCCCTTTTAATTACGTTATACGAGATATACGTTATAGAGAACTGGTTTGAAACGTCTTTGATCATTTTAGTAAGAAGTGTATGTATTTTGCAAATTAGAATGATATAAATAACTTCTTAGGTTTTCACGGCCAGATTTGATATTGTGGCTTTTGGGCTTAGCCGTGTGTGCCGAATTACTTCTTTCCAATATTTCGACCGCCATTGCAGGGGTCTTCTTCAGGGTTGATGACTTAGTGATGAGTTCATGTCTGGAGGAAGTTTTAGCCGTCTGCCTAACGTACCTCCACGAGCGTCATGTCGGAGAATCGTGTACGGTGGGTATGTTCTATGAAGCGTACCTCCACGAACGGCATGTTGGACTGTGGTTGTCCTATAGCTAAAGAAATTTTTAAATAAAAAATACATTACGCCTTATAAATAACATGTGATCGCTAGTCTAATAAACACAAACTTAAAGTAGGCATTAAGCTTATTTATCGTTACTTACATCACATATTAAGATAAAATGGTCCAGAATTCGGGAGAGTCGGACTAATCTACCGATTTCCTTAATAAATCTGAATAACAAATCATCAAAAAGTATGCCTTGGATACAGCTACCCCCTTTTCAAGTACTCTGACTTATATTTTTGAGGTTGTCGGGAACTACCAATTGGACCTTCAGGTGCAAATAATACATTTTTTTATTTTTTTTCCTTCAATGACATTAAAAAATATATGACATTTTAATTCGTTATCGAAGTACTAAAGTAAGTGTGACGATGTAAATGTATTGACACATTTAGTGTCAATGACCTCACACTCAGAACAAGTTTCGGATACATATGCAAATAGTTAGACACAAATAACACGGCAAATTGTCAAAAAATCAAACGTCCAACATTTCGTATCCGTCCACACCAGTTCTGAATCTGAAGAAATATTACAATAAATATGTCAATACATTCACTCAAGTTGGTTACAACCACTGTTCACTGCGATTCTTTCGTCTTACACGTATCCAGGATTGAACGATGGTCCTTTCAGACCACACTTCAAATATGTCCACAAAGAGGAATGGATAATAGCAGCTGATATAACTGAGTTGCGGCTATTTGTATTGACCATATGTTCCAGGAATTGCACGAACATGAGAAGAAGAATCATGGTCACTGCTTTTCTGAACATGCCCAATTGATCCCACCTGCGCCTAAAATAGTGTGATGTAAATAAGGAATTCGCTTAAATAACTTCTTAGTTTTTCACGGCCAGATTTGATATTTTGGCTTTTGGGTTTAGCCGTGTGTGGCGAATTTCTTCTCTCCGATATTTCGACCACCACAATATCATGAATAAACCAACTCAAAACTAAATAAATCATCAATCCTGAAGAAGATCCCTGCAATGACGGTCGAAATATTGGTTGAAGGAAGTTCGGCACACACGGCTCAAGCCCAAAAGCCAAAATAAGGAATTCGTTGCTTAAATAAGAAAAACAACAAATAATAAGAAATTGTGTTCTTTTATGATTGATTTCATGTATTTGAAAAATTCTTTTTTTCTGATTCCGAAAGAACAAAAGAGTCTTTGTTTGTTAAGGCTTTTGTTCGTCAATACTCTTCTAGAATGACACAACACTGTTCCATATATTTACACAATGAGACAACTTTCCTTTAGACAATCCAGTAAATAGAGACTTCGAACAAGATAAATTTTCCCTCAGCGAAAGGGTACGAAGATAAACCATCAATCTTAATCCGGACGGTCCTTTTCCGCGAATTAGATTGGGCCTCTCCCTCTCTCGCGCAGATCGCTGATCGGGCGGAGCGAGAGGGAGCGCTTAATTAATTACGTGCGGGGCAGCGACAAACAAGGCACCTTAATTCACAAAGGAGACCCATTCGTTTTGAATTCCTTGGCAAAGCCGACAAACGCTTTAGTATATAAACTTTGCTTTCATAATTTGTTTGGACTTACAAAGATTTTGCAAAGAAAAATGCGCGTAATGAGGTTATGAATAAGTTACAATCACGAATAATTTAAATTACAATTTTGCCGGCAGGTATAGCTCAGTGGTCAAAGCGTTTGCTTTGAAAGCCAGGGATCGTAGGTTCGATCCCCGACGGAGAATAAAAAAACAAAAAAAACAAAAAAAACGATTTCCGATCTCTGAAACACCCCCGGTTGGTGTGAATTTGATCCTTCATCCGTAAAATGCCAATCATAGCCTATTATTCAAAATTGGTGGGAGACGAAAGTCGTAAGTTCCTGTAATAATAAAAGATGATGCGTGAATCTCGGGCTAGTCTATGACGTTGGTGGATCAACACTCCACATGCAGTGCTTATTTACATGCACCATGGTAAGCGTCATAGAATTCCATAAATAAGACTTCAGAATTACTCTTACCATCTGTCGGTATTCTCCTGTATGTGCTTACATAAAAAAACGGATTTCCTTAAGCAAAAATGTAGTCACCTTGATTATGTACTTTTTTATATAATAAAAATAAGATTTTAGTAGTAAAAAAAACGTCGAAACGATCAAATCAAAAGTATGATATGCATGCTAAAAACTGTAAATTAGAATCTTAATTCACCAAGTTTTCAAAAACAGCCACTAAATCAATTGATGTATATTATAATTTTAAATTGATTTTAATTAATAATTAGCAAATTAAAAATGTATAGTTTTGATTCACAATTTATTTTTGATGATTACATGTTTCGGCCTCCTTGGAGACCATCTGTAATCATTAAAAATAAATTGTGAGTCAAAACAATTTATTTTTAATTTGTTAATTTTTAAATAATACTAATTTAAAATTATAATTACGCAGTTATTAGTAGTAGTTAAGTATTGTCAGTTGATAACCTAAATGTATTTGTTTGATTGGCAGAAATCAGCTCACATAAGAACGTTTAGAAAATAATATTACCCTAACATCTGATATTTAGTTTATGAAACGTATGCCTTCAATCGGTTCACTAAGACTTTTTATAGCGGCACTTTGATTTGATCAATTACAGCTGCGATTTCCTGATACTCGTATGGTGCATGGAGATAAAACGACGTTTCCAAGACGGGAATCGAGCTCCTTCTGCAGACCACACCTTGCGACGCCAAGATTTCGAAAACACTCTACCGTCTCAACAGTTCAACCCGCACTGGTGAGTGATTTACTAAAGAATGGGCTGAAAGTTCTCTTTGATCTCTTCTTTATGTAATATTCCTTAGTTACATCAATTCTCTATATACATAGACATTTTACACGTATTATATTATATGCTTGCTTATGTAATATTATATTTAAAGCTTATTTGTTCATTACTCTTTCGATGTTCCATATTACAAATTTAATACGTATCATTTTATTTGTTTAAAAGCATTCAAATATATTGTATTAACTTGAAGCCTGTTTCATAAATAAATATAAAAATAATTTCATTTGGAATAGTGAATTAATCGAATTTCCTCTATTCATTTACGAGTGTTGCCACGCCACAAGTTTTTCCCGAAATCGCCGAAAGAGGTCGGCGCCAGTACATAAATAATGTGTTGGGGCGCTTAATCACTCCGGATTCCCTTGGAACAAAACACAATTCAGCCACTGCTTGTGATTGAAACCATTAGTTCCCATTCATGGCTCGGAGCCAGCAAACCCAATTATGCGGAGTTTTGCGGAAACTAGACTGCACATTGCGAAGTCATTCTTTCAGAGTACAATTAAATGTACACTATATATAGAAGTAAACACAAACAAGGATTTTTCTATTTATTTATTGGGTGTGTAATTGACAGTTTATTTATTTTCCTTAAATGACATTACAAAATAGGTAACATTTCAATGCGTCATTAAATAGATACAACCATAAGTGTGGCGATGTAAATTTATTGACACATTTAGTGTCAATGACCTCACACTCAGAACTAACATGTCATAAGTATATCATGATTGACATACAAATAACAAGGCATTATTGTCACAAATTAAAAAGTCCAATATTTTGCATCTATCAACGCCAGCGCTGAATCTGAAGTAATATTACACCAAATATGTCAATATTTTCACTTAACCTGGTTTCAACCACTGTTCACTGCGATTCTTTCGTCTTACACGTATCCAGGGTTGAACGATGGTCTTTTCAGGCCACACTTCAGGCTCCATGATTGACTCTAGCGAAGTCGCGATGACCCCGACTTTGAAAGAAGTTGACTTCTCTGCAAGTCATCAGCTGTTGTATCCGGGTGTTTCTTCGAATATATCGATACTAATGAATAGTTGTAAAGAAGAATAAATACAAATTTGCGAAACGGGCTTCACGTTTTTTCTTCTCATATCTGCAACATATTGTCGTCAAAATTGCCACCACTTAGTTCTATTATTTGCCATAATATACTAAAGTTGTATTATACTTTCAACGTCAATTTTAAAATATTGAAATTATTGATATAAATTATTATCTGTGTATAAAATAATATTTTATCATCATCATCATCATCAACCTGTATCCGTCCACTGTTGAAAATAAGCCTACCGCATTAGTCTCCATCCTCTTCGATCCTCTGCCTTCCGCATCCAGGCCGCTCCTGCTATTCTTCTTATGTCGTGAGATATTTATACAAAACTTAATTATTTGTTTTTAGCATACTGTTACTTTTTGTATTTTAAATGACAAATAGCTCGCTAATGTTATGTACAAACTGACTGCTAAAATATTATATTGAATTACACAACTAACGTCTTAAATAATGTTGTTGTATTTTCTAATATACGTACACTTTATAACATGTAATATCAATAATACATATTTATCTAAAAAATTATAATAGTATCTCGACTCAATGAGTTAATGTAAGGAGACCAATGATAATTACGTTGGGCGAAGTACTAGACATGGTGTACGGATCTGGGTTTAAATAACGCATCTGGCATATTGCCGATAATTGATAAAAAAATAGTCACAAAAGATGGTGTTCCATATTTGGAATTTATTGTTTAAATGCACCAATCGGAACTAACGTTTCATAACGTGCATTATCATCATTTATTGAATTGGGAAATTAAGCAAATTGCAAAATGATATTATGTTACATGGCACTTGATGAGAGAATCTATTTATCTCCTCGTTCATCCGAGATATTACGAATCCCTCTGAAGCCTTGAAATACCCCTCACACTTATCCATCTAATATGCCTAAGTAAATGTATGCCCCTCCGCCAGATAGTATGAAAGTAAAATTGAAATTTTCTACTCGAATTGCTGATGCCTTATTCATTTTATAATAATTTCACGGTTCCCTGGATTCGAATTTTTCGAACGAAGAAATAATAAACGACCTCTTTTTGAATTTACTTTAATTATCCTTCGTAAGAAATGAAAGTCTTCGTCGGCTGGTTGTTTTTAAAATATTATCAAATTTAAAATTTGTTCAAAACACAAAGAAAATGTTTTATTAAGATTATATGTAAAAATAAGAAAATATTTTACGTATAATAATCTTCTGGCAACTTATTATTATGTCAATATTTAAATTCAACTAACGCCCAGTAAATATTTAAAAAAAATGTCATTTATAAATACATAATAAAAAGGCCAATAAAAGTAATAAATTAACAGTAGTGAAATAAAAATTGGTAGTAAAAATAAAAAAATGACATTAAATAATTAATTAATGTATATAAATAATAGGCTAGGTTGGGTGAAGAAAGGATAGGTTTCCATTTAATGTGCTAATTATTCATTCATTTCACATTAATAACTGACAGTATTGAGTATATTACTGAAATTTTAATTTTATGACTGACCAGATTCGTACTGACACAATGAATAATGCCAATTTATTTAATATACTGCCATTTTATTTGATTAACTGACAATTTATTTTATTTAATGTCAAAACCTTCAATTAGTAACTGAAAATAAATATATAACATTAAGGTTATCAACTGACAATACTTGGTGAAAACTGCATAATTATAATTTTAGAATTAATTTTCATTACAAAATTAATAAATTAAAAATATTTAGTTTTGATTCACAATTTATTTTACCGATTACATGTTTCGGCCTTCCTAAAGACCAGGAAGGCCGAAAGAGGATTATTGAAGATGGTCTTCAGGAAGGCCGAAACATGTAATCGTTAAAATAAATTGTGAATCAAAACTAAATATTTTAATTTATTAATTTTGTAATTAAAATTAAATCTAAAATTATAAATAAATATATGCCAATTATTATGTTATTGAATAATATTTAATTGCTATTTATTAAATATTCCAAAAATATGTTTGTAGTAAATATACAAATTTTTGTAAATACATATGTACATAAAATATATACAATATACGAGTATGTACTTATTACTTCTGCAGAACAAAACATTAATACTGTAAAATGGGATATTGCATCTATTGCCTTATAACTTCTATGTTCCAGATAGGTACACCCGTGCTCGTAGCCATCCTTTGTTTTTGATCCCAGTCGATGCTTGTGGAGCTTCAAGCACTCAATTTGGTACAACGGCAATGTCGCTCCTAAATGGCCTACCAGCACACCTCGATCCTTTTCTTACATCCTTTTCCACTTTTTTCGGTGGTATTGTACTCCTTGATCTCTGTGATCTTTGACACGTGTCATCTTCTTATTCTTTTGTGTTATTTTTATTTTTTATTATCTTCTCTATTTATTGTATATTTATGTATACTCTATGTTTCTAAATATTTGTACAAAAATTGGAATTTCGATTCTGTAAATAAATAAATAACCAAAAATATTTTGTCGTGTTTTTGATGACAGTGAATTATATCATCAATAATCTTGAATTTTTATTCTTATTGCCCCGAAGAGGACCTAGCCCCTGGACATGACCAAGGGTGGAATATATGGAGGTCCCTTAACAGACTTCGGACCGGAGTATGCAAGACGAGGACACAAATGAGGGCCTGGCAGTTTTACAGCGGACCGACTGAATGTGACTGCGGCGTGGAGCAGACCCTGTCACACCTTCTGGAGTGTGCGCTGTGCCCGAGTGGCTGCACCCAGGAAGACCTGATGATGGCCAGAAGTAACGCCATCGACGTCTCCCACTTCTGGGCAGACAGGATCTGACCCTGTTGTTTCCGACACGATTATATATATAACATCAATAATCTTGAATTTTTATTCAGTATCTGGCAACATTGATTAAATTAATCTAGTACAGGGTATAAGAATTCGAATTTTTTAAATCCTCCCCGTTGGCGCTCTGTTCCTAAAATAGCAGGGTGGTTTTCCGATGCCTGCACTCATAATATATCATATTTAATGAGACGAGTTATTTTTTATTGCATTATTAACCTACTGGCTGCATTGTCGGGTGCTCCATTGTTTCCCAGAGCCGTCTCAGAAATTTCGCGGGAGTTTCCCGTACATTAGTCGGCATTCGTCACTGAACACAAAGGTTGAGGCATTACCCTAACGTTCCAGGTATTCCGTTCTTTTGTCAGTCTTACGAAGTGACCTTTTGCACAGAGTGCTTTCTCAACTGCATGAACCGAAGGTTAATTAGCCACTGTTGTACAGTTCCACCTTTAGGACATACGCTAAAAATAAATAAAAAATAATTCTTAATAGGGCGCCAGAAAACCATACTAATAATATCAAACAAACTAAAATAATAAACATACTCTGAATATATACTATAGAGGCATCTATCGTCATATGATGACAACAATGGTATAAATACAAGTTCTAACGCGTGTCAGCTCAGGCAGAGAAATAGGCGAGAGGGCTAAGCGGTATGTACCTGGGCAAAGATTGGTTCCAAGGCCCGCGGTTCGCATCCCGCTTCTGCCGATATTCTTCTGAATGAATTGATGCGTATAAACAATTTGATGTATTGTATGTGTATATTTAATTACTGCCATTTTTAATAGTTTATTTCATTGTTCTTAACTCAATATATGCTTTGTATTAAAGCTGTCATACCTGATCTGTTTGTTTTACTTAAACACATGCAGGAGAATACCCACAGATGGTGTTAGAGAAGTAAAAATCGCATCTGTGAAATCTATGACGCTCACTATTTAACGTATAACTAAGCGCTGCAAGAGTGTTGATCTGACAAACTCATAGACTACAGCCCGAAATTCATGAATGATATTAATTTGATTCCTCACCCACAAAATACCAGTCATAGCTTCTTCATTATAATTGGTGGTGTATTTTTTTTCCCGTGAACACCACCCATTGCCGGACTTTAGTCTAATGGCGTTGGCAGACAATACACTACTTACATTATCGTATCCATAGATGAGATTTTTCCATCACCGTCTGTCGGTATTTTTTGTATGTGCCTACACAAATGCTCCTAAATGGACTACCAGCACACCTCGATCCTTTTATTGCATCCTTTTTTTCTCTTGTCGATGATATTGTTCTCTTAGATCTCTGTTATCTTTGACACGTGTCTTCTTCTTCTTCGTTTATGTTTTTTTGTTGTTGTATGAATTGTATGTTGTATAGTATATGTTTCTTTTTCTTTATTATTCTATGTACCTTGGAACTGCGGTTCTGTTAAATAAATAAATAAGTACAGTAATTATCGGCGAATGAGGAGTGGTCGTTGTTAGCAACGAGCCTACTCAAGTATTTAATAATAATATAATTGGTGATGCATGGTAACACCAATTCACAGCTACGTGACAGAGAAACCACATTTTCAGCTGAAGCTATTTTTCATGAAAAAAATCTACACGTTCGCGTACGAGCCCCCTGAGACTGCCCTGTCTCTACCATGAATGTAACTAGTGGCTATAAAGCTCGCGCTGGCCAGTCACGCTAAGCTTAAAAGTTCATTGTAACAATTTAAAAAAAGCTCCATTGTTGTAGGTCGTAACGGCGGAGGAATTAATTTTAAAATATGGCGCTCGCAACGTGTTTTACACAAGGAGAATAAATTAAAACTTATTATTACCTTTATGTCGTAAAATACAACATTTATGGATGCGAGTGCTTAATGTTTGACAACGTATTAAAAATGAAACGTTAATTTAGTAGCGGATAAAAATGTATTTCTAAGCACGCTTTGCACCACATTTTCAACAAAAAATATTGTAAATTTGATTAATGAAATTGCTATGCCTCGCCTTGTGATTTAATGGCATATCTTGTAACTATATTCACATATTATTTTGATATTTCTTCTTCTCGTTCAAATGTTACTGTTCCTTATTTTATTTTATGTTATTTTATTATTTTATTTTATTAACGGCCTAGGCCAATACATACAACGTTTCGCAAATAAATTACCAGAGTACCACGTTATCAAGAGTTATTTCGTTCCATACTTACTAGTACTTGTTAATATTGACTTAATGTTAATGTTTATTTCCAAATTTTATATTTCATTATCTCTATATTTTATAACGGTGATTCTCTTCTTCCAAAATCCGTCCGCAATTTTCGCACACATTCTGCAACATTACCATGATTTTCAAAGTAATGTCGCAATATTTCCCAGCGTTGTTCAAGCGTATACACAACCATATTTGTTCAGCGGAAAGATAAAACTAATTATCTGTCAAATCAGATATGAGCTAAGTGTTACCATTCACGAAGCTAGTTGAAAAAAAAAAATGTTAGATGGCGGAATATGATTTTCAAAGTAATGTCGCAATATTTCTCAGCGTTGTTCAAGCGTATACACAACCATATTCGTTCAGCGGAAGGATAAAACTAATTATCTGTCAAATCAGACATGAGCTAAGTGTTACCATTCACGAAATAAGCACTAGTTGAAAAAAAACGTTAGATGGCGGACCCGTTATTAAATTCAAATAAAATATGCATGTTTTTATACAAAAATTATAAGAATTGATTACTTATTGTAGAATCACAAAGTGTAAGCGATCTCAAAGTTCTAAACCATTGACAAATGAGTAATATAATTATTTATTGTGCACTGCGATTATGTACGAGCTTTCGATAAGATTTTTTTTTTATCTAAACCGGTGGAAACCTTAGGATGACACCACTATGTATACACTTTTATTTACACTTATAAAGGCCAATATAAGTAAGTTGTCATAAATATTGTAGATGTATTGTTTACACTTTTAGCTTAGACGTCAAAATATACTTCAGATATAAAATATACGAGCATATTGATGCACAACTCTGTACAAAAAAATGATAAACAACTTTGTTATAATATAGATGACGTTGTATTTGTTTGCAATTAAAGGATTGAAAAAACGCTTAAGTAAATGCGAAACTTCGGATTCATTTCTGTAATTAAGAGTTGCTTAAAGTTATATATCTTAAAAAAGATAAGATACGTTATTATATTTATTATAAGTTTTATATTTTCGTTTGGAAAAGAAAACTAAATTCGATTCCAAATAACGTAAATAATTCATTATTACATTTCCTTATCATGGCAGTACATAAAATCAACAGGTTGTATTCGTATTCATTTACCAACCATTTATTCCAATTATTCTGACTTAATGCTCCGTTATAAGTGCCGAGCATTTTCATATTTATTTTTTCTACGCCATCCATCTTCCAATTACTAAAGGGACCATTGTTTTCTCAACATATTTCCTGATATTCGTGTACGTAAGAGGAAATGAAAATATTTATTTAACATGAATGAAAACAGCTCTCTAGTTACATAATATTTATTATAGGTATGGTGGCACAAAAGTAACAGCAAAAATATGACGTCCGTAGATTATTTTGTATTTAATTGTATTTGCTATTGCTATTTTTCTTCCACTGTATGGGCACCCACATCAACTTTCCGAATGGCATGATTCTCAACTATTAAAAACATGCACTGTTATACAAAGTCTATCTTCTGTATAGGTGAATTTGCGGTGACTATATCTGGAACACATGGTGACCACGAATTGCCGTCAATCAGTTCTGTCAATTGTCAGTGTCCATGCCTTGTCCCAAGACATACTTGTGCCATGAAGTCCTATATATAGTAGTACCTTGACACACGAGTTTAATTCGTTCCACAACCTTGCCCGTATTTCAAATTACTCGTATCTCAAAGCAAATTTCCCCATTGAAATTAATAGCAAGCACAACTTATCAAAGATGCTTTGACAGCGAGTGCACACTAATAACTAATTATCTGATCGTCGCCGGGGAATTCACGCGTGACGCACGGTTCGTGTGCAAACGCCCGACCCGCTAAGCCGATTGCTCGTATTTCAAATTTTGATTGTAATTCAAAGCAAAAAATCGCTCGCTCGATGACTCGTATCTCAAAAACACTCGTATCTCAAAAACACTCGTATCTCAGGGCACTCGTATGTCAAGGTACCACTATGTATGCTAACATATATGCTTCCCGAAGATCTCCGTGGCAAGAGCCCGGGGAATTGAAAAGACGTTAGCAGAAGCAGGCGGTTACCCATTCAATTTTGGACGGCGAAATATGCATAAATTCACTTATTTATCAAGAACAGCGCTCACAATGTGTTAATTATTTTGGTTACTTACTCGCATACATATAAATCATACGTTTTTATTTATTTGACTACTTCAAATGTTTTATATGCACTCCGATAATGATATCTAAATACTTATCTACCGCCGTCTATTGACAGAGAATGTTATTTTCCAGATAATAAAATTAAGGTGATCGATTCTCTTTTGAGATAAGATTAAGAATCAAGCTATCTCATGATTTAAATCTGAAGGTGAGACATATAAAAATAATTTACTACGAATAAACATTTATTTAGGTTTTAATTAATAGTGAAATGGCATGTGATATACGAAATTGCATTTTTTATTAAGCGATTAAATTAAAAATAATCTACATACAATAATCAAACGTAATTTACTTTATTGAAAAATGACTTGTAATTATTGCATTCTATGGATCAATGTATTGTGTGTTATTGTTTTACCTATAGCAGGTAAGTACTGGATTTAATTTTTAAAATTCAGAGTTGATTTTTTCAATGTTTTTTTTTATTTGTAGTAATCTAGGTATTATTCGATTTTTATGACGTATCTTATATGTAAGCACCACCCGATTGAAGTATGACCGTATCGAAATATCCTTACCATGGAGAATTCTCTAAAGAAAGGTTTATAAACCTATGTCACATGGAAATAATAACAATAAGCTTTTTATTCCAGCAGGATTGGGTGGGTTGTGCAATACCCAATCTGCCATATTTTTAGATACATATATATTCTTATCACTTAGTGAAATGATGTAAGCAAAGATGAGATTTAAACAAATCCCTAAAGAAATGATATCAATTCAAGGAATATGTCAAAATTAGAATGCTATAGGTGATTTTCCTTAAAGTAACCTAACCTAACTCAAACCACAGATTTGTAATGCTTATAACATCATTCGTGAATTGGTCGTCTGATTTACGGATTAGGTTAGGTTCGTTTAAATAATTTACAATATTTAGGGAAATCTACCGAAGAAATTTGAACATTTTACGTCCTTAGGGAATTTATAAAATCTCAGCTTTCATAAATTCCCTACGACATACATATTCGGACACAATTGTTTAATGCGTAGTCATACCGAATAAACGTATTTAATAATTTGACTTGTTTGATATGTAGGATAAGGCCATTTAAAAATCTCTAAGCTTCGTACTAGCAGCTATACTCCTATAACCCCATAAATAATAACGACGAAGTAAACTTTTCGATACATAAAATGAATATCATGTCTCCCGCGTGTTTAGCAAAATTAATAAAACTGAATGATTAAAGTTTTATTTTACTACTTTAAGTAAAATTACTATTAAATGCAAAACTTAGATTAACATATTTGTCATTTGTATCTTAAAATAGCTGTGATACTGCCAGTTACTTTAATTAAAGATTAAACAAAAATCAATTATAATAGGCATTTAACAAATTTATAATAAAGGAAATAAATTCCAATATTGATCAAATATGTCAGTCAACTCTCCTAGTGTTTCAAAAATTATAAGATTGGCCCCAAGCTCCCAAAATCTGCACAATTTGTTTCAATGGAATGATTCAACTAAAACATACACGCCATAGAAGGGACTGTTATATGAAAAACAGCTGTATAGTTTTGCTATGTTTTAATGTTTGATAATGTGAATTTTAACTGTTAATAGATGGACAAAAACGCGTCGTAGGTGGATCTGATGCTACAGCTGGTACTGCTCCCTACCAAGTATCTCTGCAAAATCTTGCCGGCTTCCACGTGTGTGGAGGCGCTTTGGTCTCCAGCTCGGCTATTATTTCAGCAGCCCACTGCTTCATAGGGTAATCTTACCTCTTTTTACCCTTTTTTCGTATCAGCTCCAAAATCAGAACATAAGTTTTTAAAATAATTAAAATACATAACTTATTCAGAAGCAAATATTCTAATACACAAGTTATTATACGAGTATACTGAAAATAAGAAAAAAATCAATAAACATAAGGGGTCGTGATCTCAAATTTTGCTTAGTGTTTGTAAGTTTTATGTAAAATCATAAAATAATATAAGATGAGTCCACATTTTTACGTTTTCAGCTATTAATAATTCACAAATCATCACGAGAATTTCTATGAGTACTCTGTATGGGAATGATTGTTTTACACTATTTAGTCCGCCTTAAAAAATCTTTACTATTTTATACTTTTTAGAGTTATAAGTATAATAAAATTCAAATGATAATAATGCATAAGAATACTTCAAATTTAAACTCGATGGGTAAAGGGGAGGGTCTGATGATGAGCCTTGCAAAGGTAGTCAACATAACAGAGAAAAAAAATATAAGAATGCAATGTCATCAACATCAAGTCAATGTGAAAAATTTCAGCTAGGTAATATGATGAAGTGTGTTAATTTTCACAAAATTCCACTAAACCAGACAGATAAGAAAGTGAAAAGATAAAAATATACTAAACAAAAAAAGGAATTCAAGTGAAAAATTTAACAAGGTAATTGGTTTAAGCAAAATTATTATAAATAGTATCTGGTGTAAGATTTGATTGTTTTTAGGGTTCAGCCATCATACGTTCACGCAATTGTTGGTACAGTCAACCTGAACTCATCAGAAGGTTATAAATACAATGTGTCTACAATAATACTACATGAAAAATATGACGCAGATATAAAAGAAAATGATATATCGATCGTTATAACAACTAAGGACATTGTTTATAACAAGGTTATCAAACCGATTAAATTCACAAATAAATATGTTGATGTTGATGATAGTCTCAAATTCACTGGTTTCGGTTCTATAAGTGTAAGTATTTTATCTAATATTTGCTTTATAAGAAAGAAATTAATGATTATAGCTGTAACTTTACTCATCCACAGCGGTTATGAATTTAAGGTAAGCAAGTAAAATGATTTTTGAGCCTCATATTAGAGGCTCAATTTAAAAAATATTTTATTCTTCTGTTGTAATGTTCAAAATTATCTGAATATATATTACTGATAAAGATATCTATTGGATTTGAGCTGAAAACTATATGAACCAACTGAAAAAATTATATGGATTTTTAAATATTTATTAGAATATTCTTTTATTATTTCAATATTGTAATCTACTGTTATAGATCATTGACTATATTACAATATTATAAGTAATTAAATATACACATACTATAATGCAACAAATTCTTTCTACGCATTGATTCGTTCAGAAAAATATCGGCAGAGGCGGGATGAGAACCAGCGAACCTTGGAACCTACATTTGTTCAAGTTCATTACCCTTGACCGCTCGACCATCAAATGCCCGAATTGCTGTACGGAATAAGTTGCATTTCTACAATTGTTTATTATATTACGATAGATATCTCTATAGTGTTGGTTCCAAGGTTCGCTGGTTAGCATCCCGCCTCTGCCGATATTTTTCTGAACGAATTGATGCGTATAAAGAATTTGTTGCATTATAGTATGTGTATATTTAATTACTTATAACTGTTAATTTGTTTATTGGAAAATATATTACTACCTATATAAAAAGTTGATAAAAAAAACACTTCTAAATCCACCAAAACACACCGTTGTGTAAAAAGTTTAAAACTCAACGTATAATCCTACAATATTATTTCATTTAAAAGCAATTTATGCATTATGACATCTGTTATTTATTGTAAAAATACATATTTAATCCAGCAGTATAATTTACAGCTGCATAAAGCTAGTATGATAATATAATGCTAATGTTATTAAAAGTAACTGAAAATTATAATACAAAAGTAATACAAGAAATAACCTGAATTTGTTAAAGCTATTCATATTAAAGGTTTAAATTTTCATTCAAATTGAACATTGATTAGGTATTAGACCTAAAAATCACTTTTATTCCAAATGGCATTTTAAAATTGTAACATCATAAGTGGATTAATTTTTATGTTTTAGAGTTCCGGGGAACAAAATGCAAATTTGCAAGTTATTACATTGAACGTTCTTGAACACTCTACGTGCAGATACGCCTACAGGAAAATAAGATCACTCTTTGACAGCCAGCTATGTACCTTCAACTCTATAGGAGAAGGAACATGTCACGTATGTAGATAATTAAAAATATACATTATATTAATCCAAACACACTACTGTTTGAAGACTATTGAGCGTGATACATATATCTCGGTATATACAGGTAGTTCACTGAGAACAGCAGAAGGAGCTCGCTTAATGCCTTAGGAACGCTGGAGCATCTTTCAATTCCATGTACAAAATCTGGGACTCCCAGGTTTACTCGATTAAAACCTATAGAGTGCCTATATTACCGCCATCTATCTATGCTGTCGTAAATCCTGGAATTTCATAAAAAATTAATGCAGTCATATAATGAAGAATTTTAGGGACGCGTAGTTAGAATTTCCATCTTACTATACATAGAATGTACCCGGCAGAGCTGCGGAAGGCAAAGCTGACATTGTATGAAGCGATAACCATAGCAGAATGATGAGATGAGGAAGTGGATACGGCAGTCTTATATCTTACAGTTGGTCTAGTGGGGAACGTAGATTTCTGTAAATATGCTGTAAAAGATCATAAAATATAGCTGACATTTTAAAACACTAAAGTGAACTTATACATTATATGTAAGCAGAGTTTTGGGAGGCAGACCTCACATGATATGCAGCTGATACAACATTGTGGTTGAAATTTGTGACAATCATATGCTAAAGAGAGATATGGAATGACGAAGATTATTGTTACATAAATTATTGTTTTTAATTTTAGGGTGATTCTGGTGGTCCACTTGTTTTAGATGGCTTTTTGGTTGGTATCGCGTCGTTTGGCATTCCTTGTGCTGTTGGATATCCCGATGTATTCACGAGAACAGCCAATTTTCTACTATGGATTAAAACACATGCACCAGACGTAAAATGTGTAGGATATAATGGATCTGAAAGTAATAAAAAAAAATTTTTTACAAGTGCACATTTAATACTTGGATTATTACATGTTTTCATGATAAAATAAAATTACAACAAACCATCAATAATAATTATTATTTACAATGTATTTGATGCCCTTATAGCTTTTTGTTTAAGTGAAATAATGAGAGATAATACTCGTGGGGTGAAAGGTAAGATTTGTGATCTAATTATTTTATTTTTATTTTATTTTATTTTATTAACGGGCTAGGCCAATACATACGGTTTTAAAGTAGAAAATACAATAAATAAAATGGTAATACAAAACAAATATTTTAGCTAAGACAATACATTTTGACAAAACATGAACATGAGTAAATAAACAGATCTCGCGCATTAGTAGAGGGACTGAGAAATGCCGGAAGGTCCTGCCCGAAAAAGTCCAAGTCACTAGGAGTTTACAACTCTACATATTCTTAACATAGGAGAATAGAAACCGTAGTTGGTTTTGGATGTCCTTACATGTAGCAGGTTACTGCCTCTAGTGAACCGGGAGGGAGCATTGAACGTAATTTCCTGCAATAATGTCGAGTCATCGATTATGGAGTTCATAATTTTAAAAAATGAACAGCAAGTCAGTCACTGTTCTATTATACTAATATGTATTCAGTTTTAATACTAGAACTAAAACAACTATTTTCTTTCCACCCTTTTTATTAACCTTTTAGGAAACTTATTATTCTGCCATATCCGTTCCCAAGCTGAATCATATGGTTGCCACAAATATCCGCCATCATGTATTTTTCCATGATTATCACCTGATCTCAAAACATGAGCTCTGCATTCTATAACTTCGAATATATTAGACGCATAGTTACAAAATGATTTTCAAGATGACAAGAAATTGAAAGAATGTATTAATACCGTTCTTTGAATATTATGGAAGGTACCACCTTTTAAGGCTGACAAAAAGAACTCCTGCCAACATAGTCCGGAAACTGGTAATAAAAGAATGTTAAGCAACAGGCAATACTTTAAGAATTTTGTTTTTTAATTATTAACGCACATATGAGAACACCGACAGATGGTAATGAAGAAATCACATCCGTGGAGTCTATGACGCCTGCCATTTTATTCATGTAAGAATTAATTAATGTAAGAATTAAGCCAAAGTTTATAGAGCTTCGTTAGAGCAACTAAATCAATATATTCAACCTATGGTCAGCGGACCAGCAGTGTTTTTTAATAATGGATTGTTAGTCCATGGAAATGTTTGCAGTCCAAAAAAGGATTTATAAATATAACAACTATGGAAATTAATTAATATTTATTATAGTTTCATTTCGATAGGTTCATGTTATCTAGTACGTCAAATTAAATATGGGTAACACTTGGTCGTAAAATATGAAAAATTGGATGGAGCTTTCATAGAAAAATTCTTGGTATCAGAACCTGGAATACAATCAGTATATATTAGCCCAGGTGATTAACCTAACCATTAGTTATACAGTACAATATCTGTCTCACTTAACCTGTCTAACTTGGTCAGGCTTACTATTAATGCTGTAAGGTCTGTGCGCAAGCTCCATACTATAATAGTTAACAAATTTGTTATTTCACCAAGTGAACGGAACCACATCAAGCAACTACCATAACATTTATCATTTAACAAATATTTTGACAGGTTTCGCAAAAAATATTAGGTTATTTCGCCGCTTTTGTATTGCAAGGTGTCTAATTTTTAAATTAGGTATAGTCGAAAAAAGGTTGCAATACTATGGCCTCTTTGATATCTAAAAAATCTTCCAACACAGCCTTAGGTAATGATTTTATCTAATCTCCATTAAATATTTTGTTTTGAAATTTATAAAAATATATTTTCAAGTAATCCATAATACTATTTAAATAGGATTGTAATATTATAAATATAATTCAAAATTGGATAATAGATATGTAATTTTTTCATTACCTAGTATGATTTTAATTTTTAATTTAATTTAATAAAAAATATAAAAATTCAAAATAGTAAGTTTTGACTACATTTTTTGGAGGGCTGGGAATCAATTTAATCGTACTTAAGAGGACTTGACATGAAATTAATTACGATTTAATTAGAGAGCATATCAATAGTTTTGAAAAAAAATAGCTATTGAGTCTATATTTTGTTCAGGAAATCCGATAATAAGCAACGCTACCTTTTGGTACTGGACAATACTGTTTTTTTTAATATATATTGTAAATTTTATAAAACTTGATACGTTACAGTTGATAAAGCGTCACTCATCACATTTATTGACTTTTATAATTATTAATGATGGTAACCATAATGATACCTAGTATGGTTTCACATTTTGTAGCCTGGTAGCATTTTGTTAAATTCTCGCGCGTTGTCATCACTTCGATTGTTTTCAAAACACTTTTTTATAGCTTAGCTTGGTTGAGCCTAGTCAAAAATATCAATATAAGTAAATGATGTTTGTGCAATACGTTTTATCTAATCATCGTGATGATATATTGAACATCTTACATGACATTGGCGTGTATAATAACTTTTCGATAAATGTAGAGTAAGTTGACGTATTTTTTATTATAACATAATATATGTATATACAAGTGACTTTGTTTGTTAATTTTTTAAATGTGATGAGTGACGCTTCATCAACTGTAACGTATCAAGTTTTATAAAATTTACAATAAATATTTAAAAAAACAGTATTGTCCAGTACCAAAAGGTAGCGTTGCTTATTATCGGATTTCCAGGACAAAATACAGACTCCTTAGCCAAATTTCGTAAAAAATATTGATGTGCTCTATAATTACTAATTAATTTCATGTCACGTCCCCCTAAATCTGATAGAATTGATTGCCAGCCCTCCAAAAAATGTAGTTAAAAGGTTTACTTGGCAATAAATATATATTACACTTATAATACACACATTTCAGCAAGATTTTGAAACATGCTTAAATATACACATTCTTTAAAAATGTTTTCGAAAAAATATTCATTCATTAATATTTATACATATTCCTAAACATTTTCGCGGCCTCATATTTGGGAAACACTGGTAAAGAGTACTATTTTTTTTGGTTTGAAATTTTTTTCTTATATTTTTATTGAAAATTTTCAGTTTTTTGAAGCTGTTTGAGGCCGATCCTAATCTTGGTGATGCAGTATTGTGCAATCCCAAGCACACATTGTCAAAGTGTGATGCTGACTTGGTGGAAGCCCAAAAGTACTTAATCACCGAGGGTCAGTCTCCGACTTCACAGAGCAACAGCCATCTGACAGTAAAGCACAATATCCGAGCACGCTTCTTCGGCCTACCTGTCTGCCCTGAACTGCACAGAATAAGGATTCCTCAGAACAAAGACTTGGGATGCTTTCTAAAAGTTTCTGGTGAGTTGCTTTTTTCTTTTGCTTAACCTTCAATGTTTCTAAAGCAAATATAAATCACACTCAATATCAGATAGTTTTTATTTCAATAAACATGCATTATATGGAGTTAAATATCAAACTTAATACCTGTACCTAGGTATTTTTCTAGTTTACGGCCAGTGTGCCATTGCTAATTGCTAACACTATATGTTAGACCCTAAGACAGGGTATTTTTAGTTCTTGGAATCAATTTTTTGACTGCTAATGTACATTGCATATATTTTCTAATACTCAAATACATAACTAGTCACCTTTTGGTTTTGACTGGCATCCAATTTAGTTAATTTTCAATATAACGAGGGTAGATATAGGGTGAAAAATCCATGTAAAGCTGATGACGGCTATAAATGTCATTTGCAGTGTTAGGTATTATGTTTGAATCTCTGTTGCTTAAATTAACCACTTCATGCTCGGGTTTATTTTTCGCGAAAATGGTGAAAACCAATCGTTTTTTTTATTGCATTTTTGTAGTCTACTTTTTTGTATATGCGTAAACATCGAACATATGCGAGAGCGGCAAAAACGTAAAGTGAGAGCTCGTACCGGTGCGAGCACGAGCGTAACGACGTTGACAATATTCCCGCACTGGTACGAGTGCGGGCATGAAGTGGTTAATCCTATTTTGATGGCAAATTCATTTATTGTTAGAGATTTTTGTCCTAAATTTGTAATTGTAAGTATTAATTTTCAATACTGGAAACAATAATGTGATACAGCTGATAGATTGATAGTTGCCATTTCATTATTTTTTACTTAATTTATGTTTTTAATTTGTAGGGACGGCTATTAGATTGACACAATCAAAAATGCTGGAATATAAAAGAAGTTACAAATGTCTGAAATGCCATCACATACAGTTGGTTGAAGGCAAGTATGAGTACCGATATGTCATCAAGGCCCCAAATTCATGCAGTAATCCTGACATACGATGTAAAAGCACCATGATGTCTCCTATTAACACAGTCACAAGAGAAAACTGTAAAGACTATCAGGAAATGAAGATACAGGTATAATGTTTAACCTTCTCCAACCTTCTGCCAAACTCAATGGTAAAGCGTTTGCATACCTTAAAAAATGGATTTTAATCGATTTCTGAGCTCTAAAATACCCTGGTTGGTGTGAATTTGATCCATCACCCGTAAAATGTCAGTCATAGCCTATCAATTAAAATTGGTGGTAGACGAAAGTCGTCCCGTGAAGACCACCCATTCATAGTAGATTCCTGTAATAATAAAGGATGTTATAGGAATTCCACAGATGAGACTTGAAAAAAAAATTACTATCACCATCTGTCGGTATTCTCCTGTATGTGTTTACATAAAAAAAAAAAAAAAACCATGCATACCTTTAGAACTCACTGCTACAAGGGAATCTCTAGCAGAGACAATAAATATATCCATTAAAAGGGTTTCTAGATGGGTTGACCTCAACCTTGGCAAGTTTAACGTTTCCAATAAAGCCTATTTTGCATCCAAAAAAATTAGCACACTGTACAAACTTAGCCTGTTAGTCTTATATTTTACAAACATACTACACTGTAAGGATTCATTTAATTTGTACTTACAAGCATAAAATATAATGTGGGCTTGCATTTTTTATAATACCAGTAATGAAAAAGTAAATTTTGCTTGAAATTTGACATAAGGTCCATCAAAATAGGATCAATGTCTTATGAGAAAAAGAAAAATGATCTAGTGAGAAACCGGTGTTTTAATATTGTATAGTCATTGGTCAATAGTAGATTAATCCAAGGCTTAAATTATTTTTCAGGAGCAAGTAAATAAGTTAACAGTAGGAGGAATACCAGGATCTATTTGGGTGACTCTAGAAGATGATCTGGTTGACTCCTGTAAGCCTGGAGATGATGTTAGCATTTGGTAATACATTTTTTTCTTGTTTGATCATCTCTAATCTCTGAGAGTCAGATATTCTTGTCTGAGTTGATGTTATCATTTAGTAATACGAGGGCTTACTGTAAGATAAGAAATCCATGAACTTGTAATTGCAAGGAATAATTGAAAATAAGATCCGGAAATATTGAGATGTCGCTTAGTTCTGTACCTTCTAATCTCATGACTAGGACCTGTTGAATGACGTTCATTCTTGCTTTGCTTGTGGCATTTACAATGGATGTGATTTATTTGTTGTTATTGGCTTCCAATGAGTTGCAAATATACATGATTTGTTTTTTGTGTTTATACTGAATTCTTCCAATAACCTATAATTTAACCCATTCACTGCAAATCTATACATGTTTTTCCCTCGAATGACCAGATTTATACTGTTGTCTAACTAAAAATTATTTCTTCTGTCTATTTAACCCATTCACTGCGTATGACATCTATAACAGTTATGGAATTTGTAGCCTCATATTACAGATTTATTCTACTGTTGTAATTTTAAAAATTAACTTACCATATAACTGAATATAAAATATATTTGATTCCAGTCAAAACTATAACTAATATCTGATATTTTTTCAATTTTTCCGGTACAAAATATATAGTCAATATAATTGGCCCAAAAATCGATTATAAAAATCCACCAAAAAGGCATTCAAAAGATAAATATAAATTCAGAGCAATATATTATAAATAAAGTGACATCAGCAAGATGTATCCCTTGCCGACTGGTACCGAAAACCTCGATATACAATCTTTCGTCTCTTATTTTCTGTTCGCTTGCCCGCTCACGGGTGTCTTAATTACAGACACCGCCACGGGCGATTCGTTACGGTCATTCCACCTGGTCGAAAGCTTGTAAAGTTTTAACGTAAATATATGTCAATGTGCTTCTGACAAAGTCTGTGTTATCAATCTGCTCCTAATCCTGCCATCACGTGACGGAGTAACACCTTTTTAAGAGAGAGGAGGATGTTAAAAGGTTATTGCAAACAAAAATTAAGAGTTAAACAGTATAAATATCCAGAACATTTAAAAATCCTAGTCTATATGAATGGTAAATATATTTTTTTGCATAACAATTATTTTGACATGTTTTCAGTGGGACGATCTTGAGGCGATGGAATCCGATTTCGGTGAATAAGAAGTGCGATGTGGAATTGGTATTTAAAGCCAATCACATTGAAATATGCAATGCTCAGAAAGCCATTGCTGTTTCATATGCTCCCGATGTAAGAAAAGACTTCAACGAGTTCTGGACAGAGTTTGAGAAACGTCCCATGAAAGGAAGAGATCAAATATTAGCTTCAATATGCCCACAGGTAAAATATAAAATTAATCTATTTTTAAAATATATTTGTTTTATGTTAATTAGTCTTCCAGGTTATGTTTTTTTTCTCATTTTACTTGTTATTTTATTTTATTATTATACCTATATTTACGTCCTTATTTCAATCCTTATTTAAGCGTAATTATTTTAAAACTAATTTTCGTAATATATGAACACATTAAACTGCTATAGTTTTTAAATACCATATAAAATAGAATACTTTTTTGTTGTTGATAAAAGCATCCTATAATTATATATTTGCCGGCGGTTATAGCTCAATGGTCAAAGCGTTTACTTTGCAAGCCAAAGGTTGTGGGTTCGATCCCCGACGGAGATGAAAAAAAAATGGATTTTTAATCAATTTCTGAGCTCGAAAAAATACCCCTGTTGGTGTGAATTTGATCTCTCACCTGTAAAATGACAGTCATAGTCTATTAATTAAAATTGGTGGTAGACGAAAGTCGTCCCGTAAAGACCACCCATTCATAGTAAATTCCTGTAATAATAAGGATGATGCGTGAATCTCGGGCTGTAGTCTATTACGTTGGCGGATCAACACTTCACATGCAGCACTTAGCCATATGCAGTATGGTAAGCGTCATAGAATTCCACAGATGAGACTTTAGAATCACTATCACCATCTGTCGGTATTCTCCTGTATGTGTTTACTTAAAAAAAATATGTTCTTGTTTTTATGTTTGTTTTTTATTTTTACATGATATTTTTCTTACTAAATTTATTACTTTCCTGTTGATTTCAACTTTTGCAAGTCTATATGTTTTTCTTAGTAAATAAATAAATATTAATATAACAGGTCTATGGATTGTACATGGTGAAGATCGCCCTAACATTGACGGTTATAACAGGCTCTGGCCATAACCTCGAAGATGACTTTGCAGTGAAGAAGGATATGTCGATAGCCGAAGAGAAGAACAGCAGATCGGTGAGAGGGCAATGCCACTTGCTCCTAGTGGGTGACCCTGGCACCGGGAAGTCACAGTTGCTGAAAGCTGGAGCCATGATTACAGCCAGGTCGGTACTGACCTCTGGATCTGGTAGTACAAAAGCTGGACTCACCTGTACAGCATTGAGAGTAAGCATATTGAGTATTAAAATGTTTAATAATCATTTGAATGTGACGTCTTTGAGAGCAGTGAATAGGTTAAGTGTTAATTTATTGATTACATGGTATTAAGATACCTTTTACAATTTAAATTAAAAATAATTAATTAAAAGTAAAAAAAAAAAGTGTTAAAAGGCAAAATTTAAATTCAAAATCAAAACAATAGAATGTGTTAACACAAGGATTATTAAAATAAAACACCGTAGTAAAGTAAAGTAATGATGATCTGTATTGATTTTCGTTTTAAGTTTCAAGTAGGGAAAAATAATTCATTTGTAAAGCACTATATTTACATAAGTATTTGAATAATATGGGTTATAAATAGTATTTTGATTAACTCGTTGACTGCCAAAACCCCGATTGGGGTTCTTCGGCTACTCAAACAAAGCGTCAGGGTTGTCGATTGCGTACATTTTATATCGAGTAGTCTTGCGTTGGCGTTAGCATGCAATGGTTGTGTGCAGTGATGGCAGTCGATGAATTAATATTGCTTCTATATTATTTTGCATTTAAAAAACATCAAAAACAGTTCAATATGTCTCTAAATGATTTTTAATACTTAGTACCTAATTTTTTGACCTATGCATTTTTTTTTGTCAATTTCAGTTAAGATTATTATTTAAAAAGATTGTTATATATTTCTAGTGAACAAATATGTTAAAGGTTACTTACAATTTTCGACAGGAATGCAAAAATACATCATAGTAGTAACATATTAAATAAACAAAATATCAAACAAATAAGTTTGAAACCCACATTTGTAAAAAATAAATGTTTTCAAAATCAATGATTTAAATTACATATTAAATAAAAATCTTGGGAAATTTCTAAAATTCTACAAGATTTGATATGAAATAATTATATTTTATTTACTAAAATAACTGCAAACCTAACTTTCATCTGTAGAACGTAATCCGAGAAATGTTAAACATTTGTCTATGGGTCCTTGATTATAAGTTAGTCGAACCGTCGAAGTCGAAGACTACCTGTACACTCAAATATGGTTTTAAGTGTTTTTCGCAAACAAAATATTATCATTTGTATTAGGACAACAACCGGTGTTTTATTTATAAATACAGTATAGTCATTGCTAAAATAATGTGCTGCTTTAAATAATACAAATTGTGTTGTTGTGGTTTCCAGGAAGATGGAGAATGGCAACTGGAGGCTGGTGCCCTGGTGTTGGCTGATGGAGGAGCTTGCTGTATAGATGAACTCGCTCAGATGAGAGAACACGACAGAGCTGCCATACACGAAGCTATGGAACAACAGACTATATCTGTGGCTAAAGTGAGTTGATTAACATATTGTCTGCTAAGGAATTTTTCACGATTCTGATCAATATAACTTTTTTTACTTAATAATTTTATATTATTATACTAAAAATCTATTTATATTTACTCTATTATGATACAAAATTCCTCGTATCATTACAAATATGGCAAGTAATTCATGGAGAAGATATCTGGAGGCAAGTGAACAACCTAGAAGATACCTTGTAGTTGGCAGTTAACATTTTATTATAATATGTATTTTTTTCTTTGATACTTAAGACACATCTTTCATTTATATCCATGATTTCTTTTTACAAATATATGTAATTACTGCAATTGATAGGTAACTTATTTCTCACCTGTTACACTGTCTTGCCTTAGTATAATAATTAAAATTAGGTAAATATCAAGAAAAGTGTTTGATATTCATTGTTCGAACATTCTATTACGACTGTCTCTAGTAAGGAGATATTGTAGTGTCTCCTTACCTGACCTATAAAATAGAAATATTATGATTCATTGATAAATACAGTGGTACCTTGACATACAAGTGCCCCAACATACTAGTTTTTTGAGATACGAGCCGTCGAGCGAGTGATTTTTTGCTTTGAAATACGAGCAAACGGCTTAGCAGGTCGGCCAGTTGTATACAAACCGCGCGTCATGCTTTCCCGCGTGAGTCTCCCGGCCACTGTCAGAGATCATTTATCAGTGTGCTCTCGCTGTCAAAGCATCTTTGATAAGATGTGCTCGCAATTAATTTCAATGGGGATATTTGTTTTGAGATAATTTAAGTTATTTGAAATATAGGCAAGGTTACGGAACGAATAAAACTCGTATGTTGAGGTTTCACTGTATAATGCTTTGCTTAATGATACTTGTATAGATATATAGTACATTATATATCTAATAGTATCAAGCACTAGAGAATTTAAATAAGCTTTTGGTTTTGAATAAAATAAAAAGAATTGGGATCAAAAAAATATAAAAACAGTTGTATCAAAACAAATCTGACAAAATAACATAAGAATTAAACCATTTACCTTAGAATTTTGGCCATAAATGATTTTATTCTACCAATATTGAATAATTTATAAACATAAAAATATATAAATGTATTTTAAAAGTCCACCAAAAACAATTTAATTTATTCTGTTCTCTGACAGATACATTATAAAATTTAACCATTCAGAAAAATATAATAAAAATTGTCCTTTATTGAAAAATAATTCTAATGTTTAAAAAATCATGTTACAGCATATAATATAGATTTTTATTTTTAATTCCAGGCTGGGATAATTTGTAAATTGAACACCAGGTGTTCTGTTATTGCTGCTTGCAATCCTAAAGGCCATTACGATACCGAGCAGGCCCTAAGTGTGAATGTATCTTTAGGAACTCCATTACTTAGTAGGTAAATGATTTTCATTTTGACAATATATATAACATAATTACACCTATGTCCTTTTTTTATGCGACATTTTTACTAATTTTCACTTTAATGTTTATTTTTGATGGCAGTGTTACTTTTTTGTCCAATTTTCTCATTGCTTGGTACTTTTAAAAGCAATATTTTGGATGTTGGAACCAATTGAGTTATATGAAAGTTTAGTTTTGTTTTACTTGCGACTTTCTGGAACAAATGTATTGCATAAAAAAAAGATGGGGTATACAATTAAAAACAGCGATGAGTTACCTAAGTTACCTTCTTATGTACTTAATGTTGTCAATAGCTTATTTTCCTCCTGACCTAAACATTCAAAACTAGTTTTTTGCCGTTATATATTTTAAAACATGTTGATAAGTTTATTTCTAAATTATAGAAGGTAATTTTTCAAATATTATTTTTACTTAACCCTTTGGTTACTAAGCGTCGAATATTCGACGATCGATTCTTGTGAAAAAAAGACCAAGCGTCTAATATTGGACGCTCATCTAAACTCAAGTTGACAGTAATAAAGATTTATTATTTTCATCATATATGACCTCAAAATCAAAATATGAGTTTGGATATTTTATTTATTGATGTTTATATTTATTTATTGGCAAATATAATTATAATTGATTAAATTTTTATTGGCTTAATCTGAAGTATGAAGTCTTTGGAATGAACATTATTTTTATACTACTAGATTGTATATTTTATATACTGATTCATTCTCTCCGCTGTGGCTAAAGTATTCGTTTTTATAAAGGGACCATTGAAGA
The DNA here is from genome assembly GCA_022606575.1 of Glossosoma conforme. Taxonomy (NCBI): domain Eukaryota; kingdom Metazoa; phylum Arthropoda; class Insecta; order Trichoptera; family Glossosomatidae; genus Glossosoma; species Glossosoma conforme. Next base: position 5,551,580 of record JAGTXR010000003.1, on the reverse strand, counting down.
TTAATATTGGCATAATATATATTTTTTTGATAAAAATCTACAACATTCCTTCCTATTGAACATTTATTTATAAAATTAATCAGAGAAAAAATCCATGGAATTTGAACTTAAGACATTATATGTGTGATGTATTCCCCCCCCCATCTTGTTAAATCATTCACTATACTGACTACTTAGTCATTTAACATATGTCTTATATTTTTTGTGTTATACAGGTATACAGGTATGTCTTATATTTTTTGCTTTCTGTCTGCATTACAGATTTGACTTGATTTTCATACTTTTGGATAAACAAAACTATGAATGGGACAAATTGGTATCAGATTATATACTCTTTGGCAAAACATCTGATTCCCCAGATTTCAAGACATGGTCACTGGAAAAATTACAGGTATGCGATACGGACTTCAAATATTATTTTCATAAATTTATTTCTTTCACTTTAAAAAATGTATACCTACATCAACTGATGACAATAACACATTGTGTGTTTAAATTTCGTTAGATCACTAAAGGTCAGCAACTTTGGATGTGGCTCAAATTGAAATAGGTTTGTGCCTTAATACATTGTTTGCGGGGGTTTTTACTAATCCACCCCGTAAAGCGGGCAATTTTGTCAGATTCGCGCGCCAAATTACGTTTCACGTAAAACAGCTATAACTTCTGAACTATTGATCATATTTAAATAAAAAATTGAGTACTTTACCTTAAATGAAATTTTCTATTATTATGCGGTCACAAATATTTATATTTTTGGATAAAAAATTATAATATTCAAGGTTAAATATAAAACATTGGAAAAAACTGCACTTTTGTCGTATTGTCGATTTAGTCATTTTATGCATGGTGAACATAATATATATTTTGTAAAATACAAAACAATAAACACTAATATTGTTTCAAAGTATGATATCGTTGGAAACAGTTCCCTTTATGTAATGGTACAGCACAGAATTTACACATATACCGGGTTTCGCTACGCACTTTGTGGACCGTCCTTACGGACTTGTCCCATAAGAATAATAAGTCCCAAAATTTCTTCATGTCTTGTATTGTAATGTCTTTCCATTTGAGAGATTTCTTGTATATTTTAAATTTGTGCATATTTTGATAATAATATCTGTTTGATTCTTGTACAAGGAATGTAAAAAAATCCTCTCCTATGAATAAATTTGTTGCTTCCGTTACACTATTCGGAGCATTATCGGTATTTATACCTGGGCGACCTAAAAACTCTTCCAGTACTGGTGTATTATCTGCCGATGACCATTCTTCTTCATATTCATCTGAGTCTGAATCCGAACTGCTTTCAATTGTTCGACGGAAAAAAGTTTGGGGACGCGCTGTAACTTCATCATCACTAAATTCAAATTCATCATCTGTATGTTTCTCAACATCACTATCACAAGAATAATTTGATAAATTATCAGCACACAATTCTCCGTCACTCTCATCACTAACGTAGTCCATTGTTATTAGGTATTTTTTTATAAAAAAAATATGTAAGAAATAACTTTAAACACAACAGCGATCGATTACGAATATATCATACAATGATAGGTATTTTATACGAAATTCTTAAAGCGGAATGTAGACAGAAACGAAAATGGAGAACGTCCTGAACGAACAGTATCGCTATAACACTGAAGAAATGTAAAGACAAAAACGAAATGTTTATCTTACAGCTTTCAAGTGAATGTTTTATGACCACAGTCGGCCACCCGACCCTAATTCCACGAATTGCCAGGTTTAGGTACCTTATTGGTTTAGGTACCTTATATGAGATATTACACGTCTCAAAGGAGCTGGCGCCTAATTTTTAGTTCACAGAGTAACCAAGAATCACACGTTTCTCGTAATATGTTGTTACTCTTAAGTGTCAACGCGTTTAGGCGTCTCCCGCGCTCTACCAACAGTATACAAATACAAAAAACGTTTTTAAGCGTCTCCCGCTCTCTACCAACAGTATGGAAAAGACGCCTTTAAGCGTCTCCCGCAAACAATGTGTAAAAATAACCTAAATTACTTTTTTTCAATTTGCTATCCTCGCCAATTGAGAAAATGTTCTTATGACATTATAGCGAGGCATTGACTCGTACCTGTATTATATTTCGAGTTTTATTTTATGTTTTATGTAAACGCATACAGTAGAATATTGACAGATGGTGATAGTAATGCTCAAGTGTGGATTCTATAACGCTTACCATGTTAAATAAGGTTAAGTGCTGCATGTGGAGTGTTGATTCGCCAATATCATACACTACAGTCCGACACTCACGCATCATCCTTATTACAAGAATTTACTATGAATGGGCGGCTACACGGGACGTCTTTCGTCTACCACCAGTTTTAATAAATAGGCTATGACTGGCATTTTGTGGGTGAGGGATCAATTTCATACTAACCAGGGTATTTTAAAGCTCAGAAACCGATTGTTTTTTTTTTAATCTCTGTCGAAGATCGAAACCACCACCTTCGGCTTGCCAAGCAAACGCTTTGACCATTGAGCTGTACCCGCCGGCAAAACGTGCATTACAAACTATAATTTTGTAACACAAAACTTAAAAAAAAATATTACATAATAAACATTTGCAAATATAATTAACCTGTTCATCGTAAGTGTTGACACATACTTAGATATACACATAGACAAAAGAAAACAATCTACATTCCAATTACAGCATCATTGAAAAAAATATATAATAACTATAAACAGTTCATAATTACAGAGGCAATAATTAAAACTACAACATATAGGGTTAATTGAAAATATATAACCATATTTATTTGCAGCCAACAATTTACTGATACATAATTATATATTTCAGAATAAATGTTTTGTTTACTATTCATTGATGTTTAAAATTTTTTTGCACTTAAAACATCTAAAACACTGCACTTAAAATAATCATACTAAATCATCATCATCATCATCAGTCTGTATCTGTCCACTGTTGAATGTAAGCCTCCCGCATGAGTCTCCATCTTCTTCAATCCTCTGCTTTCCGCATCCAGGTCACTCCCGCTATTCTCATTATGTCTTCAGTCTATCTTGCAGGGGGTCGGCCAATGCTTTGTTTGCCAGTTCTTGGGTGTCACTTCAATACTTTTCCTCCCCATCGACTGTCGTCTCTTCGACAGATATGACCTGCCCATTGCCACTTGAGTGTGCCTATTCGTTGGGTAAATGTCTTAAAACTAAGGCGTTTAACCAATACATCCTCCCTGTATTAACTTATGTGGCATGGACGTGGAATCTAACAGCAAATCTTACCCATAAAATAAAAAATAATATCACATAGTTAATGAAATTATTATTGTAGTTGAGCAGATTTACCATATATTAGGCATTTAATAAAGTTAATGTTTTTTTCTTCTAGCTTTATATGTCACTTATTGGACCATACGACGTGCAGATGACTCGGACAGCCACTAATATTCTCCGAGCTTATTATGTGAAGCAAAGAAAAGCTGAGCACCGAGATCCCTCACGCACCACAGTGAGGATGTTAGACAGCTTAGTTAGGTAAGATGTAAATAATTTATTTTTTGGTGAACATAAATCCTGACTGAAACTCTGTAAACTCGACCCGCAATAGTCTTGACACATTCTGGCATACGTGTCTTTGAAAGGTTAGAAATGCTGGAGCATCTTAACTCTATACGCATCTAAGTTACAGTTAAGTACAGCCTAAACATTTCCTGTATTACTACTTTTATTTTATACAGCTACGAATACTGGCATCTTAACAGAAACTGATCCAATTGTTTAATGAACTTCTAGAACATGTGTCTTCCAATAATATTTGGGGTAGCGATGGTTTACCTTTACATTATAGATTTCTGTTCAACAGTCAGTAAATAAAGAGGTAAAGGTAGGTCTTTCGTTGTTGGGGTTGGGATCGTTTCGAAAATAATTGTTCTTTAAACACTGGAGGTGAATAAATTTAAGATTATTAACTGACAATACTTGATGTAACTGCATCATAATAATTTTTAGTTTAAAATTAAAAATATTTAGTACTTATTTCACATTTATTTGTAAGTGATTGTACATGTTTCAGACTCCATCGAGTCCATACTGAGTAATGGCTTAACTTTAAACTGACAGTTGATTATATAGGTGGACTTAAACTAGATTTCACTTTTCTTCAGACCTTGGTTCTTGCCATTCTGAAAATTGGTCAGGAACTATTAATCATTCTTTTTGTTTGAAACATAAATTGTAAATATGGTACTCTTTAAATAACTTCTTAGGTTTTCACGGCAAGATTTGATATTGTGGCTTTTGGGTTTAGCCGTGGGTATGCTCCTTAGAACATACTCATCATGACGCTCGTGGATGTACGCATCTTGAAACATACCCACCATACACGATTCTCCGACATGACGCTCGTGAAAGTACGTGAGGCTGACAGTTATATCTACCTCTAGACACCAACTAATCACTAAGTCATCAACCCTGAAGAAGACCCCTGCAATGGCGGTCGAAATCTTGGAAATTAGTAATTCGCCACACATGACTAAACCCAAAAGTCAGAATACCACGGTACTCTTTATAATATTTAGTATTTTATTCATTATGATCTATGCTCAAAATATAAATAAACAAATTATGATCATTTCAATTTCAGATTATCCCAAGCTCACGCTAGATTAATGTACAGAAAGCAAGTACTTCCCATGGACGCCATCACCGCAGTAAGTCTCATGGACCTGTCTATGCAGGACTGCACTCTTTCTGATACATCTGATGCCCTTCATTCCACGTTTTGCAAGTGCCCCGACTTAGAATATCTCCAAACTGCCAAACGCCTTTTATCAGGTCTGAATTTGTATGAGATATGGCTTTCTGAGCTGGAGTACTATTCAAAACTTATGGACGTAGATAAGCAACAGCTGGATTCCGATGTTGAATGTGGCAGCACTGAAAGCTTCACTTCTAATGCTGACTGTAATTTAACATCAAATGAAGATTGTGTTACTACAAATCAATTGATTAAAAGTCGATACTTCGATCATTCAAAAAATGATGAAAATTCTAAGGAAACAATGGAAAATGTTGCGGTTGTTAGTTCTCAAAATATTACTATTTTTGACGATAAAAGCAATAATGATGCAGAATTGGACAGCGTTTTAGATTTTGATAACGATGCTTCAAAAAGTTCTAAAAAAAAGAATCATACAAATGATCATATTAATGATGTTACTGTACATATTGGTAATCTTATCGATAAAGCCATAGATGGAGATCTATTTCAAGAGGATGATAATGTTAGTGTTGTGAAATCAACAAACGGAACTGAGTTGCTCGCTTTAACAATTAAGAAGCATTCTAATTTAAATGGACGTAAATCGATTAGCATTGGTGAGATTACAAAGGGAAAACGTAAAAGTTCTGCAAGTAAAAGTGGCAATTCAAAAAAAGTTAAATTAACAAATATCAAACAAGGAAAGAATGCAGGCAGTGATAGCTTGCAAAATGTCTTGGATACTATAAATGGATCCAAAAAAAAGAAAAAATTATAAAGCAAAAAATAAAGACAAGAGTAATGATCGTTGTCCTCAAAAGTCACCTTCAGTCGATGATTGCCAAATGGAACTATCTGATTCCGGTAATGAAATTTGCGAAAATGATTTATTGAAACATGTGCCGAGTGTAAATGCTGTTTTCAAGAACATTTCAATGAATTTTCATATCAGCGACGAAGATGATGCTGCCTTCATTTTTCAAAATTCTCAATCTGAATCTGAATGTAAAGAAAAACAACGCCATCTTGAAAATAATGTCAAAGATAAAGAGAATTTGAATATGGAATGCAATGAGTTTGGTATAAGTGATAATGAAACATTGGTGGAAAAAAATAATGCCGAATCGTTGACTGGTGTGAAGATTGCCCAAAATATATCACCTATTAAAGAAAAAACAGTAAATAAATTGTTACAATTTTCTTTTTCTGGAGATAAAAGCGACAGAAAACATAGTGAATTAACATTAATGGATTGTAAATTGTCGACTAAAGAAAATACATGTATTGTTGAATCTATGATTACGGATGTGGAAAATATATCTAAAAATGCAATCTTTGGTGATTTATTGAAGAAATGTGTTTCTCAATCTATTTCATCGAATGCTTCATCCCAGAGATCTATTTTTGAAAACGACGATGAAGACTATGATGCTTTAAACATTTGATATAATCTACTTTACTACTATCACTAGTCATATAATTTTAAACTGTGATTTTTATTTTTATTTTTGGCCATTCTATTTTTTTAAAATCTTTATTTCAAATATACATTATCTTTTATATTTTTTGTTTTGTATTTAAAACACACTCAAACAACATGTAGTTTATCTGTGGTGGGGGAGTTCCTATATAATTTACATTTCTATGTATTTTACTTAATATTATTTTACATTTGTAAATAGCTCTTCCTTATTTTTTGGTTCCATTTTTTCCCATTACATATACATTGGTACCTCGACATACGAGTTTAATTCGTTCCGCAACCTTGCTCGTATTTCAAATTACTCGTATCTCAAAAAGTCATTAAATAGCTCCGATGTACGACTAGTTGTGACTTTTTATGGGCGTTTCTTGCTAAGCCGATTGCTCGTACCTCAAATTTTGCTTGTATTTCAATGCGAAAAATCGCTTGCTCGACAGCTCGTATCTCAAAAAAATTGGAAGGTTGGGGCACTCGTATGTCAAGTTACCACTTTATATGTTTTGCAGGTTTTCTGGTAATTCATTTAAAACCTTTGGCAACTTGTATTGCCACATACTTTTCCCATAAATGTTATTGTATTTGGATAGGATATAGTTATGAAGATATTTATGGTTTCTTAGTTTTTCTGTTCTTGTTAGTACATTCATCATCCAGAATAGCTAGCTCAATTTTATTGAATACTTCCAATATATTATAATGTTGGAATAATATGTGGTGATAGTTCTGATTTTTTTGTAATATATATTTTTGGAGTTATTATTTATAATTTTGTTTTTTATATAAATTATTTAATATTTGTTTAAATTATGTTTATCATTTGTGTTAAAAGATTTTTATTTATTTATCAATGTTTATTGTATTATTTTACCATACTCAGTCAATTCTCTTTGATATCAGTTCAGCTTGATATAGCTCTTTTAGGCTGATGCCGAGAAGCCTCGAAAAACGATCTTTTTTTCTATTATTTTTGTTAGCTCGTCTGACACGCTTATCTAATAATGTTTTTCTTAATCTATTATATAAAAATAAGTCGGGTTTTCCTTCCTGACGCTATAACTCCAGAACGCACGAACCGATTTCCACAGTTTTGCATTCGTTGGAAAGGTATCGGGCTCCGTAAGGTTTATAGCAAAGAAAATTAGGATAAAGTTTAAGAGAAAAGCAGGAAAACAGGGAAAATCATTTTTCACACACAGCGCCATCTCCGATACATAGCATGTACTATAACGGCGCAAGTAGTAGCGTGGTGTGTGACTTCTAAGATGGCGCCGGTGCGTGATACATTGTTTGACAGCTACGCTTTGTACTCTGCTTAGTGAATTTCATGTGACATTTATTATGCGCACGTTCTTTCAAACGCTAAAAAAAACGGTATTGTGTTCACTGTGAAATTGTGAAATTATGAAATTGAGGTTAAGGTGAATTTAACCTCAAATGTACGATCCACATAATTTTGTGAAATTGAGGTTAAAGTTATTCGTTTCCTAACAGTTCAATTGGAAACCATCAAATCAACCACGCGTATTGTGCAAATTTTGATTCAATTTCAACAGCAGGCATTTGTCCTTAAGGTGGTAAGTTGAACTGTGTAAATTATGTGGATCGTGCATTTGAGGTTAAATTCACCAGTCTGTCCGTAGTCCAAGATGCCGAGAGGACGACGTGCGAACATCGGCCGCCGCACTAGACATGCAAGCCAGCAAAAAGTGTATTCACAGAACTTAAGCGAAGAAAGACAAAATATAATAAGAGAGCACACGAAGATCATTGGTATCATACAATCGCTTGGCATTCCATTATGATCCCACTGCAAACTACAGTGATGATGACAATTTAGATATTGGACCAATGACGACTGTATGCCGATATTACAATGCGTTAAAGTTCAAAAGAGAAACGGCTGGATTGTGCTGTGCAAGTGGAAAAGTCAAACTGGATCCATTACTAACACCACCACAGCCACTGAAACCATTGTTCGATGGAACTGATCCCGATTCCAACCATTTTCTTCAACGCATCCTTGAATACAATAACTGCTTTCGCATGACTTCCTTTGGAGCTAATATCATTCGAGAAGGCGGCTTCATGCCGACTTGCAAGGTAAAAGATACAACACACACAACCAATCACTCACACCAATCAAAAACACAAAAAAAAATTGCAACACATAACAAGTACACATACACCACACACTACACCATCACATGATCAGAAGTCACACCGTATTCTTTAACAAATGATTGTTTGCCATTACAGATACAAGGACAAATATATCATTTGCATGGTTCAATGGTGCCAACACCAGATGAACCGCATCAATTTCTGCAAATATATTTCATTTCGTCGATGGTGGATCAGCTGAATGTGCGGTGCAATATACAGGAAACACGACAGTTAAAGAGACGAATTATTGAACAGTTGCAAGCATTTTTTCACGCTAATAACGCTGTGGTTATAATGTTCAAAACATCATTGGAACGAATGCCGTCGGATACGCACAAATTTGTCATAAGAGCGGATCGTACCCCAACAGGTGAACATGTGCGAAGATTCAATGCACCCACCGTTGATGATGTTGCTGCAATTGTTGTTGGCGATCCAACTACATCACGAGACATTGTCGTTCAGCGAAGAAGCAATATCATGCATCGTGTAAACGAGACACATCGTTTGTATGATGCGTTACAATATCCAATCATTTATTGGCAAGGGCAAGACGGATACGACATCACGTTGAAGATGGTCGATCCAATTACAGGTACAATATTCACACACTAATTATTGCTATTATTGGTTTCCATTAACAATCCATTTAATTTTGCATTTTCAGGCGTATCAACGAACAAAAATCTAAGCGCAATGAATTACTATGCGTATTGGATGATGATTCGTACACATGAGGAGAATGTCATTCTGAAGTGCCGTCGGCTATTCCAGCAATTCGCTGTCGACATGTATGTCAAAGTCGAAACCGAACGTTTAGCGTTCATCCGATTCAATCAGGCAAAGCTACGATCTGAGGACTATATACACTTGCGTGATGCTATTCATTCAGATTACTTTTGTACACACAATACAGTAACAAAATAACATACTATACTTATTCCTTTGTATTATGTATGCTAATTCTAAAAAAAGTGTTTATAAATTAGTAACAATGTGTTTGCTTTTGATTTTGTAGATACAAGGACAAATTCAACATCAAATCAGATCGTTGTAACCTCTCGAAGATGCACAGCATAATTTTTTACAAATATACTTCATGGGCAACATGGAGGAACAACTTGATTGACGTCAAGAAATCAATGCAGGAATGAAAAGACCAATTGTTCAAGATCTACTCATGCGTTGGTCAGGCTTTTCAAGAGTGCTTTGGATCGCATGCCAAATGATGACTACAAAGTCGTGATCAGAGCGAATAAACGACCATCTGGAACACACGTCGGGATACTGGGCAACTGCAACAGATATCCGAAACACATCGTTCATATGACACGTTGCAATACCCACTGATGTTTTGGCAAAGAGAAGATGGATATTATTTCAATATCAAAATGAAAAACCCATTGAATGGTGAGTATCAATATCATAGTTTTGATTCCGTCATGACATACATTTTCCAGTGCTTAGTCTTGCTTTAGGTTTCCAATAAAAGACCGATTACACTGCTTATTATCACCAGGAAAATAACAGACTTAAATATTAGGGTCTGTTTGTATAGAGAAAATTGGACAAATAACTGGCGACCGATATATAATCATTTATATTAAACCCTTTATAAATATACTAAAAATATGGATGTAAGCTTTACATACAAAATAGCAAATCGATTGTCTTAATTTCAGGTGAAAAAACTACCAAGAAGGTTAGCTCACCGAATAATATATACGCATATCGTTTGATTATTCGTCGAAATGCTGACAACTATTTGCTGCAGTTTCATCGATTACTGCAACAGAATTCAACCATACCAAATATATGATATCTTATATGCCGAAAAATTCAACTTAATAAAATCCAAAATCTGCTCATTTATTACCCTTCAGGCGGAACAAAGTTCACCGGGTCAGCTGGTTTTGTATAAAAATACATGTCGTTTGTATACGCCATTTTATTTGTTTTGACATTTGCTCCATTTCATGTTGGTTCAACTGTCAACTTTAGTTTGTGACTTATCTGTGACAATCTTTGGGGCGCTACATGTTTCTATGCCCGTCTGGCAGCTCGTGTCCGTAATGTCATGTTACGGTCGGGCGGGAAAAAGAAAGTTTTACATTGGAAATAAATGTGAACTGTGCTTCTGAAAAAAAAATCTTTACTTTGCGACCTGCTCCTGTATCCTTCCTCCACGCGGCTCGATGATGAACCCGCGACTGTTGTCGCCTTTTTAAAGATGGGGGATGTCATCTTTTATGCGGTAGATTCATTCCACGACATATCTATATATATAAAAGAATGTCGACTTAGTTACTGAAGTTATAACTCAAGAACGGCTGAACCTATTAAATGCATACAATTTAAAATTTTATGTTTGTTAGCAAAATAAGTATTTCCTCAAAATATAAACTTCCTTCAACCAATATTTTGACCGCCATTGCAGTAATACCTACCGTAGTCTTAGAACATACCCACGTTCTCCGGAATGAAACTTGAGTATGTAGTTGCCATGGAGATATAAATTAATAATGCTCGTATAAAAAAGATAATCCCTGCAATGGCGGTCGAAATATTGGTTGAAGGAAGTTCGCCACACACCAAATATCAAATCTGGCCGTGAAAACCTAAGAAGTTATTCAGTTAATTATTTATTTATTTTAACAGAACCGTAGTTCTAAGGTACATAGAATAATACAAGGTACATAGTATACATACACATACAATACATAAAAAATAGAGAAAAAAAACATAAAAGAAAAAGAAGAAGTGTCAAAGATCACACAGATCTAGGAGAACAATACCATCGACAAAAGAGGAAACGGATGTAAGAAAAAAGAAAAGGATCGTGGTGTGCTGGTATATAGATGTTTATATACGAATCACTTCAAATTCAATGTTTTTCGTAGAAGAGAAAAAAATTGAAATAATCGAAATAAATATTTTTGCTCTATCCCTTTTAAACAGGGCAATAAATGTGTCACAGGGATCATCTTACGTTGATCAAACTTTAAGAAACTTTTCTTAAAACTCATTTGGCTGGCTGCATTGATTTTTGTTGAAGATCTAATATTCACAGCTAAATAATTAAAAAGAAAATAGATTAAAATTGAAATTAAAATATATATAAAATAAGATACCATTGTGCCATGAAAAAGTAAAGATGAAAAAATAAAGGCGTTGTATAGATGACTTCCATATATTGAAGAAAGTTGTAGTTTTGGATTCATATTTAATGCTTTTATGACCAAGACCATTTGGCTCAGTCCACAATATTTTATATTCCATAACAAAGAAAATAAATAAATAATTAAAAGTAGGTACAGAAGAAATAACACTGAAAAATGATTAACCAGATTATTTCTTTTGCATTGGTTTCTAAATAATTATGCAATATAATTAGTATTAAATACAGCAAAAAAATATCAGGAAGCAACTTCATGGTGGACCCGTGAAAAATAAATGAATGTAGATTTCTCTTTGTTACATTTAAATACAAGTAACATAATTATATAAAAAAATGATTGTGTTGATTAAATATAAATGATTTTTGTGACACAAAACTATTTGACGCAAATTCTCCTTTAATAATCATTAAATTTAATATATTATGTTTTAAAATAAATTCGAATATGATTGTTGCCTGGCCTTCAAATAATGTAATTTTAGATTTTAGTGATAATAGTAATGAGTAATGAGTGTTTCAAAATTCAATTTTTGGATTTTATTCTTATATAATTAGAATTATATATATATATAAATATATATATATGATTCATACTCTCATTTTACATTGTTTGTGAGTACATCAATGAAAATTATGCGTTAGAAAATATATAATTATAACAAAATCAGTATTCAGAGCATATGATTTATTGTTTTTAGTTCATCCACATACAGTTAAAAATGTAACTTATGACATTACATAAACAGTTGATTTTATGCTTTACTCTCTATTATTATATCGTAAAAAAGGAATCGTTCTAGAATTTAACGGAAGAAATAACTTTATCATTTAATTATACAAGGTGGGGCAGGGAAGTATCCCTACTTATGAGATGGCGTCGTGAGTAGTGGTATATGGTATAAATAAAAAAAACAATCAACAAAAAAATATGTTAATTTTTTATTATTGACAACTGACAGAAGAAATTCATATGTTTGATCTTACACAGCTTTTACAATTAATATATAAATGTTATTATATTTAAAAATATATAAAATTAATATTTCAAAAATATATATATACTATAAATGTATTTTATGAATATTGGCTTCTATGACCAGTGTTGATAACAAAACAATATGAATATGCAATACTGTATACAGTTTTATATAATTTTAATAATATTATCTTATTTTTATAGCAAATAGGTATGTATACATAAATCAGAGTCTTTTATCATCAATAATTTTGTTTGCTCGCTAGATGGGCTTATTTGTGGGTGTTACATTCGTTATTTTATTTTTTATTTTCTTGACTACAGGTGCTCCAACGTTTATAAACATCTGCAAGTGGAGCATCACAATATCCAGTTTATTTTGGGTCAAGAGCATATCCAATCTCCACTGAGCCACCGGGAAGTTCCATGGAAGAACGTCTAAATCCACATTGAAATCCTTGATATAAAATTCGCCTTCCTATGAAATAAGTTTATTTTTAATAATTATAGCAATGTTTTTCATCACATATATGTTGTTTAACATCTATGACATATGATAACCACAAATTTCTACCACTCAGTGCTATCACTTGCTATATTCCATGCTTTGAACGGAGGTTCAAATTGCTTAGTTTTGCTTAAGTTTACAATGAGCAAAAAATTAAGCCCCCTGCTCACACTGTCCGAAAAGGCTATCGGAAACTATAAGTATAATGTATTTAGTGGAGCTTTGGTAGGCAGACTTGGGATGAGGCGAACATCAAGGCGGATGAACTTTATGGCAGGAATTCGTAACGGCCGGTCCAATTAGAGAGCGGATATGTTTAGTTCTTAAACAATGTTTTACTGTAAAATTCATGAAATTTAAAAATTAATATATTAATTAACATTTATTTACCCCTGGACATTTGCTTGAAAAATTTCCATACTTTCTTAATAAAGCATATGGCCATTTTTTTCCGTCAGATATATCACAAAACGGAATTGCATATTTTATCATACTTTCCATGTATCTATTATTTCGCAGTTCGAAGGTTTTGAAAGAAAACTGTAATTATAAAAAAAAAACAGATTAAATTGAGAAATTTGTCATTTACTCTAAGGCTGACGTGCAAGCTATGATTTTTAAAGCATGGGTCCATGAATGTTGTGCTGTAGTCTATGATGTTGGCAGATCAAAACTCCACATAAAGTGCTTAGCCATATGTACCATGTTAAGCCTCATAGAATACACAGATGAGATTTCTGAATCACTATCAACATCTCTCTCACATTCTCTGATATTCTGGAGAACCTCAAGGTTCCGTTTTAGGACCCCTTTTATTTTTGGTATTCTTCAATGATATTGTTGATAGGAACGAATATAAGCGAATAATAGGAATGAGGAGTGGATAATACCCACTCCTCGTTCCTATTATTCGCTGATGATCTTAAGATCTTCTCTTCCATTTCCTCCATCGAGGATATGCACAATCTGCAGTCTGAGCTTAATAGTGTATCGAACTGGGTTGCCATCAATAAGCTCACTTTTAGTAACAACAAATGTAACGTTATCTCTTTCTCCCGTTCTAAAAATCTGGTGTATTTAAGGAGGTTCCGCCGCATTTCGTCCCACAACTCATTTGGTGAGACAATTCGTCCAATAACTCATTTGGGACACGGACAACTGGTGCACTGGCTGTCTCGCTAACCTAACTTAACCAAAGGATTTGTCAAGTGAACCTAAAGTCTAAAAATAAGATTACTTACCGTTACATTGTTGTGAAACGGCTTGACGTAAGTAAAGTTTAAATTCATCACGTATGGAGCTGTTCTGTTAGTTTTTTTTGCAGATTGGAACACATTTTGAACATATCTTGCATCAGATTTTACTAATGTAATCCTGTCGAGTTTAGCTATATTTGACTTCTGAAAATAAATCAATTTAAAACATAAAAACAATCAAAATTATTGACAGCGTGCTTAAACTATTGAACGGAGGCCTCCTGCATGAGTCTTCCCTTCTAATATCAATCTTCCGTGTTCCATATCCAATCGACTTGATTCTTGTAACTAATAATATTCATTACCAGAAAAATATTATTTAATTTGTCACATAAATACCTGCCACAAGATATTTTTTTTATGGTTTAAAATGATACATTCTTATAAAAATATCAATAATTATAATCATTTCTTATTATTTATGAACCAATTAACTATGAAAGTCAATGAAAATCAGCTTACATTCAAACCTTATTTCAAATGTCGACTAATTAGTTTTTATACATGCTAACAGATGTCAGTAATGTTTTTATCATTTTTTGGGCTAAATTCAATTACTTAAAGATGTAGAAAAAAAATCAGATAAAAGTAAATGGAATTATTTTTATTTGCCTTGATTAAAATAGATATTTTTTTTTACTAAACAGGTTTGAAGTACAAATAGTGATTTTGTAAAAAATTAACGTTCTTAATTTCATAAATTATTTATCTGTCGATAAAACTGCATCGGTTTGAATCAAGAATTGTTATTTTAGGCTTTTTCAAAGTGACATTTTGACACCATGAAAAGAGACACTGCAAGATTTGAATGACGCTCCCGTCTCGTTGTATTATTAGTTTTCTGACGATCACAATGATCTTAATGAAAAAAAAAACATATTATTTTCTACCTTAACTGGAAGTTTGGCTGCATAACATGTTGACGGCAAATTGAAGTGTAATATGATGTAAAATAACAGCAATACATTCAGAACGCTCGATGCTGCCATTGTTCATTGACTATTATAGAGAAATGAAAAACAACATACACGAAAACAAAATTTGTAATATATTATACTAATTGTGTATGGCGCAATTCAGTGGTTCTTTACTTGTGGTGCGCGGACTGGCACTTAATTTTTAAATTAAATGTTCCGAATTGTTTTAAATATTTACAGTGGAACCTCTCATAACGAGCACCTCTCATAACGAGTAATTCGCATAACGAGTGACGCAGAAAGGGGAAGTCACATAACGTTTGATACACTTGTGAGCCGGGACTTCCGCGTCATTGCGTCAGTCTGTGTTTAGCACTCGTACGTAAATTTTAAGGAGTTGGTTAACACAAATGACTCTAGACACCTTTCTAGTAAAACATATTGCATTATCGTGTTTTACATTGATTTATATGGGAAAATTAGTTTCGCTTAACGAGTGTTTCACATAACGAGTAAGATTCTGGAACAAATAATGCTCGTAATGAGAGATTCCAATGTACTTAGTTTTCGTAAGCAAGTAAAATTTAAGTAAAAACTTTATCACAATTTGTGTAAGGTTTTAAAATAGGAGGCGATTAAGATTTTCTTAAATCGATGTCAATTTTAATAATTTTTCGCGTTGAAGAAATATAAAATGACAAAATTGCATTACTGTTAAATAAACATCACCTGTGGTATTATTAAAGAGAACATATAAAAGGCAGATATGAAGAAATACTCGAAAAAAAACTTCATTTTTTGATTATTTTTTAATCGCATTCAGTGATGGCGGACTTTTGTTTTATCAATTGTACCAATTTCGGTATCTTTATCTTGTTTATTATTGTTTGCCTTGTATGTCCCATACATGTCGGTAGAATCGCTGTCACCAGAGAGTGCTTCAAGTACTATTGCACCTATCAAGGTGGAAGTTGAACTGGCTCTATATAAGCGGATGACTATACGGAGATCTCTTCTTTCTTCGCTTTCGACGCCTCCGTAACCTGATCATTAAGCCGTCCGCTAAATAAATTACTGTGTTGCGTGCCGATCTACGAACTGATCTAGTCACAACTACCTACCGGTAACCTTTCATTATTTCAAAAATCATTTCTTGAACTTGTTAACAAATAGAATCTCGTTAATCGTTCAATTCAAATCTAATGTAAATATTCTGAAACTGTTCACCATTAAAAGTGTTTAAATATTACGCTTATTTACTGACATTAAATTCTTCGTGACATTATACCGTGTTCTGATTTATTTTCTTTCTTGTTCGGAATGTCGGAGTATTTCCAATGATCCCTTCCTAACACGCCTAAAAATCCTTCTCAGAAATCCACAGATCACAACACTTCCACTACACTCCCACATTCTGACAATAGCCAAGATATATTTATATTTACACACTGACAGTGTTATTTTTTATGGGTCTATTCTAGATCATATAGTGTCCGTTAAAATATTTTTGGTTTATATAACCGAAAATACTTATTTTGATACTAGAAAGAAGTCGTAAAGCAGAAATAGTAGAATTGCTAAAAAAAAATGCTTACCACGCATACTTTGTACTTTCATTAACCCTTTCGTTACGGCTCGGTGGAATACAAATTATACTGTCAATACGGCGTGAATTTTTCAAACCATTTTTTTTGCTTAAAACTAGTATTTGAAGCATACATGTACTTATCTAACATATTTTCATAAATCACATTGGTTCTTGGATCCTTTAGCTGTCAGATGATGCATAAAAAACTATTATATTTAACAAATGTTCATTATGTAACTCCATATATGTGGTGGCATTGACACATGTGGCTTACAGAAAAGTCACTCCTGTGACGAAACATAATAATATTTATTTACATGCTTTACATATTCCTGTAGATAATACATGGAAGTTGATAAAGGGAATGACTGCAGATTCAAGTTCCTACCGCAGATGTCACAATGAGTGATGAAAGTAGCAAAACGATATATCACGGCTGCCGATGTCAACGGTAGGGGAATCTTAGACGGCATATATCTACAACCGATGCGAAAAGGTTAAAAAAATCATTTCAGTGGTGTAACAAGTAGTCATAAATCAAAATGGTTCGAAGGTAGAATGAAATAAGGTTAATATGCAATGTATATATCCAATTTTAGTTTTACGGAAGAAATACAATTGAGAGTGTCTGGCAACCGCTGGTTCGTGATTTTTTTATCGTTTTCATTAGCTTACTGATAACGAAAGGTTGAAGAACGCTGGCATAATGAATTTACGAGAACACAAAAAACAGGATGTTATGAAATATTTAAAATATGCTTTTAATTCAGATTGTATCTTTAGTGTTCAATAATAGTCCCATGCTATTAGATTCTCAAAGGATATACTCAAAGCAGTAATCATATTTGAATTTGTGTAATACGTTCATTTGTTATAATGATAACATTGCGGTTTAAATATATAAGTACCTACAAAAAAAAAAACTATGTTTCAAAAATGGTGTTTATATACCATAAAATTATGTAGTAATTTTTATCACATGAAAACACACTTTGCGGGCGGGTATAGCTCAATGGTCAAAGCGTTTGCTTTGCAAGCCAAACTTCATGGGTTCGATCCTTGACGGAGATTAAAAAAAATCATTTTAATCGATTTCTGAGCTCTAAAATACCCCCGGTTGGTGTGAAGTTGATCCCTCACCCGTAAAATGCTAGTCGTAGCCTATTAATTGAAATTGGTGGTAGACGAATGTCGTCCCCTGAAGACCACCCAGTCATACTAAATTCCTGTAATAATAAGGACGATGCGTGAATCCCGGGCTGTAGTCTATGACGTTGGTAGATCAACACTTCACATGCAGCGCTTAGCCATATGCACTATGGTAAGCGTCATAGAATTCCAGAGATGAGACTTCAGAACTACAATCATCATCTGTTGGTGTTCTCCTGTATGTGTTTACATAAAAAAACACTTAAACCGCTAAAATTATTATATATTTATGTACCATTGATAAAAAGGGTTGATAATAAAATTGTACGCAGTAGTTTTTAGTTAAGCTATGGAAAGTGAAATGCAGAATATTTGGACATATTTCACATATTTACTATTAAAAAAGGACATTAATGAAGGCCAGTGCCAAAACTGGTTTGTTAATTTCGATCAACGTTGAAAATGCACCACTTTCCAGAAGGCCAGTAGAATCTGAGGTATTTATTGATGCCAGTTTGTAAGATCGCTGAAAAAAATGGAATCAGACCGCTTATGATCATTTGAAATGTCTAGTGAAAAAAAGCTCATTATTTTTTTTCGCTAAAAAAGAAATTACTTCCCTTGCCTGAAATTTGTTTTTGTTTTAAACAATTAAATACACACTTGCACACATCAATGCATGTTCGAACATTATTTTAGAACAAACCGCAACGCCTTTGTTCGTCAATAGACCAAAAACAGTACGTTTCATTAGACCAAAATTTAATAATTTTGGTCTAATGAATCGTACTGTTTTGCGATCAGATAGCGCAATGCACATTGCGCCCAGTGATTGTGTGCGTTTGCTGATCTCACCAGGAATTAAATTCGCGCACACAATACTTTGGTCAAAGTGATTTGACCCTTAATTTGTATATTCATCAAATAATTAATTTCGACGCCGGGAGCAGAGCATTGGGGTTGTTCCGGAAAAATGTTTGATTGCAGCAATTCACGCTTACTGGGAAATTCATCGACGGCGGATAATGCGCGCGGAAAAACCGTAATGTAAATTGTATGTTTCAAGTGTAGACACAAAGCATTAATCAAAAATTAAATTTTGTAATGGAAGCACTGAATTTAATCCCCGATCTATAATTATTTAAACAATATATATATTATCACCACGAATTGCAGCAAAAATATTTTGTATACTACATGTTATTTTTTTCACGCAGTTGACAATATCTACCACTTATCTGTGCCAGTTTTCTCTTCCAAAATCTTTAAGGTACATAAGAAGAGCAATTTGTTTGATAAGCAATGACACTCTTACCTGCGATCAATATAACCCAGGCGTAATATTGGTTCACTTAGTATTTTCTACCGTTATTACCACGGTCGCTGCTTTTCGGAACTTAAAGAACTAATTCCTCCTGCACCCACCCACAACCGACAAACTCTTCTTACTAGATACACTTATAGAGTGCACTGGTCTTGACCGGCTGTGCTCTCCTGCATACGATTACATAAAAAATATCATGTGCATTAATTGCCGCCACTAATTTTTATCAGTTGTTTCTATCCATGACTTGTCGTAAGACATTTGGGTTGATATGTTTATCGGAGTATTTAAAAAGATTAAATTGGGATGAACCGAAATTTATTCCTATTGCAGTAATCCTCTTATTTTTAATAAACATGTAACATAACGGATTTCTGTAAACTTTGTCTCATTAAACCAAAGGTTTCTTAAATCGCGAATAGCCTTGGAAGTCCGAAGTAAAATTTTTTTTTTTTAAGCTCAATTATCGCGGTCTTAAAAAATATGAAGCCTTCAACTTTAAAGGGAAACTTAAATTAACGATTAAAATATATAATACGTTTAATGGAGGAAATGATTTTTTAAGTAAATTTAGAAGTCATGCATTAAAATTCTAACGAAACTCTTTCTTCTACTTAAATAAACATGGATACTGAACAATCTACATGACTAGTAATTGATGTGTATAAACAATAGTATTCGATCCTGGGCTCGTCGGTTCTGGAAGGAAGTCAAGAACTATTAGATATAACATAGAATGTACTGTGGAGTTGCGTAAAGGAGAGCTGACATGGGATGAGGCGACGATAATGGCGGCTGACAGAGCTTTGTGATGGCAGTTCGTGATGACCATACATGCTCCAGTTAGGGTAGCGGACTTGGTGATGATTTTCATGAATTAAGTAACAAAATCATTACAACTTCTAATGGATTAACAAAACTCAAATAACGGATACTTTTGATAAGTTTTGTATGCACTTATCGAAGACAAAATAGCTCATTTATTTTGTATGCCTTGAAAAATAGCAGCAACCTTTTAACAAAGTCATTACTGCGGCATTAATTTGCAGGTAATCGATTTTTAAGTAAAACTTTCCACAGCCCCGACAGATATTATTTAACGAGACCTTTACAATTCGTTTATGCAGAACTCCCCCAGCGACCCCTACACCTTGACTAGAAAGTAATAAAGAGGGCTTATCACACTGGAAAACTTAATCTACATCCGAAATTGGAAACAGCCTGAGATATCTTAATTGCGTTTGCTGAAATTTGTACGTAATCCTATCTTGGCGATTGCAACGCTTACCAGACTCGGTAGAGTATTAAGCTCCACTAGATGGCGATAAATAAAAAGCCCGTAATCTGGTTATCCTTTTTTATACCATTTAAGTTTTTTATTCTTTTCCCAGACGAATCTTTATTATATAGAAGATCTTCGTCAGTAATTTCAATCTGGAACTGTATCTAACCGATAATTATTAATTTATATGCAAACTCAAGTAAAGAGGTTAAAAAAATAATCAAAATATAATATTATTGACGAAATTTTGTACTGTAAATGAAACGAATGAAATATATTCAAGAAAAAGGGGTTCAATCGTGTTTTGACTTATTATTAATAATGAGAGATCTTTGAGATATGGTCGTACAGAATGATTCTCGGAATTTCCTGGAGAGACACGTCACGAACAATGAGGCTCTCAGCATAATCAAGGAAGATAGGCATCTAGTAAGAACCATCTCAGAGAGGCGAGCCCGATAGATTTCATCATGCGCCTCGATGGTCTTCGTTAAGCTTGAGGGTGACATTTGCAGCAAGTGTTCGAGGACATGAGTTGTAGCTCTTATGATGAGCTAAAGAGGATTGGGGAGGATCGAGAAGAGTGGAATCGAGATGCAAATTTTGTTGCTGCAAACCAAACCACCGGATTGATACTAGGAAGAAGATTAATTATGTGAACAGTATAATTAATCAGGATAACATGACTTTATGCACATATAATTAAAAAAAATTAACGTTAAGCTTTTGTTGACAATTATTGTAAGACCTACGAAAACACAAAAGGAAAAAAAAAACAATGAAATTCATATATATTAAAAATCCTATTTGACATGGGTAAATAAATATATTGATGTAATATATTTAATAATATTAAGGTTATTGACTGTCAATTCTTTACGAAGTTTCATAATTATAATTTTAAATTTACTTTAATTAAACTTTCTTTAATTTTTTTATTTTAAGGACTAAACGCGTTTCCCCTAAGAAGGCTTTATCAATAGTCTAATATTCATAAGATGCGAATTTCAATCATTATCGTGATGCGAATTATGCGATCGACTGTTGTGTACAGCTTTAAAATTGTTTTACTCTCAGTTAAGAAGAATCTTAATTTATTACTGCTTTAATAAATCTATTTTTTTCTTTTTCATGATTGAAAGTTGATTTCCAAAAATTAAAAAATAATTTTCATACGTAATATTTTATGGAATATTTTGCAACTTTAGCCCCCATGATTTCGGTCCCAATATGGTATTATAATAAATATATTAGTAGTCTTTATACATAATATTTAAAAATAAATATAAAAAAATGTTCCATCTTTTATGTTGCTTAAACGTGGATAGACTTCGAAAAATCGTTGCTCTTTGATGCCTCGTCTATTTGCATACTTTAATATTATTTTATCTAAGCTGACATGTGGAGGAGGGTTCTTTGTTTTTAGTGAAGGTTTCTTTTGTGTAAAAATAAAGTAAAAAATGCTTTTGTGCGCTGAAAGAGGCTAGTTATAGCGGGGAATCACCTTTGCCGTACCTGCCTCGAGTGTTGTGTTTACTAGACTTGAGTGCGCTCGCAGGCGCTCATATCAGATTCAAAGACCTGTAGTCCATTCACATAAGAAACTTTGTAGTAAATATTTCACATTTTTTATTACAAACTAACTTTAAAAATAAGAGAAGAAAAAAGCAGTGCTTGGTCATCTTGTAGACTAGTTTAGTCATCTTAAAGTTTAGCCAGATTAATACATGTGAAGAACTAAAAAAAACTTTCATTGAAAATGAATCTGTGGACATCAAGGATTTGAATAAACAGTGCTCAACGAGATCTATATTATAACACTGTTATGATTATGGATGTATTTAATATTTAAAATGAATTTCAAAGCGAATGCTAAGAATATAAATTACAACCAATAGTTCCGCTGCCTTCTAAGGTTTTCCCGAAACCAAAATTTAGCTTTCAGAGAGTTTCAAGATCTTAGTAAAAGATGTCCTAGTTATGACAGAAAATCTTTTTTAAGATTTTACTAGTCAAATATAGTCTATTGGCAAAAACATTGACTGGCAAACATGCAAATCATTGAATATACTGAAGATTTGAACACCGTCCGACTAGCTGCTCTTCAGTGATGTCTTAGAAAATCTCACAATCGTTACATTATACATCCCATATCTGCATTTCATGCATAATTGACTCCTAATGGATAAGAGATAGTTACATAAAATGATAATTATATTTTTATTATTTCGATATTAATGTAATAAGACAAACCAATGGAGCCATATGGTGAGTTTTGATAGCAGGTGCTTGCATGGATATATAATTAATTAATTATTGTTTATTGTGAAGAATTTTTTCAGTCAAAAGATGAAGGTTGACCTTGACTTTGGATTATTTTTTGGGTACCCCAGTAGCCATAAACTAAAACTCTCGTTTTTTCAGGCCATCAGTTAGTGACCAGTTTATGCTTCAACAAGCGAGCGGTACAGAATGATGACGATGATTTATAACATTGAAACGTACGTGATTTCCAAAATATTAATTTTCATATTTATTTAGAATGTTGGGATTTTTTCGTCTAATTTGACTGGCTTATCTGTGTAAGAGTAGAGAAGGGCGTATGGAAAAATAAAGTCAACGCTTTCATAAGCAGTTAGCGAGTGAATAACTATTTTCATGCTTAACCTGCAAAAGGATGAAAGGAAAACTGGTGAAAACGACTACCTCCATTTTTTAAAGCTTTCGTATTTTTCGAACCATTTCATATTTAAACGGTCTTCTACTTAAACTAACCAATTCGTGATAAAATATTCTTAAAAAATAGTAATTTTATATTTCTTTATAAAATACGAGTATATCAGATTGTCTAAGTTTCTATGATTATTGTAAAAAAATCTAAGATTGTATGTGAAATGTCCACTTGTTTAACTATTTTAAATAAAAATATATACTTATAAGTAACTGAAAAGCTGTGAGCATTTAATTCTCGAAATTTATTTTAAAAAGAAATGCTTAAATATTAATTCTTAAGTTATTATATTAAAAAACTTTACATTAGAATTCAAGAAATCATGTTAAATATAATCATTTATGTAATAAAAAATAACCTTACTTATCCTTTAAGCCTTTCGCATCCGTTATCGGCATATGGCGTCAAAGATTCCCCGACCATTGACATTGGTTGACGTGATATATCGTTTTGCTACTTTCAGTACTCATTGTGACATCTATGGTAGTAATTTGGAATTGCAGTCATTCCCTTTATCAACCTACATGTGTTCTTAACAAGAATCAAGTAAAGCATGTAAATAAATATTGTGATATATGGATTTTTTAAATCTTTATTAGAATATTATTTTATTATTTCAATATTCTAATCTACTTTTATAGATCATTGACTATATTACAATATTATTATTAATTAAATATACATATAATATACATAGAATTCTTTTCAACGCGTCAATCCAAGCAGAAAAATAACGGCAGAAGCGGGATGCGAACCGCGGACCTTGGAAACCAACTATGCCCAGGTATTCATACCGCTCAGCCAACTTGGTTATAAAGTCCGGGTCGGACCTATAAGTAGTCGTTTCTCATCCATTCAGTCTATAGTTTGGTTCGAGACCCGAGTGGTACTTACTAAAATAAATAGACTGTCGGAAAGTAATATTAAGCTTGTGAATAAATGATGACTAATTGAATAATAAAAAATAAAAATATACATACTTTGAATATATACTATAGCGACATCTATCATACGATGATAACAATGACATAAATACTAGTTTCAACGTGAGTCGGTCCAGGCATAG
This sequence comes from Glossosoma conforme, assembly GCA_022606575.1. NCBI lineage: Eukaryota > Metazoa > Arthropoda > Insecta > Trichoptera > Glossosomatidae > Glossosoma > Glossosoma conforme. Next base: position 5,527,208 of record JAGTXR010000003.1, on the reverse strand, counting down.
CAATAGCCAAGTTGGCTGAGCGGTATGAATACCTGGGCATAGTTGTTTTCCAAGGTCCGCGGTTCGCATCCCGCTTCTGCCGTTATTTTTTTGCTTGGATTGACGCGTTGAAAAGAATTATATGTATAGTATATGTATATTTAATTAATAAATATTGTGAGGTTTCGTCACAGGTGCGATTTTTCTGTAAACCACATGTGTCAATGCCACCACATGTATAAAGTTACACAATGAACGTTTGTTAAATATAATAGTTTTTTATCATCTGATAGCTAAATTATAGAAGAACCAATGTGATATATAATAATATGTCAGATAAGTACATTTATGCTTCAAATACTAGTTTAAAGCAAAAAAAATGGTATGAAAAATTCACGCCGTATTGACAGTATAATTTGTATTCCACCAAGCCGTAACGAAAGGGTTAAATGGTTAATAAAATAAATTTAGACTCTTATTTGATATGTGCCACTCAACAATATTAAATTTATAAACTCGCAGATATTTTTTTTAGATTCATATATTCAAACTTAGTCAAATCACAAAGCCGGCTACGAGTGTACAACATTTCCAAAGGCATTATATTTATTATTATATAATTCAAGAAATCTTGTTAAATATAATAATTCTCGTAATCAAAAAATGAGCTTAACTTTTCCTTTAAATGGTTAATACCATTTTTAGACTTATATTTAATAGGTATCACCTGATGATGGCCAGAAGTAACGCCATCGACGTTGCCCATTTCTGGGCAGACAGGATCTGACCCTGTTGTTTCCGACACGATAATATATATATAATAGGTATCACTCAACATTATCAAAGTGATGTACTCGAATATATTTTTTTCTTAATCAAGCGTTTAGATTTATATATCCTATCTTAGTCGGCGGTCATAGCTCAATGGTCAAAGCGTTTGCTTTGAAAGCCAAAGGTCGTGGGTTCGATCCCCGACGGAGATTAAAATAAAAAGGATTTTAATTCGATTTATGAGCTCTAAAATAACCCCGGTTGGTGTGAATTTGATCCATCACCCGTAAAATCCCAGTCATAGCCTATTACTTAAAACTGGCGGTAGACGAAAGTCGTCCCGTGAAGACTAGTAAATTCCTGTAATAATAAAGGATGATGCGTGAATCTCGGGCTTATAGTCTATGACGTTGGCGGATCAACACTCCACATGCAGCGTTTAGCCATATACACCATGGTAAGCGCCATAGAATTCCACAGATGAAACTTCAGAATTACTATCACCATCTGTCGGTATTCTCCTGTATGTGTCTCCCATAAAAAAACACACACACAAAACCTGCTATGAGGGTACCATATATACAAGTATATTTTAAAATTATTGCCTACGTTACATAATAATTGACCTTATCAAAGGTCTATTAAAAAATAAAATTGCAGTTGATGCTTTGATTGTACACGATACATAAGTGATAACGCACAATGTCAAATATACGAGCTTACAGTATTTTGAATGAAAATTGATCAAATATCACTCACTACACATGCCAGGTTGAGTTATGTCCCATTGGATATTCTTAAATGACCATGATAAATTAAAAAACATACATTGAATCCCTTTTTATTCAACTGTTATTTTTTACAAATACAAATCGAATTTTGTTTGAATATATTGCGTTTATATGTCATTTATTTAAATTACGAGTACTCGTACTATTACATATTTGATTTTCTGTACTTGCGTATATTGTATTATATATTTAGTTATATGTCGAGTTACTTTCGCTTTTTACTATTATTTATTGTGTTTAAACTTAATTATATACTATGCCGGCGGGTCTAGCTCAATGGTCAAAGCGTTTACTAAAGGTCGTGGGCTCGATCCCCGACAGAGATTTAAATAAAAAGATTTTGAATCGATTCCTGAGCTCTATAATCCCCGGTTGGTGTGAATTTGATCCCTCATCCGTAAAATGACAGTCAAAGCCTATTAATTAAAATTGGTAGTAGACGAAAGACGTCCCATAAAGACCACACATTCATAGTAAATTACTGTAATAATAAGGATGAAGCTTGAATGTCGGGCTGTAGTGATGGCGTTGGCGGATCAACACTCCATATGTCTTTACCGTATGTAACATGGTAATAGAATCCACAGAAGTGACTTCAGCATCACTATCACCATCTGTCGTTATGTGTATTCTGATTTATTGTTTTAACTTAAAACTTGTTCTTATTAGTAAAAATGTTACATTTTTCATTGTATGAAATAATTCGATTATAACGAACACTTTCGTGTTTTTCAAACTGATAATAAGTTATAAATATGGTTAATTATGTGTGAAATTAATTGAGGTTCTGTGGTAGGTTAAATTTAAATGCAAATCGAGTTTGGGTCCAGACCTTAGTCGTTTAATTATTAGCATTCATTGGGGACGCACTTACCGGAAGCATTTGCAGGTGTCATTATACTAATTAAAAGAAAACTCATACAAATGGGCACAACACTCATATTAACTTGTTAATTAAACAGATTGTTGGCACAATAGTTGTATACGTATGAATAATTTAGAATAAAAAATAAACTTTAAGAAACTTGTATAAAAAAAACTTTTTACGAATATTAAACACAAATCATATCAAATTTATATATTACTTGTTTTTTTTTAATAATTAACTATTATAAAGGCCTGTGTTACTTTGTTTTGTAACTCATTCAAGGTTTTAGTAAATCGCAGTATCCACTGTGTCAGTATGAATGTGGTCAGTTCATCATCAGCCTGTGTCCGTCCACTGTTGAACGTAGGCCTCCCGCATGAGTCTCCATCCTCTTCGATCCTCCGCCTTCCGCATCCAGGTCACTCCCGCTATTCTTCTTATATCGACAGTCCATCTTGTAGGGGGTCGGCCAATGCTTCGTTTGCCAGTTCTTGGGCGCCATTCCAATACTTTTCTTCCCCATCGACCGTCGTCTCTTCGACAGATATGACCTGCCCATTGCCACTTGAGTGTGCCTATTCGTTGGGTAGCATCCACTACTTGAGTTCTTCTGCGTATTTCCTCGTTTCGGATTCTATCTTTTGGCGACACTCCGAGCATGGATCTCTCCATAGCACGCTGGATGACTTTTATTTTATGGGTAAGACTTGCTGTCAGATTCCACGTCTCTGCGCCATAAGTTAATACAGGGAGGACGCATTGGTTAAACGCCTTAGTTATAGGCATTGCGGAATTTTCGCTTTAAAAATGTACTTTAGTTTTCCAAATGCTGCCCATCCCAGTTGTATGCGATTGTCAATTTCTTTTGAATGTGGTCAGTTATAAAATTAAAAGGCATTTACATATTTAATATTGATAAAAATTAATGTGAAATTAATGAATAATTAACCCATTAAATGAAAACTTAACCTAACCTAACCTATTATAAATTACCATTCATTGATTATTTCCTGCCAATTTTTTCTATTGCCGATTGATATTATTCTACTGCAAAGTGCATGAATTAAATACGCCCAAAAAATAGTTGCCTATTTTAAATATGAATATGAAAAAATACAATAAGTTTCAAAATAGTTTTAAATTCAAGTAAGTGAGTCAATATTATCATGTTTTTATTTCCGACCCTCCGAAAATATATTCCTTATCTTTATTTCGTCTTCAAAAATATTCTATTGAATTCATCACAAAACGAAAAGCGATCGGACTTCAACAAACTTATTATTTTTCATTGTTCGAAAACGCGATTTAATTCTATCGCACTCCACAGAAAAGGGATTGAGTTTTTGGTTACTATTTTTTCTTGCAAGAGTTATGAAAATAACTTTCATGTTGTCTGGAAATGTGCATCTTGTTGTTTTGGTCCAGTCGTTTTATCTTTTATCCACCGCTACAAGCTACAGGATGCTGTTAGCTCATGACTTCTTAACCAATGAGTTTCGATATTAATGTAAGTGACCAATTTTTTTACTTCGCTCAGAATTAGAAGATATTCTTATACAAATAAGTAGTGTAAACCGATAATAAAGCGTTCATTATTTGTATTAAACTCGCAACAGCGTGAAAAAACACAGCGGCCAATAGAAGCGTATTGCTTGGTGCGCCGCAGAAGCGACAGAAGCAGACACGGTGTTTCGAAGAACAATTTTTATAACAGCAGAGTTAACATTAGTTCAGAATACCGACTGAACCTCTGTGAATCATAAATTTGCAATCAGATATTAAGTAGTAAATATGTTAGTTTGGCCTGTATATATTTGTTTAGTAACTAATTCAATGTTTTGGCAGTAAATTAAATAAACTGGCAATATACGAAATAAACTGGCAGTATCCGCCGTGTCTGTACGAATGTTGTCAGTTATAAAATTGAATTGTCAGTAATTATTGCGAAATTAATTAATAATTAGCACATATAATGGAAACCTAACCTAACCTATCATTATTTACATTCATTAATTATTTATTAACAATTCATTATTTTTACTTACTATATAAAATATTTATTACTGACCATTTCTTAAATATTAATAGCCCGTAATTTACTTAAAAACTGTCAAGATAATTTTTTGCCTATTAGTTTTAAACAGCAATTCAAAGTGAACTGAATTATGATTACAAAACCTTTAATGTTATTTTATATGACCTAGTTAATGTCTTTAGGTATACATCTTAAATTTTTATTTGAACTTTCTTAGTTCCTGAATACATAATTTGAGTTGACTTCTACTACCTCCTATGAAAAAAAGCGGAAGAGCTGCTGCTCTTTCATAAATATATTCATGAATGAAAAAAAGGTTGATAATATCTGTTTATCTAATACACAAGCTGTAGCGAGATGAATTCTTCAAAGAAACTTTTTAATTTCCTGTTCATTCAAACTCTCACGCAAGATATTATACGTACCATACAATGAAAGTTCACAGTGCATTTTATATACCTCCTATGCAGGGAGTTGGAGAAAAGTATAAGTACTTGGACGAAACGAAACTTACATGCGGAATGCAAGGAATAAATTTCTGGTGAACTGGCTGGTGTGAGTATTGCTTACTTTAACGAATCTACAATAACACATATTACTTGTATTACAGCTTGTTACTTTTGGTGACTAGTGGAATGTTTAATTTAATTGGCTATACATATTGTTAAACTCACTCACTCTATTTTCCATCTCATTATATCCTATTTGTATATAAACTGGCATACTTCCAGAAAAGTAATAATTACAGAATAACAAAGTTAAGCCATTTTTTACAGTATTTCTGTATAATAGTTTTTTTTGCCTTCTACCAACTGTAATAACACATGCAAGGAATGTTATTGTTGATGTTAATTAAAAATGATGATTCATCGTTTGTCTTTGATTGGGTTGAGCCACCTTTTAGGACCAAATGCTCTAGGTTAAGTGAGCCTTGGGGTAATCATCCAATACCCTTAAAAATATATAAATAAATAATTTAAAATAAACTTCAGATACAGAGCCGTCTTAACAATTCTTAGGTAGATAAAGCCCCACAAGAAACTCCTGGAATATATTTCAATGTATGTCTACGAGTGCATATGTACCTATCTGGATCGTGTAAGTTGAAGTATTTAAGAATTTCAAACTTGTAAATAGCTCTACCGAGAAGAAGAAAAGCGTGTTTCAGTGCAGCTTTTACCGTACGTAAATTGTTGCCATCTTGTTTCACAAGTTGTAACTGTATCATTGAGGAACACATATAAACAAAAACCAGGGTAAGACTCCTACTTAGTTAAGTCAAAGTTGCGTTGACGGAAGCCTTAATTTGACTTAAGCTTTGATGTTAACGAGACTTTTTGTTGAATGACATTATTATTTAAATGTGGCTTGATGTTTTTTAAGACAATACGCTACTTAAGAAGTATTACTTGCTTGCAATACAATTGTATAAAAAACTTTGTAATACAATTAATTATTTTCTAACTCAAATTAAAGTAATAAAAAAATAAAAGGTACCAAAAACCTCGATATATAATCTTTCGTCTCTTATTTTTGTTCGCTTATCATACAAAGTCCGCCGCTAGTAGAGCTGAGCGTGAGCCATCACGAGCGCGGGAGTTGTGCCCCGCCCTTCGGCGAGAGCATATTGTATTGTGGCTCGGCCGAATGCGAGGCCGAGCCATTAATTTGTTTTATCAGAAATAGATGTTAATGTGCTTCTGAAAAAGTCTGTGTTATCAAAATGCTCATAATACTACCATCACGTGACGGAAAAACAACCTTCTAAGAGAGAGGAGGATGTTAGTGCATACGAAAATGCTAGCACAGATTCTGTTATATTTATAGTTATCTGGAAAATATGGTCACTGCAAATTGTAGCCACTCAATTTTATCAGTTACCACAATCCATACCTTATTCCAAGACATCTCTACAGACAAAGGTCCACCTGGGAATACATGGGTCTCAACGATATCCAAGGCAGAAGCCCTTAGATTTTAGGAGACAGCAACTGTAGTATGAGAAGCATATTTAGAGTTTTTTATGTAAACAAATACTGGAGAATACCGACAGATATTAATTCTGAATTCTCATCTGTGAAATTCTATAACGCTTACCATGGTGCATATGCACGACTAAGCGCTACGTGGAGCGTTGATCCGCCAACGTCATAGACCACAGCCAGAGATTCACGCATCGTCCTCATTATTTACAGGAATTTAATATGATTGGGTGGTCTTCACGGGACGATTTTCGTGTACCACCAATTTTAATTAAGAGGCTATGACTGGTATTTTACGGGTGAGGGATCAAATTCACATCGACCAAGGTATTTTAGAGCTCTAAAATCAATTAAAAATCATTTTTTTTTTCGTCTCCGTCCGGGATCTAACCCCCGACCTTTAGCTTGCAAAGCAAACGCTTTGACCATTGACCTATACCCACAGGCAAATTTGTTAATCAGACATTGTAATGAGATCAAATAAATAGTTAGATTCCAACTCCCAAGGCCTGTACTATATGAAATGACTTGACCCATCCAATAATAGCAGTACACAACATGACAGTTCAAGTTGTGGTTCGTGAACAATGTTAGTTAACTTCTGTGATCTCACGAGGACAACGCTTAGAATGTGTTATTATTTTTGTTCTGATTAATAAACACATTTAAATATTTTTAAATGACAGCCGAATTATTTATCCTTATGACTAAGCACATAACGTTCTCTTACTACCGCACGGCACCCCAATATCCAGGTCCTGTAAGCCTGAACCAGCAGTTCACGGGATGAATGAGGCGACGGTAATCGCTTGGCATTCACGAACCTTAAGGTAAGCCACAGAATTCTCGAGGAGACGTTTCGGATGATTGATCGGTGCGAGGGTCGACCTTCTCCACCACGTGGAAGAGCAGCCGACCGTTGCCAAGAGAAATACTTTCAGCGGACGGTTTACTTGCCGTGTTAAACGCTTCAGTGGACTACTGGAGTATATGTTAGGTTGCAAACTAATGAGGCGGAAAAGGTGCGAAACACGAAAAAAATCTTAAATTTATCTTATTCCTTTTGTTATACATTTGATATTTACCAAAGCATATAATCATTGCATATTATTTCAGTCTAAAACCATTGTCTTTAAATAGTAGTAAGTAAATAATGGCACACTTAAAACTAATTTCAGAATCTTGAAACACATACGGAATGTTGATTTACTTCTCTCTTTTCTACCGTTATAACCATGACAACTACTTCTATGAATTCAAAATAACATTTTCTTCAATCAACAGTCTCCCCGCATACTTGCGGAACATCCATACCCGCCTAATTTATGTTAACCAAGAACTGACAGCTTAAGAAATTCCTTCTAGAATGTATATTTCTATCTTTATACAACTAGGATTTTTTAAACAGATCAATCTTCTTCGTAGTATCAATCCAATGGATTGGTTTGCAGCAACAAAATCTTGCATCTCGATCTCCACTCTTCTTGATCCTCTGCAATAGTTGTTTTGTCTCGAGCCGTCTCCACCCGGAGATCCGATTGGGGGACTATTTTATCTCCAGAAATTTTTACTTGAGATGCAATCATATTTTCTGATACATGGGATGTCTTTTAATAATAATAAAGGTTCATCCGCCTTTGGAGAGCATTTACCACCTCCAGGACAATAGAATTCCATAACCAGCTTGACCTGATGAGGTTAGGTGGTTGTTAGCTTATTCCGGCCAACATTCGGTCCCTGTCTATATTGGCCGACTGATGTCGCTCGCCCCCACCACGACAAGAAGATATATCAGGATTTTCCTTTCATCGAACCTGTGAACATAAGGCATTTCGCAGAGTTCTCCAGTACTTTTAGGGGGCAACACCACACTTGCAATTTCTAGAATATAAATACACACACAATACATTATGTTTTCACAAACGTTATAGCTAAGCGTCATAGAGCCCCTTCGCTTAAAACGTTTATGCTGTCTACATGCGTTTGAATTAAAATCCACTTCTTAGCTTGATCATACAAAATGAGTTTCGAATATAATCGAGTTAGTCCGTAAATTTAAGTAAATTATTCGTCTTTTGTATACATTAAATTTTAACACAATAAAATAAAAAATGTCTAGTTTTTTTTCTTCTCATTATCAGTATGTAGTAATTAAGAGTTATTGAAAAGTTGTTTGAGTTATTTTAGTCATCTTTTTTACTTTTTATTTGATGCATGTACTGGAAAGTTAAAGTTCCCGATGACTTTACAAGAAAAGAAACTAGCGATACTGATCAACTCAAAAAACATTTTGTCCAAAGATGTTTGCTAAATATATATATAGCTTTGTTCGGTTGTAATATAATAAATGAAAAAAAAATAATCATAAATTTGACATTCGTTCTCGATCACTGCACTCCGAAAACATCCCTTATTTATGAATCCTCTTGTTCTAACAAACTCCTTAAAACTTTAATTTCAAAATACGTATTTTAAAAATTAATTATCGAAAAAAGTAGCCCCATTTTAATTACCGAAGGCATTAAATAATCTGTGCATTACACTGAAGAGACAAATTGTCATACAATTGCTTATTACAATTGTACACTTAGTAAATTATGTTGTATAGTAGAATCATGTTTTTTTTTTATCTTTATCGTTTTTTAAATTATTTGTCATATCATCATCAGCCTGTATCCGTCCACTGTTGAACGTAAGCCTTCCGCATTCAGGTCACTCCCGTTATTTTTTTGTTGTCTATGTCGTCAGTCCATCTAGCAGGGGGTCGGCCAATGATTCGTTTGACAGTTCTTGGGCGCCATTGCAATACGACCGTCGTCTCTTCGACAGATACGTCCTGCTCATTGCCACTTGAGTGTGCCTATTCGTTGGGTAGCCTCCACTATTTGAGTTCTTTTGCGTATTTCCTCGTTTCGGATTATATCTTTTAGCGACACTCCGAGCATGGATCTCTCCATAGCACGCTGGGTGACTTTTATTTTATGGGTAAGACTTGCTGTCAGATTCCACGTCTCTGCGCCATAAGTTAATACAGGGAGGACGCATTGGTTAAACGCCTTAGTTTTAAGGCATTGCGGAATTTTCGCTTTACAAATGTACTTTAGTTTTCCAAATGCTGCCCATCCCAGTTGTATGCGCCTGTCGATTTCTTTTGAGAAGTTATTTCGCCCTAGTTGTATTACTTGTCCCAGATAGGTATAGTCGTTTACAACCTCTATTTCTGTTCCTCCAATGGAAATAGGATCAAAGGTCTGTGAAATATGACTATTAATCATGGCTTTTGTTTTATCCATGTTCATTTTCAGACCAATTTTGTTCGACGCTTCATTGAGGTCGTAGAGCATGTCTTGGAGCTTGTTAGGTGATTCGGCTATTAGCACTATGTCATCTGCAAATCGGAGGTGGTTGTAATATAATAAATGAAAAGTAAATAATCATAAATTTGACATTCGTTCTCGATCACTGCACTCCGAAAACATCCCTTATTTATGAATCCTCTTGTTCTAACAAACTCCTTAAAACTTTATATTTAAAATACGTATTTTAAAAATTAATTACCGAAAAAAGTAGCCCCATTTTAATTACCGAAGGCATTAAATAATCTGTGCATTACACTGAAGAGACAAATTGTCATAGACTTGCTTATTACAATTGTACACTTAGTAAATTATGTTGTATAGTAGAATCTTGTCTTTTTTTATCTTTATCGTTTTTTAAATTATTTGTCATATCATCATCAGCCTGTATCCGTCCACTGTTGAACGTTAGCCTCCCGTATGAGTCTCCACCCTCTTTGATCCTCCGCCTTCCGCATTCAGGTCACTCCCGTTATTTTTTTTGTTGTCTATGTCGTCAGTCCATCTAGCAGGGGGTCGGCCAATGATTCGTTTGACAGTTCTTGGGTGCCATTGCAATATTTTTTTCCCCATCGACCGTCGTCTCTTCGACAGATATGTCCTGCCCATTGCCACTTGAGTGTGCCTATTCGTTGGGTAGCCTCCACTACTTGAGTTCTTTTGCGTATTTCCTCGTTTCGGATTATATCCTTTAGCGACACTCTTAGCATAGATCTCTGCATAGTACGCTGGGTGACCTTTATTTAATGGGTAAGACTTGCTGTTAGATTCAACGTCTCTGCGCCATAAGTTAATACAGGGATGATGCATTGGTTAAACGCCTAAGTTTTAAGATATAACGGAATTTTTGCTTTAAAAATGTACTTTAGTTTTTTAAATGCTGCCCATCCCAGTTGTATACGCCTGTCGATTTCAGTTGAGAAGTGACTTCGTCCTAGTTGTATTACTTGTCCCAGACTGGTATTTCACTAAAGTAAATTTTTAATTTATACTTTTATTTTCATCTCGGTTTTGTGTATTTCTTATTGTACAATATTTTACGGATAATCGATTTTTTTCACTGGATATCTTTTACATTTTACATAGATAGTTTCAGCAGTTAGGTTCATCTCTCGATTTTCCATTAAAAATAATACATCATACTTTTAAAGTAGTTTACAACTGATTAAACTTTTGTATTCCATAGTCGCGAAGCTTTTATTTCTTCTTTATAAACTATATTAACTGTAAAAATGTTTGACAAAGTGTATCTCCCATAGAGTGAGTGTGAAATTTTTTTCGCCTCTTGTTTATTTTTAAGTGAACTCTGAAACGGAGTTATTTTCTTATTTACACCCACTTCCGTATCCTGAAAATAAGTTAAAGTTGTGCAACTTTGTTATCAAAGGCATTAATTACTTTTGCACTTCTGGAAAAGTATTTTTTTAAAAGTTCTTAAACTGCCTGCTCATTCGTTCATTAAGTTTATCTAATGATAAAAATAATAACCATTCCAGAATAATACAAATACTTTGCAAAACAAATATTTAACATTCTAAATTACTTACAGATTAAATATGATATGAATATTAAATTATTAAAAACAAATTCATGTTTTACTGCACATTAAATTCTTACATAATTGTATAGTAAATTAAAGGGGACGTTGAACTAATTATTTGGTCTTCTTTATTGCTAACATTTTTGCATTACACAAATTTTATGATAATTGACATTTAAAACAACTGCCATTTTTTTTATGTAATCGCTTGCAGGAGACCACAGCCGGTCAAGACCAGTGCACTCTATGAAGGTCAGCCGGGGAGGCTCGACGCCGCATGCGGGGAAAGTGTGTTGTATTCGTGTTTGTGTGTGGGTTGTGGAGATTGAAAATGTATATTTATCTGTTTCTTGAAGAGATCTAGATTGTAGGAAGGAGGAAACACAGACGCTGGAAGAGCATTCCAAAGCTTACCGGTGGCATTATGGAAGGAACATTGGAAGCTGCCAGTTCCTGGTCGACAAACATTAACCGTGTATGGAAGTTCGGCAAGTGTAAGACGTGTTTGTCGGTTGTGGGTGGGTGCAGAAGGAACTAGTTCCGAAAAGCAGCAACCGTGGTAATAATGGTAGAAAGTGAATTGAACATACACCTGTGTTCCATTGATTGCCTGTTGGACGTAAGAGTGTCATTGTTTTGATTGAGACCACAAACCTATTTGTCCGTTGGGGGAGAAATGGATATGTTAGAAGGGAGTATCTATGGCAAACAGATTGCGGATGGGAGAACACTGCCTGTAAACGGAATGCTTAATGATCTGCTTGGGAATCTTGAGATGGTGAGATAATTAATTAAGTTATTTAATAAATATTAGTTCCTGGTAGGCTGTCAAGAATTATGCATAGAATCCATTCAACGAAGCAGATTTGGTATAGGATGAGATAAAGATCATGAAGTCTAGAAACTTTGTGGCGGTAGTACGTGACATCAAGCTATGTCGTCATATGCTCCAGCTAAGAAGTGGATATATAATGATGCTGATGATGATAATGATTTAATGCACACTCGGTGGCACATCTCCCAAACGCAGAGTACATACAAATCCTTCCTGAAATAAGTTGCTCTGAATTATTGCAGTTTAATAATAGCCCATTAGCCGCATAAAACCCTTCAGTGCCTGTCTCAGGAGGCTTCATGGGAAAAACATAACTCTTACACGTTCCGATTGGCAAACTCTGGTAATTAGCTACCATTAAATACAAATTACTCACGGGAGCTTTCCTAAGAAACAAAGCTCAGATTCCACCCGGCTGGGAGACTTATTGGAAAGTAATTACAGATACATCCTAATAGAGACGGAAGCTCCTATAGAACGAGATGAGTTATTGGAAATTCATGGCCCCACCACGTACCAGAAGGCTTTGAACAATTTATTTTGTAGTGGGTGCGAATTCCGCGCTAATTGGCATTCATTATTAGTGGTAGGTACGTAATTGTTGCTAATTTTAATTACAATTTGCTGTTTGTACTGTAATTCATAATGAAATGTTATTTACACAAAATAGGGTCGCGTTATTTTCTGTCGTAAAATCACTGGACGTAAAGTGATAAGTTTAGCAGTAACAGTTTAAATGTAACCATGTAATTTGCAGATTTTCACGACCAAATTTGATATAACAGCTTTTGGGTTGAGTTGTGTGTGGTAAATTTTTCATTATCTCCCATATTAATTTGATCAAATATTCGATATGAAAATCTAAAGAGTCGAAATATCGGAAAGGAGAAGACATTATCGTAGATTTAGTTCAAAAATCAGTATTTACTTTTAATTGATTTTTTTATTTAAATATGAATAATTTATGTTTCTGTTTATTAAAATATGTATGTACAAAATAATTACTGAAATGCTGATAAAATAAAACATGAATTAATATCTGAAATTATTTCTTTGAAAATTCTTCATATTGAATATTTCAGCTTCAATATTATTTTCGCTCTAATTTGATTCAGAACTTTAAAAATAAAAATTGATTTAATTACGCTAAGTCTGGTAAAGTATTCTAGTAAATTTTCAGTAATCTTATTAGGTGGTGCCTTCTACGCTTAAGAATTTTCATAAGGACACTTTCGAGATGAAAAATCAAATTAGTATCAGAGACGCAGAAAAAAAAACCCCGAGAAGGAATCCGTGGTTCAACCATATTTTGGAAAGGTCAATAATACGGTATTGATGAAAGTTTGTATATGGCGCTGTGGACCAGGGAGACCTCGGCAAAGAAAAAGAAAATATTATCAAATCCGAAAAGTTAGTGTAAAAGTTTACTCAGCGTATGGAAACTCTAATAATATTGAAGGATTGCAAATGGCGTAGTTGTGCACGTGTGGATTTATTTTTGTGCAATTTTCCATAGTCACGTTGACCAACTACTTGTGATAAGATTCAAAATATGTATATTTTTGTGCAATTTTTCACAGTCACGTTGACCAACTACTTGTGATAAAATTCAAAAAGGTATAATTTTTTTTTTTTTTTAATAACGTTAAGTTTATATAATTTGTAAATGTGCAAAAATAATGAAGTTTGTTGTTGTTTTTATTAAAAAATAAGATTTTTAACCATACAGTTTTGGTGAAAACTGCATATTCGTAATTATCACAGTAATTTTAATGAAAAATTGCATTAATAATGTTGGAGTCAGTATCCGTAATTTAAGATCCCGCTTCTGTCATTTTTACCAAATCAGTATGTATCAGTTGGGGAATATTTTGTATGCATATTCATTGTATTAATTTTAAAAGTATTGATAGTAAATTCTTATTTCAAAAAATTAAAAATGATTAAAGAACAAAAAAGTTTTATAAAAGAATGGAAATTTGTTTGATAAACAATGACACTCTTACGTTTAACCTGCAATCAATGGAACACAGATGTAAGATTTGTTTATTTAGTCTTTTTTACCGTTATTACTTCGGAACTATTTTCCTCCTGCACCCACCCACAACCGACAAACTCGTCTTAAAATTGGCGAACATCCATACACGGTTAGTGTGTGTTGACCAAGAACTGTCAGTTTCCAAAGTTCCTTCCTTTATGCCACTGGTAAGCTTTGGAATGCTCTTCCAGCGTCTGCGTTTTCTCCTTCCTACAATCTGGATCTCTTCAAGAAACAGATAAATATACACTTGCTATCTTCCCAACCAACACACAAACATGAACCCTACACACGTTTCCCACATGCAGCGTCCAGCATTCTTGGCCGAGCGACATAGAGTGCAACTGGTTTTGACTGGCTGTGCTAGTATAGATAATATTGGACTAAAATATTATTCCATGCAGTTTAAAGGTGGGTCGAGTCTCAGAGGGTACATAAAATAAGATATATATAATAACAAACACCATTTATTTATTGTTAATATTTATAATACATTTTGTTTTAATTTCTCGACTCGGTGATATGGCGGTATGTAGAGAAATTATTATCGTATCAGGAAAAAAGTGGTGTTCGAGGTCCGTTGTTCGAATCCCCGCGGGCACGGTTTATTTATCTTCGATTAATTGATGAGAGTAATTCTATACAATATGGTTTTTGTTATACATGTGAATTTTTATTAGTTGCATAACATTTTTACTTATATTTTGTATGAAACTTGGTTAGTGACATCGCAGACGCTGCAAATTAATATTTCTGTGAAAAATTTGGACAGCCCTTTAGGCATCCCTTCCATCGAAATCGCGGTTAGAGGAACTCCAGAGTCCCTCTCTCTCCATTCAATAAAACCAACATAATAAACTTTGATTGGAATTTTTCGTCTTATTCTATCCGCTGCCTTTTTGCTCCACTCCTTTTGAAAGAAACTTTAAAAACCACGTTTCGATAACACGACCGTCGCCGGCAATTTGACCAAAAATGAATTCGATTTTCCGATATTAATTTGGAACATCGAATTTTTCACTTTTGAATCTCAGTAAAAAAAAATGGCATTAGTTTATTTATGGAAAACTCAGATTACATAATAGTTAAGGTAAACAATAAACGCCTTTCAAAAGAACAATCAAGCATAAAAGACATTTAATATTTATTTACAGATCTATTGCAAAATTAATAATAAAATAAAAAAACATAAAATTAAGAGAAGAAAATATAAAGAAAACGTACAGAATTAAATTCATAATAGCAAAATGAATTGAAATGAATTTGAATTCAAGGATAATTATATGAATTAACTACAAATAGATTGTGTTGATGGGATGATTTTTGTATATCACCAATTTTTAATTAAAAATCTATGACTGACATTTTATGAGTGACGGATCAAATTCAAACCAACCGGGGTATTTATAGTGCTTAAAATCGATTAAAAACCCTTTTTATAAACCCCCGTATGGAAATTGAACCACCATCTTCGGCTTGGTATGCAAACGTTTACATCACTAAGCTATATCCACCAAGAAAAATGAATATGAAATGATGATGATGTTTTGGGATATGTTTAAATGACACTTAATTTTTTCTTAAAATAAAAATGTCGTGGAACAAGTTTGCATAGAAGATCGTTGTACTGTTTGTAACGTGTGTTGTAACGTTGTGTAAAAAACGATTCTTCTTCTTCGTGTCAGCGATGTCAAATTATTTTTGCCCAGTATCTGGCAATATCGATGTTGCCAGATACTGGGCAACCGTATGTTGCCCAGCATTAGGTCTTGAGATGTGCAGCTTGTTGGACACATGGAGCAGGATCTTAGGTATGAGGCGGTCAGCAGGTCTCCACAGTCGCACAATAGTGACTCTCCCTACCAAAGCACTCCCCACCGCTTGAGGTTGTCCTTTGTTCTACCAACTCCGGTTCTGAATCTGTTCATGGGAGGCCTTCCTTTGGAGTAATGAAATGCTCTGATGCAACTTGAGGTTGTGTGGATCTCAGAAAGCTGCTTCGCGACATCAGTCTGAGTGTTGGGGGTATATGATTATAAAATGGCCCGATAACGATCGCCATTGACTGTAACGGCCACTCCTTGCTCATTTTCGAAGAAAAATGGCCTGATTTTCAAAGTAATATCGCAATATTTCCCAGCGTTGTTCAAGCGTATACACAACCATATTCGTTCAGAGGAAGGATAAAAGTAATTATCAGTCAAATCAAGTATGAGCTAAGTGTTACCATTCACGAAATAAGCACTAGTTAAAAAAAAATGTTAGATGGCGGACAATACCATGATTTTCAAAGTAATGTCGCAATATTTCCCAGCGTTGTTCAAGCGTATACACAACCACATTCGTTTAGCGGAAGAATAAAAATAGTTATTTGTCAAATCAGACATGAGCTAAATGTTACCATTCACGAAATAAGCACTAGTTGAAAAAAAAAGTAGATGGCGGACCCTTTACAAGCGCTGGGACGGTTGGTTAATTGCCTGAAAAATTAAGTATAACCCTCCAATAACACACGCTTTTTTAAATTTGTAAATAGGGATTTCTCTTATGATATTTGCGTTAATATTTTGAATATCGGTTGATTTTTGGAGTTATTATGAGTTGAACTGCCTCTAAAGACTAGGAGGAATATTCTAGACCTCGGGAGTATCAAGATAATCATCCGATCTTAAGAAAACATTCTTCTTCGTAGTATTAAACCGATGGATTGGTTTGCAGCAAAAAAATCTTGCATCTCGATCTACACTCCTCTCAACCCTCTGCAATCCTCTTCTGCTCAGCATAAGAGCAACAACTCATGTCCTCGAACACTTGCTGCAAATACCCCCGTCTAGAGCGCCCTCTATAGTTTCTACCCTCAACCATCTCTTCCACAATGTCGTGAAGAAGTCCATCGTGGCGCATGTGATCGATTCATCGGGCTCGCCTCTCTGAGATGGTTCTTACTAGAAAAATTAAGAAAACATTAAAGGAAGGCTTACTGTAATATTTCAAAAACACGGAAATAAATTATATATTTGAATTCTTCAACTTCCGCATAGAATTCGTTTTTGCGTCATTCGCTTGTGAGTCGGGGATAAATTTAACGACTTGCAGCACCTTGCTCCACACCGAGATCTTCCCGGTCGAGTGAAAACTTTTATATTTATTGTGAGTACATAAAAGTTAGTGAGGGGAAGTACGGGTATGCTTAAAAATGAACTTTTTGTCGCCGACAACTCGCACAATATGACACTAACTAACTTGGGACGTGAAAACTTCCCCTTACAAGTTTGGTTCCCCCTTTGTGACGAGTGTAAAGTGTAACTGGTTTACTTTCATACAAGAGAAATCTGTCATTTATGTGTTATTTGATTTGTTTTAACATTTTAACATATAAAAACTAATGTGATTGACCAAAAAGCTTTATATTTCAAGACTTTCCCGAAAATTTAATCTTGTCGTCATATAACCTTTTTTTCCATTTCCACTCCATATTTGGAGCATAAATACACCGTGAATTTCCGTTTCATAGTTCTGTAAGCTCAGATTGTTCATGGCTTGTCCTAGATCACCTGTACCTCCGGAAGTCCACATGGGAACATAGATAGTTCCCGGAGCCTCCAGGGCAAAAGCCGGGGAACTTGCATAGACTGCAGCTTTAGTATCAGAGAAATATTTGGGTGTTCAATGATCAGGGTTTTTTTAAGGAGATTGGAAGATCAGCCCAACGCTCCCGAGGCCAGGACAATTTTGTGTTTTGTCCTTCAGGGGTGGCTCATCTCTACCGGGGGCATGTAAAGAGCTGAGATTTAATTAAATTGATTTAAGAAAATAAAGCTTGCTCGAGATGCGAACTGATGGCGTCTGAGTGAAAAGCAAACGTTTTAACCACTGGATTATGCCGACATATTTAATAATCTTTTGTTTACTTACTGACAATCTTCGGTGAAATAGCATAATTAAATTATTAATTATGTTTAATGAGATCAATTCAAGGAAATGTATAATTTATTTTGTTTCACATTTATTCTTTAATTTATTTTATTTCAAATGCTTTAGTTTACTAAAAGTTTTATTTTTAATGTTTTTTTCGTTTTGTAATGTTGTTCTTAGACCAAAGTTCAATAAATAAAAAACACACAAATGAGGGCCTGGCAGTTTTACAGCGGACCGACTGAATGTGACTGCGGCGTGGAGCAGACCCTGTCACACCTTCTGGAGTGTGCGCTGTGCCCGAGTGGCCGCACCCAGGAAGACCTGATGATGGCCAGAAGTAACGCCATCGACGTCGCCCACTTCTGGGCAGACAGGATCTGACCCTGTTGTTTCCGACACGATTATATATATAATAAAAAACACATTAAATCTGTGGTGAAAAATTTCATTTACAATCAAATGTACTATTTTAATTCCCTAATGAAACATTACTTCATGTGTTTATGAAATAACGCAAAAAAATAATATAAGTTTGCGTGTAATTCAAAATTATTTTTACTTTACGTATTGTGTACGCTGAAATTTTCAGGAATCTGATATCTAATATTTTTTTACGACGGTGTAATAATTCTGAATTAGTCTATTGCATTGCATATCCTAATAAATGTGTGGCATGCTCTGGTTTTGTGACATTATACCTGTATATCGTGACGAGTGGCAGTAATTAAACTGATAAATAAATTATAATGTTTATTGCCGCTTCACATAGTTTGCCCATGAAGAGAATGATCATAGTACCTGAAAATAAAAATAAAAAAGGGCAGAGCCTTTGAGTGCCTCATACTTAACTGATATGCATAAAGAAAATATAAGATTACTAGTATATTCTTCATTTATAGTGTTTATTTATAGTGAAGGATAAATAAGGCTTTTATAATTAAAACTTTGGTGTCATGATGGTCATGTGTACTGTTAGTACGAGTATATAAAATACACGTATTTATCAAGTCTAGAGTTGCTTCATCATAATCAGTCAAATCCAGCAATACTTTATAAATATAAAATTAAAACTGCTAACCGACAGTTCTTAGTTAAATCGGAATTTTCTCACCTCATACCTGCATCATACCAGAGTAATATACGAGTACTGAAGTCTCCTTGACGATGTTCTCATTCAGATTAGTCAAGTGGAGTCCCCATCTGATAAACTGTTGCCACATTACAGAAGTGATTATGTGAAAGTACCCGTTAAAGAGATAAGAATCGCAGTCACACATTAAAGGAAAAATATTTTCTTACAATTCTTAGCAACATAACTTAACGTTTTTATTTTTCTATTTCCGCTATTTAGCAGCAGCTTATGATTACCATGAACTGCTGCCATTTCAACTTCCATGATTATTGTCTCGTACGAGTTCCTTTTTTCGACTCAATATATATAATCGTGTCGGAAGCAACAGGGCCAGATCCTTTCTGCCCAGAAGTGGGCGACGTCAATGGCGTTACTTCTGGCTATCATCAGGTCTTCCTGGGTGCAGCTATTCGGGCACAGCGCACACTCCAGAAGGTGTGACAGGGTCTGATCCACGCTGCAGTCACATTCAGTCAGTCCGCTATAAGACTGCCAGGCTTTCATTTGTGCTCCTCGTCTTGCATACTCCGGTCCGAAGTCTGTTATTCGACTCAATGAAGTGGTTATATGGATTAGTGGTCAGCGTCTAATTTAATCTTCAAAACGTTGGTATACTGTTTTAATCAAATCTGATCAATTAATGATAGAAATTTGACATAGAATTGTGTTTGAAAATGGGTTGTGCCTATATTAATTGTTGAATATTATATACCTATTAAATTCGAACGTAAATTAGCGTCGAACGAAATCTGTCTATATTAATTAATTTAGCTATATTCTAAAAAATAATTCGTTCAAAAAATTCACCAATATCATGCTAAGCGCAAAAGAACTCAATCTATCCAATGTTTTTTTGGATTATTTGCATGTAAATTGCCCCGACTGCTGGCAGCGACTCCATCTATTGGCCACTCAAGTGACTATGCGGATCACGAATCGTAGATAACTTGAGAAGTGAGCAAGAAGTTTTCGTTGAGAAGAGTGAGGACTTAACTTATGGGATGTTACTCTTATTACATATGAATTTAGTTATTTTTTCAATTAATTGATCTTTTTTGATCACCTGGTGATTTTAAATAAGTCATCACCAATTTGTGACTGTTATAAAGATTACTACAATATAAAGCGTAAGCCTCCAGTATGATGAATTTCCATCACTTTCAGATTACACCCTTCCGCATCTAGTCTCCTTTTATTATTTTCACGTCTGATGTCGTCAGTCGATTGTACATGTATTTGGCTACATTTTTTTGTTTTTTTTTTCTAGTATTGGGAGTTAATTTAACTCTTATTCCCATCGGCTTTCGTCTCTTCGGCAGATATGTCCTGCCCATAGTCACTTGAGTGTGTCGATTCTTTCAGTTTTTTCCGCTTTTTGAGTTCTTCTTTGGATTTCGGATTCCATCTTTTATTGACACTACAAGCACGAATTCTACGGCATATCTTTAAACTGCGAGAATACACATGATTTTATTATTTTAATTTTTTATGATTAATTCTTTTAGAGAAAAAAAAACATTATTTATTTTTAACAATAAGTATTTTCCTGTAATTGTGTAGAAATAAATAATTATCTCTTAAGAGCATCGTATTCTAAATTAAAATAAATTAATTTAAAAAATTTTTTTTCTTATGAAGGACAATAAACAACAAAATAACTGATTCTCGTTAAACTATGACCCACGTAACATTAACATTAAGGTTATCAACTGAAAATACTTGGTGAAACTGCATGATTATAATTTTAAATTAATTTTAATTTAAAAATTAACAAATTAAAAATATTAAGTTTTAATTCACATTTATTTTAAGCGATTGCATGTTTTAGTATCCCTGGAGAACATCTTCAAGATGTTATTAAAGATGGTCTCTTTAATTTTAAAATTTAAATTAATTAAAAATTATAACTATGAAACATTGATTGCTATATCTACAAAGGCACATAATATGATCTCATCGACATCACATCAATGTGCAAAACTTCAGTTCTATTTTATATTATATGAAATGGATATGTGTCAATTTTTCACTTTATAAATACTACAACTGGACAGACTAAAAACAAGAAAAGCCAAGAAACCGATCTGAAAAAACCTGTTTAATTGGATGAAAAATTACAACTAAAATAGTAACGTATCGTGTGAGTGATACGGGCGTTTGCGCCTAGAGGCGACAAGATACGAGTACCTTACCAGGAATCGGTACAACTGCTTGTTAAAAGTCAACATAACAAGCAGTTCAAACGTTTTGGAATGTTTTGAAGCTTTCTTTGGCTCTTTGGCTTGGGCTTAGTTTACTCCCCTGCTGATTTACTGTATCATGTCAACTGATAATAGTCACTGAAGATACTGTCGTGACGGTCTATGATATATAGCCGTACATCACGCGTGTACGCATAACGAAAAGAGTGACATTTCACATTGCGTTTTATGCTTTCTTAATGTCTTCATGCCATACTATGTGTCGCTACGAAATTTGACCTTTTACATTTAGAGAGTAGTGCTAGATTACTACCGTTTTATGTTTTTTTTTTGACAATAACCCCTTATTATCCTATAGAATAGTGGTAAAGCATTCGAATATCACTCCAATTAACCGTTGTTTGAGTCCCCTCAATTTGTTTTCATCAGTGTGATTTTAAATAAAAAGTTATAAGGCTTATACATATAACCAAATATATAACATTATAAATATATTAAGATCCTCCTATCTTTCTAAAAGGTTTTACTCCGTTGCGTGAGTGCATGATGAGGAGCAGGTTAGCAAAAATCAGTAAAATCAGCTTCTAAAGGACTTTATTTTAGAAGCACATTGATTATATTTACGATAAAACTTTACAAATTTAGGGCTCGGCCTCGTCGCAGCAGTATGCCGAGCCACAATACAATATGCTCTCGCCGAAGGGCGGTAGGCAACTGATCTCCGCGCTATGTATGGGCTCTCGTCCGCACCACGAGCGGCGGTGTATACAACTAACATACCCATTAGCGGACCAGTCCAAAATGGCGACACATGACGCACGACAAGCGACCAGAAATAAGAGACGAAGGATCGTATATCGAAGTTTTCGGTACCAGCCAGCAAGAGCTACATCATGCTGATGTCAATATATATATGAAGACATGAATTATTATGCAACGTAAAAATATTAGTTACAAACAATAAGTAGGCTGGAGAGAAATAGCTAACGTTTTACTCGTAAATAAAAGCATTAGATATGTTTTTATAATAAATATGTTTTTACGACATATTACAAGGAATTACTTTTATTTTCCTAGTCCCACACAAATTCTTTATACCTTACATATGGACCAGAATAAATGTGGTTTTATATTTTAAAAATGTATGAAAATACTTTTTTGGATTTCAAACGAATACTGCAGTGCACATTCTAATTAAATGATTTGAGCTGTGATTTTTTAAATATTGGCTAGTCTTAAAAATCTTTATTTTTGCATCCCACATTTTAGTTTAAAAGTATTTGTATACCTCAGAAAATTTACACAAAATTTAAGTACTTACTTTAAGAAGCATTTTTATTTCAGTTTATATATTAAATTATAATACTATTATACTTAATTTCGCAAAACTTAAGGAAAAATCGCTCCTGAACAAAGCACATTTGTACAAAATAAGGCACCTTTTTTTAAAATTAAACATTTATTTTTGAAATTCAGTTTAGATATATGCATAGTAAATTTATTGAAGAAGTTATACACAAACAAAATGAGCTTAATATTGGATGGATTTTCAGGAGCTTTTCCATTATGTGAGATGCACCAAATGTCCCAGACGGCTTCCGGTGACTGATGACGCTGAACTCTTTCAGCTTCCTTCAGCTTACTTCAGGGCACTTAAATTTTCACTCAACTAATCGAATTTCAATAACTATCGCTTTAAATTGAATTTAATTTTTATTTTCTACAATTAAGTGAATTTTTTACAACCTCATTATTTACCTTATACAAAATTGAAAATACAATAATTTTTATTTTAGTGTTAAATTAGGTAACTGAAAGCAGCTTTCGTTTGTAAAGTATAAATTCAATCATTATATTTAAGAATAAATAAATATTTGTTTGACACTGTACTTTTTCAAATTCATATTCTTAAAAATCCATGTTTCAAAGTATGAAAGCAACTTCATGTCACCAGGATAATTATCGGGTCACGTGGAGACGGATTGAGGAGCAGATAAAGAACACATGTTCACTGTTTAGGAGACTGCAGTTTCAACCAACTCGTAGCCTTACTCAATCCATCACTTGTAAAGAGATAACTGAGCTGTGAACTTATCTTACGTGATGCATGTACAAAAACAAGGTAAATATATAAATATTTATAATGGATCTCAAAGTGAATGCTTAAAACGTTACAAAAACACTACACATGAATATGTATCACAGTGAATTTTTGCACATTTTTCATCTAAGACTTAGTAAATCTGTAAAACTAAGATCAGTTATGTAATTTCGCTACGTTATTTTCAGGAATAGAAACTTTTTCGCAGAAGAAGAACCGTTGAAAGACGGCAGAAATGACCTTTGCAATTATGTTCTTTTCAGCGAAGAGAGAGAGCAAGAGCCATTACCAATGTAAAGATAATAAATTTTAAATGCTTCCTCGTGTTGCTCTGCGAGTTGGAAATGTATTTTTTAAAGAAAAAATTAGTTCCCTCGGAAGGCATTCATTTATTCAATACCACTTATTTGTTTGAAAAACGTAAACAAGGCCATTACCGGAGCTTACTGCTGAAGTAGAAACTCCCTTTTCCTGAAGCCTTTCTCGAAGCTTCCCAATCTCTTCATCGCGTATTGACATACGTGATTTTCGCGAAAATGTATTATATTTCTTACTTGGATTTATTCGTATGATGTTTTTTTTGTATTCCCTGAAAAATCGAGGCACGTGGAAGGATTTGAATTCTTAATACGTATTCTCACAGTTCAATTGAACTTATTATTATACTCGTGCAAATATTAATATATATTTATTTATACTATTGATATCAGCTTGATATATCTCTTTTAGGCTGATGCCGAAAAACCTCGAAAAACGATTTTTTGTCTCTTATTTTTGTTCGCTCGCCTGACATGCACATCTAATAATGTTAGTCTTAAATTTATATAAAATTACATGGCGTTTGCATACGCCATTTTATTTGTAATGACAGTTGCTCCATTTCATGTTGGTTCGACTGTCATCTTTAATTTGTTTTTTGCGTTGTATGTCACAGTGTTGCAACCTTCCTCCGCGCGGCCACATGACGAACCCGCGACTTTTGATTTTTTTTAAAAACGGGGGATGTCACTTTAAAAGAATGTAAATTTGTCGTATATATACTGTTCTAATGGTGCATATGGTTACCACTATTTGACGTGCTGTTCTATCAGTTGCTATTACCATACATTTTTATAATTCATCTATTTAAGTTCAGCTCCTTTATGTACATACCAAGCACGGTTTCCGACAATATTCAGGTTGAGAGTCGAAAGCTTTAAGAAAAGGCTGTATTTTTCAAGATATATATATATATTTTTTATTTAAACAAATATAAAAAGATACATTTTTACATGGTAATTTACATTCCAATATTTTTTTTTTCTTTTTTTTCTTTTTTTTTTCTTTTTTTTTTTTTACATTCGCTTACCACATCACTTAAAGATAAGATCTTGTGTGTGGCGTGGGAATTATATTGTATAATATATTTAAAATAATATATTGACAAATTTTCTATAATATCATAATTTTAAAGAAGATCTGATGATAAGTTGGCCTAGACTCTAGTGCCTAGGCGTTGCTTCAAAAATTGTTATCAACTAATCACCAACACATATGTCTCCGATACAACAGCTACCATCTCATCAAGTCTTTGCTTCCTAACTCGGAGTTCATCAGGAACTATATACGTCCTTAGATGCTACAATATGAATTGAAAGAACTGACTGCAGCAATATCTGTTAGAGATTATGAATATAGCATAAAAATGATAAATATTATGTAACATTATAAAACTTTATGTTATAATTCTAACGATAATCATCATCATCATCATCAGCCGGTGTCCATCCACTGTTGAACGTAGGCCTCCCGCATGAGTCTCCATCCTTTTTGATCCTCCGCCTTCCGCATTCAGGTCACTCCCGTTATTCTTCTTATATCGTCAGTCCATCTTGTAGGGGGTCGGCCAATGCTTCGTTTGCCAGTTCTTGGGCGCCATTCCAATACTTTTCTTCCCCATCGACCGTCGTCTCTTCGACAGATATGACCTGCCCATTGCCACTTGAGTGTGCCTATTTGTTGGGTAGCATCATGTTAGCTAGCATCATAAAACCATAATACTATATATTCCAAAACCAATTTTAATGAGCTTTACAAAATCGAATGAAAATAACTTTAAAAAACGGCGGTTAAATATTTTTGCGGTCACTGTCAATTTGTGTTAAAAAATGAAAGGATTAAGAATTTTCTAATTTAATTTATTAGAGAAAAGAACGCATGTGTTTCATTACATGGAGAATGCAAAGCGTCCTCGACGAAACTGCGCAAAGTTTAAAATGGCAACGAAGTTAGTCGGTTTTGAGCAAATGCCGTGTGTAATGAAATTACTCGCTTCTTGAAGCTTCCACTAGAGGCGCTGGTGTCAGTGTGGCCAGGCTGTTGGAGGACGACCATGATTATTTTCTCTTCTTTTGAGGATAAGTTTAGAAGCATGTTACAGTAGTCCTTTCTATAACTGAAGCTTTTTTTATTAACAATGCAGACATATCCTAGTATTTTCAGCGATTTTTACATAACAGTTCCTTCTTTGTTGATATTTCGGTTTGAACTGCCTTTTAGAACTATATGGTGCAGGTCTCTGAAGCTTCGTGATAATTATCATATTTCATGAAAACATTGTAGGCTATAGACTATTTTTAGTGTTGTACCTTGAATGATTAGTTTTCACAATGTTAACCTTAAGTATTTAAAAAAATATATATGATGAAAGTTTTTTTAGTAATTAAATATACACGTACTATATATCAAATTCTTTATACGCATCAATTCATTCAGAAAAATATCGGCAGAAGCGGAATGCGAACCGCAGGCCTTGGAACCAACCTATGCCCAGGTCTTTATATACCGCTTAGCCCTCTCGGCCATTTCTCTGCCTGAGCTGATACGCGTTAGCAGATGTATTTATACCATTGTTATCATCGTAAAACAACAGATGTATCAATATTATATATTCAGAGTATGTATATTATTATTTTTTATTATTCAATCAGTCAACATTTATTCACAAGCTTTTTAATGTTATTATTTTCCGACAGTCTATTTATTTTAGTAAATACCACTCGGGTCTCGAACCGAACTATAGATTGAATGGATGAGAAACAACTTCTTGTAGGTCCTACTCGGACTTAACAACCAGTGATTTATCTGTGTTACTGATGAACAATTTTACCTTCTTGATATTGTCTCAATTTTTTTTTTGTTTTTGAAACTGTAATACTTGACTTGAAGATTTTTTAGCTTTGATATTTTGCTAAATTTGATTGCTGTCCACTTATTTATGATTAAAGTTAATTGAAGTTTTTGAAAAAATAACCTATTGTGTAGGCATGCGTTGAGTATTAGTGTAAAGGTAAATGGTCAAGATCTCAAGAAGTAGGAGCTATGGAATCTTTTGAATTATTTATTTTAACAAATCACCCAAAATACGCTTCGAAGCTCTAGACTACTAATCTGAAAGACATTTTTAAAACAATTAATAAAATTTATAAGAGAGATGCGAGTATGAAGACTTATTACGTAAAATATTTAAGAATATTTTTATATTAATTAACATGGCAAGATAGCTGGAATTATAATATAATACATGTTACTTAAAAGCAAGATTCGATTAATAAAAAAATATATTTCTAAATAACGCATGTGAAGAAGAATAAGGTTATGAATACAAAACATATATTTAAATTATAAACTGATTACAGTGAAACGACAATATTTTCGTAATTATTTTCAAATACTCTTCGCCATACTTTGATCTCTACATTAGCGTCATTTTGTATGAATTTATAATTCATATTTGTAGGACGTTAATTTATATGTCATATTAGGCACATTTCATGCAACAGTGATCCGAGTTATTACACAAATATTTCCTGAGAGCTGTTCATCTGCTTTGCACTTCCGGTCCGTGCATCTTGCTTGGGGTCAACTTCCGTTTCCGCGTCACGAAGGGCGATCATGCGCCGCCTGGCGGTGGAGAACAGAACTGCCAGATATTAGCATGGCAGATTGTGTGACCGAAACCTCTTTCTGGACTAGGGTAACACGCCTAATCAAATAAAAAACTGAGTTATTTTATTTGAGATTTACAAATAAAATATAATTCAGTCCACGATTTTTTTAAGAAAAACACGTATTGACAAAAAGAATTACAGCCTTACTTGATAGATTAATTTATTAACTTATACACTCATGCGGAATTTACATAAAAAACGTAATGTATCATGTAATATAAATGATATAATAACAACAAAGATGAAAATATAATAGTGTATAATAAATTCAATAATCTATATACATACTAAAAATAATAT
This sequence comes from Glossosoma conforme, assembly GCA_022606575.1. Lineage (NCBI taxonomy): Eukaryota > Metazoa > Arthropoda > Insecta > Trichoptera > Glossosomatidae > Glossosoma > Glossosoma conforme. Next base: position 5,499,372 of record JAGTXR010000003.1, on the reverse strand, counting down.
TCAAAAGGGGTGGAATAACTTCTACATACAGAAAATATTTGTACATGAATCAAATAGAAAAATCTATCTTGAAAATGGTAGTAAAAAAAAATGTTCTCGTTTAAAACTATTAAATGTGTATATTTTTTTAATACAAACATAAAATTGTGGCACTTTTTTCCATATTTTCGTAAAAAAATTACACTAATATAAAAAAAACTTTTGTTATAAAATATTTAGCGGACATATTGATTTTGGTCAATTTTATGATTACTAATTTTTTATATACTATTGATATTCGCTTTGAGATTAGCTTACATTAATACAAATTATTAAGTAAAATTTTACATTGATCACGTTGAATGATTCTTTTCGTAGTATCAATTCGGTGCATTGGCTTACAACAACAAAATCTTGAATCTCGATCTCCACTCTACTCACTTATTATTGACATCCCCCGTCTTTACAAGAAAACGACAAGTCACAGGTTCGTGACGTGGCCGCGTGGAGGAAGGATGCAGGAGCAGGTAGCAAAGCAAACAACTTGTTTTTTAAGCAAAATTCGCATTTATTTTTCATAAAGACTTGATTTCCTCGTCCAACCGGTACATGACGTTTCGCTGGATGGACGAGAGTAAACTGACGAATCTGCGACATTGTGACATTTAGCGCTGCCAAGATAATCACGGCTAAAAAACAAATTAAAAATGAGAGTTGTACCAATGTGACATGGAGCAATTCTCATAACAAATAAAATTGCGTATACAAATTCCGTGTAATTTCATGTAAAATTAAAACTAACATTATTAGGTATGCATGTCAGGCGAGCGAACCAAAATTATGAGACAAAAAAACGTTTTTCGAGGCTTTTCATCATCAGCCTAAAAGAGCTATATCAAGCTGATATCATTACAAACTATTAATTTTGTCATTCAACCTGATAATGTGTAGCCTAATTGTAGTCATATTTGTATGATTTTTAGTCACTCGTCTTAATCCACAGTAAGACAATATAAAATTCCATAATAAATATTTAATATTTAAGCTTAAGGCATTTAAATATATGTAAAAATATTGAATTTTGGAACGTATTCGTTTACATATAATAACGGATAACATGATGCAACGAGAAAATATTAAGTTTATTTAAAATAAAGTTTTTTTATATTGTTTTACATTTTATCACTTTGGCTTCTCAAGCTTTTGGTCACTCTAAGCTTAGCTCCACTTCGCATTTAAATGTTTTATTATGATTACGGATGCTTGAGTGGCGGTGATTCCAACGAAGCGAATTTGACAGAACGTGTGGGCTTGACGTCAATAGGAGTACGGAGAGTGGCACACAAATGGAAGAACTTAATATCGTTAAATGACAAATTCAAAAAAATGTAAGTGTTAATTAGAGATAATTAATGTATTTGATTTGCCGGCGGGTATAGCTCAATGGTAAAAGCATTTGTTTTGCAAGCCAAAAGTTGTGGGTTCGATCCTTGACGGAGATTTAAAAAAAAAGGGTTTTCAATCGATTTCTGAGTTTTAAAAATACCCCCGGCTGGTGTGAATTTGATCCCTCACCCGTAAAATGCCAGTCATACATAATTAATTAAAATTGGATGTAAACGAAAGTCGAGCCCGTGAAGACCACCAATTCATAGTAAATTCCTGTAATAATAAGGATGATGCGTGAATATCGGACTGTAGACTATGACGTTGGCGGATCAACACTCCACATGCAGAGCTTAGCCAAATGCACCATGATAACGTCATGGAATTCCACAGATGAGACTTCTGAATTATTCGCCGTCTGTCGGTATTCTACTGTATGTGCTTACGTTAAAAAAAACACATACAAGAGAATGCCGACAGATGTTCTGAAGACTCATCTGTGAAATTCTATGACGCATACCATGCTGCATATAGCTAAGCGCTGCATGCGGAGTGTTGATCCGTTAACGTCATAGACTTCAGACCGACATTCACATATCATCCATAATATTACAGGAATTCACTATGAAAGGGTGGTCTTCACGGGACGACTTTCGTCTACCATCATTTTTGATAAATTGGGCATTTTATGGGTGAGGGATCAAATTCGCATCAACCGGGGGTATTTTGGGATCGAACCAACGACCTTCGGCTTGCGAAGAAAATGCTTTAACCACTGAGCCACACCCGCCGGGATAATCAAAAATATTGTTATAAATATGTGTGTTGCCGAAACGATTTAATAACAATTATATATTGTATTAAAACAACCATAGAAATAACTAATTAAAAAACTCCTTAATATTTCCTTTTTCATGTGAGAAAATTATGTTTTATTATTTTACTGTTATTTGTCAATAGTAAGTAATGTTGATGTACAGAATAAACATAAAACATACCTGTGAGTACAATAATATTATGAGTTTTAGAGTTTTAATTGATGTTTTATTCAAATTTTTAAACGAAACACATCAGATTAATTATTTTTAAATTACCGAGTAAACAAAATGCTCTGTCAATGATTAATTATGTAAATTCGCCTGTGACACGTCATGTTTAACAGTAAAAACATTTTTGTTAGTTTAGAATTACATTACCGCTAGCTTACATGCGAGTACATCACTATGCACACAGTGAGATATTGCATCAAATGCTACCTACGTGTATATCGTTCAGTAGTTTTGTGAGCATTCTAGCAAAAGCTTTCGCAGGATAACCCTCATACAACTATGGATAAAAGAATCATTGAATAAAAGCTATTTAATAACATTCATTTAGTAATTGACATGCCTTTAATTCCATACCCATTCCATATATGGACTATGAATACGATAACAATAAATCGCAGCCACTCATTCCTATCAGCTGTCTTGTTCTAAGAAATCAGTTTATTCAAGGGTCCACCGGAGAACATGTGTGGTTCCCAACGACATTCAGAGCACGAGTCTGAGAAAATATTAAAAATAAACTAAAACGAAAAACTTGATTCAACTTATCTTCCTAGACACTAGACTTCCAGGAAGTTCATTTAAAAAAATAATTTATTTTCACGTAAAAAATTTAATCTACTCGGCTGAACAATATATAATGCACTGAAGAGCTGAATTCTTCTGTAGATATTACTGGTTTCGATCGGTTGTACTTTCCTAGACATTTTTTTTTATATACGAGTGAGATATTACTACATTTGAACATCCATTATTGTTGCGCGACAAATGGATATCCATGTTACAAGAACAAGGTCCGACTTATAACAGGACACGTAGTCCTTGAAAAAGTAGAAGAAGAAGTTTATACACTTGAGAATGGCTTCGTGATAAAGGCGGAATATGTAGTCAGAAATGAAATTGAGCAATTTTAACAAAAAATCTTATTTAGTTGAGATACATAACAACGGATTCCGTCTTTTTAAGGAATGACGAGGTCAAGAAGAGGACAAGGCTCCATACTACAGAAGGTCAAGAGACAAAAGTGAACGTGGTTGAGACATGTACTTTGAAAGATATTGGAGCAGAGCATATGATATAGCTTCCTTTTCTTTAAGTCTCAGGGCTCTCGCCGTCTTGAAAGGTCGTCGAAAACTATACATAAAAAATACTCAGCGGATTTTTGAGAGGCAGAGCTGACATGGCACGAGACGAGAACCATGATGTCTAGCAGAGCTTGATGGCAGTTAGTTCATGACGACCATAGTTAGAAATGATTAATTTCCTTCAATTTCATTCCTTTAACAACTCAACCGCCATATTCTACTCGTATTTAAAATGTAAGGTAACAGCTGATTAGATCATAAAAATTACATTAAATTTAATTCTATTAAAAATAATAAGTATTAATTAAATATACATATACTATACATAAAATTCTTTTTTTAACGCGTCAATTCAATATATGTAATATCAAGCACAAAAATAGCGGCAGAAGCGGGATGCGAACCGCGGACTTTGGAAACCAACTATGCCCAGGTATTCATACGGCTCAGCCAACTGAGCTATTGCTATGCCTGGACCGACTCACGTTGAAACTAGTATTTATGTCATTGTTATCATCGTTATGATAGATGTCGCTATAGTATATATTCAAAGTATGTATATTTTTATTTTTTATTATTCAATCAGTCATCATTTATTCACAAGCTTAATATTATTACTTTCCGACAGTCTATTTATTTTAGTAAGTATCACTCGGGTCTCGAACCAATCTATAGACTGAATGGATGAGAAACGACTACTTATAGTTCCAACTCGGACTTTCTAACCAATCATTTACCTGTGTTACTGATGAATAATTTTACCTTCTTGATATTGTCTCAAGGAGACATTATTATATGGATTTTTATAATTTTTATTAAAATATTATTTTATTATTTCAATATTCTAATGTACTTTTATAGATCATTGACTATATTACAATATTATTATTAATTAAATATACATATACTTTACATAAAATTCTTTTTTCAACGCGTCAATTCAAGCACAAAAATAACGGCAGAAGCGGGATGCGAACCGCGGACCTTGGAAACCAACTATGCCCAGGTATTCATACCGCTCAGCCAACTGAGCGATTCCAGGCATAGTAATAGCTAACTGATTAGAAGACCTAGAAGACCACAGGCAACTTGGACTGAAACTGTAGACAAGGATCTGAAAACTCTGGGCTTGACCGAGAATGCAACGCAGGATAGACAGACATGGTGAATGTGCACAAAGGAGAGCTGATGATTAGGAATGGCGAGGCTAAAGAAGAATAATTAAACATATTTAGCATTATATTGACGTCCTAATCCTTTGAAAGGGTTATAAACCGTGTTTACACACCGTACGTAGAGCCCGGCTTGTGGACACAGTTCTCTGCTGGGCGAAGTTTACGCCGCGATAACTTTCTGTCGTGATCATATTACTACCGTGTAAAATTCTGAAGGCAGTACAATGAAATTCCTGAACGTATTAAATTATGATGCTTAGAAGTATTGTTGCTTTGTCGTATTTAAATGGCAATAAAACTTGTAAATAGGCGAGCTTATACTTTTCAAAACTTTTACAGACAAATCACCTGACGTATTAGAAAAAAAGCCGATGTAAATGTTACAGCTCCAGCCATGGTTGTGTCGTAAATAGAGGATGATTGAGAGCTATAGTGTAATATATTTATACTTATTTATTCATTTATACTTCCATTAGGCTTTTACATAACAAAATGAAAAATAACAACATAAATATTATTAATTTAGAAGGTCCGTTGTATCATGCAATAGTTAAATCTAGTTAACTATTGCAATATATGTAAAAAACTAGTTTACTTAAATAAATTTAAAATTCACAAGGCAATATTTATAGAAACACAAAATTAGTATAATTTGAGAAAATGTGGATCTATTTAATTTAAAATAAATAAATATGTTTATTATAATTTTGGAATTAATTTTAATTAATAAATTTAAAATATTTAGTTTTAATTCACAATTTATTTATTAATAATTAATAAATTATGAATCAAAACTAAATATTTTTAATTTATAATTTTTTAATTAAATTTAATTCTAAAATTATAATTATGCAGTTTCACCAAGTATTGTCAGTTTATAACCTTAATGAAATATGTTAATATTTATTATTATTATTATATTAGTATTTGTATAGCGCTCTTTTATGACCGAATGATCATTCCAAAAGCGCTTCTTTGCCTCTCTGAGTAAAAAGGTGGGTCTTGAGTCTGCTTCTGAAGGATGCCTCTGCTTTAAGCTCTCTTATGCTTTCCGGTAGTGAGTTCCAGGCCATTGGCGCAGCGTAGCTGAAAGCCCGATTGCCAAAGACCGTGCTATATTTAAATAATGTGTGACTTTTGCGTGTAGATACGAGTATTAAATTGAGAAAAAGATCATGACAGTTGAAATAAAATATGGCAGTCAGCTAAAGATTTTTTTAGAATGACAAAATAAAAATTTGTCTTTTCTGAAATTAATTATGCTAATTTTGCTCGAAATAAACTTTAGATCAAAAATAAAAATAAAATTACTTCAATGTCTTGACATATTTATTTTTTTTACGTATTTCAGAGCCATGAAAATATATATTTTCATTATAAGTTGCTTAACTAAAGTTTAATAAAGTCCTTGTTGTTTGTATATGATATTAATTTCCTGTTTTGATTGAATGCAAGATGTTTTCATACATGTTAACTACTATAAATCAATTAATTTCACTTTTATATCCAACAAAGGACGATTTTTTAATTCCCCCTCTCTTATTTATCAATTACACTCGTTTCAGCACACCTTCATTATTATAGTCTACAAGATGAGTGTCCACCTGTAATAACATTTTTCCACATACTTTCATAGTCATGGAAAACCTTTTTATTCGTATAAATAAGAATAACGATAAACTCAACCTCATCTACAGATCGATAAAATGTTATATTTTAATTTATATTTTAAGTATTGATAAGTTATTTACGTGGACTATTGATCCATAATATATGTTGAAATACACACTCTGAATATATACTATAGAGACACCTATCGTTATATGATGGTAACAATGGTATAGATACAACTTATTCCGCGCAACAGTTCGGGCAGATAATGGTCGAGTGGTCTAGGGGTAATGAGCATGAGCTACGGTTGGTTCCAAGGCTCGCAGGTTCGCATCCCGCTTCTGCCGATATTTTTTCTGAACGAATTGATGCGTATAAAGAATTTAATGTATTATGGTATGTGTATATTTAATTACTTATAATATTGTAATATGGTCAATGATCTATAAAAGTAGATTAGAATATTAAAAAATTAAATAAAATTCTAATAAATATTTAAAAATCCATATATTTATGTGAGCTTATTGACACGCGTGCCACATATTGGCAGCTAGCTTGTTGTCGCATTCGCGAATACAACCATCGCAAAGGTCAACATTCGTGCCCCTGCGGGTCCCGGGTCAAACAGCCGCACCCAGCCCCTGGCGGGTTTGCATACCGACCCCGCAATTAGCTAATGAAAAAAATAATATCAGGAGTATCGTCTGCCTGTTAATGACTCGGACCCGGACCTCGCGACACGCAGCACCTTTGTGTATCTTAACGCCGTTTTAGACAATCAAATATTCTATAATACACAACAAAAAAATGTTTTCTTCACTTGATTTTTGTTTTAATAACGAAAAAACTAAACATGTAATGTTTTCAATAGTAAAAATAAACCAATTGAATTGAAATCGCAAATATGAGTACCAATTCAAATGATATTTATCACGACGACTGATATAAGTATATTTATGTATGTTTAAAATTTACACTAGAAACTATCTTATACTTGCACAAGTATGTAAGTTTTGTTTAAATCTTCTCCATTGGTTATAGAAGTTTTAGAATTGTAAATATATTCAAACTGCAGATAATTTATTTGCCAATACATTTTATTACCATGTCCGCTCTCCTAATTGGAGTCCATACTCCTACGTGAAAATGAGTAATTTAATTGGTTTCTAGTGTTAAATGTTTATATATTTATATAAACAAGACAGTCAAGTTTAATATTTTACCTAGTATAGCCAGTATATAAATCAATCCAACATTGTTGGCAAAAATGATCCGATAAATTATAGTTTTTATGTATTTTAAGGATGAAAATTGACATATAAAGAATATAAAAAATATAGATATATAAAAGAAAGTTGAAAAAGTAGTAGATGCATTTTTTTATCCATGTTTACTTCATTACAGGAATGATGCTAAAAAAAGAAATAATTGTAGTATATTTGAATTAATCAGAATCTTAAGGAGAAGCGATTATTATAGCGACGTTTCTGAGGTCTACAGCTTTTGGTTATAAAGTGGGGACCTAACCCAATGCAAATTTTTCCCACCAAATCTGTAAAAAACATTCAATGATCATAAACTGACTTCATTCTGTTGTTGGTTTTCATTATTCATGCCTTGTACAAGACATCTCTGGACCCGAAGATCCATCTATGAATATATATAGATCCCCACGATCTTCAGGGCAGGAGCTTGAGACTTGATCAATGGCGTATTTTCGGGGTCTAAGCTGATTAGTTTGACGTTTCTGAAGTTTAAACTTTTAGGTTGTAAAGAAGAAATCAAATGATAATAAGTTACAATTAAATCACGAACTCAATATTAAAAATATTAACAAATTAAATTTTTAGAAATATAAAACAGATGGAAAGAAATAAATGAATAACTTAAATGTCTTATTTTATTCTTCGAATTCTAAGAATAGTACTTGAAAAAATAATAACCGCATTATTTTCCTCGGTCCATACAAATTGAACCAACTCGGCGTTTTCTCATTTCTCCACGAAGCTTTTAATTTGAATACTTTTTCATGAAAAAGTCGGAGAGCTTTCGTAAATGACAAAGTCATCCGAAATGAGGCATTAATCTAAAAAGTACATACATTACTATTATCTTTATATCTGTTTTTAATATTTCTACACCAATTCCAAATTCACAGAATGCGTAATTTGTTACAGGAAAAGAGGCGAATCAAATACGAGTATTATCTACTTTTTAATAAAAATAATTGACAGTTTTGTTTTTCATTTCATTATTACTTGTAAAATGTAATATTTTTAATGAATAAATTAAGCATTAAGTAAAATTATTTTTATAGAATTCTATTTGACATCTATTTCAAATATAAGATGGTATATATTTTACAGTATAGTGTTGTCAATCGCAAAAATGAAGACTGTGGCTTCGCATTTTAGGGCTTTGTCAGCTCTTCGTCTGTGAACAGATAATTTTTCTGTTTTAAAATGAGGTATTTATATACAAGCAAAAATTGATGACTTCAAAAAAAAAAAGGAAAACGGTCCGTGTTGAAACAAGCTGAAAAAACGCTTTATTAATACAATTACAAGTGTTATTTTATTCTAGTCTTTTTTTGCGCCGCCCTGATAGGCTGTCGGGAAATATACACAGAATGTACAGCTGACTGAGCTTTATGGAGTCAATTCTTGAATGCCGTGTGCACCAGTTGTGAAGTGAACATGGTACGATGATGATGATGATAGTATTAATTAAAGAAACGAAATAAGACGTCCTTGATCAATTCACTAGTTGTGTTTCATTAGAAGTGACAATAAAATTATGAAATGTCATATATTTAATATTTTTTATGCTTCAAGGGGATTAAATAGTATTATTATTTTTTTAATTGTTATAATAATTTGAAAGATCAGATTTTTTGGACCGAATGTTGGCCGGAATAAGCTAACACCCAGCTAACCTCATCACGTCAAGCTGGTTAAATTGTCCTGGAGGTAGTAAATGCCCTCCTAAGGCGGATGAACCTTTATGGTCAACGGCATTAGGATGTGGAAATAAAGGGGAAAATACCACATTAAAGGTCTTAAAGACATCCCACGTATCAGCAAAAAAATGATTGCATCTCAAGTAAAATTTTCCGGAGATAAAATAGTCCCCCAATCGGATCTCCGGGTGGGGACTGCTCGAGACAAAACAACCAAGACAAATAAGAAAAACCTTCAGCCAACAAGATATGCCACCTGGAATGTTCGAACATTACTGCAGAACGGCACCCTAGACGGGAGTATTTGCAGCAAGTATTCGAGGACATGAACTGTAGCGCTTATGCTGAGCTGAAAAGGGTTGCGGAGGACCGAGAGGAATGGAGATCGAGATGCAAGATTCTGTTGCTGCAAACCAATCCTCCGGATTGATACTACGAAGAAGAATAACGGGCAAATGCTTTCAACATAATAATGTAGTATAATTACGATCAAATGTCAATAAAAATGTTACACTCTATATAAGTGAATTTAAAATTTGATACACTTAACAAATTGTCAGTATTAAGCATCACTTATGACTCTCATGATGATGTTAATATAAGTTTCAAAGTATATAAATTGCGCTCAAGATCGATTCACAAAATAATTATTTTCTGCGTCGATGCGTAATTCAGCTGTAAACAGAAAACATTTGATTACTGATCATTAAAAAGCAATTAAGTTCGCACCTTATTAGTCAGCAACTTACTTAATAGTCTCGATTACTGATACCTACACATCCTATACCTCATATCTTCCTGAGTTATTTCGCATTCAATTCATTTACATACACTCTTTAATTCAGCATTAAACTTACTCGTATAATGGTATTTTTTATAGCGACGTGCGTGTTATAAAAGCCGTAATTTATGTTCTCGGTACAGGCGCCGCGGTGAGGGCGTTGGTTCAAAGCCTTATATGAATTATAATGGTATCATTTTTGTTTATAATTAGTAATTTAAATGTTGGGGTGGGTTGGATCAGCGTTGCCCAACGTGTGGTTTGCAGAAAGTTTCCAGTCTTTGGATATTCGAGTATTTCACATTAAATTATTTCGTTTCTGTAATTCATTGAAACAAGCATATTTTTCAAACATTCTTATTATTTTATAAGGTAATCAAGACTTTTTTAAATATCCAAGAAATGATACACTATAGTTGTTTAGAAACACAGTTATTTACAATATTTACTTCATCAGTTTTTTGGAGAAAAATAAACGGCTGACGAGGGTATTTGAACCAAAACTCGTACACTTACACATTCATTTAAAGCCATATTGGTACTGATGTTTAAGCTTTCAAATGTTACAAGCTAAAATGCCATGTGCCAGCTGGTGTTCGTGCAACTATCAAACTTCATTTCAAGTGGAAAGTATCTTCACATGAAAGTATGGAATCGTCATACCCCCAATACTCTATGTAAACCATTTCTCAAGCCAATTAAAATGGTAAAGTTGTTTTTATGAGATGCTAGGATTCGTATTTAAAGTAAATATAATATTTGATTCCGATAATAAGAAAAGTTGGAAGTAATTTTGCCCGCGCTTGTAGCTATCCATTGTTTTGCGTACCAATTGGTACCTCTATAGTTTCAAGTAGTGAATTCAGATCAACTGCGATACTGCTTCTAAATGGGCTATCAGCACACATCTATCCTATTTTTAAAATAGCTGTAATCTGTTGTCGATGGCATTGGTTTCCAAAATTTTTGAGAATCTCATTTATTATTTCATTTTGTTTATACAATCTCTAGAAATATATATCTTTGTCCTAGAACTTTAACCTTACATCGAATTTGGTATATATTGTATTTAGAACATTGTTCACGCAAATATATAAGACGTGTAACCTCCTTTTTTAAATATTATTTATTTAATGCATCTTTATGGTCATAAAAGCTCTGAAAATTAATCCGCTATGATACCCGCAAGTCTGTAAAATGCTTAATTTTTTTTAACCGTTCAGTATTAACTAACCTTTTGAAGGACGCTGTGCTAGAGTTAGTGTCTATCCTTTGCATATAGTCTATGGGTGTGGCCCGGGTTGCCGCACCTATATTTTTTAACCTGACCATCGTCAAGCCTCACAGCCCTTATCCTTCCACGTGACGGGTAATGTGGGGTAATGAACAGCTACATCGGACTCATTAAGCAAGGCATCACGTTATGTACGCAAGGTAAAAAATAGTGGTGCAGAAACGGTTTTTTCGGTTCACCTCATGCAAGATAATGAGCGGCTGGGGAAGATGATGGTACCTAAAGAGCTGTTCAGTCGACCGTGAATTGTATTTAGTATATACAAGAGAGAACGTTCAAAAATGAATAATAAATGTGTACTTGAAACAAGTGAAGATTTCTTTATATACCACAAATCCTTTTAATTAAAGGCATAAGGTAATTTCACTTAGTTTTTACATACAGTGGCCACTATTCTTCAGATACAACATATCCCTCATGTACCAGCATATAAAAGACACACTAGTCACCCACATATTAAGCACTAAGTGTAATGTATATTGAACAAAAATTAGATACTCGTATTTTGCTTTGCAATGATTTTTCAGCATTTGTGATTATTCTTTCGTACAATCTGGTCTTTCAAAAAAATTAATCATTGTATTTTAAAATATATACTCCATAATCCTCAAAAATCATACACATTGTTTGCATACCTGCATCTAACAGCCATATTTGCCGGCGGGTATAGGTCAATGCTCAAAGCGTTTGCTTTGCAATCCAAAAGTCGTAGGTTCGATCCCCGAGGAAGATTAAAAAAAAGGATTTTAATCGCTTTCTGAGCTCTAAAATTGATCAGCTCAATGGTGGTTGATTCTTTATTTGTTATACTATTTAATTCCTTCAAAATTTATATCGAAAGGGATTCTTAATCAACTTCTGAGTTCTAAAGTACCCCGGTTGGTGTGAATTTGATCCCTCACCCGTAAATTTCCAGTCATAGCCTATTAATTAAAATTGGTGGTAGACGAAAGTCGTCCCGTGAAGACCACCCATTCATAGTAAATTCGTGTAATAATAAGAATTATGTGTGAATCCCGGGCTGTAGTCTATGACGTTGGTGGATCAACACTCCACATGCAGCCCTTAGCCATATGCAGTATGGTAAATTTCACAGATGAGACTTCAGAAGTACTTTCACCATCTGTCGGTATTCTCCTGTATGTGTTTACATAAAAAAAATCATAGAGCTAACTGGTTTCATCCGGTTGTGCTCTAAATCCTGTAATATACATAACTTATGACCGGATGTAATGTGCCTGATGCTTTTACTACCAAATATAACATATTAAACCATTATGATGTAGGCTACTTCTAAAAAAAATAAGAATTCAAAGCAATAATATTTTTTGTCAAAAATATATTATTTATGAAAGTGGACCTAGTATGGTCATACTTTACGAATTTCGCAGGAGGAAATAAACTACGGATGCCTTTTCTTTAAGCCACTCAGGCTCACGCCGTCCCGAAAGGCGGTCAAGAACGATAGAACTAAAGAATAGATTCGATGGACTATGAACGCTGACAGAGCTTTGTGGCGGCAGTTTGAGACAACCATATGTTCCAGTTAGCGCAGCGGACATGATGATGATGATCATATATATAACAATATGAATTAATTATTTTTTTATATAAACGCATGCAGGAGAGCACACCCGGTCAAGAACAGTGTACTCTATGTCGCTCAGCCAGGGAGGCTGGACGCTGCATGCGGGAAACGTGTATTGTATTCGTGTTTGTGTGTGGGTTGGGGAGATCGCAAGTGTATATTTATCTGTTTCTTGAAGAGATCCAGATTGTAGGAAGGAGGAAACACAGACGCTGGAAGAGCATTCCATAGCTTACCGGTGCCATTAAGGAAGGAGCTTTGGAAGCTGCCAGTTTTTGGTCGACTTATACGAAAACAAATGTGAATCATAATGTTTAAAAAAATACATGTTGTAAACTAAGCGAATGCTTACGGAATAACTTAACACGTGTTGTTAAGCAGTATTAACACGCGTGTCAAAACATTCCTCGTCCCTCCCGATGATATCGTGAGAGATAAAATGCTAAAGCCCGCTCCCAGCGGCGGTTTAATAACATAATAACCGCGCGAATAAATTATTTTTTATCCATCCAGGGGATTGCCTCTGACCTGGATACTGCCCTGGTAATTGTTGTTATATATTACGCCAACACCGAAACAGCATCACGCACTTTAGATACCTGTGGTGTATGAATCCCAAAAATAAAAAATACTTACTTAAATATTTAAAAATATTTTTTTTTTATATTAATGATCCAGGAATAAATGACTCAAGGACGCTAGAAATCTTGAAATCCGAAATAATAATTTTCTGGACTTTATTATTTATAATTGAATTATTTTGTATCTTTAAAACATATTTTGTATATAGTGTTGATATCCTCCTTTCTAAGTTCATTATTGAGTTGCGTGGTGGCGGGGTGAAAAGCAGAAGAACAACACACAGACTTTTCCAGAAGCACATCTTCTCGCGGTCACCACACAACTGACTAGGCACCGGGCACCGCTGCTGGTGACATCCAGTGCCGCAAATGGCGATCTATATAACAAGTCCTCCTAACGGCATTACAAAATGACAAAACTTGCGTGTCCGATGAGCGAACGAAAATAAGAGACGAAAGATTATACATCGAGGTTTTCGGTACCAGTCAGCAAGGGCTATATCATGCTGATGTCAGTATATTGTCTCACTTGATGCATGGAAGTCATAAATTGTTGCGATACAACTTTATCAGCTGTTATTAATCTCGCCTAATCCCAATATAATGATCCAGGATTCCAGGCATTCCAGGACAACAGCCTAAAGGCTTAAAGAGAAATCAGCTGTTCTATTTTCGGTATGTTTAGGTACCTTAAATCATTTTTTTTTTTTCATAATTATTTTATTTTTTAATAGTTTAATAGATTTTAATAGAATTCATTATAATATCTGATTTATATTTAGTTTTGATTCACATTTATTTTAAATGATTACATGTTTCGACCTTCCTGGAAGACCATCTTCAAAAAAGTCTCCAGGCAGGTAATAAATAACACATATTTTCCATAACATAATGGTCATCCAAGTCATAGAAAGACTCGAAGTATCTCTAAAATTCGAGTATAAAATTAGAAATTAGTGTATATTTGAAATAAAAATCGATTAATGGAAGCTACCAAAAACAAAAGAATAATCAAGTGGCATTTGGAGGGCCACATCTAGTGAAAAGAAGTCAATCGATGAAGAGAAAGTATGTTGGAAAAAGAAAGTGTTAACATGGCGCTCAAGAACTAGCAAACACAGTTGAGCAACTCCTTGCAAGATGGACTGACGACATTAGAAGAATAGAAAGATAAAGATGGATAAGGAGAGTAAAAGATACAGATATGGAGACAAACATAATCAAATGATGATGATGATTATGTCCCATAGTTTTTCAATTATAATATGTCTTATTAGGTGGTTCTTATTAGGTGCCTATCTTCCTTGATTATGCTCAGAACCTCATTGTTCGTGGCGTGGTCTTTCCTGGAAATTCCGAGAATTCTTCCATATGACAACATCTCAAAGGCCTCTAGTCTTTTTTTATCACTTTCAGATAAGCACCATGTTCTAATTAAGATTCTTCAAAAAAATGTTTTGGCAAAGTTGCTTGCGGAGCTTTCAATTATTATTATTTACCAGGATGAAAAGCGTAAAGGCTAGATGTTACGGTCTTATAACTTCACAAACTATGAACATACATACATATTCGAAAAAAGGTATAATTACAATAATTTGTGAAACTTTGGTCAATCTTCTATAAATAATAAGTATTTTCGTTAAAAACTTCTCAATATAATGTACTTTGTATTTTACGACTATTTATTCTGGACGTTTTTCATGAATTTATTTTGAAATAAAGTCAATTTGAAATTCGAATCTAAATAGATCTTCTTTGTTCAAGAATGCTGGCATCAAATAAGATCGTAGTCAATTTAAGCTATTAAAGTATCCGTATTCGTCGTCCCGTTTCAAAGACTTCCATACAATGAGAATAGAGTGCAACCGATCCGTCTTATCCCATACTAACAAAGGCGCCTTCATACAAAAAATACATTCAGAAAGTCACATCGTTTTACGCTGAAATGCAAAATTACAAAGCATTATTTTTTATCAATCGATGTACTTCACAGATTAAAATGTTTCTTAATATATTCGGTAATTGAAACGCAATGTTAAATAAAAATATAAATAAAAAATAAGTGCAATTTACTTTAGATTGAATGGATCATGCGATCTTTTATTGAATAGGTGACGTTTCGACCGTACCATTAATTTGTTAGATACATGATATATTCATCGTAGTAGCCGTAAGCTTCATCTAGGCGTTGATTATCGTAGTAAAATTCAAACTATAATATAATTTTCTTAACCCTCGCTTTACTATGCTAAAAACTTCCGCGCGTTCCGATGGTGTCAACTCGTTACACATTCTGATTTTAAGTGAATAAAATGAGTAGAAATTCGAAAAAATGAAAATATTGAAAGATATCGCTTAATTTTACAATAGTTGATGTCAATAAGCAGTAATAATTGACATTTAATAGCTAAAAACATGAAAAACATCAGACGAAGACCTCAAACGGCCAGACGCACCTTCGCGCGTGAACTTCCGAGAGATACTAACATTACTTCTCTTCTTCGTAGTATCAATCCAGTGGATTGGTTTGCAGCAACAGAATCTTGCATCTCGATCTCCATTCCTCTCAGTCCTCCGCAACCCTTTTCAGCTCAGCATAAGCGCTACAGTTCATGTCCTCGAATACTTGCTGCAAATACTCCCGTCTAGGGCGCCGTTCTGCAGTAATGTTCGAACATTCCAGGTGGCATATCTTGTTGGCTGAAGGTTTTTCTTATTTGTCTTGGTTGTTTTGTCTCGAGCAGTCCCCACCCGTAGATCCGATTGGGGGACTATTTTATTTCCAGAAAATTTTACTTGAGATGCAATCATTTTTTTGCTGATACGTGGAATGTCTTTAAGACCTTTAATGTGGCATTTTCCCCTTTATTTCCACATCCTAATGCCGTTGACCATAAAGGTTCATCCGCCTTAGGAGGGCATTTACTACCTCCAGGACAATAGAGTGCCCTAACCAGCTTGACCTGATGAGGTTAGCTGGGTGTTAGCTTATTCCGGCCAACATTCGGTCTAAAAAAATCATTACTTAGCCTGTCGATATATCGATGTGCTTACGCGCATAGATATCATTTCGAACGAGCCGACCAACTGAGGTTTCGCGTCTCGCTCACTCATATTAGTACGTCAGCGAGAGTGAGGAGTATAGATGCCGCCTCATCTGGGTATTTTTTAATTTTATTTTCGCACACGCTTCCGACAGGTCGAATGATTCATGACAGTTGACGCGTCTTGAGTGTAGTGGTGAATTTATTCCGGATTTTAGAAAAATATTTCCTGCTCCCGATGAGTGCCTATTATTATAAATATTTTTTTTTTTCAATACGTAAATGTATTAAGGAGGAATACCTAAAATCTGAACCCTGTGTGTATTATATTTACAGAGATATTTAAGTTATTACAAGCAATGTGTAGTCGATAGACATCATCGGAGAGGAGAGGTTAAAGACATGGACTTTCATCAACATTGTGAAGTATTTACAAATTATATGTAGTATTTAAAAATAATAAAAGTTCGCTTGAACTAGGCTAATCGTTACACAGTGTTAATAAATCTACTTATTCAAGCGATATAGATTATATGTGGGAGAAAACACGGGTGCTGGGAGAACATGCCAAAGTCTGCATGCGGTGTTGTGGAAAAGAAGGAGCTAAGTCGATGGATGTCAACAGCGTATGGATGATCGGAAAGGGTTTCATGGGCGTATTTATTAGATGAACAAATTTCTTTGATTATCAAAAAATAAAAAAATATAACATTTTTCATCGTCATCACCATGTTCGTTCTCCTAACTGGAGCATATGGTGATCACGAACTGTTGCCAAAAAGATCTGTCAGCTGTTACGGTTCTCGCCTCATCCCACGTGAAGCTCTTTCTCCCTAGTACATTCGATTATTATTATTATATTAGTATTTGTATAGCGCTCTTTTATGACCGAATGATCATTCCAAAAGCGCTTCTTTGCCTCTCTGAGTAAAAAGGTGGGTCTTGAGTCTGCTATTATATGTATATGTACTTACCGATGGTCTTCCATCACGGTGCGAGCCCGCGGATCAAAGAAACGGCTGCTGTAGTTAATGCTTTCCTGCGGCATCTGTATATGTCTAACTCTCCTAACCAAGTCTACTTTTCTTGACATTTCTTGTTGATGTGATTCTGGCATACAACAGACAGTGAGACATTCTCTGATGGAGTGCATCATCCATAAGAATAGGAGACGTGTTCTGTGTTGTCGCCTGGGAATCTATGTCATTTATTGAAAGGATCTTCCCTGAACAACTGCTTAGTTCTGACCGTTTCTTGCTGTTAAAATACATCAAATATATCGTTGCAAATAACGCGTGCAGTAAACGAGGCTGACATAAAATAGATTCATAATTTTTTAATTGCTTTTCTCTTCGAATGATCTAACCTTGTGTGTAATTATGTGAGTACTTAGCGTAATCAGTTTCTTGTCCGTTCTCTCATCTCGTCATTACATACAAATTCAACTATCGTACTCTTAATATTCTACGCAAGCAACTGCTCTTGAAATCCACTACGCGAAATAAGACAGGAAAATACGAGGCATTGAAATGGAAACCCCCTCAGGTTGTTGCAGTGTACGAGCTGATGAATTAATTCCATTAAAGGCTGACGTATGATCCGCCGTTTGAGTTAGTTACTGCCGCTTGGCAATTACACTGAGGTGCCGGTACTAAGACGGTACGTTACCGGAGCGGTACGTTACCAGGACGGTACGTTACCGAGGGCTGTGTCGCATGATGATGCACATTTATTCACATCACTGCAAGTTTCATGTCAAAGCCCGGAATAAATAATGTAATCGCTTGGAAAGTAAATTAGATACGCTCTTTTTATATTTTTCTGAGCTAAAAGCCTCTTATTAATTTACTACAGATTATTTCCTCGTTTCGGATTATATCTTTTAGCGACACTCCGAGCATGGATCTCTCCATAGCACGCTGGGTGACTTTTATTTTATGGGTAAGACTTGCTGTCAGATTCCATGTCTCTGCGCCATAAGTAATTACAGGGAGGATGCATTGGTTAAACGCCTTAGTTTTAAGGCATTGCGGAATTTTTGCTTTAAAAATGCGGGAGGCCTACGTTCAACAGTGGACGGACACAGGCTGATTATGATGATGATGACAATTTATTTACAAATGATATTTCATAACAATGTATATACAAATGTTTGGTTATTTAATCAATATTTTTTTTTTATAAATTCATGATCCCATATTACATTTTAAACAGACTCTTGACAAACTTAAGATTACGTTAAATTGTAAGACAGTAAATTATGAATTCAGTTCGATAATATATATATTTTTTAAATTTAACGAAATCACAAATATTATAAATGGAATGTGTAAGTGCTACATGCGGAAGGCAGAGGATCGAATAGGATGGAGACTCATGCGGGAGGCTTACGTTCAGCAGTGGATGGATACAGGCTGATGATGATGATGAAGAGCAACAAACAAGCCATATGGATGGCGAAATCATTCAACTTAAAAATTAAATAAAGTTCAAATTTGAAATCGAGTCAAATTTACAGCTCCATTTATTGTCTACGAGTAGTACTTTTTTAAAATCAATCAGATTTTTTGTGCTTTTGAAAATACTGTTTTTGAAAAAAATAATGCAAGTACTTTATTATATAAATAAAAAATATAATACGAAGATCATATATAGTAGAAAGATTATAATAAAAAGAAAGAATTATTTCAAATACGTAAATAGACCTTAAAATTTTCGCTGCAAAAATATCATTGAAAAGTATCGCTGTCGTCTAAGCCTTTGCTTTGCAAGCCATAGGTCGTGAGTTCGATCCCCGACGGAGATTAAAAAAAAAGGATTTTAAATCGATTTCTGAGCTCTAAAATACCCGATTGGTGTGAATTTGATCCCTCACCCGTAAAAAGTCAGTCATAGCCTATAAATTCAAATTGCTGGCAGACGAAAGTCGTCCCGTGAAGACCACTCATTCATAGTTATAATAAAGGATGATGCGTGAATATCGGGCTGTAGTCTATGACGTTGGTGGATCAACACTCCACATGCAGCGCTTAGCCATATGCACTATGGTAAATTTCACAGATGAGACTTCAGAAGTACTTTCACCATCTGTCGGTATTCTCCTGTATGTGTTTACATAAAAAAAAATCATAGAGCTAACTGGTTTCATCCGGCTGTGCTCTAAATCCTGTAATATACATAACTTATGACCGGATGTAATGTGCCTGATGCTTTTACTACCAAATATAACATATTAAACCATGTAGGCTACTTATAAAAAAATAAGAATTCATGACGTTAGCATATCAACACTCCACATTCAGCGCTTAGTCATATGCATCATGGTAAGCGTCATAGAATTTCACAGATGACACTTAAGAATTATTATTACCATGTGTCGTTATTCTCCTGTATGTGTTTACATAAAAAAACATGCTTAGGCTTTACATGTGAAAATAGTGATTACCTAAATATTTTGCGAAAACATAATAAAAACAAAAATACTTGATACAAGTTAGTACCGTTGATGATTTGCATATAGTCGCAACTGTAATCCTTCTCAAACACACGTGGCTTATCAGTTATTCGAAGCGCCGCGTGTTGCACAGGTAATGTGTAATAAATAATTAATGACCAATTAATTAATTGCTGTACAGACAGTAATTAATTAACACATAGTGTGACCCTGTTTTTCTCGCAGCAAAAATAGTAGCGAAATCCATCGACTATTTGGCTTATTTCAGTGACTACGATAGCATAAAAAATATCTTAGACTAGCTGACCAGGCAGACTTCGTACCGCCTCAATCGATAAATAAAAGACCTAAACTTTTGTATAAAATAATCTTAAAACAAACAAAACGAATCCGTATTTAATAAAAAAATCATATTTTGAATGAAGTATGAAGTTTTATTATTATTTTCGACACATCATGTTGCTAACTTACTGAAATACTGGCTATTTATAAGGTTTAAATTTAATATTGACAGACACATACTGTTATCATACAGTCTGTTAAGCAATTTAAAGCTTTCTCATAAACTATATATTTTTTTTGTTTTGTGGTAAGTAAATAAACAAAGAAGACGGTTTTCCGACGCGCGAACACGCGATGTATAATTGTCCATTATCCTGAGAAACATTGGTGGAAAAATTCCAAGCTGATTCCGCAAACTTCTAACGACTGTCCTTGAGATTTTTTTATGGTCATCGCAGAGGCCAGACGTACTGGAAATTGTAAGTTTTTGAAATCGAATGGTAAATTCGTTGGAATCATCGGTATCCGCGGGATCAAGACATCCTCTCCTTTGTATTTTCCTTTTATGATTGTTGCCTTAATGACGTTATTCATCAGCTTTTTCACAGCCAGTCTTGTTCCATTGCGCAGTCAAGGTTGATTAATGTTACGCAGCATGATGACAACTGATCCTACTTTTAACTGCAAATTGTGAGGTGGTAATCCAGACAATTCCAGTGAATTTAAAAACTCCGTGGGATAGTTGACTACGTCATCCTGGTTCATAACGGTGTCGACTGATTTGAAGGAAACCAACTGTCCCGGAAGAAAATTCTGAATGGTCGCATTGAGATCCTCGAGATCTTTATTTGCCGCCGCCAATATTACTCGTTCACCCAGCCAATTATGGTTATTGAACTTTTGCGCTATATCTGGGAAAACACGCTGAATAAGCTCCTCTTTTGAGTCTGTGATGTGACAGAAATCTTTGGGTCATGTGATGAATCCGGTCGAGGTGTCCATTGCAACATTATTATTTCCAATGTCTAACAATTGCTTCGCAAACACATTTGCAGTTTCATCTTGTTGCAAAAATACTCGCATGTTAGTTGTTAATTGGAGTGTCTTTACATACTGTCAGAAATTCGATGATTTTAGGCATGCATTTAGTTCATCAGCAACAGTTGATCGGGAATAACTGGAAGAGTCTGACGAAAATCACCTGACAACAACTGAAGTTAGCTAAAATTAAGTTTCGCGAAGTCGACTAAATCGAAAATCAGTACTACAAATGATCTATTACATTTTGTGACTATACAAATTGGTCGCATTTGCGATATTATCACTTTTGTTGAGTTTCGGAACTCGACATTAGATCCTCCAACGCGCACGCGAAGACTATTTTGATAGATATGATTGAATTTGAACTTTGTCCAGCGGTAATAAATTGCAAATTGACTCTTTGAAGTTAGGAACACACCTACGTTTCTTAGACAACAGTGAGTGATTATAATTTGATATGAACTTTATTGAATAGCAATAAAGTTCAAGTTGACTTTACATTTTATTTAGAAAACGTTTATATGGGAAAAAGGAAAGAGCTGTTTTTAGAGTTTTTCCGGCAAATATAAGAATTTTCTCACCTTTTAAATATTTTCTAGACCTCCACAGACATTTCAAGACCAAGATAAAATAAATCCGTTCAGCCGTTCTCGAGTTTTAGCAAGACTAATGAACAGCAATTGGTTTTTATTTATATAGTAGATTTTTAAATTAAATCATACGGATCATGAAACATTGAGAATAATAATAAGTGGTAAGATTTTTTTTATATTATACTAATTATTTAAACCGAAACACTCAAACTTAGCCAAAAACGTTAACCTTAAACGTTAAACGTTCTCTAGTGGCTAAATCTGACGACAATATTTATTCTAATTAAATATCACAAATTTACTACAATTTTTTTATTATTCCCAAAATAAGTATTTTAATATAAATAATAAATAAATATTTCTTTATTCGGATTATTTGATTTAATTAGAACTTTTTTTTCTATCCTCTGGTCCTTCATAAATAATTGATCTATAACAATATTTAATAATTTTATACAAACATACAATTACACATCAATTTTCTCGCTTTGTAGACAATAAAACTGAAGTGAATAGTTCATGGTTTGAATCCCAGCATCTGAAGAAATTAGCCGAATTTTAATGTTGCATTAAATGATAAAAATTCAAACTATTGTTTGCGAATTTCCAGAAAAATGAAAATTGCCCACAAAACGTGAATTTACATCAGAAATATTTATTCAGTAAAGATTTTTGATTAAGCTCTATAAAACGCAACATTTTCTAAGCTTAAAACCACTATAAGAACCTTTTTCTACCTTTCTTCTTCGTAGTATCAATCCAGTGGATTGGTTTGCAGCAACAGAATCTTGCATCTCGATCTCCATTCCTCTCGGTCCTCGGCAACCCTTTTCAGCTCAGCATAAGCGCTACAGTTCATGTCCTCGAATACTTGCTGCAAATACTCCCGTCTAGGGCGCCATTCTGCAGTAATGTTCGAACATTCCAGGTGGCATATCTTTTTGGCTGAAGGTTTTTCTTATTTGTCTTGGTTGTTTTGTCTCGAGCAGTCCCCACCCGGAGATCCGATTGGGGGACTATTTTATCTCCGGAAAATTTTACTTGAGATGCAATCATTTTTTGCTGATACGTGGGATGTCTTTAAGACCTTTAATGTGGTATTTTCCTGTTTATTTCCACATCCTAATGCCGTTGACCATAAAGGTTCATGCGCCTTAGGAGGGCATTTACTACCTCCAGGACAATAGAGTGCCCTAACCAGCTTGACCTGATGAGGTTAGCTGGGTGTTAGCTTATTCCGGCCAACATTCGGTCCAAAAAATCTGATCTTTCAAATTATCATCAACCACAACGCAAATTACTACCTATTAAGTTGATTTTGTTCTGAAATGATAAATTTTATCATTAATAAAAATAATTACTTTATTTTCTGACCTGAGTCGGGTGTCATGTAAGTTGCACCCTCCAAAATATTTTTTCAATATTTGAACAAATTTTTTGACGCACGATACAAAACGCAGTTTAAAAGAAATACGAATTCCGTTTTAAAATAAATGAATTTTTAAATATACACATCTCGAGTTGAAGTGATAAACATATATATGCAGATAAGTATAAAACGCACTATTTGTAGGTGGAATTTAATTTGCGCGTCCCTGGTTCGCAAAAATATCATATTACTGCGAAAAATAATCCACGAAAATTTATTCACAAGCCTGTAAGGGCCGCGGAAGATTTGAATGTTAAACACATGTGTGCGAAATACACTACGCAACTTGCCGAAGAAATTGCCAAGTGGTAGAAGTTTTCAACTACCATGCTAGTAATATTGTGTATATCGTATGCGTATATAAGACTAGCAAGTGATAAAGTAGTGCTCAGTGTGATCTTTGTTTAAATGTAAAATCTTGTTAAACTGTACCAGCCATGTCCACCTTCGCCTCTTGATCGACTGCTGTACGGAAGGTTAGCTTGTCTGCTCTCTCTCCCCTCATATTTGCTCTTATAGTCAAACTATCGTACATACAATATTCTATCCAGGCATCTATTCTCATATCATACGGCTGCATTGGCTCTTGGTGAAATGCCAGGATTCACTGCCCCAAAAAAGAATAGCGAAGATACAGGCGCTGTAGAGTCGACACTTTGTTTTAATCGAGTACAGCTATGAGTCTCAGATATTTCGCATAGCGTTAAAGGCTCCAGCGTTCTTACGGCGGCAAGCTCAGGAGGAAGGTCGGAAAAGGGACATATTTTAAGAATTATCCAGTAAAAGCAATACGTAAAAAATATTTTCTAACTGTAGTTATTATAGTTACAACTTTAATTTATTTTACTCGTGTATTTTACATGTAAAAATGTCTTCTTTAGTAGCTTTATTCATTTTCAAGATACATGAAAAGTGTGATATAGTCTGGAGTACAAACTGATTCCATCACTGTGTGGAGGTATACTTTTGTTGGTGTTTTCCATACATTCGTATAAATAAAACTGGCACGCGTAGTAATCGTTGCTCGCAGCAGCGTAGACCCACACCACTAGTAGCGCTCGACGTCGCTACAGTACTTGGCGTAGAGCAAGTCTTGCATTCCACGTTCACTGCCAGTTCAACTGGCGTTTCGTTCGGTTGTCTAATAGACACGTCAAGAAATAACTTATAGTTTGACAAACTTCAATTGAACTAACTGATCAAACACAATCAAATAATGTTTAATTAGATTTGTCGAAGTGATTAAATATATGACCTGTAAATTATGAGTAGCTACTTTTACGCAGTAATTTAAAAGTTCAGTGTTTTTGTAATTTTGTGGTGACTATATAAATTATTAATTTTAAAATGTTAAAAATGTGGATAAAAATCATCAGCCTTCTGTGCGTTCTTCACATTAATGGTAAGCGACATTATAAAATAACCATGTTTTTAAACTAGTTTACTTAATACTTCCTTATGTTAACACATACAGAAAAACACCTTTAGCTAGTACAGCTTGCCTTTTTTCAGTATTGCTAAGAAACCGAGACAGTGCTTGCTTAATTTTAAAAGGCCAGCATAATAAGACATTAGTAAAGCTCTCTTACGTATCATTTACAAAATACATTATTAATGAATTAATTAATTCATGAGTTTTGATGAAAGGATGCTTTTTTTATGTAAACACATTCAGGAGAATACTGATAGATGGTAAAAGTAATTATGAAGTCTCATCTGTGGAATTCTATGACGCTTTATATGCTGTATATGGCTAAGCACTGCATGAAGAGTGTTGATCCGCCAACGTCATAGACTACAGACCGAGATGCACGCATCATCCTTATTATTACAGGAATTTACTATGAATGAGTGGTCTTCACGGGACACGACTTTTGTCTACCAACAATTTAAATTTAGAAGCTATGACTGGCATTTTACGGGTGCGGGATCAAATTGACACCAACCGCTAGAGCTCAGAAATCGATTACAAATCCTTTTTTTTTAATCTATGTCGGGGATCGAACTTACGACATTTGGCTTGCAAAGCAAACGCCTTGATCATTGAGCTATACCCGCCAGCAAATTAAAGAAATATGTAGGAAGACAACAACAAAGGTTTTTTTTACATAATTAAACTTTTTGGTGATAAACCGGATCGATTAGATGTGTTAATATAGAAACAAAGATTTAAAAAATATTTATGGAAATATGTAGACCGAATTCTATATTTCATATATGTGGATCATATTCAAAACTTTTGTTTATTAAGACATAATTTTCTTAGTATCACTATACATCCGGTAGATGTTGCAGAGGTCAATATATATTTTTAAAAAATCGAATCATTTCACTAGCAAAAAAATGTGTACATTTTTTTTCATAGAAATCTTTATTCTTTGATGTTTTTCGATCCCACAATTGCTAGTATGACAATCGAGTGTTTCAACGTTCCTGCCCAACCCTATCGGCCATACTTGCGCCTCATATTCGTGTATCATAAGGGAGATATGTTTTATTAAGGTCTTTATTTAAAAGCCCATGTAAACATGAGCTGCACATGTTTACTCTATTATATAGGGTTGTATTTTTCATGATTTATTGTGGATAATATAATATATATTGCAAATATATTGGCCGTAAACATATATTAATACATGGCATTTATTATAGTAAGAAAGTATTGAATGCTTTGAGATATAAGTAGGTTTAATATTTCTAGAAGAAGAAAGTTCCATATTAGGGTTGAATATTCTCGAGTCGTTATTTGTTACATGCTTAGGTAAGTGGTTATTTTGCTTAGATTTCCTGATTTAAAAAATAACTATTTATTAAAATGTATTTTAAAGAAATCGAGTTATTCTACTTATCATTGTAAAAATATATATAAAAAAAAATGTATTGGTTGACGGAATTCTTTAAGAAAATGAAACTATCCAGGCAATAAGTAATTTTGATGTATACTATACAATTGGATTTTATTACAGTTACCGTTATACAATAACATTAAAAAGTATTTTGTAATATTATTGATAACTGAGTTATATTGTTGCATAATTATTAATATGATTTAAAATAAATTATATATTTTTTCAGAAATGTAACAGTGTCTTAAAGATATATTTAGTACCATATTTACCCACAGTTAAGGATATTAGATGACTGCGCTTTACCACATAGCTAATTAGGAGCCACCGCCTTGCAGCTAATATTTAAGCATCATTAATATTTCCCTTGAATTAAGGACCAAGCAAATAAAGCGGCTGCTGTAACTTCGTGGAGCGTAAAATTAATTACCGAGACTCAACAGAACCAACAAAATACAATATATCTGTAAGTCATATTATGTGTTCTGAATTTAAAACACGAAGATCAGTCGTTTCCTAATAAGCTCTGCATCTTTCTTCTTCGCAGTATCAATCCGGTGGATTGGTTTGCAGCAACAGAATCTTGCATCTCGATCTCCATTCCTCTCGGTCCTCCGCAACCCTTTTCAGCTCAGCATAAGCAATACTTGCTCCCCGTCTATTCCTACCCTCTCCCTCCAATCCGTGAAGAAGACCATCGTGGCGCATGATGTGACCAATCCATCGGGCTTGCCTCTGATATGGTTCTTAAGGTGCCTATCTTCTTTGATTATCCTGCCTCCCGTTCGTGACGTGGTCTCTCCAGGAAATTCCGAGTTTCTACCCACAACCATCCCCTCCACAATATCGTGAAGAAGACCATCGTGGCGCATGATGTGACCAATCCATCGGGCTTGCCGCTCTGAGATGGTTCTTATTAGGTGCCTATATTCTTTGATTATCCTGAGAACCTCATTGTTCGTGACGTGGTCTCTCCAGGAAATTCCGAGAATTCTTCTGTACGACCACATCTCAAAGGCCTCTAGTCTTTTTTGATCACTTTCAGATAAGCACCATGTCTCACAGTCGTACATTAAGATGCTCCAAACAAGTGTGTTGGCAAGTTGCTTGCGGAGCCCTAAAGTAATATTCTTTGACTCAAGAATTTTTGCTTTTTTATTGAAAGCTAGCCTTGCTTGATGTATGCGACTGTTGACTTCTCTTTTTGTTCTACCATCCCAGGTGATCGTACTTCCAAGGTATACAAATTCTTTTGCATCTTTTAGGGGTACTCCTAGCATTGATATGTTAATTTTCTGCTGCTCATTGCGGCTTACTCTCATGACTTTGGTTTTTGTGCTGTTTATCTTCATATTGTAGTTGGAATTAAATATGTTTTCCATGGATGTCAGCGCTTCAGTGAGTGCATCTTTAAGTTTCATTAAATATTTACAGACAAAAAAAAAAGAAATAACAAATATTATTGTAGCTTTGAGACACTTTTTGATACCAAATTTTTAAGGCATCTACAACGTCGGGCTAATAATCTGATCACTTAGACAAATACGATTACCGAATCACCGCAAATGAGGCTCAGGTACTATTGCTGCCTTATCATCAAGTTCCAGGACTCCTAAAATGTAGGTCGTTAAGAACCTCGAATACATGATATTTTGAGTTTAGGTATGTACAGTGGCTAGTGACAGAAATTAGTGGCGGCAATTTGTGATTTTTTTATCAAAAAATATATTATTTTTTATATATATTCGATGAAGATATATTTTTCTCGGTTAAGAATATGCCCAACAAAATTTTCAGTATATACGAAATATGTCTCTAGGTAATTTGGTGGGGTCAAATCCAACAGTACCATTTTACATTACAACCTTGTTCAATATATTTTATATACCAATTAAGACTACGTTTTTTGCTAAACTTTAGTTGTGCCCTTAAACCTTTTTACCTAAAAGGTTTGATCCCTACGGTATCAAAGCCTCTTTTTTATTATTTAAATTACTATTAACTTCGATATTCTAGCCTCGCGTGAGATACTAAAAGATACAATAAATGCTTAAAAAACGAAACAATTTAATATCTCTGATTCTGTAAGATTAAAATATTGTCGTTAGTTTGCGAACAGAAGTCATCTGTAAATACTAACCATTTAAAATGAGTCTTTGATTATGGAATTTAAATTAATTTGATTATGGAATTTTATGACGCTTTGATTGTGGAATTTAAATCTAAGAATCTTTTCTAATTCTGTTAGCTTATCACTACTATTCATGGAGCATTTGAAAATACTCAAAATTGACATAAATGCAAATAAAAAAATTATATAATATATGATTAATATATGTTATTCCGATTTCAATATTTTCGTTAATTTTTTTTTTTTTTATGTAAACGCATGCAGGAGAGCACAACCGGTCAAGACCAGTGCACTCTATGACGCTCAGCCAGGGAGGCTGGACGCTGCATGCGGGAAACGTGTGTTGTGTTCGTGTTTGTGTGTGGGTTGGGGAGATTGCAAGTGTATATTTATCTAAGGAAGGAATTTTGGAAGCTGCTAGTTCTTGGTCGACATATATTAACCGTGTATGGATGTTCGGCAAGTGTAAGACGAGTTTGTCGGCTGTGAGTGGGTGCAGGAGGAATTAGTTCTTCAAGTTCCGAAGAGCAGCGACCGTGGTAATAACGGTAGAAAAGACTAAGAGAACCAACCTTACGTCTGTGTTCCATTGATTGTAGATTAGACGTAAGGGTGTCATTGTTTATCAAACGAATTGCTCTTCTTTGAACTGAGTCAATTAAGTTTAGAAGGTAAAAATATGATGTACTGTTGCATATATGGGAATTCTCTAAATTCAGACTAGTAGTCCAATATATTGAGGAATACTAAGTTGATCGTGATTCTCAGTTAAAGTCAGTTTAAGTTGTGGAATTTAAAAAATAGATAAATACGAAATACAAGTAAATTCAAGGCTATACATATAAACTGTCTTTAAATAGTTTGTTAATCATAATTACTTTTTGCAGAATCTTACTGTCGAAAAAACGCAACAAAACTTAATAAATAAACTTCGTTCTATCGCTTTATAGCAAAAAATATTTTAATCATATTTACGAGTAGGCATTATAACATTGATGTAGTCACTTTACTTTCTGCTAATACAAGCGGATTAGTAGAACGGTCGTAGCGGTCACTGCAGATTAAAGGCCAAACTGTTTATTTATGTTCAGATTTGCCAACGTAGGAGACCCCAGTGTGGTAACTTCTGACAAGATGCAGGAATTTTAGTATAATGAAAGCTTTAATTCCATAGTAAGTTATTACTTTGGATTTACTCGGATCGCTTGAGAAATTTTGAAAGAGCTGTGCTTTAATTTCAATTTAGAACATTGTTTTATTTTTTTCCCTTAAGAAACATGAAATTAGAACAACTCAATTTTTTTTTTAGTACAATAAGAATCAATCATAAAATTAAAAAAATACAATATATACAAATATAGGTATTTATGATTAAGAACTAATAACAAAGTAAAAAAGACAAGCAACAGAAGGTCTCAATGCTCATCAAACAGACGACGCCAAAAAATTATTCCTCCAACGAAACTCGTGGAGTTCATGTCTGAATTGGGCCTCCCTTACGTGAAATATATCAACATTTAATGTCAACACCGATGGATTTAGCAGTGAATTTGTAAATTAAATGAGTGAACAACTGTTAAATTTAATGATACATTTTTAGGTAGGCTTGCTCAAACACTAATTTGTATTTGTACTTTTAATACATTTTCGGGAATATTTTCTTTTAAAATCAACACCGCTAGATTTTGTAAAAAAATATATTTCCTATATAATATATGGATATGTATCTTTGGTTCTCGTAAACGATCCATTTTATTGGAAAATATCTAAATTATTTTATCGCAGACGCAGTGTCTTTAATTTAGGAGTTATTTCAAGATATCTTTGATGATGATTGGTGTACAACATGAAATGTTAAAATTTTCTTTTTGTGTGTTTAGTGGTTTCTACATAATGGTAAAGGCTCCTTTTTGGTAACTGTTAGCATCAAAATACTTTAGTACAATCTTTGCTGCTTTATATTTGTTGGTCCACATACTACGAGTATAAAACAAACTTTGTAGAGATCCAGTAGATACTACACCATGCTGCAAGGCATATTTATGGTATAACGAATATATAGCAAACAGTGCAATACGAACAATTACTATTTTAACGAATCCTTAAAACTCCATGGCAATTTCAAACTGTTGTTCCATCATCTATGAATATGTATGAAATACCATTTCCCCAGTACAATACTCAGCGGTGTCTTTAAAATCAACTCATCTCAAAAATTATTGTTCTTCTTATTACATTGTACTTTTAAAGCAAAGTTCAGTGTACTCTAAAACTATCTTGTATCACCTTACAAAAAATCATCGCCTTATTTTGTTGCTCCACCGACTATATCACACCTTTGTTGCAGGTTCCAGTAGTCTTCATGCCACGCTGCAGGCCATCCCCCCGTGGTCACACGTGGTCAGCATGCCACTCTGCGCTGTTTATATGAGCTAGAGGGAGCTCCTCTCTACGCCGTCAAATGGTACAGAGGCGCTAAGGAGTTCTACCGCTTCATACCGAACGAGATTCCAATGAAGGTCGTCTTTCCGATACCGAAGATGCACGTAGACGTGAGTAAAAAATATTTTTTCATAGTGAAGTCAGCACGATGTAGCCTTTGCTAACTGGTACCGAAAACCTCGATAGACAATCTTTCGTCTCGTATTTTCTTCGCTTGCCATACCTTTATGTATGGCCACATTGGGACTAGTTACATAATTTTGCCACCGATGGAACTGGTGACCACGAGCGGAAGCTGGCGCGGAGTAAGGCAGTTGGTCAAGGCAAGGTCCGCATTGCAGCCGCGCGGCATGTCATTCCACGTGGTCACAAACTTGTAATGTTCTTAACGTAAATACAATCTGTGCTTCTAAAAGAAAGTCTTTGTCTGCTGACCTGCTCCTTATCCTGCCCCCCTCGCGACGAAATAACGTCCCTCTTTTGAGAGAGGAGGATTTTAATATCTTATGGAAAGTCCGTGCGTTTCTGCATGGAAAAACTACGGTAGGAATTGGATAAAAAACAGTCAAAACACCAAAATTACTTGCTGGATTCAGGCGACTCATTTAATTATTATACAGACATTCACAAGCTTAGTAAGCCTTTTTATTTCTACAATTTTAAGCATTGCTCTTCCAAACGTTCTCAATTATTCCTGTCTGCATCTACTCACCTAAGTCAAGCTTGACCAGCTTTTCGATCTTTCCTATATACGTGAAGTATATCGAAAAGAGGACGAACAGTTTCTCCAGTGTCTTGTTTCACACTACAAGCAGATTTTGGAATACTTTATCCGAATGTCTCTTTTTGATTGAACAATCTGAATTTAAAAAAACCAGTTCACTAGACACTTGCAATTCCTTCAATATATAACAGTACATGCACGCAACCACAAAACAATATTCTTTAAAAAATACTGAGATTATTTTTTCGATACTAAACGTATTCATATTCTTTTCCATTGTTATTATTTTTCTTTATTTCTTGCGTGATAAAATTTATACATTATTTAATAAAAGTTGTATTATTTTTTAATTGTCAATTCATAATCTTTGTAAACAGTATAATATGCATTTAATAGAAAATATTTTTTCCGCGTGACAAAATCTACATATAAATAAATCATAAAAAAAAACACAAAAAAATAACATTTATTTGTAATATAGGAGGAGTTCTAAAGTTATTCGTTATATTAACCCTTTCGCATCGGTTGTCGGCACATGCTTTCATAAGATTCCCCCGACCGTTGACATCGGTTGACATGATATATCATTTTGCTACTTTCTTAGAATGGTTTTTTATGCATCATCTTGATAGCTAAATGGTACAAAAACCATTGTGATATATGAAAATAGACCAGATAAGTACATTTATGCTTTAAATACTAGTTTTATAATTGACAGTATAATTTGCATTCAAACCGAGCCGTAATGAAAGGGTTAAGAAGTATGTAATGGATTATCTATAACTACTGATATTGATTGAGAATAAATCTTACAATAAGTTATGTCTACGAGTATTATCTAAATGTTTGATTATACTCATTGTATTTTAAAAATGGCATGAAGTTAAAGATGACATGTTTTTTTTTATTTTATTATTAAAAAAAAAAATTATTACATTTAATAGCGTAAATAAAACGTTGACCATTCCGAAAATACGACCGGAAGATGGCGCCCCGCAAATATATTGAGTTGGCAACACTCTTGAGAGTTACACAGACGTAATGGCAGAGGGACTGAGGAAAATAAACGGTTTTTTCCCTTCCAATTTCGTCTTTCCCGAAGAAAATGGCAGTCATTTGATATTGTTGAATCGAGAAGCCGATAATAATCATGGCCTAGGTAACAGGGAATATAATACGAGCACGTGAACTGTGAATGTGTTTCGGTGTTTTTTAGTATTTCATATGTTTTGATGTTTATTTATTTATATGGATTTTTTAAATTATTTATTAGGATATTATTTTATTATTTCAATATTCTAATCTAATTTTAAAGATCATTAACTATATTACAATATTATAAGTTATTAAATATACACATACTATAATGCAACAAATTATTTTTATACGCATCAATTCGTTTAGAAAAAATATCGGCAGAGGCGGGATGCGAACCAGCGAGCTTTGGAACCAACCATTTGTTCAAGTTCGATACCCTTGACCACACGACCATCGACTGCCCGGATTGATGCGTCGATAATCTTGCATTTATAACATTGTTACCAATGTTACCATCGTATAACGATAGTAACATTGGTATATGTCTCTACATTATTTATTCAGATTGTGTATTTTATTATTTTTTATTATTCAATCAGTCCGTATTTATTCACAATTATGAACGAATTGATGCGTATAAAAATAATTTGTTGCATTATAGTATGAGTATATTTAATTATTTATTTATTTAGTTTTTATTTAGTCGAATTTACTCAAAAACGGTGTAAATAATGTTTATATTGATATTATTTTTATTTCACATCTGCGGCCTACTAAAATTAAGTGGTCTGTGCATATAGTCGCCAAATAGTCGACAATCTGATCATATAATGAAATGCAGCCATAATTCAATTTTTTGGCAGTCAATTAAACGAATTGATATTAAATGAAATAAATTTGCAGTATATTAAATAAATTGGCAGTATCCACTGTCTCATTACGAATGTGGTCAGATATGAAATGAAAATGTCAGTTATATACTCACTACTGGCTGTAATTAATATAAAATGAATGAATAATTAGCACATTAAATAGAAACCTCATCTAATCATGATTTCCTTTAATAATTTATTTATTTCTAATTGATTGTTTTTCTAATGACAATTTATATTATTCTACTGCGAATTTATTATTTTTTGTGACCCTTTTTCATGTATTTATTACCGAACAATATTTACTATCTATTAATCTAATTAAATAGTGACAAAATGAAACGACCCTATAGAATTTAGTAATGTAAACAGTACGAATTATTTTCCATACAACAATAATATTCATAAAAGTTTATTTTTTATACATATGTAAAAAACAATGCATGTGTACGCTATCATATATTATGTAATTGATCTTTAGCAATTACACAATCACGTCCTGAGATATTTTTATCATTTATGAAAAAAATATAATATTTATGTTTAATATAAAGAAGGTTTTGCTTCATTCCAAAAAAAGGACGACAATCGTAAATAACTTACTTTTAAAGCACAAAGAAAAAATAAGAATAATATTGAAGAAATTGAGGAACTGCAAACTGATATTTTTTGACCAATGGTCTAGTTATTAAATGATTATATAAAATTAATGTCACCTTGAGACAATATCAAGAAGGTAAAGTTGTTCATCAGTAACAAAGGCTAATGGCTGGTTGTAAAAGTCCGCGTCGGACTTACAAGAAGTTGTTTCTCATCCATTCAATCTATAGTTCGGTTCGAGACCCGAGTGGTACTTACTAAAATAAATAGACTGTCGGAAAGTAATAATATTAAGCTTGTGAATAAATGTTGACTGATTGAATAATAAAAAATAATAATATACACACTCTGAATATATACTATAGAGACATCTATCGTTAATGATGGTAACAATGGTATAAATACGACCTACTCCGCGATTTATAACAGTTCGGGGCAGAAGATGGTCGAGTGGTCTAGGGTAATGAACTTGAGCAATGGTTGGTTCCAAGGCTCGCTGATTCACATCCCGCTGCTGCCGATATTTTTTCTGAACGAACTGATGTATATAAAAAATTTGATGTATAGTATGTGTATATTTTATTACTGATTATATTTGTATTATAAAATAATCGTTTTTGTTATGGAAAATGTAATATCCAAGTCTAAAGCTTGCCTTCATACTGTAGACGCCTCAAGTTTCAAACGCAGTAATATCATCAAATAATATATTTCATTACGAGTCGCGAGTTCTTTTATTCCCAGCGAAGGAACTACGGAGAAAAGTGGAATTTCTCAAATTCAAACTTGGTCCGTTGCCGCCCAGCTGTCACTCGGCGCACTTTACACGACCAGAACTTTGCTCCCATAGGAACGCGACTCGCCCACGATATATCCACCTTCGAGAAACTTCTCCAGAGAAAATAAAGCGAGGATTGGATATCGATATAATATACTCTCTTGCATTGCGTTGATTTAGGAGCACATAGAGAATAACATTACCCTGAAAATCCTACACTAAAATTTATTTTTTCGTTTCGTTGCTATTGAGTACGCAAGCATCGGTGACTTAAGACTTTAATAATTTGGTCGATTGATATTTAACCGAAAAGACCCTTTGCCGATAAAAAAAATGATCTTAATCTGTTCACATCGGTACCCGATATATTCCATGTAAGATTCCCTTGTGATTTATCGTTTTGCTGAAAGCTAAATGATACAAGAACCAATATGGTATATGAAAATAGATCATATAAGTACATTTATGATTCAAATACTAGTTTAATGATTGACAGTATTATTAGTATTCCAGCGAGCCGTAATGAAAGGGTTAAGGACATTTATTGGGATTTTTTTATAAAACCGCCAAGAAGAAATGAGTTTTAATAGATTTTTGAGAAGTCAAAAAAGTGGGATCCCTTTCAAATCCCGTGTCCCGACTTTGAACCCTATTTTGGCATTGTTCCTGGTATTAAGTTTTCCTTTAACTAGTATTTCCACAACACTTCTTTGGTACGTAACACGTTATTTAGTTAACAATGGGATATTTTTTCCAGTGTTTTTGAATACATCTATCAGTTAGCTAGTAAATATAACGTTCTAAGTTCCATTTTTTACTAATTTACCTGAGTTGCCTTTACCAGTTGGTTTTAGATAAGTTAATATTTGATTCGATTAAACAAATTCAAATAAACTTATTAGCATCCACTTTGAGATTTTTCCAGCATTTTGACCATTTTTCACAAATTCTTCAATTGGGCAATGCTTGGTTCGCAACTCTAGATTCAAAAATTTATTCATAATCAGTATCACACTTTTTATAATGCACGTTACACGCTATATAGACTTGTATATGCTAATACAATACAGTATTTTCGGTATTTGAAGTTACAAGATTTGACAGCAGTAACACAATTAATTGCTTCTGCAATCTCGAACATTGAAGTAGTTATGTAGTACATAACACGCTTCATGGCAGACCTGGAACGTCTTCCCGAGTTCATTTTGAATACGAATAGCAGTGGTTCTACAGTATGTAACATGCTCCTGTGTAGACCCTGGGAGACCGGCGTCTGCTGACTGAGCTTTTGGCTGACGCGGCAGGTGCATTATGTGCTTTGCATGGCGCCGCAATATCCGGCGGATCCACCTCAAGCCTGGCTTACACAGGAAGTGAAAAATACTATCAATGCTTTCGTACACAGATGCATCAACCCTGTGAGCAAGTAAAAGTTTCTAAAAACTAGAAATAAACAGAAGGTTTATCAACAGAAGAAATATATATCTGTATTATATTCAATAACTTCTTAGGTTTTCACTGCCAGATTTGATATCGTGGCTTTTGGGTTTAGCCATGTGTGGCGAATTCTTCGGGGTCTTCTTCCCGTTCAATGGCGGTTGAAATATTGGATAGAAGAAATTCGCCACACACGGGTAAACCCAAAAGCCACAATATGTAGTATATTCATAAATATACGTGGATCAAGTTAACTGACTGTATCCCTTCTTGCTACCCTTTATCCTAAATTATTATGGTCTGCTGGCTAAATTCAACCACGTTTCTCTTTTTGAAAATTGATAAAATGTTAAATTACATTGCATATTACTAAAAAAAAAACACAATAAATCATAACTTTTCCTTAAAAATTCTAAATACAAAGTATGCAAAAACAATTCTCACAAAAAATTCAATGTCCTGTAAATTTTTTAATTCGATCCATCGAGTTTACCGACCGCAAACATACGAATCTCTAAAAACTATGAATTATATGTGTTACAAAATAATAATTATCATTTATATTTACTATATCAGTAGACTTATGATGAGTAGATTGAATACTAAACTATTGTCTCATGGATGTGATCAACAGTTATTGAAAATTATTTATAAAGTAAAAGATATTAATGTTTTCACGAATTTTCGATTTTTGAACGTATTCCAAAAAATATGCATAATCATTAATGCCAAATACAATTGATAACATAATTGCCAAAAGTTTCCATTTGGAAAACATATTTATATTTATAATAAGTTTTCTGCATCACTATCACCATCTGTTTGTATTTTCATATATGTGCTTACATTAGAAAGGCATTCAATATTCAGGAAAACTGCATAAATATCCTTGATTTTGTAAAATATCTGTAGCCGAACCTTTCAACAATTTCATTTAAGGCTTTTGTAGTTCCTGAGCTTACTGAGTATTAACAAACGCAGAATTATTTTATATTTAAAGTTGTTATTAAACTCTGACCACTGCTTGTATTAACCTTGCTTTAACGTCTCCGCCAGTGAAATTCGGTAGCAAAAGGACGCGAGTGTTTGCTTGTGGCAAATTAACTTTTCACTGAGAGTTGACTTATATCATTTCCGACGATAGTTTCGGCCACCGCTCTACGGTTACCTGAAGCGTTTAATGTGAAAATGAATATTTTATTACCGTTTGACACTTTTGCCATGGACAATTAATGTTTAATTACTTAAATTTCATTTTATGTCATGACGGATAAAGTAGTTAACTTAATTATATATTATATTACAGTGTGTAATGATTATTCAGCTTAACAAGAAAATAAACACTTCATGAACATATAAACATAGTTAATGCTGTTTCTGTCTACTTGTTGTTATTAGAACATAAGTCTACTCCCGGAATTTCGTCATTTCTAAAAAACAAAGTCTTTGTAATATAACTTATTAGGGTTTATATGTGTAATATCTTTCACATAGCAGCGATTGATAATTGTTTTATGATAAATTGCTATATTTAGTCAGCCATTTATTACTTTGGATTTCAGTCCCTTATCAAACAAAAACAACATGATATAGCGCAAAATTGTTTCTTAAATTTAAGGCTTCTGCATTTTTATACAGCGACAAAAAAATAAATGTCAAAATAGAAAGAGTACTAGTAGAGCTTTAAAATGATACCAACCAAGATTTGATAACTCAATGGCGACCGTTGACAAACTGACGTCAAAGTGATGCAAACAAAAAATGGTAATTTCTTTCCGAAATACATATTATATGTAATTTGTAATTACGTTAGTTTTTGAATTATGCAGTTTATTATTCACCATAAAATTACTCTGACTCACGAGTCACGTTGTCATGGACAGTGGACTGCTTGACCAGCAGTTCAACCGTCTTTTACATTACAAATATTGATTGACCTCAAACATTTCCTTTTGAACGGTAATATTCCAAACCAGCTTAACACAAATATACTCATGAATATGCGTTACTTCTTTTATTTCAAAATATATCTAAATGATGTATACTAAGATCGAGGTGTTAATATTATAATTTGTAATTGAAATACTCAACTGCAAAATGATTCCATATAAATTACTCTTTTTACAGTTAATGACGACAATCTTTATAACAAACATTTTGATAAGTGTTCATAGCGGAGCTCTAGTCAACTCACGTATATTTAATAGTGTTTGTCATTTTTCTTATTTGTTCACAGCTTTCTCTCTCCAACGAGACGCAGGTGGTTCTGAGAGACTTGGAGTTGATCATTGCAGGAAACTTTACCTGTGAAGTATCGACAGATGCGCCTGCATTCTATACAGTGAGAGTAACCACTATACTAGACGTCTACGGTAAGAACTAAAATAATCATACAATATTCATAGTACTTAAAAAATGATCATTAATTTAATATACCTTTTAGAATCATCATCGTACCATCTCCGTTCTCTTAACTGGAATATATGGCATTCTCAAGCCGCCGACACAAAACTCTGTTAGCTCACTTTATCCCAAGTCAGCTTTGCCTCCCGCAGATCCACCGAGTACATTCTATGTATAGTTCCTTTTAGAATATAGACCTTGTAGAATATAGTCATTTAACTATTTTATTTATTATTTGTAAATCTGCGAGTAAAACTATCATATAAAATATTTATTTGATCAAATTATTCGAAATTGAGAAAGTGTATACAAATGTTGTTTATGTAGCACTACGTTTAACACTCAGTAATTTAAAAGAAAAAAATGTTGAAAAATAACAACGAATCATATGATAATTATACGTATTTTAATTATGAAACATATTGTTGAATGATAGTTCAGTGGTCAACAAACACCCACACGATGTCCTGAAAAAAAATAATAATTTGAAAAGTCATATTATGCTACAGTAGCTTATTCATGAAGCATCGAGTTTTCATATTATGAAAATATTATAGATAAATTTCAAATCCGAAGAGCTACGAAATGGAAAGCTGATAATTTGGTACCAGGCAAAGATAATAGCGCCTGACAGAATTTAAGCTAAATCATCTGTATTGACCATATGCTCCAGATAAAGGTCTATAAAGGAGAAAAATATGGTTGTATGAATATAACGTAGTAACTACAGTATAATTAATCTAAGTATGAGAATATAATATTTTCTGTTTCAAAACTTACTTAAAATAAATTTATAATCGAGATTTATTTCTTTCTTTGATAAGATTAAATTACAAATTTATAATTATAACTGAATGAATCGATTGCGATAAAGATGAATCGATTGCGATAACAATTAACACACATAACTTTATTTTTTGTGGAATTAAATTGCAGTTTTACCCGAATCTGGCCCTGTGATCCACACTGAGCAGACCCAATACGGCCCTGGAGATATTCTTAAAGCGGAATGCAAGATTGGACCATCTATTCCACCATCGAACCTCACTTTCATCATCAATAATCAGCCAGTATGTATTGTATTAAAATTCATACTAAAGCTTAAACTACAAATGCCTTTTTGTCCGGAACATAATTGTAGTTTGTGGTCCAATATATGGGATCCGTGATGAGAAGTTAGTCGATGAATCTTAGATGTGATGCGTTTTGAAGGTCTTCGCAGTCACACAGCAGTGACTCTCAATGTTGCAGCATTATATTTGATAGAGAATTATAATCGTAAAATATAATAAAAAAACACATATTTCAAACATGCATATTTAAATGCTGTAAGAGTATATGATTTTTTTATGTTGTTAGTAGAGTGTTTGTTTTTTCAACCATTTGGATAGATCTATGGGCCAATGTTGAAAACAAATTAAACTAACATGCGAATCGGCAATTTCAAAAAGTGCTATTTTTTCGCTATAAATTAGCAGGGACATAAAACCCAAAATAGACGACCTCCCGACTGAATAATGCTACGTTTTATGCACTTCAAAAACGTTGTATTTTACAGCGATGCAAAGAATTTTGTTTTATAAATATGCAGTGTTGTACGAGGGTCATACGTTATATATGATACCTTGTGATTTTTCACAGTGTCGCCAAAATCTAAAATTGCGATATCTCATTAGGTAATGAGATAATGGATGCCGTATAATCGAAAATTGCGTAATAGTCTGTGCGTAGGTTTGATCATTTCCTTATATCAGCGACTCCTAAACTACTTCACCAATTCAGAGGCTTTAAAATGGTTATTATTTAATATACGTAAACACAAATAAGAAACTATTAGCAGGACGCCTTACTTTTCACATTGTCTTTTTTTCATTGATTTGAGATTTATTTACGAGTATATAAAAAATAATTCCATTTTATCGAATCTTGTATATATAAGTAAACCCTAATAAAAACATTTCTTATGTCTACATATCAGAGATGATATAAACACAGTTAAGAAGAAGCCTTGATAGTGGTTTTGATATTTATATTTTTTATGTAAGCACATAAAGGAGAATACCGACAGATGGTGAAGTAATTCTGAAGTCTTAGTTGTGGAATTCTATGACGCCTTCCATAGAGCATATGACTAAGCGCTGCATGTGAAGTGTTGATCCGCCAACGTTATAGACTACAGCCCGAGATTCACGCATCATCCTTATTATTACAGGAATTTACTATGAATGGGTAGTTGAGTATACTACAAGTTCATACATAATAAATCATGGTAAACAATAGAGGAATGAAGTCGACAATGTGATTGTCTTTCATAAGTCTATGTATTTATACAGCTTAACACAGTTTGCTTATGACTAACATGGATTATTCTAGAATGAATAGGTAGTCTTCACGGGACGAATTTCACCTACCACCAATTTTAATTAATGACTGTCATTTTACGGTTGAGGGATCAAATTCACACTAAACGGGGTAATTTAGAGCTTAGAAATTGATTAAAAATCCAACACACACAAAAAAGAGTATAACAAATAAATAATCAAACACCATTGAGCTGAGCATTTTTTTAAATTAATCAATTTAATTCATTTCTCAAAAAAACGCAATTTCTAGTCTTTTCAGTTTTTCATAAAAATATGATATTTAATTTTGATGCTTATGCTGACAATGTATTTTTGTTATCTAAGCTTCGAGAAATGGCAAAAAGAAATTTTACTTCAAGAATCAATAACGCTAGTCATTTTTAATGCTGCATTATTTTTTAATTTAATTATTTACCGACTTCTCCAGAAACACACGCAGAACTAAAACAAATGGTGATTAGATAAATCAGTGGATTGTATGCCTCTTTTCATTTTTGAGTGTAGCAAAGCGCTGCATGTGGAGTATTATTGACAATAAAGTACAAAATAAGACTATAGGTTGGCATTCAAACATCATCCATATTTACTCACTATGAATGGGTGATATTCACATGACAATTTTACTACCACCGATTTTGAATAATATGCTATGACAAGCATTTTGTTTCTTTGAGTGAGAGATCAGAACAGAGTTATCAAATTAATTACAAAACATTTTTACTTCAATTTTTATAGGGAACGAACTCACGACTTCTGGTACGGTAAAGCACTAAGATAACACTTCTAATCTAAGTTCACCTTGCATGCTGTGTGTTTTCATTGCTATGTGTTTCAATGATTTTTTTTATTGCAGATGACTCTAGCTCCAAAGGCGATCCAAGAGACTGAAGGAGGCCTCTTTCGTTCCTCGGTATCTATAGAGATTCCGTTGGTGATGCTGCACTTCCAGACCGGCCGTCTGTCACTTCGGTGTCTGGCGCAGATTCAGCCACTGTACTTGCAAGCGGCTACGGCTGCCTTCAGGATCTTGCAGGATCCCAAACCAGAGAGAAGTAAGAGAACCTTAATCAAAGATATCCAGTCATTCTGAGTATTTTAGATACTATGTTCTCAATGTGGCAGATAACACCCTCTTGTGAGCGTTTGAGACTTTCAAAACGGCAGTACAGTGCGGTGTAAGGAGGGAGGTAAAAGAATAAAGACACATAGTCTCAAAAAAGCGTTAGGTTGAATAAGGTTGATAACTCATGTTTTGGATTAATGTGGGTGATAGAGGAAGAAGAAGAGTCAAGACACATACTACAAGCTTTTTGTATTAATGAATACCTATTACAGATTATTTTTTGTTTAGAGTGTATGAATGCATCCTTAAATTCTTAATAATTTTAAGGATAATGAAGACTTATATACGAGTGTATACTCAACAACTCATATATGTACAAATTTTATATATAGCTAAAGTTTTTTCTATAGTTATTTTACGTAGATACGTACAAGGGAATAGGAATATGTGGTAGTGGGGAAATCTCACGTATGGGTTATACAACGCTTACCATTTTACAGACTTAGTGTTGAACGTAAAATGTTGATCCACTAACATCATAGACTACAGCCTAGCATTCATGCAGGGTACATTCTTAACAGGAATTCACTATGAATTGATGTTCACAGGAGGACTTTTGTTTTCCACCAATTTTTATTTATAGGCTATGGCTGGAATTTTACGGTATTAAATACACACTAACTGAGGAAAAGCTTAAAGTTATGTTAAGAACAAAAAATCATATTAAATAAATATGATGTTGATAAAAAACTATTTGTCTATGATTTGCGTGGTTCAAATGCACTTATTTTTTTCCAATTAATTGATGAGAACATATGATATATACGCTGCACCAATGGCCTGGAACTCACTACCGGAAAGCATAAGAGAACTTAAAACGGAGGCATCCTTCAGAAGCAGACTCAAGACCCACCTTTTTACTCAGAGAGGCAAAGAAGCGCTTTTGGAATGATCATTCGGTCATAAAAGAGCGCTATACAAATACTAATATAATAATAATAATAATAATATGATGGTGATTGCTATGATTTTGTAAGGTATTAAATACCACACTTGACAACGTTT
This sequence comes from Glossosoma conforme, assembly GCA_022606575.1. NCBI lineage: Eukaryota > Metazoa > Arthropoda > Insecta > Trichoptera > Glossosomatidae > Glossosoma > Glossosoma conforme. The sequence goes on along the minus strand of JAGTXR010000003.1, from coordinate 5,456,282 downwards.
TTTTCTATAATTCGTTGAGAATAAAAAAATGATAAATTTAATATCATTTAATAGAGAGGTACTTACTAAATAAATAGACTGTGGAAAAAAATACTATAAGGAAGCTTGTGAATAAATGTTGACTGATTGAATAATAAAAAATAATAATATACATACTCTGAATATATACTATAAAGACATTTATCGTTATACGATGGTAACGATGGTATAAATACAACATCTTACGCGTGTCCGTTCAGGCAGAGAGATAGTCTAGTGGACTGGGCGGTGTTAAATAACTGAGCAAAGGTTGTTTCCAAGGCTCGTGGTTCGGTTCCCGCGACTGCCGATATTTTTCTGAATGAATTGATGCGTATAAAAATTTGATGTAATATTTAATTACTAATTAAATAGAAAGTTTGCGTATCAATAATAATTTAAACATGTATCAAATAATTGTGGTAAAAAGTTGACCTTGTTTTTATTTGCATACACCATTGAAAATAATACGTTCATACAAATAATTATTGATTGATTTTATTCTTCCTTAATATTGAATAGTAAAAATGTTTGTATTTATTATTTTTTCAGTAACCTCTTCAGGAACCAGTGGAACATCAAAGACGCCAAATAATATGATCTTACTTCTGATATTGTCACTGTTTTATGCCTTAGTAGCTTCGTCAGATTATATGTTTGAAGATTTTTTGTACGAATATCCGGATTATTCTTTCCAAGATCAGATGTCAAGGGAAGCGATAACTTCCCTTCTAGGAAACTAGTACAAAAAACACAGCAATATTATTTATTTCAAATAAAATAATAGGACCACTGTAAGTGGATAAATATACTATACTATAGCAAACGAGCGTGTAAATATACGTTTTGATTTCAAATATACAATCTGAACATTCGAGAAAAATTAAATAGAGAATGAAGGTTAATATTGAAATGATGCTCAAGAGCTTGTTAACAGAGTGTTTGATGAACTTTAAGTAGATGTAATAATGATATCAAACTGCTGAGAAGACACTGGATAAAAAAGTATGAACTGCAAAGATGGAGATTTATTGAAGAGGCATAAACCCTGCATTTTATGAACAATTTATCATTATAATCGTTTCTACTGAAATCGATTACAAATTCTCACAGTTTTTTCATTCATATTGGTTTTTCCTCATCCATATCAGGTATGCCTCTCGAAATGTATGCCAGTCGAATAAATTATATTCGTTCTCGATGGTTCTATAGAATGGTGATACTTCGTAACCAAAAAAAAGAAGCTCTAGTTTATGTTGTGTAGCGACACCCAAAAACATGTTCCATCAGTATATCTTCGTCATTTGATCAACAGAAAGGTGAAACACTTCATTCCTTACAAAGTAAAACAGTCGCATTGTCAATATTTTACGCAGGTATATTTTAAAAGCACATACTTCTGCATTGGTTTTGGCATTGGAAAATAAATACATTGATGTACACAGCTATAGATAATCATGATAAGAAACCTGAAAAAAATTAATCAACAGTCTCCTTAAAAATCTTGATTAACTCCACACAATAACCTTATAAGGGTAAATAAATTCTGTATTTTGTTTGAATTCCATATATTTTTTCATTCCATGTCCGTTTCATACCTGAATCATATGGTCACCACAAATTTGCACCACTCAAATTTTCTTATTTTTCACTATCTCTTCATTGTTGAAAGACATTTTCACACCCATAATTACACTTGAGAGCTAATAATGTTCCCAACAACCCCCGGGGAAGCCAACCAAAATAAACCAGTTTGGCAGCCAAGTCACACCAAATTTGGAGGCAACTATGATACATCAAAGATTATACTATAAATAAAGAAGTGATTATTATGAAATGGACGTTTGATCAAAATAAAATTATCAACATCAATTTTAGAAGAATTGCTTTATGTAATATTTTATAACCATAATATTTAAGGTAAACAAATATAACTAGTAGTTAGGTACATACGTCTACTCTCTAATATCCTTACATAAATATGATTTGTACCAAAATAAAAAGATTTACTTAACCTTATTTTATAAAACCTGTTTCATTTACCCGCTACTTTATACTTATTTATATTTAAATAAAACACATTACTTTATTAATTTGATATTGGTCTTATAAAATGTAATACTTATTGTATATTTATTTGTTGTATTTCATGTGATATTATTTTTATAAATTTCATAATATTCAAATATGCAAGAGTTTGTTGTACACAGTTATTAAACTTATTATTTATAAACAGAAAAAATGATTTTTCCAAACAATGCAAAAATTTAATAAATATTTAACAATTTTTAACATTTCTTAATATTGTAAATAAATTACCAACCGACTAATTAAGCCATTTTCAAACATCTGTCATGTTACCATTAGATCAAATTATTTAATTAATGTACTTTAAATATACGACGCCATTACTGTAATATGTTTTTTAATAAAAGTGTTAAACACAAAATATGTTTTATTTAGTTTGAATTTAGCAATATAAGAATATATTTATCATTTAAAATTTGTAGTCAAATTATTTCATTACTGTAATCTTCCCTAGTCATACAGATTAAAAAATAATTCCTGAAAATATATTTCATGTTTGATTTTCCTACCCTTGGCAATAGATGGTGATAGTAGGCAGTCGGTGAAAACGAATTATATAATCAATTTACGATAGGAAAACTATTATTGTTATTACATTACCATGACAGTTAAAACAATTAATTTATAATGTTCTTCTTCGTAGTATCAATCCGGTGGATTGGTTTGCAGCAACAGACTTGCGGTCATAGCTCAATGGTAAAGCGTTTGCTTTGCAAGCCAAAGGTTGTGGGTTCGATCCCCGACGGAGATTAAAAAAAAATGGATTTTAATCGATTTCTGAGCTCTAAAATACCCCGGTTGGTATGAATTTGATCCATCACCCGTAAAATGTCAGTCATAGCCTATCAATTAAAATTGGTGGTAGACGAAAGTCGTTATTTAAAGACCACCCACTCATAGTAGATTCCTGTAATAATAAAGGATGATGCGTGAATTTTGGCTGTAGTCTATGACGTTGGCGGATCAACACTATATGCAGCGTTTAAAATATACACCATGGTAAGCGTCATAGAATTCCACAGATGAGACTTCAAAAAATTACTATCACCATCTGTCGGTATTCTCCTGTATGGCAATACATAAAAAAAAAAAAGAATCTTGCATCTTGATCTCCATTCCTCTCGGTCCTCCGCAACCCTTTTCAGCTCAGCATAAGCACTACAATTCATGTCCTCAAATACTTATAATGTTAAACTAACATAAATAAAGTATAATTGTAGAGAATTTGAGCTTGTTCAGTTATGTCCAACTATCAGGCCAACTTTTTTGTCGTCTTTTTCAAGATCAGATAGCCAGTAATATCTCGTCAGCTTCTTTGCTGAACAATCTTTCAGAACACATTCTTCCAATGTGATCTCTCACTGACTTTGGTACCGCCTTCGTGATCTTCCCCATCACACGATATCTTTGATGACGAAATTTTTTCTTATCCCTGAATTTTTTCTTTATCTCGGATTTTCAGTTCTGAAATTAGTTGAGAAACTTTTTTTCAGTGGATTTAAAAATGATTTTTGATTTATCAGTCTAAGCCCTAAACTATTTTTTAGTTAGTTAGTATTAATTATTTAATTTATTATAAATTATAAATTAAATAATTATTTTTATTGTAGTCTCTATAGGTTCGTTGTGTGTATAGTGGACTCGATAATCATACTTTAAAGTTAAACTGTCGCATTCAAAGGAAGTAAAATGATTATTAATCGCTGAAAACAAAGCATTTTCAGCGAATTCAGCTGTAAGCCAATTAACTGAAGATATTTGCAAAATTAAACTTGATGTTTTGAGATAATATCGTCTATAGTGAACATAATTATCTGCCTTTATAGAGAAGAGCTCAGATTTATAAGCGCAATTGAAAACAACAATAGTTTCAAACAAGTTAATGACATGCCTACGTATTTATGATAAATTCGTTTGTATGGAAGATTTGTGGTTTATTTAATTACTACCAATCAACGCAACTTTAAGTACTTCCAGCCATTAAGAAATCTCTAGAATCTTAACGGTAAAAAATAGTAGTCATTTAAGGCAGCATTCCGTTAAAAGATGAATATGAGCCGGGCTGGGTCATGCCCTTTGGATACCACAAGAGAGCATAAACAGTTACATACTACAGTTGATTTTTCTTCAAGGATCTGACAGTCCATGAAAATCATCGAGAACTATACATATAATGTTTTTATAATGTATTTGTGTAGATAGAGCTTACATGGGTTAAAGTAAGGATCACAACAGCTATTTTTGACGACCATATGATCCAGTCAGTTGAGCCAATATGGAATGATGATTACGATGATTAATTTAATAGCAGTTATTTTTTTTCTTTTATAGTAATTGATATTTTGTGCAGCATACTAAGTTATCCCGGCGGGTATAGTTCAATGGTCAAAGCGTTTGCTTTGCAAGCCAAAGGTCATGGGTTCGATCTCCGACGGAGATTTAACAAAAACGGATTTTCAATCGATTTCTGAGCTCTAAAATATCCCCGGTTGGTGTGAATTTGATCCCTCACCCTTTAAATGCCAGTCATAGCCCATTAATCAAAATTGGTGGTAGACGAAAGTCGTCCCGTAAAGACCACCCATTTATAGCATAATTCCTGTAATAATAAAGGATGATGCGTGAATCTGGGGCTGTAGTCAATGAAGTTGGCGGATCGACACTCTATATGCAGCGCTTAGCCATATATACCATGTTAAGCGTCATAGAATTCCACAGATGAGACTTCAGAATTACTATGACCGTCTGTCGGTATTCTCCTGTGTGTGTTTACATTTTTTTTATTTATATAATCAACTTTTTTTTATTTTGGTAAAAAGTTAGATATTTCTTAATACTAACATAATCAATCTTCAATGGGAGGACATATTGAACGTCTGCGGCCTGGATACATTTATATAATCAATTTACCCACTTGTGAGAAGTATAATAATTGATTGGACGGTCGGAGTGTAATAAATGAGTATTGAATTTCTGAACCATTTATTTATCTGTCTTAATCTGACTTGTTTCCATGGAGATCGCTATATTTATTTGAATATTTGACTGCTCTTATAGAAAACACAGTAGATAGCTTTTTAAAGGAAACACATTAAAAATAAAAAGTCACAAGATTAATAAGATACAGCAGATAACATTAATTTAAGAAAAATTTATATATTTTTTTGGTACATTACTGTAATATTTCTTGATGTGTGCGATTGAGTACGTGTGAAGCAGCAATTATGAAGTGAGCAGTGTATGCAAAACCGTGTTCTCACTTTTGTATAAATTAAGTTACCCAATATGATTAATGTAAGCACAAAAAAACCGTTTTATTATATATAATATAAATATAACTCAAAAAAAATGTTAATGTAAACAACACAGTCTTATTATTAACATGTTCGTCCGATATATGCCGTATAAGATTCTCCTACCGTTGACATCGGTATCCATGATACATCGTTTTGCTATTTTCTGAGAATAGTTTTGTATGCATCATCTGATAACTAAAAGATACAAGAACCAATGTGATATATGAAAATCGACTAGATAAGAACATTTATGCTTCAAACACTTGTTTTATAATTGACAGATTAATTTGTATTCCACCGAGCCGTAATGAAAGGTTCAAAAGTATTGTTATGTTGCTTGGAAGGAATTTTTATTTAATTACAAATGTTTTCAACCTAGGAGTACAACTAGATGTTGGTAGCTGAGGATTGAAGAGGATGGAGACGGGAGGCATTTGTTCAACAGTGGACGAACACAAGCTGATAATCATGATACATGGAAAATACCGACAGATGTGTGATGCAGAAATCTCATTTATGAATTCAATGACGCTTACCATGTTTAAATATGACTAAAAACTACATGCGAAGATTTCATCCGCCAACATTATAGACTACAGCATGACATTCACGAATCATCCTTTTATTACAGGAATACATAAATAATAGGTGATCCTCACAATACCACGTTCATCTATCATGACTTTGTTATTATTGCAGTAAATTTTTCATTATCTCCATGTCCGCTCCCTTAATTGAAGCATATGAACATCATAAGCTGCTGCATATAATGTTAAGCATTTATATATAGTAGAAATTGTTAAGTTTTTTCATGCACCTTGTGAACTGAAAGCACTCGGAGTTCTTATCAAACGGTTAGCTCGAAAGCTGAATTACCATTTTAATCAACCTGCTTCTCCAATATCCCGATGAGATTATCGCCGGCTCCGGAGCGGAGGCTGCACCGGTCGTGATACAGAAGAATTAGGGCAAATCCAATTTGAGCCACAATGCCTGGTGATTAATTTGGTCCGCAAAAGCTCCTCGGGAAGCACTTTTAATAATTTTCACTTCAGACTCGAATTAAGCTCTTAGATTATTCGAACGGTAAAGGATTCCCGGAGAGTGCTTTTATACCTCCAGTACTCTCCAAACACTTTATGTTTTTAATTTTTACACCTTGTAAATTTATGTAAAGTTCAGTTATGTATAAAAATATGGTCACAAACATCATCATCAGCATATTTTCGTTCACTGTTAAAGATTGTCCTCCTGCATGACTCTCCATCATTTTCGTCGTCTTGCAAGAGGTCTGGTGGGGTTGAGACACCTTATAGGACAAAATGATCCAGGCCTCGTATACGTCAGACTAATCATCCGAATTCATTGAAAAATCTGATTAAACAAATCACCCAAAAATATGCCTCAAATACGCTTCAAGTACTCGGACTTCTGCTCTGAACCTTGTCGAAAATCATATATGTTTCCACGTAGACCTTCAGGTGCAGATATGCCCTAGAACGAAAAATTAAGATTGGCAGCTAATAAAACTAAGTGGTGACACTTTTTGGTGAAGAAGAATCGTTTTTTCGATAAATATATCACATCGATTAATGCTGAGTAGCTATTTTAAGCATTGATGATCTATTTTCAAATAATATTGATAATAAACCATCTAAAGTAATAATAAATGTACTCAAGACTCAATTTATGTATTTTCAAAAAGGATTTGTGGTACTTTGAGACATAGAACGAACATTCAATAGATGCTTATAATCATACTGTCCTTTGATACACTAGTGAGTGATATTAGTGACTATTATATTTAACTTGTCATGAGTGTTTAATTTTCGTACCATTATTTAGTATGGGCAGTGGGCGTATATTATTATTCACGTGGGCTGGGAACAGAAAAGATAATATACGAGAACATGCGCCATACTAAAAATAACTTTCATGATTCGTAGATTTATTGAAGTAAGATATAATATTTTATTTTAAGCTTTTTGGTCACAATTAATGATTTTTAATTTTTAAATTTTTTAAATACATGTATTATTGGTATAGGAGAAGAAATACGAAAATTAAGTTTCTCTGATCATAAAGGAGAATAACGACTATCGGTGATTGTAAAAACTAATGGTGGATCTGTGCCATTTTAAGGAACAGGTAAGCGTAATATGTGCAGTGATTTGTTGCCAATAAACTACAACCTGGAATTTACACTCCATCTATTTTTTACAAGGAACAACTATGAATGCGTTGTTTTCATAGATCATTAGTCCACCAATATCTGGGGCTTATAAATATTTAATGAGTGTTGATCAATTTCAAAACAATAAGAAGCTTTTAAATTATTTGTAAATACATTTACAAATCGAATCCACGACCTCTGATTTTAAAAGCTAGAGAATGATAAAATATTATGCCATAATTTTGTGATAATTACATGCTCTTGATAGAGAGCAGATACGGAAAATAAATAAGTTAAATCATATATATGAATCTCGATTGACTATGACGACAGTTTGTGTAAACCTCCACCCAATCAAAAATATTTACGCCATTTTATAAATAATGATTTTACATATTTTTTATGCAGAAAATATTGGCAATGAAAATATTTTTCTTTTATTTATTTCGTATAAAGATATTCCAAGAATAACCGAACGAAAAAAAAACAACAAAACAAAAATAGTACGACATCATGGAGTCTAGTTAGTTATCTGACTTTCTGTTTCTTTTTTTTGCTTTTGTCGCAAACGAGATATCTACACAAAAAGACAATGACTTTTGTCTCTGACACTTAAGATTAATTGTCATTGACCGATTCTCCTTTCCATTATTTCTCTTGTATACGCGGCTCCCCGAGACAAAGGTCTTAGTAGCAAGTTTTTCCACCGAACGAAACCATCAGATGAGACATTTTTTGCCCCTGAAACGTACTCCGAGGACACACAAGACCTCTGTAAATCTTTAACTGTCAAATGAGTCGGTGTTGCTCACTGCGAAAATTTGATTTATTTACATTCCCGCCATTGTTACATGACATGATGTCGATTCTTCATTTAAAACTGCTGAAACACGATACATCACCTCACACTTTTAAGCGTTGCGCATCGAGAAGTTTCATTACAAATATCGGCTTGTGTTTCCATGTTAGCGTTTTGAATTTGTTCATACAAGTTGCTGATGAAAAAAACGTTTTTTGTATTGCTGAAAAAAGATGATTTACGGGTATGTTAAAGAAAAAAAAAGAAAAAAATAAGTACTATAGATATTGCCGGAAGCGACTGTCACTATGAAGTTTGTTTTAACAATGTTTTTTACCATATAAACAAAAAAAAATATGTTTACGTAGTATTTTGCAATTTATTTGACAATTGCTAATAATTTTATTGTTTTTATGTTGTAATTGAAGAATCGTGCACACAATAAATAGCATCAATAATAAAAAATTAAAACAAAATGACATCCCCCGTCTTTAAAAAGACGACAAATCACGGGTTTGTCACGTGGCTGCGTGGAGGAAGGATGCAGGATCAGATTAACAACACAAATAACTTGTTTTTAAAGTACGATTCACATTTATTTTGAATAAATACTTGATTTCCCGTCCGACCTTTACATGGCGTTTTCACTACCCGGTCGAATGGGGACTAACTGACGACTACCGGAACACTGTAACATACAGCACCGCCAAGACAATCACGGCAAAAAAGCAAATTAAAGATGACAGTTGCACAAACATGAAATGGAGCAACAGTCAAAACAAATAAAATGGCGTATGCAAACGCCGTGTAATTTTATATATAATTAAAAGTAACATTATCAGATGTGCATGTCAGCTGAGCGAATAAAAATAAGAGACAAAAGATCGTTTTTCGGGACTTTTGGGCATCAGCTTAAAAGAGCTATATCAATCTGATATCAACATAAGTTCGCTAACTTGAAGGTCTCTTCATGTGATTTATGTATTCAAAAAATAGTCAATATATCTAATCCAATACATTAAATGCATTTTTTTGCTTGATCAAAATTCAAAAAAGTTTGTATTTCGAAAAATTTGTCTTTCAATTTCTATATTTGTTGAGATACCATGATAAATACTATTACTAAGAGTCAATCGTTTTTTTTTGAAATTTAGCCTTGTGTCAAAATATAAAATTATTATTAAGAAACTTTTCCAAAAGAATCGCATAAATGTCACAAACGTCAAGCCTTTTCTAGGAATTGGAATAGTTTCATTTTACCATATCTACTCCATATATGGAAATATGGATACCGCAAATTGTCGATTCACAGTTTCGTAAGCTCAGATGATCAGCCCAACTTTCCCAAGGCCAGGACAATTTTTGTGTTGTCCTTGAGCGGTGGCTCAGCCCTACCAGGAGCATGTGTAGAGCTTACATTTGATTTTCTTAAAAATAAAGCTTGTAATTTTAAAATTAATTTTAATTAAAAAAATTATAAATTAAAAATATTTAGTTTTGATTCATAATTTATTTTAAATGATTGCATGTTTCGGCCTTACTGAAGACCATCTTCAATAATTATTGATTGTCTGATTAACAAATAAAGGCTCTAACCACTTAATTATGCTGCCCAGAAATAAATATATCAAATTATAATCAAGACGAGGTACAAAAATATGTTTATACAAAGTAATATAAATACACAAAAAATATTATTGTAATTAAGTTCATTAAACAAAAAGAACATTCTTGACTTAAATTGTTAAAGCTTATCTATCATTTAAATGTAAATAAATGTTTAAAAAATATTATACAAGCTCAACTAAACCACGTTGCTGGACGTACTGATTGTTATTTTGTATGCCCACTCTCGTGTGAATTTTCCTTAATATATCCCATTTCGTCGTCCGAATTTGGCTCTTTTCCACGTGGCGTGATGAGGTGGGCTTCATTTGCCATGGGTCTACATAATGGCGGGGTCTGTTAATTAATTCATTAGCATAGCTCCAGCCATGCGACCCAAGGACAAATTACATGGAAAGGGAGGACCGGGAAGGTACACAGGACCGAAACCAGGACGAACATCCTCAAACAGACGCACAAAAGAACGAAGGTTGTATTGTATATTTTTTATGAAGTTCGTAAATGCAGTGAAATTTCGATTCTCTATTTTTCAATAAATCTTAAAAATAAAGCGAATAAATTATTTGTGGAAGCTTAAAATACTTTATAATAATTAAAAAAAGGTAAATTATAAAATAACATGATATTATGGCTTTTGGGTTTAGCCGTGTGTGGCGAATTTCTTCTCTCCGATATTTAGACCGCCATTGCAGGGGTCTTCTTCAGGGTTGAAGAAGACCCCTGCAATGGCGGTCAAAATATCAGAAAGAATAAATTCGCCACACACGGCTAAACCCACAAGGCACAATATCAAATCTGGTCGTGAAAACCTAAGAAGTTATTTATAAAATAACATGTTTATCTTTTAAATTATTTATCAAATATATTCTTCCTAATATAAAAATATTTATTAATAAGGTCATTACGCTAGAAAAAGGTATGTTACTACTTTAAAACTATATTATTAAATAATTTTCATAATTAAACCATCTAAGCTAAATATAAATTTACTTAAGATTTAGCTTTTGTACTCGTATTTTCTGTATTTACTGTATGCTGGCGGTCATAACTCAAAGTTGCCAGCGGTCATAGCTCAATAGTGAAAGCGTTTGCTTTGCAAGCCGTGGGTTCAATCCACAACGGAGATTAATTTTTTTTTTTAATCGATCTATGAGCTCTAAAACACCCCCGGTTGGTGTGAATTTGATTTATCACCCGTAAAATGGCAGTCATGGCCTATTAATTTAAATTGGCGGTAGACGAAAGTCGTCCGTCAAGACCACCCATTAATAAATTAGACCCATAGTAAATTCCTGTAATAATAAGGATGATGCGTGAATCTCGGGCTCTAGTCTATAACGTTGGCGGATCAACACTCCACATGCAGCATTTACATGTGCATATGCACCGTGGTAAGCGTCATAGAATTCCACAGATGAGACTTCAGAAGTACTATCACCATCTGTCAGTATTCGCCAGTATGTGTTTACATAAAAAAAGCTTCTCTGCAGTTTGGCACATCAATTTGAAAGAATACGCTTCTAGCTCGTATAATTTTGACAGCAAAAGTATGAAATTGGTCGTTGAAGAAAGGCGTCCCGTGACCATCACGGTGAGTTCCCGTAAGAATAGATAATGCGTTATAAAGCATCATCGAATTCAAAAATACAATTTTGATTCATTACCGTCTGCCGAAGGATGATACAATGAATTAAAATGAATATCTTTAGAACTAGTGAGATTCGCCCAATGAATTCTACAACATGAAAGCCTTGGGGCATCGAATATATAGTGCTATGAGGAAGATTAAGAAGGCAGTATCGATGAAAACATGTAAGAAGAATATGTTATGAAATAATGGTGATCATAGCGGCCAACGAGATAACTTCGGGTTTTTGACTTCTATGGAATAACTGATGTCAATCAAGGCAGAGATACAAGAATAGAAGAGATACCAGCCCTAGAGACTCTACAGATTGTCATAGAGACTCAGCCCTAGAGAAGATAGAAGAATGCTTACAAGTGAATGCCTAAAGAAGTTCATTTCTTCGAATATGTTGCTCAACGTAATCTTTGTTAAAACAAAGTAGAAAATCATTATTTGTTTAACCGATTAATGTTGAAATTAAATCCTAAACGGACCTGTTTGCTGTACCAAACTGGCTGATATGCCTTCGTAGGGAAGAGGACAGGAACAGCCTTCTGTAGGACAAGTGGTACTTTTCTCTCGCGCCCTTTGCGATCGATTTGCTGATAAGTATCGCCTGAAAGACAATAATGGGATAATAGGGATAAAAAATATCGCTTTTATTTGTGCTTTATTTTGCGACACACAAGAACGCTCCCAATTTAGAAAAATTGTCCACCGGAAGTCACGATTAAGACCCATTTCAGCAGGTGTTTTACAAAGACATAATTAAACGATTAATATTACTATTAATTAAATATACATATATTATACATAAAATTATTTTTTCAACGCGTCAATCCAAGCACAAAAATAACGGCAGAAGCGAGATGCGAACCGCGGACCTTGGAAACCAACTATGCCCAGCTATTCTTACCGCTCAGCCGACTCGGCTATTGCTATGCCCGGACCGACACACGTTGAAACTAGTATTTATGTCATTGTTATCATCGTATGATAGATGTCACTACATCGTGAGTCGGTCCGGGCATAGGTTTCCTGGGTCCGCGGTTCGCATCCCGCTTCTGCCGTTATTTTTGTGCTTGGATTGACGCGTTGAAAAAAGAATTTTATGTATGGTATATGTATATTTAATTAATAATAATATTGTAATATAGTCAATGATCTATAAAAGTAGATTAGAATATTGAAATAATAAAATAATATTCTAATAAAAATTTTAAAAATCGATTAATATTACTATAAATGTAATTTGAAGTGATTTTAAATTAAATTAATAATAAATATAAGATATTTTTGTTTCATTTCATATTTATTATTTTAAGTGATTTTACATGTTTTGGAACAGATCCGGTTCATCCTAGACAATGTCTTAATTTTAAAATTATAATTATGCAATTTCACCAATTATTCCCGGTTAATACGTTTAACGTTATTATAATTCTATTCGTGTTAAATTAATATTTTTTGCATCCTTTAAGAATTTAAGTACAAAAAAAGTATGGGTAATAATATATAAATTAAGAAAATTATACCGCCAGCAAATGATAAGTCACGCATTAAGTCATGTTATTAATTAAAAGTAATGTCAAATATGATATCTGTCAATAAATTATGCTCTTAATAGCGCCAATCTTTACTACAAAAAATATTACTGTATGTATTGAAGTGTGATAGTCATCAAATTAATAAGATAGTCATCAAAAAAAAAAAAATCAATCAAACTAGAATAATATAACGAATTGTTACACACATTCAAAACTAGATCAAATATCATCTTTTATGACATTTTTCTCATCAATATCGAAGAAAAAGAATAGGCAGACGGTAGGATTCGAACCGCGAACCATGCAGTTCTATTCTATACACATCGCTGTCCATCATGACTATTACTTCCACCTGCCGAGCCGAAAATTCAAGACCAATTTATCCTATATATAATAATCTTAGTTGGAATATATCGCCACTATTTTGTAATTTGTAAATATCAAGCCGTGCAATATATCAAAAAGTAAAAGGGAAAAAAATATTTTCTCGTTAAAAAATATATTTTTTTTCAGGAATTATTTTTCTTATACCTTTCGTATATTTTAAAATGTTTTTTTTTCTTTTCGCGCTTTATGAATAAAAACAATTAGATTTACAGTTATTTTTAATTAAAATAACCTTACTTGGAATATATCACCACCATTTTGTAATTTATAAATATCAAGCAAAGCAATATAGCAAAAAGTAAAAGGGAAAAAAAAAAATATTCCCATTAAAAAATATATATTATCTAAGGAATTATTTTTCTTGTAACTTCCGTATATTTTAAAATGTTTTTTTTTCTTTTTGCGCTTTATGAATAATAACAATTAGATTTCCAGTAATTTTTAACATGAATCAACATTTACATTGAATTTAATTCCGCTCCAATTTGAGGTAGATTACGTCATCAAACGGAAAGAGAATTTTTCTTTGTTTAAACGAGTCTAAATGTTATCACAATTACGACTGAAACAACCTTAAAAATATCTGAAAACCTTTCATCATCGAGTCGAGTTGTTTTCAGCCGAAATATTCGTTTCCACTCGATCCGCATTAAAAAGTTTTCTGCAATCAAAGGACCGAGGATAGCAACAGAACAAACAAAAACTTTCCTTGTATCTATCTGTGTACAAATATTTCTCCCTAGTGATTTATTAATACATGTTGTTTTGATGTTAATGGAGCCCTTGCGAAATTTCAGCAGATCGGCGTGCAAATATTAACTTCCGCTTCTTTAGCAAAACATGTAATTATAACGTGCGTTTAAGCAACATAATAACATCATAATATCATACATTTTAATCCGAAAAATAACTCATCAGATTATTTGGGATGTGCAAATCTTTGGGCTGGCTTAGCGATTAGGTTGTTCGAAAACAGTTTATATTTCTACAAAAAAAAAAAAAGGTTTTTTCACAGCGAATTTTACTGTTAAGAAAAATCTTTAAGCATTCCGACTGCTGATATAACATGGATTGCTTGTAAAAATTTTCGATTAATAATAAGTTGGTACAATTACAAATATGAAATGTGAAAAGAAGCATTCTCAGTACATTATAAACATTTTTACTATCACAAAAAGTAAAAATTAAAATCAAAAAAATATTACTTGTATAGAGACGATGTATCGACAGAAGGCTAGTGCTGCAAATAACTGGCTTACAAAATTTTAATCTGGCAACATTGATGTTGAAATGTACGACTTTCTGGAACACAATCGAAGCGTTTGAAGACATAATAAGAAATAATGCAAGCATGTCATGATTCTTGAGTACCAAATAGAAATTAAATAATATTTGAACTAGTATTACTCACCAACTTTTTTTTTAACATGTTTCGTCTACTATTACTAGGCTCAAGTTGTGGATTAATTCTAAATATTCTTTCATTTTTATTTGATATTATGAAATTTTAACACGAATAATTGCTTATAAAAAAATATTTACCTAAAATAAATATGTTATAATTTTAATTTGTTTGCCTCACATAACGAATACATTGGTTTACAAAATTTCAGTATATTTTATTATTTTTACTTTTAGATTATCCCGGATTCTAGTAAATCTCAGTTATTTAGTTAAATAGCTTAATATATAAGATCGCTCAATTTTCTTTAATAAAATTCATGCTACTCGACGAATATGAGATTGACTTATTAGATCGATCGAAAACATTCGATCATGATGATTTTTAAACGCTTTACTTAATGGAAGTAAATTACTATCCAAACAGCCTGATATGTTAATGCGAAGGGCTCGGATTTCCGTGAGCATTATAACCTAAGAGGCGAGTGAGTTATATAGCGTTCAGGGCGAACGTCGAGGCTTACACAGCTGGAGTGTTCGGATAATCCATGACATTGGTTGGCGGACACGCACGGGGTTTGCTCGGGGTCGGGGTCCGTTACAGGAGCGACGGACCGGAGGCTGTGCAAAGTGATCAGGCTTTGTGGCATCAACAGGAGTGTTAGGCGCTCTGTGCTCTCGAGGGCGATACTCTGCGCGGTCAGGCAAAACCGCGCCCGGCCGTTGTGTATTTCCGGCGTTCTAAGTTTAAAAGCCGCCTGAGATGAGCGTGAAGTTTGTGTAAATCTGACCGTTGGTCGAAGCCAATTCGGATCCAAAGTAAGATAACTGTAATAGAATTTCAAGAAGAGAAGTCAACAGTCGCATACATCAAGCTAGGCTATCTTTCAATAAAAAAGCGAAATTCTTGAGTCGAAGAATGTTAATTTAAGGCTCCGCAAGCAACTTGCCAAAACATTTGTTTAGAGCATTTTGATGTACGGCTGTGAGACATGGTGCTTATCTGAAAGTGATAAAAAAAGACTAGAGGCCTTTGAGATGTGGTCATACAGAAGAATTCTTGGAATTTGCTGGAGAGACCACGTCACGAACAATGAGGTTCTGAGGATAATCAAGGAAGATATGAACCTCATAAGAACCATCTCAGAGAGGCGAGCCTGATGGATTGGTCACATCATGCGCAACGATGGCCTTTTTCACGATATTGTGGAAGGGATGGTTAAGATTAGAAATCGTAAAGGGTGCCCTAGGCGGGAGTATTTGCAGCAAGTGTTCGAGGACATGAGTTGTAGCTCTTATGCTGAGCTGAAGAGGGTTGCAGAGGACTGAGAGGAATGGAGATCGAGATGCAAGATTCTGTTGCTGCAAACCAATCCACCGGATTGATACTACGAAGAACAAATTGAATGCGGCTTGGAGATTTACAACTTTGAATAAGTATAATAATATTGCAAGAATTAATATATTTAATAAAAAGCTAAGATCTCTATATGTCTCTTGTTCGCAAAAGATAACTAATGTGGCCCTTGTTAACCAGTGGCCAACGAGAAAACCGATTGGTTCCCGGCGTGGCCACGTGTGACAGGACGGTCGACGTAGCACCAATCAAAAACGAGCTAGGTACCACTCTCCACGCGATTCAGCAGATCTGCCGCTTAGCGCACTTGCGAGCGAGTCAAGGTTGAGTCGAACATGCTTCTGGATTGTTCTCGTGGGCGTGGCGCAGGCTCAAAGCATTAGCATTAACGCATGCCATAGTTGTAAGTCTACATTCTTGTATTATTATTAACTTCATCAAATAAAAGAGAGCTTAGTAGTTTTAGTAATTTTACCCCTTGGTATCATTATATAAAATACTGTTATAGAGGAGGAGATCGTGAATTTAGAAGCGTCGACTCTACAACTATCCATGACATGAGACAAATGTCTTTTCATGGTCAAAAAAGGCAATAAAAACCGACTGATTTGCTTATTTTCTACATGCATTTACTAGACTTTGGATGAAAGTGAAAAATTTATTTGTCATAAAATTGTAAAAAAAATGCTTAATTTATTAATAATTCCATTTGGTAGAATTTCTTCTAAAAACGTAAAAGAGAATGATTCAATCATCATTATATATAAATACAAGACTATTGGAAGCCACCACAAACAGCATTAGTAGAGAAATATATATTTTATACAAACTAATCAAGTATGTCATACTTTGTTAGGCTTTAGAGAATTGGCGTTTTAATCCGATTCTGATATTCTGAACTTACCTTGAAATCCAATATAGTGCCAATAATATTGTTAAAATACAATTTAATACCTCAATTTTAAAATTATATTTTCACACTTTCTAAAAAGATGCATTCCGAATCGCGTCCCATTAGCGGCTTAATCCATTTACCAGGCTTCAGTGCAGTGGGATGCCTGACAAACTGCTCGCCTAGCAATCTCCATACAATTATGCGCGACTCTCTTGTAGAGACGAGGCCTTCTGACCCTGTAGAGATATAGCGCGACGCTGTCAAGTTGGTGGCGTCGCGACGCAAGAAAGTCGGGCATCTTCATTCCTTTGAATAGTGTGCTAACTGATTACTTGCCACAACGTTTTAAAACATGTTTTATTTTTATTATTAAAATTTGAGCATTGAAAACAAATATCAAAATGTTGTTTTTAAAATGTATTTTCATAATCTCCATGTCATCAAAAAGCTCGTTCACACATGGTTTTTGTCTCATCAAATATGAGCTCTGCTTCCCGTAACTCTGTCGAGTACATTCTATGTTAAGTACCAGATGGCCTTTCAGGACGGCAAAAGGCTGTTGTAGATTTTGTTATTATGGCTCTTTTATGTTCCTAAGCTTGAAATAGTCTACATATACGTAAGTGATTATGTCAATATGATAGCTGTAGTCACACTAGAGTTGCCAGTACTAAATATAAACATTGATCCTTATGGATATAGGAAAGTATTTAAAAAAAAATCAATCGCTTGTATACATCTTGTTATTATTATTGTTATATTAGTATTTGTATAGCGCTCTTTTATGACCGACTGATCATTCCAAAAGCGCTTCTTTGCCTCTCTGAGTAAAAAGGTGGGTCTTGAGTCTGCTTCTGAAGGATGCCTCCGCTTTGAGCTTTCTTATGCTTTCCACTAACGAGTTCCAGGCCATTGGTGCCGCGTAGCTAAAAAGCCCGATTGCCAAAGACCGTGCTAGAACTACATCCCGTCAACTGCAGGGTGCTTCTATTTGCTCTAGCTGATCTGAGTGTCTCTTCACGCGCGCTTATTTCTGAAGGCTTGATAAGTTCTGTCAGATAGCCCGGTGCAGTTCCGTTGAATGCCTTGTAAGCTAAGAGGCATAATTTGTACTGGATTCTAGCTGAAACTCTCAACCAATGTAGTCGTCCTGTTCTATGTTCTTAACTATAAGCATGTTGTATTATTTTTATGTTTACTTATAAATGAAAGCTTAATTTTGATTATTTTCTATAAAAAATAGGGATAAACGATACATCATATTAAATTATCTACTAAATTGTGTGTTTTAATGTTCGAAAAGGTTTATTAAATATTGATTGATATACTTGGCCTTTCGTATTGAAAGCATAATTTATTTATTGAAACTTAAAAACATCAAATGTGTTTCTTAAAGTGTTACAATTTACGACATGTATTTACATGAAATCTAAGCAAATTTTGAAGAGTGAGAGCTTTATAAATCAAACGACAATAAAATCAAGAGTTTGAAATAATTATTTAAGAAAATATCACTTGATTTTGAGGAATCTTGTAGAGTGTGAATATGAGTTGAGGTGACTTGATGACACTGAAGAAGACTCCTATTAAAAGGCATTGGGAGTCTGAGTGAAGTGAGGTGCGCACATGCAGCACGTAGGGAACTGAAAACTGAAAGCTGGGAACATGTTACCATAATTTCACGTTAGCACAACTTGAACAAGCACAATTGCATGCATGCTAACGACACGATGTCGTTCGCTCCAGTTATGAAACATTTTCTTATGCATCATATTTATTACCGTATTAGAAATTCAGTTACATTCTTGCTGAACGATGACATACTCTAAAATATATGAAGATAGAATTATGCAGCACTTTCTAAAAGATAAAATCTAATATTTAAACTATAAAACAGTTTGTCGGCTGTTATAGCTCAATGGTCAAAGCGTTTGCTTTGCAACCCAAAGGTCGTGGGTTCGACCCCTGATGGAGATTAAAAAAAAGGATTTTGAATAGATTTCTGAGCTCTAAAATACGCTTTGGGTATTGGTGTGAATTCGATCTCTCAACCGTAAAATGCCAGTCATAGCCTAATTATTAAAATTGGTGGTAGGCGAAAGTCATCCCGTGAAGACCACCCATTCATAGTAAATTCCTGTAATAACAAGATGATGCGTGAACCTCGGTCTGTAATCAATGACGTTAGCGGATCAATACTCTACATGCAGCGCTTAGCCGTCGTAAGGGTCATAGAATTCCACATATATGACTTCAGAATTATTATCGTCATCTGTTGGTATTCTCCTGTATGTGTTTACATAAAAAAAATAGTTAGAATATTTCTTACTTATTAAACCATTTATAGTACGACAATGGAATTATTATACCTGCTTCAATTGTGACAATGATAAAAACTCTCGTCTATAATGAATTTCAATTTATTTGACAATTTAAAATACGCTTTCAAAAAGTATGCAGAAAGTTAAGATAAATAATAAAGTTCCTGGCATAAGACAATTATCAATAATTGTTAGATATGATGATTTTTGTTCTATGTCGTTACTATAATATATGTATTTTTAGAATTAAATAATAATATATACTGCTATAAGCAAAATCAAAATTTCATAAAAAATAAATATTTATCACGACTTTTTTCTGGCTGTATGAAATTTACATCCTATAAGAATATGCGAGAGTAAAAATTATATTTGTCAGAATGTGGGAGTGTAGTGGAAGTGTTGTGACCTCTGGATTGCTGAGAAGGAATTGTTCTTCATGTTAGGAAAAGATCAATTGAAATACATGGACATTCCGAACGTGAAAAGAAAATGAATTAGAACACGGTATATTGTCTTAATTTAAATATTTTAATTTTATTCTAAGTGAAATTTACTCGTACAATTGTGTATTACGCATTTGATTTTACCACTTGTTTTTTACACATAGGTAATGTTAAAGATTAAAAAACGAGACGTTATAAAATAATATAAACATGAAATACTCAATATAATTTGAATGAATACTATGATCAACACAGTTCAAATCAAGAATAAATTTCCTACAGTCGACAACAGAACTGGTGATACCTGAGGCCACCCTGCGGCTGAACATGTGGAGAAGGGCAACTGAGGGGAATGCTTGGATTGCCCCGAAAGAGGACCTATCCCTTGGTCACGACCAGGGGTGGAATATATGGAGGTCTTAATTATAAATATTAATTTAATTAGAATATGTGTTTCAAAACATGAACATTTATTTTTAAATTATGTAGTTTAATTAAAATGTATTATTTATCATTACATAAAAACGTTATAAGTGATTAATCAGTTCATTCACTAATAGCCGGCGGTCATAGCTCAATGGTCAAAGCGTTCGCTTTACAAGCCAAAGGTCGTGGGTTCGATCCCCAACGGAGATTAAAAAAAATGGATTTTTAATCGATTCCTGAGCTCTAAAAATACCCCCAGTTGGTGTGAGTTTGATCCATCACCCGTAAAATGTCAGACAAAGTCTATTAATTTAAATTGGTGGTACACGAAAGTCGTCCCGTGAAGACCACCCATTCATAGTAAATTTCCTGTAATAATGACGCTAGCGGATCAACACTTCACATGCAGCGTTTAGCCATATACACCATGGTAAGCGTCATAGAATTCCACAGATGAGACTTCAGAATTACTATCACCATTGACGGTATTCTCCTGTATGTGTTACATAAAAAATAAATGAAATAATAATGTAAAATTTTTCATTCGATAATTTCAATAATAAAAAAATTCACAAAAATAATATAATTATTATAAAAATTGCAACATCATTCAAATAATCAGTCATCTTTAATATCATGACATGAAACTACGTCAAAACTGATTGGAATACGAGTGTAAAAATAACAAAAATGCATTGTCAACTGATTAATTCATCTAGCTAATAAATTAGTATTCGGCTGTGTCTCGTTCGAAAAAAATAAATAAGAATGTCAGTTTTTATGTTGCCGAGAATCTTGAAATGCTTTCACCAAAAGCATATTTTATTAATAAAGTAAAGAAAGAAACGCAATCCCTCTCGCAGACGTTTTGGAATAATTTTGCAGTGAAAGAAAATATTTTCTCTTACGGTTGTTTATCAATTCGATACAATGGCATTCGCCGAGTCATGATGCCGGTTGTATCAGATACATTTTTTTCAAACTCTCTCCGTCTCTCTGTAAACAGCTTTCTCCCGGAGAAAAGAAATCGCCTGTCTTATACAGGCTTTTGGAAAAGATCGCTGACCATCTGAACAGACAGTGAAATATAATGTAAAATAACGCCCCCCGTTTGCAAAATTCTTGGACGCGATGAGATACTCAAAAAGATACAAATTTTGCGATCGATATTACTGAACTAAAAATCTCTTAAGTTTCACTAAACGTTCTTTTAGACATCTAATACATTACGAAAACCGTATTCCTCATTTCGTTTCACACAAAACACAAAATGTCTTGGCTTTGGATACATGGTGCAGGATCTTGGTGGTGTAAGGCGGTCTGCAGGTCTCCACAGTCGCACAACAGTGACTCTCACTGTCGAAGCTTTCTCCACCGTTCGAGGCAGTCCTTTGCTCTACTAACTCCGGTTCTTAATTTGTTCATGGATTTCTAGGTCAGTATATATATTTGTGGACGAATATAAGTTGATGATATTGATGCTGCACGTTTTGATCGGATTTGAAATACGTCATCAATATTTATTTTATATTGATGCATAAAGATAATTATTAATGCAAAGCAAGCTTGCGTGAGGCGAATGAATGTCAAGTATTTTTGATCCCCTGTCGCGTGATTTTCTCCGAGTTTCGCAGAAGTTTTCTGGTCCTGTGTGCTCCAGATCGCAGAAGAAGAAAAGAGGAGAAGGCAGTAAATAAAAGTCAAAGAAGGCGAATGCATAAATATAAATACGGGGAGGGGAGCGGCGAGTCTGGCCGCTGGCGCCTGCCCCTTTGCATCAAGCCAGCGAGAGACGCGGAAGGAAAACTTTAGAAATTTGCCCTAAATACGAGACTCCTTCGTAGGGTTGCTTCAATATGTGACGATTATTACGTACATTATTCTTATTTTACTCAGTTGAGACTTACTGAGCATTGTTATCCCTTAAAGAATACACCTGATTTGGATTTCTTTCCATTCTATTTCTTTGGTTGATGTATACAGAAAATTTACACTTGAAGGTTTATATTTAAGAAGTAGCATCTCCTTTTTGAGTTATTTCGGATATCCTATTTTTTTATTCTATCATTAAGACATATTCCAAGCATAGATCTTTCCACGACACGTTTTGTGACCTTTATTTTATTACAGCCGTAAGGTAACAAGGACGCCTTTGCTAGGTAGTTTGCTTAAGCATAGCATTTTATAAAAATGTTATTAAGCTGTCTAAATGCTGCCATCCTAATTATATATATATCTGTCAATTTAATCGTTATGAATTACTGCCATAAAATAAGTATCGTCGTCAACTCTGCTCTAATATCTAAGCTCTATTACATAAACAAAAATAAATTGTTGGCAAAATGTCAATCATAGATTTTGTGGCTACCCTACTTCCGAAAAATAATAAAAAGTAGTATTACATTTAAAGTATGCTGATTTATAGGCATGAAAGTATTTTTGTAAGTAAAGTAAATAGCCTGATCTCCTTTGAAAAGTTTCACGGTCGCACATTTCAGTGTACTTCATTAATGTTTTTACAGTCCAGATACCGAACAAAGTTGCGCCGAGCTTTCTGGTGGGAATTTATGAAAGCGAGCCGGAGACGCCTTTCAAAAAGTCGAGCATAGTTCATTTGGGCAGAGCTTTGCGCCGAAAATTATAAACAGTTTAATTAAGAATCTCACTATAAGTGTTTTTCAAATTAGTTTTCATGCGGATTTGTACGGTTACGTTTCACAAAGAAAATTTCGCACAGAAACAAACAAAAGAAGCATGCTCCAAAAGGAACAATTGTTGTACACAATTTTCAAAAGTTTATTAATTAATGATTTTTCAATAAAGTATCTACGCCATATCTAAAGTGTGGTTTTATTTTTGACATTATTTCAATGCTAAATTTATTTCATTATATTATTGTATATGTGTTGTTCAAACGTAGTATAACCTGCTTATTCGTATTTCTTATTTCATATTACTATTTTCATTGACTTAAAACACAAAATGTCGCATATAATAATAATTTTATTTATTCAGCCACCAGAACCATAAAAATTAGAATTTCATACATATAAAATAAAAAAACAAGGAAATAAATGACATTTAAGATTTTTCACAACTACTATTCAGTGAGTGGAGCACCGGATCCTCACTGGATGGCCACGCGAAGGCACATATAGTGCCCCTCCAACCGGAAGTCCCACCTATCCGCACACACAACGACCGTTTCGTTGGGTCTGCCGCGAACGCGCGTTCATAGAGAAGCGCAACGCTTCCTTATTAAGGCATGGACGCCATCCACTCGCTCCTCCGCCAACATACCTGAGGCACTGCGTTGTTATACTGGACCCGGAGGGCACTGTACACTATTGAGCTCTTGAAATTCACACTATCCATTTGCATAGCTGCAATTCCTGGTATCTAAAAAATATTGCTATTTATATTTTTAGCATTCACTTAGAGATCAATTTTATTATTAAATTGATAAATAATTCAAACCTTTTTAAACATGAATCACAATGAGCGCTGTTTAATCACTTGCTGGAAGACTGTAGTTTCGTCATCAATGAATTTTTCAACGTGTACGCTTGTTCATGTTGGAACACAAATGCAAAATATATTATATAAAATAAAATATTATGTCTTAAAACTAAGGCGCTTAATCAATGCATCCTTTCTGTATTGACTAAAGGTGCACTGACAAACCCATAAAATAATAGTCACCAAACGCGTCATTGAGATATTTATGCTTAGAGTGTCTCTAAAATAACCAAAACGAGGATATCCGAAGAAGAAATGAAGATATGGAGGCTACTCAAAGCAAAGGCACACTCAAGTGGATATGACATATCTGTTGAATAGATGTCGGTCAATTGAGAAGAAAAGTCTTGAAGCGGCACCCAAGAACTGGCAAACGGAGCATTGGCTTACACCCTGCAAGATGAACTGACAACATTAGAAACATAACGGGAGTAGCCTGGATACAAAAGGCAGAGGATTGAGAAGGATAGAAACTTATGCGGGAAGCTTAAGTTCAATAGTGAATAGCGGAAGTAGCCTGGATCGTCTTCTTCTTTTTCTTCATGTCAACGACGTCAAATTTTTCGTCATAATATCTGGCAACATCAATGGGCCGTTTACTGCTCAGCACTAGGTCTTGAGATGTGCAGTCCGGCACAAGAGGCAAGATCTTGCTTGGGTTGGATGGATTTTAAAACTGCGACAAAATTCTTCAAAAAAAAAAAACCTACTGAAACTTTACTCAGCGTAGACGCTTAGTACCCGCAATAAAGCATTTCTTCGCAAAAATATCGGAAAACGATACGGCGCTAGCCTAGATGTCAGATCCGAGAAGAGGGCTTAGCGGATTCCTGCGCTCCTCGATACGTATATAGGCTCTCATTCTTCCGGAGCCCATTTTCTTTGCATTTTTCTTCGCCCTTTTTATTTATTGGGCATCCCCGCGCTCATTGTTTTCTTATCAATTTATAGGCCGAGAGAGCGAGCGCGGAGGCTGCGAAAGACCAGGCGAGGCAAGGTTCCATTCACTGACTAAATTACCGCATAAAGTCGCCGATTTATTGGCCCCGATGCCGGGCGGGGTGCCCTCCAATTACAAGTGTGATAAAGGGCTATCGATTGCGCCATTAATAACGGCTTAATACATTGAGATCGCATGTGGTACATTTTTATTTACTTTTATTACTTTCTTCCAATTTATTTACCACGCACTTAGCGCGGCGCCGGGTTTATTTATAGTTGGGATGTGATTTTTTTATTTCACGTACCATTGTTTTCGTCGATTGAAATAAATACACGCAGGTCTTTTGTTTGACCCAATTCCGTTCACCTTTCTATTGTATTTTTATTTTATAACGTCAATGTTTTCTAACTCGTGTATTATTAGCTTATTTAGTAAAGAATATAAATTGAAGGCTATCAACTAACAAACAGCGAATAAACAAAATTGTAATTATATATGTTTTTTTTTTCACAAGAAGCAATGTAAATAGAAATATTTTTTTACAGTTATTTGAATTACAATGTGTTTGATTGTATCCTTGTAAATATATTGTATTTATCATTATCATGTCCACCTCCCTAACTGGAGCATAAGGTCGTCACAAACTGTCGCCGCAAAGCCCTAACCCCATATCAGCTTTGCCTGCCGCAGCTCCCCCGAGTAGAATCTTTGTATTGCCTTATAGAACGGCGCGACTTTAACCCTTTCGCATCGGTTGTCGATATATGCCGTCTAAGATTCCCCTACCGTTGACATCGGCAGCCGTGATATATCGTTTTGCTACTTTCATTACTCATTGTGACATCTACGGTAGGATCTTGAAACTGCAGTCATTCCCTTTATCAACCAACATGTATTATTTACAGGAATCTGTAAAGCATGTAAATAAATATCGTTAGGTTTCGTCATAGGAGTGATTTTTTTGTAAACCACATGTGTCAATGCCACCACATGTATGGAGTTACACAATGAACGTTTTTTAAATATAATAGTTTTTTATGCATCACCTGATAGCTAAAAGAGAAGAAACAATGTGATATATACAAATAGGTCAGATAAGTACATTTATGCTTCAAAAAAATAGTTTGAAAAATTCACGCTGTATTCACAGTATAATTTGTATTCCACCGAGCCGTAACAAAAGGGTTAAGAACTTGAAGAAAAGAAGGTTGTACCTTATGCTGTCCTGCAATATCCGAAGTATACGTTTTTTAAAAAACTAAATTTTTCAATAAATAATTGCTGTTCAATAAACATAATACAATTAACACTATGACAAATGTTAAATTTATGTACTTTTCTTACAACATACACACACCAAATCTCTTGTACCTGGCATTACATGAACCGAGTTCACTTCTTATATAGCATTTTCGTAATTCACTTGAAAATGGCGTGAAATATGTTGCAATGAAATTGAATTGTGTAATAATATTTAATATTTTTTCATTGAATTTTGACAGTGTCATTTATAATTTTCTTGTGTTACATTGCGCTGATTTTCGCCGAAATAATTTTAGTCTCAAGTCATAATTTCTTGTTGTCGTGTGCTCGCGCATACAGTGGCTGGTTACATAATATAATATGCGAAGTGGTTCCTAGTTCTTGTCAAACTAGACGGCTGCCTCACAATAAAGGTTCCTAAAGCAGGAGTGCACCATGCACCGTCTCATTTCGAAAGGAAATTAGCGTCCCTTGAAGAAACTTCACTTATGCAAATGGGCTTCAGGATCCTTCAGACTTAGGCCACATTTTGCATAATGGGGATGCGGCCAAGTAAGCGAAAGCTTGTTGGCAACTAAATACGGTTGGCTGTACTAAATATCATGATCAGGAGAGCTTTTGGAAGTGACGAAGGCTTTTTCAAGCTTTAACGGATACAAACTTACATAAAAACTTTATTAAAAGCTCAATTTGTATTTTATTTATAATGTAATATTATTTTAAAACACGAAAAACTCCAGGGTAAGGATTTCTTAGCTAGTTAAAATATTAATACTGACATAAATATTTATCATAATTTGTTGTTTTGTGCTAATTTTCATATTCTCTATCCAATTAATGAAATTACTTGTTTTCTTTAAAATTTTGAATTAATGTGATGTATGAATAAAAAATATTAGGAAATTTCATGTTTTATCAATTTTAACGTAAGAATCTAATTATTGCAAGCTGTCAGTTAACATCTTCTTACCTCGGGGTCTTCAAATGATTTTTTATTGAATATACAATTTATTTTAAGATTTTCTTACACTTTTATACACTTTTTTACACACAATTACTCTACATAAATTATAACTGTGTTAGGGAGTTTTAACTGGTTAGTAATATATTAAGTTCCATAAAAATAAATTACTTTTAAAGAAAGAATAATAAAGAAATGAATATGATAATATAATTTTTGTTTACAATTTATTTTATAGGACTAAGATTTAAATTTTATTTTTAAATTATTGTTTTTCGTAAATGATGATTACGAATACGATTAAGAATTCTGGTTGAGAATAATATTTAAAAGAATATTACCCACAGTTACTTAACCATACATTATTTTTACGATGATCTTAATGTCAATACATTCCATTTTTTTAAAGTAATAAACACAATTTATATGGTTCGTAACTATAATAATTAACCTACTTATAAACTGCTACGTATTTAATTGCTAAATCATTATACACACAGTAATTATTAATTAATACTTGTAGTTTTTTGACAAGCTATTTTCTACCTATTATTAAACACTTGTCAAAATTTCTAGATAAATTTATATTTTATCTTAGAGGTAAAAAAGTTTTCAGATAGATAAAATCTTTATAGTAAAAAAATAAATCTCTGAGAGTTTATCCAGACTGAAATTGAATGCGTAAACACTTTTTGCTTGGCTACAAAAAGTAATACCAATTATAACATAATTGATTCAAGTGTTACAATATCACTGTCTCGCAAACGTTTCAACTTTCGAAGCAAATTAGAAAAGAAGGTTTTTCTGTAACTAAGAGTAATATTCATAGTGTTATACTCAATATCAACATTTTATATTTCTACGTCTTTGATATTGAAATTTGTTTAAAAACAAAAGCAATATATTTTTTATTAAAATTTATGTTTGTTAAGAGTGCTGAGGGTAAAATGTAGGACTTGTAGGAATTGACGAGGCAACCTTTCATACTACAAATGATTACGAGACGATAAAGGACAATTGTGGGACATGTGTATTGGATGACGCAGGAGAGAAAAAAATGTAACTGCCTTATCTACAAGCCCCTAGACTCTCCCCATTGTGGAAGGTTTTTATAAGTTATACATAGAATGCACTCGGTGGAGCTACAGGAAAAACAGATGGCGTTATTTATAAACGTATTTGGCGAAGCGTCGAGACGCGGGGTTGCTTTTATCATAGCAAAATAAGTATCATGGCAGCTGAAATAAATAATGAGAGGAAGAAGAAGACATTAAAAGATACATTTAATTATACATTTTACACTAATTATGGATAAGTATCTTTGACATTCAGCAAAGAATACAGATCTTCAGCATCGACGGCCATTACCGTCAGTTGACTTCAATTACTCGATATTAATTCTCGGGAAAAGTTAAACAATACCCTTTTTGCGAAATGATTCATCTCACTTACAGTTTCGCCTGAATGGGACATAAATCCGGAGCAGTGTTCGCGATTTTAAATTGAATTAAAACTTGCCGAATCATCTCTGGCTACATAAATAATTAACGGCGTTAAAAGCTTTCGTATTAATTCACATGACTTTTGCAAATAAATTTTTGTCTAAATCAGTAATGTTTCGCATTTCAAATCCGGAGAACGTCCGCGCTCATTTTAATTTTGCGAATCCGATATAATTAAAGATATTTACTTTTCAATGAGATCATCAAAGAACCCTTCCATTATGTAATGTGCCCATTATGCCCTACTTTGAGAATCGCATTGCCCTCCATTTGATGTAAGAAATTTTACGCAAGTAATGATTTGCCAACCAGTCGTAGTATAATCAAATATAATTGTTATTTTTATTCTGCTTTTCATAGGAATGAGTTTCATTATTACACTGTCTTGAGTCTTTGACAAGAATGTCCAACTGTCAGCTTCTATCCTCTTCGGAGGGTTTTCATTTTAGTGGTTCCTTTAGTCATTTTTGATCGCTCATGGAAATCAAAAAGGGTGATCAACAAATGCTTCCATTACTCCATTTTTACATGGGTAGGATACCATGGGGGTGTGTCAAACCACTTTAGTCTACTGTTGTTGAACGTTGAACATTACGGATTGCCAAATACTTCATTTATATTGGGAAATCTTTCAAAAAAGCAATTGAACTACATCAAGAATATTGTCAAGACCACTACCGCGGTTCACAAGGCTGTAGTACAATATCCTTTTTTATTTTTCCTCCTACATAGTATTATATTGTGCGTAACTTGCAAGGTAAGCGAACCATTTTTTTCTTCATTGAAAAACGATAACTCTACAAAAAGCTCATTAGCGGAAGATTTATTTTCAATTCCTTAATCTGAAATATGACCAGAAATTACTTTCGCAATCATCGATTTAGTCAAACAACTTGAGAACCTGAAAGCTTTTCTTGGTATGTTTTCGTTGATCTTTAGCCATAAATTATTACAATAAAAACTTTCGCCTGTGAAGGGGAACAATTTGAGACTAATGGAGTTTGATTAAGGTACCCGACTTTTGGTTCTCAAACTTCGCTTCAATAGAGATTTCTCTCAAGCCAGTATTAAATCCGGGAAAGTGTGTACGGTCGTTTATTCCATACTTTGAGTTATGCATGAGCAACTTTTCATTGAAGTTGTTAAATTTTCGAATAAAAGTTCTTTTTTTTTTGCTTTGTTAAACGTAATTAAGATTTATTTAATGTTCCTTAACAGTAATATTATGAAGGTCATTGGATTAAAAATATTCCCATTGAATTACTTATAGAAATGTTGTGATTAACAAATTAGTTAATCATAGCCATAGTAAAAATAACTAAAAAAATAGTTAAATCAACAAAAGTATTGAATATATTCAATGAAATTTAGTGATGGATATGATATGGTATGGGCTTAACATATGTTTACTCATCTAGAAGTCACGAATTGAACTTTGACAAAGATTTAAATAAAAATGATATTTATTAAATTTATAGGTTCCTTCAATTCAACCGGTTATGGTAAAAACGATATCACCCATAAAATTGGTGGTAGATGAAATTCGTTCCGTGTAAACCACCCATACGTAGTGATTTACATAAAAATGGACGATGTTCAATTACTAAGCTGAATTATTTATGAGAATTCACTACATCAGGAGCCATATATGCTTTCATATTGATCTACGAATACTTTGATATGTTGGTACAAGGCTTGGACAATGGCAACTGATAGAACTGAGTTGTGATGATTTATAGTGACCAGGATCATTATCCTACATTAACATTGTATTTTTGCTAATGTAAAGCTGCTTTATACAGCATTTTATTATAATTTATGTATAGTTTTACTAATGTTACTTCTATTCAACAAGTACTAAAGATCCAACTTTTGTCGTTTAACACATTTATTTATTTTATTTCTTTCAGAAACATTACAAATCTTATTTTATATGATCCTGAAATAAGATATAATACAAGAGAAACAATTTATAAATATAGGTATTTATGATTATTAACAATTATTGAAAATTCCCGAAACTCGCTAATCGCTACACGAAATTACTTTGATAAATAAATTCGTGGAGCTCATCTCAAAACTGGGCTTTTCGCAAGTAGAATATATCAATATTCGTGGCAATATGGTTGAAAAGTCTGATCACTTTTCTAAGAAGCAAAGTCTCTGGCAGGTTAGTATTACTTCTAGGAAGAACAAAAAATCTGTGCCTCCTTATCCTTAAATAATTGTCAGGGACAAACAAACCAATTTCCAAAAAAATATCAGGATTTCTGAACACGCCGCGCACTAGCCGAAAAAAATTTATACTCATAATTGTATAGTGTAATTTATATGTGAGTACATATGTTTCTACAAAAACATTTGTGACCCCTGCCTTCATTATCAATTTTTCTTGAAAATATCTGCCTGCGATTTTTCAAAATACCTTTTAAAGAAAAAGTCAAGTAACACTTAATATTAGATTTTATTGTAATTAAAATAAAAAAAATTTTTTTTTTTTTTTATTTAATCAAATATAAAAAGATACATTTTTACATAGTAATTCACATTCTAGACTTTTTTTTTTTTTTCTTTTTTTTTTACATTCGCTTACCACACCACTTAAAGATAAGATCTTGTGTGTGGCGTGGGATTAATCCATGTTATTTTACAGTTTTATATAATTATACAGAGTATTACATATTTATACATTTACATGATTTTGATATAAAACTAACATTATATATTTATTTATTTTTTATTTAATCAAATATAAAAAGAGATACATTTCTTACACAGTTTTTTTCTTTTTTTTTTAAATTCGCTTACCACACCACTTAAAGATAAGATCTTGTGTGTGGCGTGGGATTCATCTATGTTATTTTACAGTTATATATTTATACAAAATTTTACATATACACATTTATACATTGACATAATTTTGATATGATACATGTACAGATACTTATAGTTTTTATGACCATTAATGATAAGATTACCTTCTGAGGTTTAAAATGTGCATCTAAAGAAGAGGCTTCAAAAAGCTTTGACGCCAGCCACTTATCATAATTCATTCTCACTCTGACTGAAGTTTGCTCGATACGTACGTGTTTCAGAATTTATATCTCTTATTATTCAAGCAAACATTGAATGGGGGATTTCTGCGCTAAGCTTCCATTTCACTGTGTGTCAAGTACCTATAATATCTTTTAAAGCTAATATCATGTATTTCGTATGCTAAGTCCATCATAATACTCTGTTAGTCGAAAAGTTGCTTGAAGAAAGGATCGCTCATTCTTTTCGAATTTACGAACGTTAATTTAATAAAAGATAATAATACTTTGTTCATTTATTTATAAAACGATGGTTTATTAAACTTTTTAATGAGAGATATGTGTTCGTAAAATTTTAACATTCTTAAGAGCAAAAAATATTGGATTTAACCATTAGTGCCTCAGGCATGTTGACGGAGGTTTGAGTAGATGGCTTTCATGCCATAATAAGGAAGCGTTGCGCTTCTCTGTGGGCGCGCATTCGCGGCAGTCCCAACGCAATGGTCGCTGTGTGGGCGGATAGGTGGGACTCACGGTTGCAGGAGCACTTGATGCGCCTTCACGTGGCCATCCAGAGGAGATCCGGTGCTCCACTCACTGAGTAGTACAATAATAATAATGTCGTGTATGAGTACATGCCGATTTATATTTTCTTTCTTTTCTGTTTTGGAATTATTGTATGTAATATTTTGATTATGGCACTAGTGGCCAAATAAATAAATGTACTATTATTAAACCACTTTTATATTCACCAACATATTTGCTTTTTTGTCCTTTTAAAAAAAATGTATTTTATTTTTTAATGGGCAACAAGCCTCATTTTGCGTTGTATTTTAAAATCAACATTAAAAGTTTGTTACATACATATATAATCGGGTATAAAACAACAGGGTCAGATCCTGTCTGCCCAGAAGTGACGTTACTCACGGCCATCATCAGGTCTTCCAGGGTGCAGCTACTCGGACAAAGCGCGCTCTCCAGAAGGTGTGACAGGGTCTGCTCCACGCCGCAGTCAAATTCAGTGGTCCGTAGTAAAAGGATTTTCCGGCAATGTAAATAACCGTTTCCAGGGGGCACCACGCGGAGGTTTATTCCTTGCTCCCTAAAAGTTTGTTAAGTAAATTAAAAATATTAAGCTTAAGACATCGCAATATAGACCGATTAAAAGCAGTTTTTTTTATATGCCGTAAAACATTTAACGCACTGGTGTGAGCGTCAATTTTTCCACCATAACCACCACATCCGCTACCTTAACAGAAGCATATGGTTGTCACAATCTGCCACCACAAAGCTCTGTTAGCTCTGTCTCCTGAGAGAGAGGGGGTCGAGATGATTCAAAATATCCTCTAAAATTTTTAGGTTTTAGGTTTTCTAAAATCACAAAATGTTTAATGATTGCTCTGAAAAGAAAACAATTTAATGTTTTTAAAATTGTTCAGGGGAGTTGAAATAAAATATTATTGTTAATTTTTCCCTTTAACCCTTTCATTACGGCTCGGTTTGAATACAAATTATTCTGTCAATTAAATAACTAGTATTTTAAGCATAAATTTACTTACTTATCTGGTCTATTTTAATATATCACATTGGTTCTTGTATCCTTTAGCTATCAGGTGATGAATACAAAACTATTCTAAGAAAGCAGCAAAACGATATATCACGTCAACCGATGTTAACGGTCGGGGAATCTTATAACGGCATATGCCAACAACCAAACCGAAAGGGTTAAAAATGAAAAAAACTATTTTTTTATCTGTTAAGAATCATATGATTGAATAAAGAATTAAAATGAGTATATTTGACAATAAAATTGATGCTCTTATTAATAATTTTAAATTAGTTAAAATAAAAAAATATCAAATTATACTTTTGATTCACATTTATTTTAAACCTAACTCTTATATATATAAACCTTAATTCTTATGTAAATATATCAAAGATAAAAGGTTACAGTTAAATAAACAATCAAAATATTTACAACTAAAAAGATTAACCGGGATTTGTTATGCTGCGTAGTCTTTTGTGGTGATTTTTTGTAATTAGCGTCGGCTGTGTATTAGTCAAAATATTAAGCTGTTGTAATTTAATGCTTGAATGTAGCCATAATCTGAGATGCAACTACCACAATTAGTTAGAGGGGATCAGAAGGTTTCTGGAGAGGCACCAGACGGATTAACTGACTAATGGGCAGAGGGAACCTCAACTGGGACTCTCGAATAAACACCCATTAAAACTACCCAAAGTTACGCATAAATTTGCAAAAATTAACATTATTATTATGATATAAGACGTTCTTGCATTTTTTCTGTTTTTTTTTGTATCAAATAATTATGTAAATTGACATCTTAATTATGAAGATGTTTTTTTAACTTGTGTTATTATAGATTTTTAATAGCTCGAATTTAATGAAATAAAACCATAATTTCTGAATAACATTAATAACAAGGTTTTCAACTGACAATACTTGGTGAAACATCAAAATTATAATTTAAATTAATCTAATTAAAAATGAATAAATCAATTATATTTAATTTGGATTCACATTTATTTTTAACGATTACATGTTTCGGCATTCCTGGAAACCATATTCAATAATGGCCATTATCGTTAAAAATAAATGTGAATCAAAATATCAAATATTTTTGATTTGTTTAATTTTTAATTAAATAAAATTTAAAACTGTAAATATTTTATGAACTCTACTTCGGTCATTCAAAGTTAAAAATTACTTTTAATATAATTATCGACTACTCAGAATAAATCAAATAGTTACAAAAAAAAAGTAGCACATTTTTAACAATTATACAATATTTCATTACTTAGCGTAATATTTGAAATTAAAAAAAATATCAAATACGAGTATGTACAATGTTTTTTGTTTTTGCTTTAGACGATACGTTTCAGAGAAACTGAAACTGCAGGTTCATATATGTGATTCAGTTTTAGTCAATGTGATCCATGTTAAAAAAATCGTATTAAATTTATCGATTTACGAAATGTTATTTAATTTTGATCCCTTTTTGATGAGATTTAGCAAATGGAAAATATTTGATCATTTTCGCTTCATTAAATAAATTATGACAAATTGCTTAGTGACATTCATTTAGAAATACCAGTATGCAGTTAATTATTTTATAATACTTTAATGTGATTTTGTGCACAAAAGTACATGATCTACATGCCAATTACGAGTGTTTACAAACTGTAGTAACAAAGAAAATGCAAAAAAATAACCCAATACAAAAATGAAATATCCAAGCACTGTACTAGTGAATACTGAAAGCATTGAAAAATTCAGTTCATTTAGATGGATACACGTTAAAGAGAAAACTTATCAACTATGTTCTGCTGCAAAATTTAAAAGTTTTCAGCTCACAATAAAAAAATCCTGAAAATGGGGTCGGGGCCATACATAAAGTGGCTGTATTATTTTTAGGGAAAAGTATAATCTTTTTTTTTAAATAACGAGAGAGGGGAAGTTTGTCCTGCAGAGGGTCGTTAAGGTAACTACCTGACCCGGTGGAGAGTGTTGTTAAGAACTCAACGGGGTCACAGTTGTTGTTGAGAAGACCTGCGAGTTTATCATGTTGCAGTTACGTCGATGTAAAGTGAGCCATGTAATGTTACACAGAGAAAATCTTCACAAGTGTATTTTTTATTTAACAAGAGTTTTATTTT
Source organism: Glossosoma conforme (assembly GCA_022606575.1). Taxonomy (NCBI): domain Eukaryota; kingdom Metazoa; phylum Arthropoda; class Insecta; order Trichoptera; family Glossosomatidae; genus Glossosoma; species Glossosoma conforme. Next base: position 5,420,977 of record JAGTXR010000003.1, on the reverse strand, counting down.
TGCGGCACTTCTACTTGCTTTCATTGCGTGTACAAACTTATGTTTGACACACTTATTTATGTGGTCTTTTTTCGTATGAATTTCGTTACGAACTTTGCATTGAAGATTCATAAAATGATATTTTTACTTTTAAAAATATTTTTTGAGGCATATAAGCCAGGATATGGGAGCGACAAACCATAGTAACTTTTTACTTTACATCGAAGAATAATTAAGTCTCCTAGATGTTGCGCTCCTTCAAATTATGAGCAATAACCAACCGATATTAGAAGTCCAGAGGGTGTCCCTACTAAACTATTGTGAACACTCAATAACTAAGAAAAAGAAAACAATGATCAAAACATATAAAAATTTCACTCACAAATTAAATAGAGAAAGACATGCACCTTCTTCCCGAAAAAACATGCGAAATTAGTATAGACGATGATTTGTAAGTAGCTGAAATGTTTGGATGTTCGAAAGGTCAAGACGTTTTCTTCGTATTAAGAGACTCCTTATAAGGTGGCGATGACTAAGACATGTTCTCTAAAAGTCGTAGAAGGGCATAAATATCTTAGGGTTTTTGGCATCTAGGAAAACCATTAGAAACTCCCTACATATTTTTCCGGCGGATTTCTTAGATGTACAACTGACAATAAATAAAACGAAGACCATATAATGATCAATAAGCAAAAGATAGATTAACAGTTATGTAGCAAATATTAAAAACTATATAAAATAAGAATTATTCTAGTTATTCGTCAATGTATTTATTCTTTTGAATATTTATTTCGAATTTACATGGAAATAAGTCCATGTTTGTACAAATCATTAGAGATGAAAATGAAAAAGCAACTTAAAACATACTTTAAAATAAAATAAAATAAAAATAATGTAACATTCACAAGCATAACATATATACACAAAAACTATTAATTAGGAAAACAAAAGTAATATTCTTAGAAAGAGCTCACTACAAAAATAATTCTACAATATATAGTAGAAAATAAATGTAAATAAATAATTAATAATGAGATAATGTCAAATATGTATTCACATATACGAGATGAAATTTATTGATCAAGCCACAAGCACAGCATAGCAGCTTTTGCGACAAAAAATGGCAAAGATAAAAAAGCTCTCTTTGTGCTTTAGTAAGCAAAGTATTGCTTATTACATCATACATTAAAGGACCGAAGGGACATGGTTCTGGTCTTATCTTGTAGAGAAAGCTCATTAATTCCCCGTCTTATCCGAAGAGTGTACACGAAAATAGATTTAAGCCTTATGGCTTAATACCACATTCTATGGGCTTAGTCGTACATATAAAAAATCTTAATATATATCGAGATTATGTCGTAAAAAAAAATGTTTGATGTCGTTTCCTTGTTCGACTCTTTATTGAATTTATTGTGACCGTAATATCAAAGAAGAATTGTCTGGAGGAAAAGCGCTCGTTTATCGTGCTGAAGGTTGAGAGTTCATCTCTTGATGTTATTTTAATATTAATGATTTTTAATAAATTTAAATAATCTTTTTCATTTTACATAAAGCGCTTGCTTATCGCGCTAAAGGTGGAGAGTTCGTCTCTGGTGTTATTGAAATATGAATGATTTTTAATAAATTTATAAAATCTTCTTCATTTTGATTTCAATTTCAATTGAAGAATATATGATTACTACTATTTTCCATCACTCAGGAGCATCGGGCTGATAACGCGATCTCCTTAAAAATGATATTGACAATCTGATCTTACATAAATATAAAATTGCCTAATTTGCGGTGTCCATATGCTCCAAATATGATGAGCTGAATTTGTTTAAAAAAGTAATATTATTTGTATTAATTTGTATATGTTCAGCTTTTACAGTGATTTGAGACAGAATACTATAACTTTTGGTTGTATTTCTAAAAAAATTAAAATGTCAATAAGATCAAAAGTCTAACAGCACAGTCTGCCGGGTCAGCTTCTTATCTGTTTAAAATAATTATTGTTCCTAGTTATTGAGAGATTAAATTTTCTGGATTCAGTGCCTAATTACTCGAAGAGCTGTGATAACACTGGCAGCTGACTGAACGTTAAGACCATGTGGTCCAATTAGAAAGCGGATATGAAAAATGAATAAAAATGTTCCGCCTTTAATTCTAAGAATAAAATGCATTTCGAATTTGAAAAAATATTTTTCGTATTTCTTTGTTTGCTCGTTCCATTATCCACACATCTCTGTGCGGCTCACCTTTCAAATTTAATATTCAGATGTGCATTTAAAACAGGACTGCAGCGGTGGAATAGAATTTTTCCCGGTGCCGAGGACTCTAGAAGCGGACGGGCATTGTCAAGTCCCGGCCCGCGATGCGTCTGTCTTCCGAACAACAGCCCACGGTTGGGATCCTCTGTGAAGTGCAGAAATGGAGTATCACAGCTTCAAAGTAAAACCACAAATTATGCTTCGAATTTGCCAACCTTTCAAATAAAAGTCAAATACATTTTTTCGACCTATTGCTCGATATTCATGGTACGAGTAGAATTTAAATTATCTTTAGTATTTACCTATTTATTATCTAGAATAAATCGTAAAGTGAATGTTAATTCTTCTTCGTAGTATCAATCCGGTGGATTGATTTGCAGCAACAGAATCTTGTATCTCGATCTCCATTCATCTCGGCCCTCCGCAAACCCTCTTCAGCTCAGTATAAGAGCTACAACTCATGTCCTCATACTCCCGTCTAGGGTGTATTTGCAGCAGGTGTTCAATGTTAATTACACTGCATAAAAAATATAATGTCTAATATGTGATTAGCCAATTCATACTTCCAGTATAAACTTATGGCGCAGATTCATGGAATCTAGCAGGTTTTAATAATAAAACAAAATTCATCTATTCTATATGAAGAGATCCATGCATGGAAGGTGAAGTATCACTATTAGATAGAATTTGAGACGTAAATATATCAAGAAAAAGTCGAGTAGGTGATGATAAGAATAGGCACATTCAAGAGGCCAGGACATCTTTATGGACGAGTCGGTAGTTGATGAGAATGAAAAGTGTTGGAGTGACGCCTAATATCTGATAAATTGATTGTTGTCCGATCACTGCGTAGGATCTAAAGGGATGTAGAAAAATAAGATAATCTCTGAGTATTAATCTAATTTGTTATTTGAATTTTTAGCATTAATTTTGAGATATACTGCAGTTTCGCGATCTAAGAAAAAATCATCAGTTCCTATGTGCACAAACGTACTAATGTGTAAATGATTATTCGTTAATAAAGAAAAATTTCAATATAGCGTAATTAAGTGATGTGTAATTAAGTGGGAATAAATAGGTGGAATTTAAATAAGTAAATGACTAAGTAGTATTTCATCAAGTGAAACAGTACTCAATCTGATCTACGAGTATATTAAAATAAGCTATGAATTTTTTATCTATTTTTTCTTTAGCTTCTCCATTTCCCATCATCTGGGGTCGGCTCTTGTGCACATTCGCCATGTCTGTTTGTCCTGCATTGCATTCTCGGTCAAGCCCAGAGTTTTCAGATCCTTGACTGCAGTTGCAGTCCAGGTTGCCAACGTCTTCCAGGTCTTCTTCTTAGCATGGGTATGTTAAAGGCTTTCTTCACCATGTGGTCTTCATCTCTCCGTATCACATGCCTATACCATCTTAGGCAGTTTTCCCTTTTCTTTTCAGGTATGGGGGCCACCCGAAATGAACCCCGAATATGCTCATTTCGAACTCTGTCCACTCTAGTCACACCGCTCGCCATACTCAGCATCTTCATCTCTGCCACATTAATCCTATACAATTCACGGGGTCCAACACTCCAATCCGTAGAGCATAGCTGGCCTTACAGAAGTTTTGTAGGTTTTACCTTGAAATTCAAATTCATGAAATTCTTATCTTTATAAGATTTTTCAATGTTTCACATGGTTGCCTCAAATAACTTAAAGCTCGTATATACTTACTTTCAGTGATTTTGAGTGTCTTAACTTTTATATAAGCCCGTACATACAATACATTTAGTTTAGCAGTCACGGATTTTGCGAAATTTTCTTGAGTATACCATGTTTTAGGTTAATGCTCAGTCGAGGCACTATTACCTCGAAAACAATAGAATGGAAGTTTCGATCAGCAAGCGAGCGGCTCCGTCTTTCCATAGAGCGGTGACATTGTCCGGAAAATATCGGGCTGCGAGGAAAACCGAGTGGAAAAAACGTAATCTGAATTCAAAGAACTAATACTGCACTCTTCGCAGATTTCATATTTTTTTACAACAAAAAATTATCATCTTGTAAGAACATATAGATGTATTCTTTAATGTAATCACATATAAGATAAAACGATTTTCTGATATATATATATATTTTTAAGATATATATTTTCTTTTTTTATTACTGTTGTCCAGTACTCACTATTGCTTAGAGGGGACGCCTGATGTGCTTATAATTTAGTAATTGATAATAATCCTAATAAGCTTATCCTCAATGGGACTTCATTATGTGATGCGGGGGTGAGGTTGAATAAGTACTGACATTAGCATAATATAGCCATAGCTAACTGTTACCGAAAACCTCGATATACAATATTTCGTCTCTTATTTAAGTTCGCTTGTCATACATGTATGTGTCGCCATATTGGCATTTTGGAATAGTTACGTAGATCACCACTAGGGCGCTGTGTGATAGACCATGGTACCGCACGGCAGGGAGTCGTGTGCCGACGGCCGATTAGGTCTCCTTAGGGCCCGGCATGTTCTTCCACCTGGGCCGGATGTTTGTAAAGTTTATCGAAATATATATGTCAATGTGCTTCAGAAAAAGTGTGTGTATTATTAATCTGCTCCTCTTCCTGCTCCCAGACGACGGAGTAACACCTTTTAAAAAGAGGAGGATGTTAGTATAGTCTTAGTCATTATAGTTTACTCGTATATGGTCGAATATAGTTAAATTAAAATATCTCTGAAGAAGACCCCTGCAATGGCGGTCAAAATATTGGTACGAGAGAATTGGCCACACACCGCTGAACCCAAAAGCCACAATACCAATCCTATACTATAACATAGAGCAAGAATCCTGTTCTCATGGATGATGCAATTTATTAGATAATGGCTCATGGTCTGCTGTTTACCAGAATCACAGGTGTCATCAGAAGGGAGGTCAAAACATTTTGAGGGCATATTCCTTATCCAGTAAAAGCCTGTACGTCAAAAATCCACTGAGTTTTTCTGGCCGTATATAATTCAAAGTAAATTTCAATTAGGAAAAAAAATTCAATCAAAAATCAAGACATCATCAACAGACTGTACCCGTCCACTGTTGAACGTAAGCTTCCCGCATGAGTCTTCATACTCTATGATCCTCCGCCTTCCGCATCCAGGTCACTCCTGCTATTTTCTTGCGTCGTCAGTCCATCTTGCAGGGGGTCGGCCAATGCTTCGTTTACCAGTTCTTGGGCGCCATTCCAATACTTTTCTTACCCATCGACCGTCGTCTCTTCGACAGATATGTCCTGTCCATTGCCACTTGAGTGTGCCTATTCGTTGGGTAGCATCCACCACTTGATTTCTTCTGCGTATTTCCTCGTTTCGGATTTTATCTTTTAGCGACACTCCGAGCATGGATCTCTCCATTACATACACAAATTATGATAAATAATTGACACATCAACAGAAATAATGTTAAAAAATTTAAAATGCAAATTTTCAACTCTTCAATACCGAAATATAATTTTGGGGACTGAATTATGCTTCCAAATAACTTATATTTGCATTTACTCGTTATTTAATAAGCACTCAATTCAAAGCATGTTCAAATAGTTTGAATTTGAAAACTATTCGTTTAAAGTAATACATCTGTAATATGACGTTATCAATTCAAAAAAATATGAAAAACCAATGTATTCATAGATTAATCATTGATAACCCGGATATTAATAATTTCGCTATCCGTACCCAGGTACTGTTGAAACAAGCACCATCCAAAATGTCGTTTCGCAGAATTTATTTTTCGCTAAAATAAAGTTGGGAAGTTGGGTACATCCTCTGACGAGCGTTGACTTTTGAGATGCTTTTAGACGTGCAATATTCATAATGAAGGTTTTTGCCTGCCAGACCTTGCTCAAGTCTCGCTTGCCAATCAAAAGGAAGGCCTCTTGTCAATTTTGACTTTGAAGTTCGCTCTCGCCATAAACAAATACAAAGTTATCCCTCGCTTCCGCAAATATAAGGTTGTTCTGACAATAATTTAGATCCAAGCAAAGGTTGTAATTAAAAAATACAGTACATTTCACACGTAATAAATAGTTTTTGATGTAAGATACGTTGAGCATAGCTTACATAAGCCAGTTCTGCACATGCCTAAATATACTAGTTTATAACTGATGATGTTCTCATTGAAACCCATTCCGTGGTCTTTCAGTATAGGAATGAACAGTGCCTAATGCGATGTAAATTAAAAAGGGTAAAAAGTATACATATATTTCAATTTGAAATGAATCTACCCATTAAGGCCACAAAATTGATACATGGATTTAAATTTTTATCAGAATATTTTTTCAATACTCTGCTTTTATAGATCGTTGACTATATTGATTTATCATTAGTTATTAAATATACATATACAATTATACATCAAATTTTATACTCATCAATTCATTCAGAAAAAATATATAAGTGGTAATAATATAAAAAAAAATACTTTTATATTAGTAATAATATAAGAAGTAATAATATGAAAAAGCTTGTGAATAAATGTTGACTGATTGAATAATAAAATAAAGTATACTCTGAATATATACTATAGAGACATCTATCGTTAAACGACGGTAACAATGGTATGAATACAACATCTTTCACATATCTATTCAGGCAGAGAAATAGTCGAGTGGACTGCGTGGTGTGTAGAACGGAACAAAGGTTGCAAGGTTCGTGGTTCGAATCCCACGTCTGCCGATATTTTTCTGAATGAATTGATGCGTATAAAATTTGATGTATAATTATATGTGTATATTTAATTACTACACAAAATTGTTATTTATTTTGATACAGCAAGACATAACTTCTTAGGTTTTCACGGCCAGATTTGATGTTTTGGCTTTTGGGTTGAGCCGTGTCTGGTGAACTTTTTGAATAAACCAGCTCAAAACTAAATAAATTATTAATCCTGAAGAAGACCCCTGCAATGGCGGTCGAAATATTGGTTGAAAAAAGTTCACCACACACGGCTCAACCCAAAAGCCACAACAACAGCAAGACATGTTTGTAAGAAATTTAGATTTATTCTCCACATTAGTTTTTAGTTGGTACAGTCTTTCAAATACGGAAAACAAAAATCTACATTTTATTTAGTTTTTAATTATAAAAAAGGAACAAATGAGGAATTATAAATGGTGTTAGAGATTAATTTTATCACATTTGGCCGTTCATGATCATTTAAAACAAGTGACAAACGATAATTTTTTTTTTTTAAATAAAAAACTAAATTTCTTTCCGAACAACGTAATATATTTATATTTTTTGCATCGCTGAAATCGACTCAGCTGTATTATTTATATTGAAGGGAATATGTTTCTGAAATATTATATGAATATTGCAAGTGTCTCTCTTTCAGCTCTTTTATAACCTTCAGTTAAGGTTTCGTTTTCAAAACTACAAATAGAAAAATATGAAATACATTGAAATAAAATAAATTAAGCATAGTTTTTTTTTGTTAGTGAAGTTGACTTTGGATTGAATGGTATATCATAAAAAAAATACATAACTCTCACTTTAAAACGCACACAAATGATACCTATATCCGCCAAACATTGTCGTTTTTGTAGCTGCTCTTTGTAGGTCTTTGCCTCGTTCCAAGTTTACTGAAATATATGACTTGGGAGCAAGCCACTTGCTTACAATAGCTTTAATACTTCTGTTAAAATTTCATCATCGTCATCAGACTGTATCCGTCCACTGTTGAACCTTAGCCTCCTGCATGAGTCTCCATCCTCTGCGATCCTCCGTCTTGCGCATCCAGGTCACTCCCGCATCCAGGTCACTCCCGCTATTCTTCTTATGTCGTCAGTCCATCTTGCAGGAGTCGGCCAATGCTTCGTTTACCAGTTATTGGGCACCATTCCAATACTTTTCTTCCCCGTCGACCGTCATCTCTTTTAAAGATATGTCCTGCCCATTGCCACTTCAGTGTGCCTATTCGTTGGGTAGCATCCACTACTTGAGTTCATCCACTACTTGAGTTCAGAGAAAATTTCAACGACGCTTCAAATAAAAATACTGTAAGACGTATAATGCGTGATTACCGGACTTTGATCTAGAGATCATATCGGATCGATATGCAGTAAATGCTTAAAATGAGTCTTATAAAAAAGTATACAAATTAAAAATATTCAGTTTTGATTCACATTTATTTTAAATATTTGTTATTATATTAAATATGTCATATTATTTTTATGTATTTACATAAAACCACAAATCATATTTGCATTTAGAAGGGCCGGGTATGCATTTTTACTAATAACCTGGAGGGTAGGAAGAATATTTGGGTATTTAATAGCATTTTAAAGCTGATCGTACGATTACCCGACGTGACGCAGGCCCTTAGCCCAAATAAGTGTCTCAAACCTAATCAATAATTAAAATTATATTAATTGATATATAATTGAAAACATCTTGTTATAAGATAATAAAATTTCATATCTATGAAAAAAAAAAAATATTTTTACGTATTTCTTTTTTCATAAAAGTGTCACATTTTCTTAGAATTTAAATTTTACTTAAAGACTTCTTAAGTTATCTACATTATTTTTGGTGAGACATGATGACCACTGAACATGCTTTAATGACCTTCTTGTCACTAAGTTTACTTCACAGTCCTGTGTCATGTATTTTCGTCAATACTGTTCGAAATGTTTCACTAATTGCTTTTAGTTTACAAATATGTACATCCGTTGTCTACTACTCTTCGTTATTGCATATTTCCCCTATATAAGATATTTACTCACATAATAACATTATGGAAATAACTTAGCAAATGTTGTATTATTATAATACGTCAACGTGTTTTCCAATGGTTAATCCAAAACAGTATTTATTATGGAAATCTTAAAATAATGTGAGTTGACTTGTGAGGAATGACAAGGTTAGGCAGCGGACAACGCAGCCTTCCATATTTCATTCGGTTAAGAGTCGAATATGGAGCTGGAAGGCCGTCACTAAATATACATACAATGTACTAGGTGGAGCTCTGGAGAGCAAAACTGAGACCTAAATTCAATTTCCGCCACATCGATCTGTCAGTTAACATTGTTGTCCCGAATCATGAAATAATTATCTGTTTTATATTTTTTTTGTTTAAAAACATAAAAAAATAAATTGTTCCAGTTATTTCTAGTGAAGAAACCGCCTGTTTCTTGAAATATTTAGGTCCTATATATAACAAAATAGTTGCTACAGTTTAACTAAGAATAGGAAATTCTACAATTATATATATTTCACTTGATAAATACTTTAATTATTCATGAAATCACGACTATTTGCGTGTTTATTGCCAATTTTACCCACCCGCAAAGTCAATATCAGATCGAAAGAATAAATTTCAGGTATACATAAAACTAGTTTTTGCATAATCTTATTGGCAAAAGAAGAAAGTTGACGTGTTCAAAAAGAAATTTTATGAGTCTTTTGATACAATATATATCACAAAAAACGTGGATTTTATTTACATACTATTTAGATTTATTATTGTTCATTCCGACAGTGAAATTATTCTTACAGTATTTACATTGACTGAATTTGCAACTGTGAATTCACATTTTAGTAAAAAGAATTTATTATTAAATATATAGCAAAAATATTAATATTTAAAGGATAGTATCTCGGACATTTATTCATGTAATACATTTTTTTAAGTAGTGTATTATGACATACAAGAGAAAGCAGTAAAGTAACAGGTCAGTAAATGTAATATAAATCAGTTCACAATTTCGACGGCTGCCATTGTCTTCGCATCAGCCTATATCCGTCCACTGTTGAACGTAAACCTCCCACATGAGTCTCCATCCTCTTCGATCCTCTGCCTTTTGCATCCAGGTCACTCCTGCTATTCTTCTTATGTTGTCCATACATCTTGCATATGCATAGTATCTATATGCTAATACCCGTCAACTTAAAGAGAGGCCAGCTGTTGTATCTGAAAACTATCACAAGTCATAACTGACTGTTTTTCATACTCTATATTCCTCACTTGATATGAGTATACTTGAATATGGCAGCTTAGTTTAGAGCTAATGTAAATATGTTTTAATGATATAATGTATCAACAAAAAACAAATGTTTTAATGCATTTATCTCATTTATTTTGAGCGCAAAAATCATGTCCTCGTCTTGCATACCGGATAATCCAAGACGAGGACACAAATGAAAGCCTGGCAGTTTTACAGCGGACTGACTGAATGTGACTGCGGCGTGGAGCAGACCTGTCACACCTTCTGGAGTGTGTGCTGTGTCCGAGTATCTGCACATCTGATTTGTAATGTAATTATTTTTTGTTGATATTCAATAACATTATAATTCAAAATATAATTTAATAAACAAACAATTGTAATATACAAGTACAGCATAACACAAATCGTAATTAACGTGTTCTTCAATCATTTCATTTATGAATTCTAATATAAAAAGTATATGGATTATATATAGTAAGTTAATAAATAATATAAAGAAAATTGTTTACAAGTGAATTCAAAATATTTAAACAATATTAAAAGCTTATTATTAGTATTATTATTTTATGCAAACTATAATTCATTCCACCTTTTAAAATATTAAAAATGTAATTTTAGTACAGTTTCAAAAAAATGTTGTCATATCTTAATAAAAACTAAGTAAAAAATAAATTCTTTTGCTTATTTAATTTTTTATTAATAACTGCCGGTAGATGTCAGTGCCAGTTTTGTTCTATTTTGAATGATTATTTGATAAAAAAATATTTCACTAGACGTACACGTAATTTTAAAAAATTAAGAATGTATTGCGACGGGATATATAGTACTATATATGATTTACTGATTGAAATGAAGTTAGCAGGTAATTAAGAAAAAATCCCTCTTTCAGGACTCTAATGGCGCGAGCGACGTCACGGGTTCAGTTTGCTCTGAAATTTCAGAGCGAGCGGACGTCGACGCGATCGCCCTCTTTCAACTTCCTGAAAACACTCAGTTTTCAACACGCCATCGACAAAACTTTAAGCTCTTACGTTTCTTATAAAACATGCAATTAAAAAAAAAGTTATTTTTTATTTGATCTAGTAAAAAACACTATCAAATAAATTATGTTTCATATATAAAGATGTGTGTGGCTGTATTGCATTGAGTTTTATAGATAAATAATTTAAAAAAAATGACATATTCAGTTTAAAAAATGAATATTTTAATATTATGCAATTGACTGTATTGTAGATACATAAAGTGACTATTGAAAATGTATAGATGCAAATTTATATTTATGCCTTTATCTCAAAGTGGAAAAAAAAAGAACTAGTGATGTATTACAATATATATGTGATTTTAACCTTGATCTCGTGTTTACACGGTAAGCAAACTTCTCGTATTAAAAATATTATTTAGTTTATCAGTATGTTTATCAATAATTTCAGTTTATAAAATAAGCTGAGAATATAAATATATATTTTTTACTATCATTATTGTTATAACATTGTGCTTGTTTTGACTATGTTATAATTTATATTAATGAATTATTCCAGATTATTTATTTTTGAAATAAGAAAATATAATGACATTTATTTTTATATATGTTATAAAATATTAAATTAATTTGTAATATTATTTCTAGAAAAGAGTTTAATTTTTTATTTTTACAAACGTTGATACAAAAAAAATACGTACATTGTGTACTATAATTATATATATATATTTACGTAAGCACATACAGAAGAATACCGACAGATGGTGATAGTAACTTTGAAGTCTCATCTATGGAATTCTATTAAGCTTACCATGGTGCATATGGCTAAGCGCTGCATGTGGAGTGTTGATCCGCCAACGTCATAGACTACAGCCTGAGATTCACGCATCATCCTTATTATTACAGGAATTTACTATGAATGAATGGTCTTCACGGGACGACTTTCGTCTACCACCAATTTTAATTGATAGGCTATGACTGGAATTTTACGGGCGAGAGATTTAATTCACACCAACCGGGGGTATTTAAGAGCTCAAAAATCGATTATAAATTGGCTTGCAAAGCAAATGCTTTGACAATTGAGCTATACCCGTCGGCATATATTTAAAATAAGTTGTGAATATAAATATTCATTTTAAACTATTATTAACAAATTGTTATAACGTTGTTTTTGTTTTGATTATCTTATAATTTATTTTTATTAATTATTTCAGATAATAATATATTTGTCTTATTTTCGAAACTGAAAAACATAATTAAATTATTTTTTGTACATGTTGTATAATATAAAATAAAATGGTTATATTATTTCTAGAAAATAGTTAACTTTTCATTTTGTGATTACTTTCACCAGCGTTGGTACAAAAAAAAATACGTACACCGTGTACTATAAGTATGTGATACTTTAATGATATAAATAATTATGAAAAAATACATATCTCTTGTAAGAAAGATATATTGTAGATTATATGATTAAAAATAAGACATCTTGTGTACTAGTTCCTTAATGTTATACGATTATCATGTTTAAATTATTGCTTAGATTACTAAAAAAAACTCGTTTAACACTCGTCTTCTTAGTATTTTTAAAATTGTATACAAATACACCATAGACATGATGGGAGTACTTTCTTAATACATTTTGTGATTATTTTATGCTCCAAATAAGAAGCAGCTGCCTGATGTCTATACAAATTATGATGATTATCCGTGGCTGTACCCAATTAACTTTATACGGGGTATCTTAGGATACAATGAGTTGAGAACTAGAAGAGATGCGTGCTTTAGTATGCATTTCTTTCGGCTAGAGCGCGGCGTGGTTTGTTTGTCCCTGACAATTATTTAAGGATAAAGACGCACAGACTGTTTGTTCTTTCTAGAGGTAATACTAACCTGCCAGAGACTATGCCTTTTGGGACAGTGATCAGACTGTTCAACCATATCGCCTTCGAATATTCATATATTCCAATTGAGAGAAGCCCACTTTCGACATGAGCTCCACGAATTTATTTATCAAAGTAATTTCGTGGAGTCCTCTGTTTAGCGAGCTTCGGGACTTTTTAATAATTATTGTTAATAATAGTATAAGCCTTATTGTTTCCCTTGAATTGTATCTTATTTCAGGATCGTAATAAATATACTTGTAATGTTTCTGAAAGAAAAAAATAAAATTGAATTTAAAAACCAATGAAAGACTTTTCTTTAAAGTCTTGGTCTTTAATAGATAAATAGATTATTTTGGCTTCAAATTTTGTTTGTTTTCAAAATGTAATGGGTTTAAAAAATGTAAATGTTATTAGGCCTTAAATTATCGGTGCGAGATTAATGACCTCCGCCATAAAAACGGCTGTCAAAGCCGATAAATTGTATTGAATGACGATCAGTGTAATTTATTATTCTATGTTATTTGTCTACGCGTATGAGTGAAGTTAATCCCTCAATTCATTTGAAAAATCTCCATTGATATCGTTGTTTGTATGAATAGTTATTCTGTATTGATATATTTTTTTAGAATTTATTTTATCAGCTATCAATATTTATTTGCAATAAAGATAAAATTAAATGGACATAATTAAAGTTAACGTTCGATAAAAAAATTATAAAATTTTTGGTCTAAAGTATAATTGAAATTTTGGTCTTCACAGTTATATGAACGATTTGAATAAAACTCTCGTTCTTAATTAAAATTATAAAAAAATTGCGTTAGGTTAGATCACGGGTCGTCAACCTGGTCCATACCGCCCACTAGTGGGCGATACGTGCTTCCGTGGTGGGCAGTGAGCAATTTTTGTAGATTTGCAAATCTCTTACATTCCATATAAAAAAATTTCCACCCATATACTGAATTGAAATATAGCGAGGTTGGAAATTTTTTCATGAAAAATAGGCAAAAGTGGGTGCTAGGCATAAAAAGATTGACGTACCCTGGGTAAGATTATGTTGGGTGTGTCAAAAAAATTTTTATTTTGAAAAATATTTTATTATCATTTTTATGTTTTGACCTTCTTGATTGAAATCTCTGTATTTTGACCAGTGAATTTTTTCCTTCCGTATCCGTTCCATATCCGAAACAAACGGTCGCTACACATTTCCGCCATGAAGCTCTGTCAGCCGCAACGATCTTCACCTAAATCATGTCAGCTCTGTCTCCCGGAGTTCAGAAACACTCTGAGAGAAAATCAAATTAGCCAGAGTAGGTAAAAGCAAATACATCTGACGAAAATTAGTCATAGCACGGTCTTTGGCAATCGTGCTTTCAGTTTCACGGCACCAACGGCCTGGAACTCGCTGCCAAAAAGTATAAGACAGCTGAAGACGAAGGCATCCTTCAAAGGCAAACTCAAGACCCCCTTTTTTCTTTATTGAGACAAAGTAGCGCTTTTGGAATGACCATTCGGTCAAAAAATACGCTATATTTATTCTGATATAACAATATAAGAACAAAATAAGTAACTTATCAAAAACAATCGAGAGGCGTATACAACTGGGATGGGCCGCATTTGGAAAACTAAAGTACATTTTTAAAGCAAAAATTCAACAATGTCTTAAAAGTAAGGCGTTTAACCAATGCATCCACCCTGTATTAACTTATGGCGCAGAGACATGGAATCTAACAGCAGGTCTTATAAAAAAAAGGTCACCCAACGTGGTATGGAGATATCCATGCTTGGAGTATCGCTAAAAGATAGAATTTAGAACGAGGAAATATGCAGAAGAACTCAAGTAGTGGATTGCACACTCAAGTGGTCATGGCTAGGACATATTTTTAGAAGAGACGACGGTCGATGGGGAAGAAAAGTATTGAAAGCTGCCCAAAAACTGGTAAATGAAACATTGGTTGACCCCCTGCAAGATGGACTGACGACATAAGAAGAATAGCGGGAGTGACCTGAATGCGGAAGGCGGAGGATCGAAGAGGATGGAGAGTCGTGCGGGAGGCTTACGTTCAACAGTAGACGTATACAGGCTGTTGATGATGAACAATATTAATAATAATGAGGCGTCATTGTATAATATATTTACATTATTAAGAAAATTTTTTCAACTGACATGAAATCACAATAGAATCACTTACTTAGCGAATTTCATTTCCGTAATAAGGTTCGTATTGATACTCTTCCTTGGATTTCCATACACTTGTTTCAAGAGAGGTAGCCCAAAAGGTTTGTCCTTTCAAAAGGTCTACCTCTGGGCTCAACCTTTCTTTAATACACCTACCTGTTAGTGACCTAATTTCAGACCTTTATGATAATAAAATAATACCCCACTAAACCTCATAATTTATTCCATAAAAATATAAAGTAAGCTTACGTTTTTTTTTCATAATAAACGAGAATATTATCAAATAGAAAATACTTTGAAAACATATTAAGTTTATGAAAAAATATTTATATTTTTTATGATTATATACTTATCATCCCATATAAGCCATCAATAGATGAAGGTAGACCTGGCTTGGGTATTTTATTTACTTATTCAAGAGAGCAAAAAATACAGCATTAATTTTTAGCCCCCGGTTTGTTGACACTCTGAAAGACAGTTGCTAACTATAAATATAATGTACTTGATGGAGTTTTGAGAAGCAGAGCTGACTTTGAATGAGACAAGAGTCATGACTAAAATCTTTATGGCAGGAATTTGTGATTATTTTATGTTCAAACTAGGGTCTAAATATGATACAATGATGATGAAGACTTAACATAGTCGTAAGTCATTGTTTTTCTTGACGTATCGCGTGACTTAGTATATGCGTCATTTCAAAGCATCTTAATCAGAGCTATGTTGCGATAGTTTTTCGATTACTACCGCACCTAACTAATAACTGACCATTGCATATTATAAACATCCAATAATCATAAAAATGTAAATTGAATATTAGTACAAGTTACAATTGTTTGTTTAACCCTTTATTCACTGACGGGACTTATAAGTCCCATACCTCAAAATCCAATATTGATCGTGTATTTTTCTGCAGTTGTGCCCTGACGGGACTTATAAGTCGGATTTATACAACTATGAAATAAGTGCTTATTTTAGAAAAAAATGTGTTTTTTCTTAATTTCTATTATCAACACTTTTCTTATAAAAAGAATCAGTTAAGTAAATACATTATTTCATAATTCAGTAAATAAAGGCTTAATAGGTTTTTTTTAAATGTTATTTGGATAAATTATTTAAATATTGTAAGTTCGTAACACATAATAATATTGTGTTGAATATCTGTTTCATGAGATGAAACGTATTTAGTCAAAAAAGGTTTTTAAAAATTATTGTTTTGATAATTTGCTTTGATTTACGATAAGGTACGTAGAATATTTGTACGAATATCACAAACTAACTGTAAGCAATAAGCATGACTAAAACACAAACGTATTATTAATACACTACAATGATTTCATTACAGGGTATTAGCGTGGTAAATACAGATATCTCTCCCAACAATCAGACTTGGGTTTATTCAGCACCACAATAGAGTCAATGGACATATGAACCGACACGTGAACACAATGTCCTTAGACACTGAGAGAACACGTGTTTGTTGTTAATAGATCAGGGGTCAACAAACATTATTTTCGTAAAAAGCTACTTCATAATTTATTTATAATACTTATTTCTTAATACTTAGCAAAGTAGGCTGGACGCTGCATCCGGGAAACGTGTTTAGTGTTCGTGTATGTGTGTGAGTTGAGGAGATTGCAAGTGTTTAATTATTTGTTTCTTGAAGACATCCAGATTGTAGGAAATAGGAAACACAGACACTGGAAGAGTATTTCAAAGCTTACCGGTGGCATTAAGGAAGGAAGAAACTGCCAGTTCTTGGTCTACACATATTAACCGTGTATGGAAGTATTAGACGAGTTTGTCGGTTGTGGGTGGGTGCAGGAGGAATTAGTTCTTCAAGTTCCGAAGAACAGCGACCGTGGTAATAACGATAGAAAAGACTAAGTGAACCAATCTTACGTGTTCCATTGATTGCAGCTTAGGTGTAAGATTTTAATTTTTATTTAAAGTATCAAACGCGCAAAAGATTTCAACAATCG
Organism: Glossosoma conforme; assembly: GCA_022606575.1. Taxonomy (NCBI): domain Eukaryota; kingdom Metazoa; phylum Arthropoda; class Insecta; order Trichoptera; family Glossosomatidae; genus Glossosoma; species Glossosoma conforme. The sequence continues at coordinate 5,403,761 of JAGTXR010000003.1, read as the reverse complement.
ATTATGTAGGCAAATATTGGTGGAACTAAATATTCATTATTCTAACTAATATTAAGAAAACGATTTTTTTATATCTTTTCACTGGATGCGTTTAATATAACAAAAGATACATTTTATCGTCATCATCAGCCTGTATCCGTCCACTGCTGAACGTAAGCCTCCCGCACAAGTCTCCATCCTCTTTGATTCTCTGCTTTCTGCATCCAGGCTACTCACGCTATTCTTGATATGTCGTCAGTATCTTGCAGGGAGTCGGCCAGTGCTTCGTTTGCCAGTTCTTGGGCGCATTATAAGAGACATTATCACCAGTAAATTGAAAACAAATATTGCATTAATCGTTTATATAGTATTGTTATTGGATGCGGAAGGCGGAGGATCGAAGAGGATGGAGACTCATGCGGGAGGTTTATGTTCAACAGTGGACGGATACAGGCTGATGATGATGATGATGATAGTATTGTTATTCACTATTATATAGTAATTTTTGCAAATGAAATTATTTAATTTATTTTGCATGAAAATATTTTTTTAATAAACAAACAAAACACATTCTCTAACACGCAATTGGGTTGGCTGGAATCAGAAAGGATTTACGTAGTACCTAGTTTTGAATTATCAATAAAAAATATATTTGTGAATAGTTCATTCACCCTTTGTATTAAATCTGAATATAATAAATAATAAGTACATTATATGATAATAAACATTAATCATAGAATATGTAGAAAGCGAGTTATTGGAAACTTATTTAAAAATGAACATAAAATTTTTGAACGTCATACGTATGAAAAGTAATTTAAAAAAACATGAATTTTTCTCCCCAAAAACTCGTTAATAATGTTGGTATTTTAAATCTTTATTGTTTTTTTCTTTATACTTTAATTGTATTGAATGTGTTATTAAAATATATATTTCTTAAATTTGCTTTGATGGACTGAATATGGTCCACGGGCCGATGTTTGTCACTCTATCTGCAGGGTAATTAACTAACCCATAATTGCCCCGTTGTCGGCCAATGAAGCAGCTTTTTAACGATGACGTAAAGAGCAGTTTGCTTCAATAAACATTTCATTTGGAGGCTGCTCGTTTCGTATCTGTAATTAAGTCATTACGTTGATGGTAATGTTATTGCAATGTTGCGACTAGAGTTCCAAAGAATGATGCAATCCATTGCATTGAAATTAAAAAAAAATACCTCCTTAAAGTTCAATGAAAAAAAACAGTGAGTGCCTTCATTAGAAGGAGTTATCTAACCATTGTTTACGGATATATCCCTGTCGTCATATCACTAAGTGGCTTAGGTAACGGATCAACTATTTTTTACAACGAATATTAATTAAGAAAATGTAAGTTAAAGAAGATTTGTAGTATCATTTTACTACTGAGTACTGACTTATAGCAATACATTTAGAGTAAATATACGAGTAAAAAGGATTTAAAAAATGTTCACGCAGTACATTAATTCCATAATTTTATGTAGAATTTAAATATAATATATCAAATAACTTCTTAGGTTTTCACGGCCAGATTTGATATGGTGGCTTTTGGGTTTAGCCGTGTGTGGCGAATTTCTTCTATCGAATATTTCGACCGCCATTGCAGGGGTCTTCTTCAGGGTTGATGACTTTGTTGGCTTTCTGACAAACTCATCAATCCTGAAGATGACCCCTGCAATGGCGGTCAAAACATTGGATATAAGAAATTCGTCACACACGGCTAAGCCCAAAAGCCGCAATATCATAACATAACAAATAAAAATAAATGATTTTGTAGAAATTGTTGCACAATTTTTTATTAGAAAATAGAAAGCTTAAAAAAATGCATAAATAATCTTTTTTTTTCATTTGATACGATTTTACTAAGATATAAAGTTATATGTGGGCAAAAAATATTTATTATTATCATTACTTATTTATAGTATTTTACTTCTATATTATATATATATATCTATATATATAAAAGAAAGTCGGGTTATATTTGTTTTTATAACTCTAGAACGGCCAAGCCGACTTGGCTGAAAATTGGTGGAAAAGTAGCTTAGAACCCAAAAACGTCCATGGTATACTCAAAATTGATTTGATTAAGAAAAAATATTGAACATTTACGTAAACATGTTTTCATACAAGACTATTGTAACTTGACAGCTGTCAGATAAGACGGTGTTGCCATAGTCAGCAACATAACTAAAAATGACGCAATAGTAGGTAATGTAAGTAGGTACCTACGTAAGGTACGGAATATTTTGAAACAAAAAAGAAAACAAAAGGCAGGAAAAAAAGACAAAAACAAAATAAATATTAGTGAAAATATCAATTTAATCTTTTATTTGTTAAAAATGTTTTAACAAAAAGCAAATGGAAAGGCATCTTCTTATTCTATTGTGTTATTTTTATTTTTTATTATTTTCTCTATTTATTGTATATTTATGTATACTATTCTAAATATATGTTTCTAAATATTTGTAAAAAAATTGGAATGGACCAAATATATGATATCATATGTACCGAAAAATTCAACTTAATAAAATCCAAAATCTGCTCATTTATTGCCTTTCGGGTGAAACAAAGTTCACCGGGTCAGCTAGTATATATATATATATATATATATATTCAGTATGCTATCATGTATATACATACATTTTTATCAGAATTTGTCTGAATAAATCGTAGCACTCAAAAGTTAAGTACTCGTACTAAAAACACCTTTAAGGGTAAGCTTTAATAAAAATATTGAAATTATGGAATATCCCCAAGACATGTTGACCGTTTTTTTTATATAAATAACATCAATTTACACACATACAAAATAACAACAAATACCATAAAAATATGGTGCTTACTGTGAGCTTAAATATGCATCACTTGTTGTATACATATTGGTAAAAATTGTACAAAATATATTAAAATTATTATAAAGAACTTAATAAATTCTTATTGCAGAAAATAGATCGGCAACTATTTAATTTGGCAGTCAGTAATAAATACCAACAAAGTTAAGTAAAAAATAATAATTTGATAGTATAAAAATATCAATCGGCAGTAGAAAAAAAAAATATTGGGAAATAATTAAAAAATGGTAAATAATAATAGGTTAGTTGAGATTCGTTTTTTGGAGTTTATTATTCAATCATTTTACATTAATTTTAACCAATACTAAATATATTACTGAAATTTTAATTTTATAACTGAACACATTCATACTGACACAGTGGATACTGCAAATTTATTCAGACTACTATCGATTAAATTTATATACTCCCAATTGATTTAACTTAGTGCCAAGATCGTGAATTAGTTACTGAATTTAGAAAAACAGGCCAAAAAAATTTATGAAGATTTTAACACGAAAAAATATAAGGCCATTTTCGACGTATATTTTTGTAATACAAAATTAGTATAATATAATTTAAGAAATGGTCGCACCTCCATACAATGTTATCTTCATACTTATTTAAATGCTCCGGAATAAGAATAATTGTGCGAAACCGATAAATTACCACAGTCGACTCTGAATGTTTTCATGGGCTATTATGTAGTGTTTTATTTTGGCTTTCTGCCTACCGTTTTCCGACATTATCGTGAACGAAATTTGAAAAAAAAAAAAACTCTAGGTACATTTTCGCATGATTTATGGCCGTTGAGTGCTTCACAATGTTTAGGTATTTATTTTTTATTCAAAAATAGCCAATTTATAACAAACCGTACAAAAATATTTTTAATTTTTTAGTTGTAAATTTGAAATTGTGTATTATGACAGTAAAATAAATACATTTATAAAAATAATAATAAAATTTATTTATTCAGCCACTAGTGCCATAATCAAAATTTTACATAAAATTTATGTTTTACCTGACGTATGTTTTAAAAATTTGAGCACAACTTTTTATGAAACAGGCATAAATGTCTTGATAAACCTGTAGTCACCGGGAAGCATCGGTCTAATCATACAATCTCCTTGAAAAATATTAAAAAGTCATCTTAAACATGCTTCGGATAGTACAACAGCCCCTTCCCGGGCTTCTGTTTTGGGGATCATCGGTCACTATGTATATTTCAATGATGACTTCTGTCTATGATGAATATTGGCCACAGATGGTATATAAGAGTGTCAATTTATGGTGACAACATGCTTCAAAAATGAAACGAATATGAGAAACAGTTGCTTGATTCCCTTTAAAAAAAAAGTAAAATATTTATAGATTAATTAAGAGGCTCTTTAACTACGACTGTTTAATATGGAGTTGATCGTCTACATTAATTATCCTACTCATAACCTATTAATTATAATTAGTGGTAGATAAAAGTCATTTCACGTATATCGCACAGATAAATACTGTTTAGCAACAGTGTTTTATTCCTTTATTAACAAATACTTGATAAAAGTTAGTCAAATCTTTTTTTCTTCCATATCATTTTTGGTGTTCAAAAATTACCGCCACTCAGTTTCCATTATCCAAAACATCTACTGTATTTCATATATGGTTCCAGAAACATTCCAGGCAACAGTCTTAAAAAACTCAGCAACTTAAGTTATTTTATGTTTTATGATCTTATATGCGACGTGCTCAGTGATTAGCTAACTTTGACTCATTTAATCTCTACATAACTTGATTTAATCTTTTGTCTTATTTGCTTATTTATTTTTTGTCTCAATAGAGCCGAGCTAGGCAAGAAAATAACAAAAATTAAACTAGTGGTTTATTAGTCTTTAAAATGGATAACCCGTAATTATAATATTAGATATCCCGACCGTTGTCTAGACTTGGGGTAGACACTGGATTACCCAGACGTCTCAAACGTCTATCGAACACGTAAATGCGTTTGGTATTTACACTACGTTGAAATAGCTGATCCAAGAAAAGTCTCCATTCGACTTAAGTATTTCAGTCAGTACCGAAAACAAATAAGTTGATCCAATTAGCATTTCGTTCACCGCTGAAATATATTTTTCAATGTTACAATAAGGTCTTATTAAATATATTCACAATTTATTTACCGTCTAAATCAAAATATATATTTGCATTACGTATAACCATAATAAACAACAAGAAAACCGTTTTAAAGGTGAAATGATATCAAGTTTTACATTTAAATGTAGCGTCTTTAATTTTGAGACTATAAATATAAATTTTTAATATTTTCTTATAAATAAATGTACCTAAAATTTAAAAATAAATGATATTTTAGGTGCTTCTGAAGACTTAGTGGTCAAGGATTAGAGAGTGTCGTTCTAGTCTTCGGATTTCCTTAAAAATGCCAATTTATAAAACAGACTAATAATTCCTTTACTACAGTTGCAGTTTCTTTTAGTCTATTACTTTGAGAGTCATTCAATTCATTTGGAATGGACGTAGAAAAAATGTAAACAAAATTTATATATTCTTAAAAACGATTATACTTAGGACGTTTGACAATTATAAGAGATTTATAAAAGCTTTAATATTTGTATATGCGGTAAAATTAAAATATAACATACAAATTTTAAAAAACTACTCAATACGCATTCGACATATTTCGTAGTTAATAAAGGTAGACTTTTAACTAAGCAAGAAAATATTAACTAGAATATCTCCTTAAAAACATTAGCTCTTGAATCTTGTTCCTATATACTCGCTTAATATCATAATAATATGGAGTACCTAATTGAAAGGTGTATAACAGCGTTTAATGTGAAGTACTATAGACACGCTTTACTATGAAGAGAATGAAGCTCGTATACTTTTCAGGGAATCTTTCATTAGCGGTAATTAAATACTCGATCCTTTTAGATGTGCCTTTTGTCCTTACAGGAATGCCGAGAAATATTTAGATGGGAAAATTTTCACTTTGAATGTACAGTACGAATATGTACTTTAAAGTATCATTACAAGGAAATGTAGTTCAAATTTTTCTAGCTTCCTTATATGACTTCAATATATGATTTCTACGAAAAACTTCTTTGGAGAAAAATACTCTAAATTAGATCTTTTATTAAATATAATTCATACAATTTGAAAGAGTTGAATGAATTTAATATATTTTATTATTTTATATATTTTATTCTTTCGTTTTCGCTTCATACTTGAAGAAATTGATAAAAATACCATAAAGTAATAAGAGATATTATGATCTTTACTTCGTAACAAGTCTTCTAAAAAATTAAAGCTCTATTTTTTACTGATTCTTTATGAAAATGGCTAGTCAAATTGAGAAATTTGATTTAAACGGTGCTTTGTAGTATTTTATAAAAGTGTTACTTTTTGGAGCGTAACTTGTGAAGAGAATTGGCACCCTCGAAATCAGCGCATAGCGATGCCTGGAAGATCACTGATGCTGATAATTTTGTACTCAATCTTTAGCATTGTGGGTAAAATTGGCCAAGCTTGGCGTGTCCGATGATTATCTGGATTTATTATTTAGCTACGAGTATTTTCTTTCTTCTTCGAAGTATCAATCCGGTGGATTGGTTTGCAGCAACAGAATCTTGCATCTCGCTCTCCACTCCGCTCGGTCTTCCTCAACCCTCTTCAGCTCAGCATAAGAACTACAACTCATGTCTTCGAACACTTGCTGCAAATACTCCCGTCTTGGACGCCCTCTACAACTTCTACCCTCTACTTTGTTATGAAGAAGACCATCGTGGTACATAATGTGACCGATCCATCGGGCTCGCCTCTCTGAGATGGTTATTTACGAGTATCTAAGGGTCAGTTAACAACTATGTATTAAATCAGAATTTTTGAATTATATATTTGACTATACACGTGCAGTTTCTAAAATAGTGAACACTTAACTGTTAAGATGTGTATATATTGCTCAAATAGTTAATGCTAAATGTATTGCTTTGAAACATTGAATAAGTGTGTTATTTTACAAAGTGAAATGTGAAACTTCGTTGGACAATGCGGTCCAGACAACTTCATAAGAACACATTTATTTCAATATTTCAATCTTTACCTGAAATGTTATTCTAAATTTTTTCGAATATTTTGAAATCGTGTGCTTCACGATTCATCAACTAAAATACAAAAAAATATTATTTATTAATTTCAAATATAGCTGCGTTTAAGTTAAATCTCATTTGAAATTATGACGAACAGGGACATCTGGAAATTTCTGCAAAATTGGTAAATGAACGATTGGTTTTTTGAAGTCACAATATCTACATGCCCGATAAGGTAGATTTATTTTTTTCTAATTGAACCTCTTTTTTATCAAGAAGAATTAATATTTATTTTTTAATACTGCACGGAAGCACATACAGCTTAAAAAAAATTAAATAAGTTTTATATGTTGTCGGAAGTGCCGTATTCAGTTATGAGCTGATTATAAATCAAGGCTTATTCATCAAGCAATGAGTGTAAAATTAATGTCCTACAAGAATAACATTTTTTTTATGAAATATGACCAACGCTTTTGCTACAAAGCCATAAGGGCATTTAGGACTGTATATTTATTTCCGAACATAACCAAACTCTTTTTCTTCCAGGGATGCTTTCTTTCCATTCACTAGAGTACCGGAGGAAAATTGCTGCACTCAAACATTCATTCCTTCATCTTCGCGGTACAATCACAACCCTGGGACTCTTGAATGTTTTAACTTCTATGTTCCAGATAGGTGCACCCATGCTCGTAACCATCCATTGTTTTTGATCCCAGTTGATGCTTGTGGAGCTTCAAGCACTCAACTTGGTACAACGGCAATGGCGCTCCTAAATGGCCTAACAGCACACCTCGATCCTTTTCTTAAATCCCTTTCCTCTTTTGTCGATGGTATTGTTCTCCTAGATCTTTAGACATTGACATGTGTCATCTTCTTATTCTTTTATGTTATTTTTATCTGCTTATTATCTTTTGTATGTATGTATTGTATATTCTATGCTCTCTTACTTTTTTCTTGGAACTTCTGTTCTGTAATAAATAAATAAATATAGATAATATTTCTATCATCATCAATACATTGCTGAAATATCCCTTGTCTGATTGTTTCAGAGATGAGATGCTTGCGAGTGACCGAGTTGCACATCTCGCCCCCTGCCGTTCGTCGCGGGGGTCGAGCGGCCCTCCAGTGCCTGTATGATCTGCAGGGAGCTCCACTGTACTGCGTCAAGTGGTACCGCGGTCAGTACGAGTTCTACCGCTACTGTCCAGGGGACCACCCTGAAACCAAGATTTTCCCCATCAGCGGCATCAACGTTGACGTGAGTCCATCTTTATACGATGATTACTAAAAATATATCAATATATCGTTATATGATGGTAACAATGGTATAAATACAAGTTATTCGGCGCAACAGTTCGGGCAGAAGATGGTCGAGTGGTCTAGGGTAATGAACTTAAGCAATGGTTGGTTCCAAGGCTCGCTGGTTCGCATCCCGCTTCTGCCGATATTTTTTCTGAACGAATTGATGCGTATAAAAATAATTTGATGTACAGTATGTGTATATTTAATTACTTATTCAATGCTTCACTTTTATTTTTAGAATTATCACAATTATTAACCTGTGTTCGTTCATTGTTGAATGCAGACATCTTATATTTTATATTTTTTTATAATATAAATAAAAAATAACATTTAAAATGTTAAATTTTCTCACCGTCTTTCGTCTTGTCGTGATCTATCTTGATTCTTCACCTACGGCATCTAGCCTCTTCCCACAGATTTTCTGGTGTCGTCTATTTAGCAGTGTTGCGGCTATAAGTTCTGATGTCAGCTTGACATGGCTCTTTTAGACTGATGCCGTAAAGCCTCGAAAATTGACCTTTAGTCTCTTATTTTTGTTCGCTCTCCTGACATGGACATCTAAGAATGTTAGTTTTAATTATGTAAAATTACATGGCGTTGCAACTGTCATCTTTAATTTGATTTTTTGCCGTAATTTTCTTGGCGGCGCTGGATGTCACAGTATTCCGGCTGTTGTCAGTTAAATCTCGTCTGGCTGGCGAAATGCCATACGGTTGGAGTGAATTTGATCCCTTACCCGTAAAATGCCAGTCATAGTCTATTAATAAAACATGGCGGTAGACGAAAGTCGCCCCGTGAAGACCATTTCAAAGTAAATTCCTGTAAATAATAAGGATGATGCGTGAATCTCGGGGTGTAGTTTATGACGTTGGCGGATCAACAATCTACATGCAGCGCATAGCCATACACACACCATGGTTAAGCGTTATAGAATTCCACAGATTAGACTTCAGAATCGCTATCACCATATGTTGGTATACTCCTGTATGTGATTACATAAAAAAATATTTATTACTTTTTATATTACACCACTTTATACATTATATACATTACTATATACTTACTAGATTGAAATGTAGAAAAATAATTTTGTAAATAATACTTTTTCTTCAAAAGCTTCCGACTCAATAAAAATGTATATGCCAGTGTCTCTTGTCACATTTCATTTCTTATTTGGTTATTTTGCATACAAAAAAAAAAAAACTCTTTCGTATGAATGTCAAAGAATAATAGTATTATGAAGTGCCTTAAACTCTTTATGTCCTCATAGATGTAAGCTGTAATATATTTTTCTACTTATATCTGCGTCGGGAATATTTGCAAAGGGATATGCTTTCATTTTACCGTAAACCTATTTCGTTGGGGATATAAAAATCAAACTGGGAGATTGGCAGCTGGATTTTTCTCGAGGCATATTGCTGTTGTAACGTCAATTTCCCCAAAGCTGTTGACATGGAAAACCGTAAGCTGGAAAGAAAGCTCCGCGCAATTTCTTCGAAGGAATATAGGGAAAAGTGAAATGCGCACGATTACTTTGGCCCCAAAAGTGAAATACTGCGCGCAACTAATTATTCTTAAAATAAAGACAGTAATTTTCTGCATAAATATGTGGATTCTATGACGGTTAACGTGTTACATATGGCTAAACACAGCATGTGAAACGTTGATCTGCCAAAGTTATAGACTAAAGCCCGAAATTCACGCATTATTCAATTATTACAGAAATCAACTATGAATGGGCGGTGTTTACGGGACAAATTTCATTTACCATCAATTTGATTAATGAGCAAACTGGTATTTTACGGGTGAGGAATCAAATTCATAACAACCGGGGGAATTTTCAGAGCTTTTACAACGATTAACTTTTTTTTTGTAATCTCCATCAGGGATCAAATCTACTACCTTTGGTTAGGAAAGCAAACGCTTTGACCACTTAGCTATATCCACCGCAAATGAAATGATTTAGATTGTATGTAAGAACTATCCTAAAAAACTCATAATTACTACAATTATCACTATATTTCTATAAAATCTGAAAATTCTGTACAAACGTTAATACAATCATTATATTGTAAAACATTTAATAAGAAGCTTCTTTGTGTCAGCGACGTCAAATTTTTTTTTCCCAGTATCTGGCAACATCGATAGCTCCTGTGTTGCCCAGCATTAATATAGTAAGAAGCTGTACTTTAAAATTGAAAAACGTTTGATTTGCACCATATTAGAACCAGTAAATAATTATAGAAATAAAAAAGCTTAAAAAGAAAGAAAAATAATGTCACACTCCGAGTTTTGGTACATTGAGTAAATTTAAAAATAAAATTTACTCTTAAAATAGAAAATTACGTAAACAAAACAGTTGAAAAAAATGAAAGCCATTTTGTGGCCTTTTTTTGAGAAAGGGCGTCCGAAAAAATACAAAATAACACGGCCTTAATATTTTAGATGGTCAGTTGGACTGAAGAATAATTTATCAGGCGAGGTCCTGAGAGGTGCGGCTCAAAAGATGGAAAGCTCGGGTAGTAATTTATTTTCCCTTCCAATGCAAACACTGGGCACAACAGTTTCCTAGTCTAAAACCAGTTCAGCTGAATTTCAGTAAATGTTTAGCGAAAGAGATTAATGATTTCATTCTCATACATATTCAAAATATTTCTATACTTAGATTATTTGAAACAAGAAAATAAAATGAGAAGTTATTTAAATTCTTAGCAATCACTGTAATAAACATTTCGAATTTTATTTAAGTGTAATTTTCAAAATAATTAATATTATTATATAAAATAATTATTATTACATTCATTTTATCACCCGCTGTCATTCAGCTGGTTTTTTTGAAAATTATGATTCCAAGTCCGCAAAATAATGAAGTAAAGTAAAGTTATTAATAAAAAAAGATTAATTCATTGTATGTACGTATATAAACCCGCAAGTATATCTTTTCGTCGTTTTATTCACTTCAAACCTGCCAGAAAAGGTATTATTGATGTGAATAAAAAGTATTGGTTATCATTACACAATTAAAATGGATTGTACAACTAAACTAATTACTTTTAATTGTTAAAATGTGAAAAGATCCATAGCATGCTTAAGAGGCTTGTGTCAAAAAGCCGACATAGTGGCACTGCAGGAGACGTGGCTTATGCCTCACGATATCGACTACATAGGCGGAATTGATGACGAGTTTGGCTTCACGGGAACATCAGCGGCGGACACGTCAGCTGGCGTCGCGCTGCTCTGGAGAAAGGCGGCCCTGCTCGACGTGTCGGTAGTGATGTGTAGCAGTGCGCGTATTCAAATATGTGTCCGTTGGAATGCGGAGTTGCACAATAATAATAACGTGGTGTATGTGTACATGACAATTTATATTTTTTTCTATTCTGTTTAATTCAAATATTGTTTTTTTCTGTATTTGCTTGGAATTAATAAATAATGGTTTTGGCACTAGTGACAATAAACAAATTTTATTATTATTTTTATTATAAAGCGTTAGTTTAGGATATTTATGAGCTATATAAGGTCACTGATCACTAGGCATATATGATCTAGTCCTTTTTTGCAATGGTTTTTTCTTTTTCGGCTTTCAAGCGTATATGTTGAGAATATTAAAAAAACTTAAATTATCATAAGTATTGAATTTTGATCTTCTATACGAAGTTACTTACTAGAAAATGCTTCTATTAAAATAACACACCAGAAGAGCTCATTTTTATTGTAGGATGGGGGTATTTTTCATGACATAAAATATAATATATTTAACGGCTGAATGGGTGAAAGCATTGTTCAAACTGAAACCCAAGGGAGGAATAAACGAAAAAAAGAGAAAGAGTCAGTCAGTATTTTCTTTCATTCATCGACTTTTTGTTAACACTATGACCTAGATTTTTGGTTTTCAATGTTTATTATCTAGTATACAATGATACAGTAAATTACATGTATAGAATGCAATTGATTATCTGCGAAATAATGTAAATATGTCGAAGGTTATCAAAGCTGCTTAATCTCATAGGGTTTAAACTAAGTTTTTACTTAAAATGTTGTTGAAATACTAGTCATTTATCGACGGGGAAAAAAATATTGGAATAGCAACCAAGAACAGAACTGAAAAGACTTGCGGTATCAGAAGAATAACTGGCTGCGCAAGGTGGAGTATCACAAAGGATGGAGACTAATGCTGTTGATTTATGTTCAACAGAAAACATATAATTGATACTAATCGTTGAATTATAAAGGGAAAGATTTTTCTATTCTTCAAAATATCATCCTGTTACATACGAGTAAGTATAATTGAAGTAGTAAAGGGTCCGCCAAATAACTTTTTTTTTGAAAATAGGGTACAAAACATCGAGTGTAGCTTCGGCTGTGTGGCACGTAGCGCCATCCTGTTGAAACCAAATGTTGCCAATATCCTCTTCTTCAATTTTTGTGACCAAAAATGTCCCGATATCGATCGCCATTGACTGTAACGGCCACTCCTTGCTCATTTTCGAAGAAAAATGGCTTGATTTTCAAAGTAATGTCGCAATATTTCCCAGCATTGTTCAAGCGTATACTCAACCATATTCGTTTAGCGGAAGGATAAAACTAATTATCTGTCAAATCAGACATGAGTTAAGTGTTACCATTCACGAAATAAACACTAGTAAAAAAAAAAACGTTAGATGGCGGACCCTATATATAGAGATTTTTGTGTTCGTTGAATGGATCATACCATTGTTCAATCCATTAATAAAAACGTTTATGTTATTATTTAATTATTTCAATGAGTAAACAATAATTAAAATAATCATTTAAGTATAATTGAAATAGAAATACATTTTAAATCGCCTGAGGCAACACACAAGATTATTTTTTATCATAAGACTGTTTTTCTTTTCCTTTTAAATCGTGTAATAAATCCGATCTGAATGTTTTTCCAATAAAAAATATTTAATAAAAATCAGAGTGGATAATTGCTTCGTAAATAAATTGTACAAAAACATCCTCTCGAATATAAATTCCCGGAAAAAAATACATTTCATTTCATAATCGGATAATTTTATTAACCTCAATATTGATCGAGTTGACTGGGCCCATACATTTTTTCGTCTAATTTTTCATAAATTAAATTTCAGTAGCCGACGTATTTATCGATGAAAAAATGCGTAATTTGTACGCAGGCCTAATATAATTATAGGCATTATATAGAAGCTATTGAGATGAAAATAAGCCTTTCAAATTTATTGAATATCATAATGTGAAACCCGAGGCAGCATTTATTATTCAGTGTTATCGAAAATTCTAGAAAATGGAAATTGATTTCTTCTGTCATGTTTTGACTCTCTATCAAACAAATAAATACCCGGCGAAATTCAAGCGCGGACAAAGTTCAAAAGGATACAGTAAAATAAACCTTTATCTTGCGCAAATAATGCCAGTTTTTTCGTTCTATTTTATCTTTTTGTAAACAACAAAGAGTGACATACATACTTTTCACGTAAAAGCATAGAGTGAACGTTGGCGTTACGAAATTTCAGCTAGCGTAATCGTATTACTCAATCACAATGTTTGTATTGAAAAGTAAAAGAAAATATTTAGAAAAAATTAAAACTTTAGAAAAAGCAAGTATACTACGAAAATAATCGTACATAATAACGTAAGTATTCTAGATATAATCACCGTAGATTTTCTTTCATAATATAAGTATTCTTAATCCGTAGATACTACATCGGCATGATATAGCCTTTGCTGACTGGTACCGAAAACCTCGACATACAATCTTATTCGTCTCTTATTTCTGTTCGCTTGTCGTTCTTGGATGTGTCACCATATTGGAATTTTAGACTAGTCACGTAGATCGCCACTGCGGCGCTGTGTGACAGACTACGGCGCCGCACGGAAGTGAGTGTGTGCCGATAGCCGAGAAGGTCGCATTATGTCCGGCCCGGCATGTTATTCCGGCTCGGCCGGAAGTTTGTAAAGTTCATCGTGAATATATATGTGCTTCAGAAAAAGTGTGTGTGTTATCAATCTGCTCCTCATCCTGCTACCATGCGACTGAATAACTACCTTTTAAGGCGGCGAGGAGGTTAATACCAATGACAATTTTAATCGTTAAAATTTAAGCAACGCTGAATGCGGAACGAATCTTGAATGGGCTAACGGCATTATTTTTATCACGTGTCATTGGTTAGATTGAACAATTGATTAAGAACTAACAAAAGTAAGGCTAATCAAGCGATTTTTTTAAAAATTCTAACTTAAAAACAGCCATAATATGTTCTGGATACTGTAACAACAGTTTCTTTAAGTATCCGTACCCAGAAGGTCACCGGGTAATATTATTATCAAGTTGTTCGATGGCAACTGGCCGAACTGGGCGACGGATATTTGTAGTGACCAGATGGGGAAATATAATAAATAATAATCATCGTACTTAATGTTCAGTTGGAGAAAAATAATATTCGAGTATAAAAAATAAATAAGCAAACCGAGAATAATAATTGTTGTGATCAATTTTTTTTTTACTTATTGAAAATATTACTTTATTTAAAAAAAATGCATTGTTATCAACATGTAAAAATGAATTAATAATTACACTTTACCAATAAAACACAAGGGATTAGGTTTACAATGTTAACTTTAAAAATAATACATATTTTTAATGCATTCTAATATTTTGAAATGTATAACAACTTTAATCTCGTGTAACAGTTTTGTTAAATAAATAAATAACGTCACCAGATGTCTTCAAAAAATTAAAAGAAATATTATTTGTACAATTTTCTTAAAAAATTAAAAACATTTATTTTTAATGCCTTTTATGATGAGGATCTGTCATAAAGACCTATAAATGTGATATTTAAATGAAAATATAGTCATTAAAACCTTTTTTGACCTTTCAGTTGACGACGCGCTTCCAATTTTATGTGAGACATAATTTTCTACCTTTATATGACAAAATTTAAATAATTTTCACATTGCTTTATTCAACTCTTTACTGAGACTCATCCCATGTATAATATCCCAGAGCCGCTCGATTACATTTTATGTAAAGTTTCTGGTGGCCTTCTAGGATGGCGAAAGACCAGTGGCTTGAAGAAAAGAACATTTTCCTACAAGTCTCAGTTTTGTCTTTTGACCGTCTTAAAGATGGAAGGCTTGCATGTCCGCTACCTTATTTCTTCATTCCTCATAAAGTACACTAAGCTGCTGAATTATTCAAACAAAATCATATACAATAATTTAATTTATTAGTAATTAAATATACACATACTAATATACATATAATTTTATAGGCATCAATTCATTCAGAAAAAATATCGGCAGTCACGGGAATCAAACCACGAGCCTTGCAACCTTTGCTCTATTCTTTTACACCGTGCAGTCAGCTCGACTATTTCTCTACCTGAACAGATACGTGAAAGATAATGTATTTATACAATTGTTACCATCGTATAACGATAGATGTCTCTTTAGTTTATATTCAGAGTATGTATATATATTTTTTTTATTATTCAATCAGTCAATATTTATTCACAAGCTTATTATATTATAACTTTTTAAAATTTAATTACTAATAATAAAAGAAGATTAGAGAAAAATATTCTTATAAAAATTTAAGTCCATGTAATTTCATTTATTATGCGAGTATATATATTTTTTATCATATCCACTCCACATTTGGAGTGTAATTCCGACACCGCAAATTGCCATTTCACAGTTCTGTAAGCTCAAATTTTTTATGCCTTGTTCCAAAATAACTGTGTACCCGGAGGTCCACATGGAAACATCTATGGCTTCCAAGAGCTTCCAGGGTAAATATTAAAGTGGCTTAAAGAATTTGCAAACGCATCATAAGACAACCCTTCGCAAGATATATTGATGAATGACAACAGGAGATTGACCAACACTCACTGGGGAGCCCAACCACCCCTTCTTCGTACCTCAGCTTTAGCACTTTGTTTCTCAGCCAGAGAATAGGCGTCACCAGTGTGGGGTCAATAAGCCTACTGTAATCAAGTGGATACTGCCCTGAATGATGCATGCATAGTCGTCACAGGCTGCCTCAAACCAGCACCCATTTCTAAACAATACCCCTTGGCTGGTGTCGCACCACCAAACATAAGACGCAAAGTCATATGCGCCGAAGAAATGCGTAAGGCAGTCCAACCAACCGTCCCACTGCTTGTATAATCAGATGATCCCAACACCAATATTAAAGTCGCGAAGCAGCTTTCTGAGATCCACACAACCTCTCCTATCCGGCCCTGAAAATGAGAGACTCCAGCTCTGGCAACAAATCGCATCAGGGGATTTCAATACTCCAAAAGAAGGCCTTCCAACTGGCAAGAACCTTGACTGGTTGACCTGGAAATCCCTGAACATATTAAAAACCGGAGTTGGTAGAACAAAGGACATCCTTGAGCGGTGGGAATGCTTCGGTAGGGAGAGACACTATTGTGCGACTGTGGAGACCTGTAAACCATCTCACACCTGAAGATCCTGCTCCATGTGCCTAACAAGCTGCACATCTCAGGACCTAATGCTGGGCAACACACGAGTTATCGATGTTGCCAGATACTGAGAAAAAATAATTTGACGTCACTGACACTAGGAAGAAGAAGAGCAGGAGATGATCAAATAAGGAAGGTGGAGGATCAATCAGGACAAAGAATCATACTGAAGGTCTATGTTCAACAGCGTACTTATTTATTATTTGTATTTTTTTTTTCAGTTGGCGACGTCAAATGCAACTCAGGTGATGTTGCAGCGCGTGGACTTTGCCTTGACAGGAGCGTTCAGCTGCGAGGTTTCTGCAGACGCTCCTTCCTTCTCTACTAGAGTCGGAAATGGACACTTGGAAGTCGTCAGTAAGTACATATTACTAACTTAAATGACATTATTACCAGTTGTTACATGTAAAGCTATAGACATAGTGGTGTTTGTGGCGTTATCGACGGCATATTAGCATCTATTAAGACGGAGGATTTGCATACATCAGTTACGTTTGGGTTGCGGAATTATTCAATTTTATAATTAAAAACATAAAAAAACTGTTAACTTAAGATGATTTATAAATTGTTTGTTTAAGTGAGTACGTACATTCTAAAAAGTATTTAAATTAGAAGAAAATAAAATAAAAACACAACCATTGTTACCGCCAGTAAGTTTTATTTTCTTGCACTGATAAATTTTTGGCGAACTTAGCTAATAGTAGATATAAAAAAAATACCATTGAAATACTCATATACTTTATCAGTTAATACCTATGCACACATAAAATAACTTATTACATGATGGTTGTTATTTATTTACATAAAACACGATTTAGGGAAATTTAATTAATTACCTTTTAAATAATCTTGTTATTATTTTTAATAACATTAATTTGGGTTTCTCATGATTAATTAAGAGTAATTTCACAATTTTTTATAATATTTATTTAATTAGTTAACTTATATTATTTATTAGCACCTGTCTTTTTTACCATATAGATGTTTAAAGGAGATCCTCGTCTAAAATATCGACATTAATAATAAAAGGCTTTAATAAATAAATGTCCTTAAATTACTTTAGAACAAAAATATAGCTTCTCCATAGTTTGTAAAAATAACAATTTCAGAGTAATACAATTGAACAAGAAATTTTTAGGAATAATTATAAAATAAATAATCTACTTACAATTGATAAATTCTAAATTATTATTAAGTATACATCAAATTCGTTATTAAAAACTGCAATTTACAATGCCTATTTGAAACTGCTTACAAATGACAACACCAATATACTTTGAAATGAATTCATTTTTGAGTCCCTGTCGATTTGCAAAATGCAAGTATTTCATTAAAAACGCTTTAGCTGTAAGTAAGTTAATAAGTTGCAAAGTTTTCCAGTTCGATGCAGCATAACAAGACGTCAGCATCTTCCTTAAGCAGGGAGATGGAATAAAAGCTTCCTGAGGAGCGAGCGATTAAAACTTTTTTAACTTCCTCTTCAGGACCTCGCGAGCTTACTCGAGGGAACCGGTGCCTTCATGAGACCGAGGTGGAACGAGTGTAGTTCCCAGTTAATTGAACTTCTCCGTTGAGATTATATAAACGTTAACCCCCAAAGACAATTCCAATCAGCGATGCTTTGATAGTCGGAAAGTTTGGGTACGATTGCCGTATTTGCTATAACCATCACGATGCTCTTGTCTTAAACCAGCCATTCGCAACCATTGCATTCCGATCCATTTTTGAACATTGTTCCGTTATCGTTAAAACTTATTGTATCAAGTATTTAGCAAG
The DNA here is from genome assembly GCA_022606575.1 of Glossosoma conforme. NCBI lineage: Eukaryota > Metazoa > Arthropoda > Insecta > Trichoptera > Glossosomatidae > Glossosoma > Glossosoma conforme. Next base: position 5,385,267 of record JAGTXR010000003.1, on the reverse strand, counting down.
TTTATTTGCAATTTAATCATATTTTGACATTCGAATATACGCTAGAAAATCCTCCTTTTTCCGTCCTGTATATACGTATCAGAGGAGACATCAAAGGATGGTCCTAAAAGCTATTCTTTTTATAAGTGGTTTATGCTTTTGCCGTGATTCTGTTACAGGTCATCCTGTTACCCACAGCGTATCTTTGTTTTTTTAATATCATTGGTATATTTGGTGTGATATTGCATCGGATTTAGTGGTATTTATGAGAGGTTCACTTGTGTTATCTGTAAATGAAATTTTACAGCAATATTTGGGTGTTGTGTTGCCAATACTGGACGTGAATTTGTTTGTCAATGATTATTATGCCTACTTGATAGTATAAACCAGCATGATTTTTCTTTGTTATTATCTTGATTTATGTACTATCGATTTTTATGATTTGTTATGGATATAAAAATATTTTAACAAATGATATTGAAATTGCGTTCAGCCGCTTCTCAAGACAAGTAGTGAGTAATTACTCAAGTATTCAAGAGCGCCTGGATAATCACCATATCTTCAAAAATTTTTTTTTTTTATGTAAACGCATGCAGGAGACCACAACCGGTCAAGACCAATGCACTCTATGACGCTCAGCCAGTGAGGCTGGACGCTGCATGCGGGAAACGTGTGTTGTGTTCGTGTTTGTGTGTGGGTTGGGGAGATTGCAAGTGTATATTTATATGTTTCTTGAAGAGATCCAGATTGTAGGAAGGAGGAAACACAGACGCTGGAAGCGCATTCCATAGCTTACCGGTGGCATTAAGGAAGGAACGCTGAAAAGCACAACACACAAATATTCTTCCGTTACCATAACTACCGTTTATTACGATAATTCCCCAAAAAACATTTTGGCTCTTTTGGGTGTAGGAATGATATAGTATAAGGTAGGGGTCGTCAACCTTTTTATGCCTAGCACCCACTTTTGTCTTTTTTTTTATGGTAAAATTTCCCTACCGCCCACCAACCTCTCTATATTTTAATTCAGTATATGGGTGGAAAAAATTCTAGTAGCAATGTAGGAGATTCGACCAACGCCCACCGCATAACCACGTAAGCCCGTATCGCCCACTAGTGGACGGTACGGATGAGGTCGACGATTCTTGGCTTAAGGCATGGATAATGAAAGCAGACATAAATGTCACGAAGCAATCTTAAATATGATGGACAAGATTTCAAATTACATTATTAATGTTTATTTTTCTTCTTGTGATCAAAATCTAGTAATTTTTTTTTTATAAATTAAAAATATTTAGTTTTGATTCACATTGTTTCGGCCACCCTGGAGATCATCTTCAATAATCTAATTTGAAAACTTGATTATTGAAGATGGTTTCCAAGGAGGCCGAAACATGTAATCATTTAAAACAAATGTGAATCATAACTAAATATTTTTAATTTATTATTTTTTAATTAAAATTAATTTAAAATTATAATTATGCAGTTTCACCAAGTATTGTCAGTTGATAACCTTAATGTTATAAAAATCTAGTCAATCAAATCAAGTAGTAGATTTTAAGAACATAGGGTATTTATTGTATTTAAATAATTTCTAAATTTTATACCTTAAGATGTTATTTCACGTGCTAATAATTCATTATTCAGTCATGCATAATGTTACCTGCGAATCAAATATTTAAATTAAACATTATCTCGAAGCCGTGAGTTTTGAATGGAATCCGTTATAATCACAAACTGTGAGAAAGCGCGCAGTTGAGAACCTCTGATTAAGTCTGCTCTTTCAAACTGTATCCGGGACCTAAAGGAAATGCAAATCTTCCTCTTTGCCAAGTAGAGTAAGGGTTGTTGCAGCATATCCGGAGCTGCCATGGACGTGTTTTGACTTTTAGAGACTCCACAGCCCTCTGCGCTAAGGAGGATTAGTGATGATAATTTGATTGCAGTATTTGGTTTTGAAGTGAGTCTCAGACCGAACGACTTTGCATAAGCGTAACGAAACGATTTAATCTCTGCGCTATCTGAGGAAGCATGAATTGAATACGAAGGACGTGATTTGCGCTAATGTGATGTTACAATAGTGATAACGAATGCTCTGGGGCTTAAATTGATTAGAGACGTGACGATTGAGTGTAATTTTGACGAAGTTATAACCGAATTCGTGCTAATTAAAAAATATATACATAATTATAGTTTATCATGTTTTTATGTGGATCACGTTGAGTTAATGTTCAACTAATCAGCAAAACGATTTAGTGGTTTTTTAAAAAACTGCTCATTGCTACTTGTTCATTATAATTATTACTAATACAATTAGTTTTTTAATAATTTTACCATTCACTTTGATATCTATTTTCTAATTAAACAAAAAAAAATATTTCATAACTTGTTTTAACATGAATCACACTGAGCACTGTTTTACTTAGTGTTAGATTGCAGTTTCGCGATCTATGATACCTTCATCAGTACCACGTGTAAATGAATATTTTCTCATAAACAAAATAATCTACCTACTCTCCAGTGAAACTCTTTCTATGATATACCTGTATATTCAAAAGCTATGTCTTATTTCAGGTAAACATGTAAACCATTAAAAGCTTGAACACATATAATTTAATTATGTAAATATTCTGGAATCCTGTTATATTTTCTTGTGTTCCAGAAATAAGAGCTTATATTTTGTATTATTTGTATTATTACAATTCGATATTTTTTGCGTTTCTTAGTGTGTACTCTTTTCTGCGGGATGAAATGGGAACTTAATATTTATTATCATATTTATATAATTCCTTATGAAAACTCAAAATAAATAACAACAATGATGAATAGATTATTCACGAACGTCATTTTCAAAGAGTGCATGTAACGATTCTCTTGTATTCTATAATATACAAAATATTGCAAGACATTCTAGAAGAATTTGACTACCTACGAAAATTATTTCATGACTAATTGCTAAGGAGAAATGTCAATAAATCAAAATTAAATATCTTTATACCTAGTAAATTTTCTGTGAAATATATCTTGATGAAACTTTTGAAGTGTCGTTTACATATAGAATATTTATTAATACATTCGCATTCACTTTCGTTTTAATAGCGAAATTTTTACAGTATCCCGGTTTTGGAAATATGGAAATTGCAATCCTTGCTTACAGCTACAATACTTTCAAACAACTAAGGATATTTTCTTTGTAATTTGAAGTAAAATGTAGAATAAAGAGTGATTAACACTTTTCAAATCTTGACGAAAAATCTCTTTTGTGTTTACCTATTAAAATTTATAATGCTTGCCACTCTCTATCCGAGCTCATTCTTTGAAAAATAAATTGTCTTCTCAGTTTTTCGTAAAGTTTAATTAGTTTTGGCGCCGGGAGAACGCGCGACTCGAATTCATTTTTGCAGATGCAATTAATAGTTTTTTTTTAAGAAAAAAGAACTGCATTGTTCGTCTTGAAGAACTTAACTGCATCTCGATTGCACAACACTAAATTCCAAATAATGTATTAATGTATTAACACCTGTGAGTTTTTTTATTATTTCATTTTAATCTATGACGGCAATTAAAAAATTACGATAAATATTTATTAAACGTTCTATATATATGATAAAACTATATTTCCACGATAAACAACTTCTTCTTCTATATAAAGGACAAATCCGACCGATCATTAAATAAGGCAGTCACCTTTGAACTGAAGCCCCAAAATACCTTCTAAACATAATTGACTCAGTTCAAAGAAGAGCAATTCGTTTGATAAACAATGATACTCTTACGTCTAACATGCAATATTTGGAACACAGGCATAGTATTGGTTCATTTAGTCTTTTCTACCGTTATTACCATGGTCGCTGCTCTTCGGAACTTAAAGAACTAACTCCTCTTGCCCCCACCCACAACCAACACACTTGTTTTACACTTGCCGAACATCCATACACGGTTAATGTGTGTCGACCAAGAACTGGCAGTTTCCAAAGTTCCTTCCTTAATACCACCGGTAAGCTTAGGAATGCTCTTCCAGCATCTGTGTTTCCTCCTTCTTACAATCTTGATCTCTTCAAGAAACAGATAAATATACACTTGGAATCTCCCCAACCCACACACAAACACGAACACAACACACGTTTCCCACATGCATCGTCCAGCCTCCCTGGCTGAGCGTCATAAAGTGCACTGGTCTTGACCGGCTTTGCTTTCCTGCATGCGATTACATAAAAAATAAGTTTAAAAAATTAACTCTGCAAGGATTATAGATGTATTAAATTGTTACAAATTGTAAATAAAGCGATTTCAAAAATAATATTATAAAAACTTTTATGGTATTTCTTTTCTTACAGTCCTAAATAAATAAATTAAATTATATGTATTAACTTACACATTCATTTATAACAGTAGTACATTAGTTTACGCTCTTCTTTATAATTTTAGAAGGTAAAATCATTTATTGTTATGGCGAAGTAGTTAAATATCTATTATAGAGTAATTTTCAGCATTTATTTATCCATTTTTTAAAACTTTGCGTCTTTGTTTTGAAATAGTTTTTCACCGATTTCATGGCGGTAAATTATATTTCCTTGAGAATATAACCGTTAAAATTAACGTTTTCGTTCATGGGATTAATTCATCAATCAAAATGTTATTTGGAGCCATATTTAATCTTCCTGGTCACGCATAAAGGTAGTTTGAAAAATAATTGCGTGGCTACAGACCAAGGTAAAGGCAAACAATTGAATTACAATGAATCCGATTCACGAGTCTACCTACACAATAAACATTTAATTTACATTGATTTCTTTAACCCCTAAATTATAATCATATAAACTTATCATATAAACTAACTATATACATATACTAATGTACAGTTATACAAAACTACGGTCTTAAAATATGTTTATATTATATCATCTTTTTGTTCTCATATGTAAGCGCATTTGTAATACAAGAGTACTAGTATAAAATAATTTGACGAAAGACTAATGTCATTATGAAAATCAGACAGTAAAAGCATGAAGCTCAAAAAAAAGACGGATAAAGGCAAGCTTTCTTCCTTTAACGTACACGCCACTTGTAAGGAAAATAGTGTTTTGGCTATAAAAAGTTATAGTTTTCCAATAAGAATATCAGTTTTCTTACGAAGTTCTTCGAAAGTGGTCAAGGTAGAGGGTACTTTTCAGAACTATTTCACCAAACCCAGAAAATAGCTTTGTGAAAGATTTTTAAATACTTAACGTCCTTCGTTGCGCAGTTATTTAATTAATTTTTTATTAGTTACGTGGAAGTTATTGATTTTAATATCCATAAAATAATGGCTTTTTGTTTATCTAGTGAGTTTGATATTTGTATCAATATAAACCTTAGTTAAAGAAAAACATGTACATAAATTATAATAAATAAAAAAATCCAAAATAATCATGAAACGAACGAAAATTAACGGTTTTTATTACATTTTTTCGACTAAAAGACTCACATTTTCTTTTATGTCTAGGTCAACCTGGGTCAAATCTTATAATTAAATCTTATGATATTAGGTCGGACTATCACCGGCGGACTTGGCCTTTTTTAAAAGGATAAACCCCATATCTCGTTAATCGGAACTCAACTTTTCACTAGAGATTTCCTCTTCCTGAGTGGTTAAGTCAGGCTTAAGCCTCGTGCGGAAAGTAATGCGAAAGAAATAATAATAAAAGCTCACATGTATGAGAATTTAATGAACTTTTTTAAGAGCTTTTAAGCTCCAAAGAAAGCCAATTAGTGAAATTGTAACATTTTTATATACTCATGTGACTTAATCATGTATTATTATTTTTTATATTACATCATTAAACATAATACAGACAAGCGAAAAATTATTGATTTAATTTACATTAACCATTTATAAGGTTAACCAGGCACTGCACGTGAAATGCCCATTTACCAACATAATTTGACTATAAACAAATATTTTAGCTTAGTACATTCTATGCTAAATCAGTGGAATGGGTGGTGATTACATTTTTTTTTGTATTTATAAGCTATGACTAGAATTTTACGGCTGAGTGATCGTATTCCCACCAATGATTGATATTATACGAGTAGAGTCTACACATTTATTTTTTTCACATGTTGAGATCAGTGTAGTCCATGACGTTCAACCAAAGTAGCTGGAAGTTGTTTGTGGTCTGGATGTGTTGTGTTCATGTTTGTGTGTGGGTTAGGAAGATTGCTAGTGTATTTTGTATCTTCTGATTTTTATTGTTATCTTCCTTGAGGATAGAATCCACGACCTATATTATAGGTAGGCACTTATGTCATCATCCTACTAATGCTAGTTGAAGATTTGCTTGATAGTTTTTACAGTTAAGGAACTTCTTCAATTAATCCTTTCAGCAGTGTTAGCTAGTTCATCCAATAATACGTTGTATTATAACAGTATTAAGACAAGAAATAACTTTGTATTATCTATGGACTTAACCTGTTCTGATATCTACCTACACTTATTTAAGTAATCAATACTGAAAATATCAGAATTATTTATTAAATTAAATGATGTTTTAATTTTCATGGAGCTTTAATAAGCTTACAACTGTTAGTTAATTATTACAGGGACACAATAGGATCAAATAATTTTTTTGCTGCGGATAAAAATGTTTGTTGAAACTCATTAGGTTAATGGATTCCGAATAATCGAAAATTGTGTAGTAGTCCGTGCGTAGGTTTGATCAATTCGTTATATCAGCGACTTCTAAACGGTTACACAAACTCAACCTTTACAAAGTTATAATTTTAAATACGTAAGCACTAATATGAAAATATTTGTAGTATACCTTGATCTTTCACGTATTCTTTTTTTTCTTGCTTTAAGATAGATTATTTTTTATTTAACTCTATCACACTTAATATGGACGGCTAGAAGCTGAAGTGTTTATTATTTTTCTTCTTAAAAAATTTAAAATTACAAATAAGTGAAATTTCTCATCATATAGTGCTTGATTTTTGATTGCTATGACCGCTGTAATATGCACTTGAATACAAATACTTTTAACCTTCTACAGCATCTTATTTTGTTGAGATTTAACATACGTGGGAGTTTTTAATATAAAATTCTCTTCTAAAATGTAAATTTTGATTTGAACCGCTCTTTATTACGAAAAAGGTCATGCCTCGGAAGAGTTTCATCTTTTATCCGTTTTGCCGTGTTTTTGGCCTCTTACCCTGGAGGTCATCAGGAACCATATATGTACCCAGTTAACCATTGGGTGCAAAGATGTCATAGAACAAGGCATGGAAAATAACGACTGACAAAACTGCGTACCAGAAATTTATTGACACTATATGTTTTAGATATGGAACGCTTATGGGGAGAACACTTATGGGGAGAACACTTATTTTTTATAGCATGCTTACTCTCTTGACGCTATAGAAGGGTTGATTGTACGAGTATATACGTACTTACGAGTCGACGCGCATTAGTTACTAAGATATGTATTTTTTTTTTGAAAAATATGATTCTTCTTCTAATTAAAAAAATGACTGTTTTGTGATACAATTGGAACTTGTATCAGTTAAAATAAAAACTAAATTATAAAATGTTTTTTGTGAAATTTGGAAAGCTCTGTTGTATGGATGTCAATGGCGTAGGCGACGAGACTAATTTGATTTGCGAAAATTATTTTCCCACGTTGATTTCCATATTAATTTTCAAGCGTTAATTGTTTTGCAAAAAAAACCCGTATAATTAAAATGTAGAGTTTTTACTGGAAATAAAACTTAAGATAACAAAGCATATATTTTGTTGCTTAATTAAAAAAGTACGAGGAATCTTAATTCATTGGTCTTACAAAAAATACTTATGTTAATTCAGATAATAATAATATTAACCATATTTTGTCGAATTTAATTTATTTTTCAAATCGATCCGGTGGATTGTGTTGCAGCAACAAAATATTGCATCTAAGTCTTCAATTCTTCTCGGTCTTTTCCAATCCTTTTTAGCTCAGTATAAGAGCTGCAACTCGTGTCTTCGAACACTTGCTACAAACACTCCCGTCTAAGGCACCTTCTGCAGTTTCTACCCTCAACCATATCTTCCACAATGTCGCGAAGAAGACCATCGTGGCGCATGATGTGACTGATCTATCGGGCTTGCCTCTCTGATATGGTTATTACTAGTTGCCTATATTTGATTATTATTTTTGGAAACAGATGCTTGCGTAAAATAAAGGGGTAGGATCGTTTGACTGTTATGAATGACAAGACGAGGTTGACTTCAATACGACGGTTAAGACACGAAGATGCAATTTCTTAGAATATCTACTTTAAATGTAGCAGGAGAGCATAGGCTATAGCTGTCCTTTTTTTGAACACTTGGGCAAATGTTGTCTTGCAAGGCCATCGGAAACTATAAATTGATTTTACTAGGAGAATATTGGGGAATAATTAAAAAGCGTTATTTTTTCAAATACAAGACTCAATAAAAAATTGAATGGCGATTTGTGACGTCTATATTTTATTGCTAGGTAGTGGAATTAAAAGTATAAAGAGTTCAAAAATGCCTAAATGTGTTTTGTATACTACACATGCTTATTATTTTAACCCCTTAGGCTCTCACCTTGAAATTATGATTTGCACATAAATGCGTAAATAGTGAAGATTCTCAGATGACTTGGAGAATTCATACTCGTATATCATGGCAGCTGACAAATTTATGATGATTTGTGACGAATATATACTTTAGTTAAGGAGATTTTTAGAAGCATAAAAAATACGCTAGTCTGCTTACGCATTCGTCAAAGGTAATTTGAAAAAAAGAAGTAAGCAGTAAATCATTATTTTATACCACGGAGAAATTTCGCAAATCCAAGGCAAAATGAATTTGATATGTTTAACTAATTTGCTTTAAAACTCTGCTTGTAACTCAACATGTTTGTTGGTTCCAATTATACTTTATTTACATTAAAATCAGCGAAGTTCAGACAAACATTAGTAGGGAATGTATTAAACGTGCTTTGCAATATTAAAACAGGATTTCGTTAAAGGTAAATAATATATTATGATATAATATGGAATAAAACAAACAAATTTAACCCTGGCCAATATTTAGAGAGGATTCGGAGAATTATGTTTAAAAAATAAATAATTATACATATGCTATGTGTTAAACAAATTATACAAGGTTGTATGTAATTTGATAGAAAGACAATAAAAAATAATAATGTATAAAATAAACAATTAAATTAAATTATAATTGTTTTATGTAAGATAAATATTATAACTTAACGCAACCATTAAATAATAATAATACTTTTATTTAATCAGCCACCAGAGCTGTTATTACAAATGTATATAGACAAATTGAAACCATATGTACATAAAAAAGAGAAAATACAAACCAGTAACATTGAACAATTTTAATTTTAAACATCTATTGACTCTCAGTGAGTGGAGCACCGGATCACCGCTACGTGAAGGCGCATCCAGTGCCTCTCCAACCGGGAGTCCCATCTATCCACCCACACAGCGTCCATGGTGTTGGGACTGCCGCGAACGCGCGCCCACAGAGAAACGCAACGCTTTCTTATTAAGACATGGAAGCCATCCACTCGCGCCTCCGTCAACATGCCTGAGGCACAGCAGTGTCGCGGCAGACCCAACAACATTCGGAAGGCGTTGTTATAATGTACCCTGAGTGTACAGTAGACCATCTCAGTATAGCCAACCCACAGGCCGCACGTGTAGAAAGATTAACAGAAGGCTTTAAAAAGCATCAGATTGACGTTTTAAGTACAACATTAAAGCCAGTAAAACATTTTTATGACGATACGTTATCTAATATATATGTAGGAAATAAGGTAACAAAATTATTTAAAACAAAATGTTTTGTCGAAATTTTGGACTTATTTTTTTCCAGATATGACTTAGGACCAGGATTTGCGTTTGACTAATAAGTTGCTGAAAAATTTGTTTATTTTTCCTTCAGGAAAATGATTTTCAAGCAAATGTCCAATAATCGTGTGTCTCATAGTATTTTATTGACAAATTAGACAATATACCTCTTTTATTTTTCTACAGGTATTCCACAAGGTGTACCAGTCATCGTAGCAGAGCATCTTTTCTATGAGTATGGGGACATCCTTAGAGCCAACTGCACGGCTCCTCCAGCTCGTCCGAAAGCAAACATTACATTCCTAATAAACAATATCCAGGTAAGGGATTTTTTATTCTTAGTAAATTAATATACACACACTATACTTCAAATTCTTTATACGCATCTATTAATTCAGAAAAATATCGGCAGAAGCGGGATGCGAACCGCAGGCCTTGGAACCAAGCCCATTTACCGCTTAACCCCCTTGGCTATTTTTTTATTTTTCAAATAAATTAATGTGTCTTTGTTACCATCTTCATGATTCTTATATTAGATATTGTTGCGTGGATTAGTTTTTGATGAATTTTTGAATGATTTATTTTTACACGAACGTATTTTTACTGATGTACGCAATAGCATGATAAAATATTTATTTTTTCATTTTTTTTTATTTTTTATGTAAGCACATACAGGAGAATACCGACAGATGGTGAAAGTAATTCTGAAGTCTCATCTGTGGAATTCTATGACGCTTACCATGGTGTATATGGCTAAACGCTGCATGTGGAGTGTTGATCCGCCAACGTCATAGACTACACCCGAGATTCACGCATCATCCTTTATTATTATAGGAATAAACTATGAATGGGTGGTCTTCACGGGACGACTTTCGTCTTCTCCCAATTTTAATTACAACGCTATGACTATCATTTTACGGGTGATGGATCAAATTCACACCAACCGGGGGTATTTTAGAGCTCAGAAATTGATTAAAAATATTTTTTTAAATCTCCGTCGGAGATCTAACCCACGACCTTTGGCTTGCAAAGCAAACTCTTTGACCATTAAGCTATGACCGCCGGCAGATTGATAGTTCTTGTTAGAATTTCATAATACAAATGCAATAAATGAATGAATATGCAGAATTGGTCCATAGTTATGTTTCAATGCGACATATTTCGGCTTCGTTGAGCCACAATTTCATTTCCTTGTCATGATTTTTTAAATTTGAACTCAACTGAAACTCTTTTAGAACCTACTCTTTAAAAGACGTCGTTTTTTTTATCACCGTGCCACTTCTATGCCAAACCCAAATTCACCCATTTAATTTAGTCATACTCCATTATTTAAAATAAGTGGTAGACAAAAGTAAGCACCACACATACATTGTGGCTACTCCTAAACATGGACGTGCCATCGTTTAAAAAGAGAACGTTAATTGAAAACAACGAAAACAATCTGTGTAATGTTCGGCAGGTATGATTTAGGCGTCAAGAATTTGATTACCATACAGAAGGACGTGGATGTTAGAATGAATATGTTTGTTTAACTATTTCTAAGGTCTTTAAATACCCTGTTTTGTGTAAGAACTTGATCTCTAATCTGCAAAATGCCTATCACTTAGAAATGGTTGTAGAAGAAAGTCATCCCGTAGACACAACCCATTCATAATGAATCTACGGATGAATGTGTAAATGTTGCGCAGTATGATATTGGCGGAAGAACAATTAATAACACGCAGCGCTCAGCCGTATCATCCACAGATGAGATATTTTCATTACCGTCTGTCGGTATTCTCTTATATGTGCTTACATAAAAAGTATAGGATCAATAAACAACAAGCGTGCAAACATATATTGTCTGTTCTTCTTTTGTCCGACATTCCCTTCATCGGTTTGTTCCGAGGGGGAGCGCAGGAAGTATCTATTAAAGAAGCTGCTTTTAGCGGATGCAATTAACGGAACTGATCTCTTGCGACCTGCTCCAAACGTGTCTATTAGGGAAGAGGTATACTCTTAATTACCTTCTGCAGAAAAAACTTTGGTAAATAATGGACTAATCGTTACTGCCGAATTTATTACCGGGGCGATTTTCTCAATCGGAGTTTTTCTCTCAGTTTATTTAATCGACTTCTTTAGTGGATTGCGGTTTTTATAAAGATTTATTCTCAAAATAATATATTAATTATTCAACTACAAATAAAATAAAGCATAATTACATATTTCGATGATTCATTATTTTTGAGTTGTTATATACGAGTATTTCTTTAATTTACTGAAATTAACAATACTTTTTCGATATTGAATTTGGCCAGTGAAATATAGCGTGATCTATGTGTACTTATTTGACTTTATAATTTATTGACATTATATAATATGTTTTTTTTAATAATTAGCGATTCTAATTATTTATGTTTTAATAAATGCCCGGATTCATGCAAGTAATTTAGCCGGCGGGTATAGCTCAATGGTCAAAGTGTTTGCTTTGCAAGCCAAAGGTCGTGGGTTTGATCCCCGAAGGAGATTTAAAAAAAAAGAAATTTAATCGATATCTGAGATCTTAAAAAATTACCCCGGTTGGTGTGAATTTGATCCATCACCCGTAAAATGCCAGTCATAGCCTATTAATTAAAATTGGTAGTAGACGAAAGTCGTCCCGTGAAGACCACTCATTCATAGTAAATTCCTGTAATAATAAGGATGATGCGTGAATTTCGGGCTGTATTCTATGACGTTGGCGGATGAACAATCAACATGCAGCGCATAGCCATATGCTCCATGGTAAGCTTAAAAGAATTGAGAACCAGAGATGAGACAGAATTACTATGTATCGGTATTTTCCTGTATGTGTGTACATAAAAAAAATATTTATAACTTATTTTGTTAAATAAATTCAGGAGTAAAGTAACGTAATTTAAAAAAATCCTTATGTTTTTTAGTTACATGTTTTTTCTACTGAATGTGCGAATCACTCTCGAGTTTTAATAAGTATATATAGATTGTAAATTTATATGTGATAGTTTTTTCAAACCTTTTTGCTCGATGAGTTTTCGCGTCCGAGAGACGAACTTTTATAACCGCTCTTCGAATCAGCTTCACACTCGCAGTAATCGCTTCAAAATAAAAGGATAAGGAAAAGATGTTAAATGAAAATATTCTTCTTCAGATTGGACCAGGACAGATGCGTCACCACGAGGCCGACAAGGGTCTGTACCAGGCCCAATTGTCCGTTTCTTTGATGCTTCTTCCCGAACATTTCACTTCTGGGGCACCTGTGCTTAGGTGCTTGGCATCTGTGCTGGATCTCTACGCAGCTGATGCTGAACTACAGCTTCAGTCCAGCAAGAGTGGTCCAAGACTAGAGAGAGGTAAGACCAAACAGCATATAAATAAAGTTTCTATCAGAAAACGAATAGATAAAGTAATAGCATATAAGCTACCAAAAATATACCCAAAGATGGCCTTAAAACCCTTCATAAGACAATGACTAGTCGCCTTAAGATCTATATTTCTTATAGCTCTCAAAGAATCGTCAATTTTGGTACTATAAGACTTTGAAGAGTTTTTTGCATTGTTTACCGTTCAACTGAATTTGCATTGTTCTCTGGAAATCTACGTCATGAAATTAACATATTTCATTTTGTATGTAACCAAGTAAAAACGCTGCTTTTCGCCGTTCGCACAAGCAATTCATCAAATTATTAGCATCCAAAATAACTTTCTCGATTAAGTATTATACCTGTAGTACAAAAGCTGACTTATTCATAAGTTTCTACGTGCGTTCTAGGAAATATAGGTAATAAAGAAACTGATTAATAATATAAAGTATACAATTCTGGTCACAAAATCTGTATAAAGGTTAAAATAATTACTTACTTACGAGCTTATTGAAGCACGTCAAAGTAAAGGTGGTGGACAGCAAAACTTTATAAGAGCCCTAAATATAATGGAATCATGGATAATCAGTGGTTTTAATTTTTGTATAAACAATAATTCTGTACATGAATTGTTTACTAAATATGTTTTGTACAATACTTCATTGCTTAATTGACGTAAAGTTTAAGTATTTGATAAATCAAAAAATGTTTTCATAATATGATGTTTGTTTCAGTGACATCAAATGGATGCGTAGGAGTTTATTCTATTGCAGTTAACATCCTGAATCTGCTCGTCTTGTTTGTATATTGTACAATAAACCTATTCAAGTACAGCTGAAAAGTATAAATTTATTACATGAATATATTCGAGTATGCAATATGATTTTAAATTATGTCTAGAAAATGTTAGATTGAGCTGAGGTTATGTGTAAAAATAATATAAATGTGATACTTTATACGATATTAAATGATTAAAAGTTATATGTTTTTAATTTGCTACTTACGTTAAGGTTTATAAAATGACCCTTATTTGTGACACTACATAATTATAATTGTAATTAAAACATAATTACAATTATTATATGTCTTTCAATTTTTTCATAAATAAGTAATGTCTGTGGAAGAAATAAAAAAAGTTAATTATTTTGAAATCTAAAATAAATATCAATAAGCACAGAACGCCTTCTAATATAATAAGTAACAACAATACACATCTACAATATTAGTTTCTTTGATGTAATTGTGATATTATTTTATTTATGGGAATATAAAACAAATGCCAATTTTACTTAAGATTTTTGATGAAGTCTTATTATTTCTTAAAAAGGCATTATTTCTAATATATTGAATAATTATTTGACTAAACCCAGAGTTGAAAAAAAAAGTTTATTTTTACAAACATTTCATTGGGTTATATAACATAAATGCATTAAATAGTTATAAGTACTTATATTTGTATAGATCAACTTTTTAACCGCGATGTCTTTTTGGTGGATTTGTAAACTAAATAAATTAACTATAAATATATCCTTTATAAGTCAAATAATTATAAATTATAATTATATTTTAATTTATTTTACAGCTAAAAAGTCAGTCTGCATATTTTCGACTCCAAATCAATAGATAATACTTTCAGTTTTAAAGACTGCTTATTTTGAACATCACAACGAAATAATATAATTGTTTTTTGCGTCTCAAAAATTATTGTACATTTCATGACGGTCATAGACTTTATCATACGTAAAGGGAGTAAAAGTACTTTCTTAACCTTAGTTCAGTGAAAGAGAGATGAAAAATAAAAATAAAACTATCCCAAAAGACTATCTGACATCACAAACTACTCTAATGTTTCACATTTTACGAACATCGATGCAGTAATAAAACATACATAGAATACATAACAGGCGATGAGATCGTCAAATAAAATGTAACAGTTCTCGTACATTTAAAAGAATGAAAGAAAAACTCAAAAAACAAGACTTTCAGCATCAACTTACTCTCACTCGTACTGTTTCAATTTGTTCATCATTCATGAAACGAGACTGGCATACTACCAAAGTTAACTCAGTAAGAGACCTTACGTACATCTTCTTAGTCTTTTATTCTCTTCCGACAGTTGAGCCAATTACTTCATCTGTTCCATGAGCCTTCCGATCGTTTAGGTTTTAGTCGCTTTTTTGCATACGCGCCAACAAAAAGTTATAAAAAAATAATTTATAAACGTACATGCTACGTTTTTTATTTCGGGGCATTTATTTATTATAAGTATCTAATTATTGTTTTTTATATAATAAGTATACACGTTATGAACAATTTCAAACATTAAATGTTTATTCATTTTAACGTTGTTCATATACTTGAAGGCCACAGTTTTGTTCTTAATAAGAGATTTTTCAGATGTTATTAGGTATAAACGTACTTTATTAAAATGAAAAACTGGAAAAGGTCAAGAGGGTTTCATAGATTAAAAGGTTATATGTTATTTGAAGAAATAAATATTTTATGAGGGGGAAATTTAGATACTAGAAGAGCATTTCTGAGCTCATGGTGGCGCATAGAATGAAATTTTCATATGGATTTTTTAAATTTTTATTAGAATATTATTTTATTATTTCAATATTCTAATCTACTTTTATAGATCATTTACTATATTACAATATTATTAATAATTAAATATACATATACTATACATAAAATTCTTTTTTCAACGCGTCAACGTGAAAAAAGAATTAAATGATCTATAAAAGTAGATTAGAATATTGAAATAATAAAATAATATTCTAATAAAAATTAAAAAAATCCATATAATAATGTCTCCTTGAGACAATATCAAGAAGGTAAAATTATTCATCAGTAACACAGGTAAGATTAAGTATGTGTATAAGTATAATGTAAGATTGGTTATAAAGTCCAAGTCGGAACTATAAGTAGTCGTTTCTCATCCATTCAGTCTATAGTTTGGTTCGAGACCCGAGTGGTACTTACTAAAATAAATAGACTGTCGGAAAGTAATAATATTAAGCTTGTGAATAAATGAAGACTGATTGAATAATAAAAAAATAAAAATATACATACTTTGAATATATACTATAGCGACATCTATCGTACGATGATAACAATGACATGAATACTAGTTTCAACGTGAGTCGGTCCAGGCATAGTAATAGCCGAGTCGGCTGAGCGGTATGAATACCTGGGCATAGTTGGTTTCCAAGGTCCGCGGTTCGCATCCCGCTTCTGCCGTTATTTTTGTGTTTGGATTGACGCGTTGAAAAAGAATTTTATATATAGTATATGTATATTTAATTATTAATGATATTTTCAGTTCATGATCGACGTAAATTAACCGTGTATGGATATTCTGCAATTACGAGACGAGTATTTTGGTTAAATGTGGGAGCAGCAGGAATTAACATAATACATCAAATTTTGATAAACCTTTATTCTTATTATCATTGATTAATTTATAAAAATCATATAATTTTAAGCAAATTCCATTAACAATGGTAGCCTTTAGCATTTTACGGGTGAGGGATCAAATTCACACCAACCGGGGGTAATTTTAGAGCTCAGAAATCGATTAAAAATCCTTTCTTTTTTTTAATCTCCGTCGGGGATCGAACCCACGACCTTTGGCTTTCAAAGAAAACTATTTGACCATCGAGCTATACCTGCCGGCAATCTAAGTGAAGTGTTGTTTCATACGAATATTTAATAGATGTCAATAAGTAATGTTTAAAAATATTATTTTTAAAATATCACGTCTTTCATTAACTTTGTGTTTGATTTTTTTTTATTTAATTCCATTAAATATTGTAAATATGATGCGACAAACAGGCGCTGTCGTAATTTAGTCAAAATTATCTCAATTGGATGTCAAACGCCAAAGAAGAAAAAAAATCGTCAGAGACTGCGATGATGAAGCAAGATAGCAAAAGATTCAGTTCGGTTCGGAAGACAAAGTTCAGCTAATTTTCGGTCACGTTCGTCATTTATTCACCAAAGGAGAGACACGCCAAGAAGTAAATAACATTTCGCATTCAAATAAAAGCAAATAGCGCAATTGAATTTCGCGGACCGATTCCCGCGAATCTTTGGCCGCTCCGAAAAACACAGACAAATCATAATGCCTTGTCTAAACACGACGATTCCCGGGAACATGTTAATTTCACCTCTTTTTGGGTCCCGCCTCGACGCAAAGTTACAAGTTACAACTTCATTAGTTCGGTGAAAACATTCGCCTATCTGGAACCTGTTTATTCGCTAATTTGAAGGGCGGAATGCGAAAGTTCTTTCTCAGCCTTTCTGTGACCCGCCGAGTAATTTGATTATTCGCTGAGAAATATTACTCTCGACTCTCTCTCTCTAGAGTCGTAAATAAAATTCGCGAGATTAAAATTGGCAAATTTTATTATGACAAAGACACGAAAGCTTCAGTTGTTGTCTCATTACAAACGATGAATCTCTCAAAGCTGATCGTTTTTGACTGTGTCATTATAACAACAACTTTTTGATGTTGTTGTAAGAATGGTAATTATAATTCTTATTTCGTTCATTTTCAATAAATTACTTAATTATTTTCTGATATCAGCTTGATATTGCTCCTTCAAGCTGATGCTGTAAGGCCTCGAAAAAGGATCTTTTGTCTCTTATTTTTGTTCGATCGCCTGACATGCACATTTAATAATATTAGTTTTTTATTATTTAATACTACACGGTGTTTGCATACGCCAAAATATTTGTTATGACAGTTGGCCCATTTTCTGTTGGGACCACTGTCATCTTAATCTCGCTTTTTTCTGCTGTAGTGAAAATTTAAAAATATAATAATAGAAGTGTACGATTTTTTTTCTTAATAACATGAGAGGTTTAATATGCGTTTGTAAATTATCTTCTACGAATATTTGTCATTGGTCATACTACGATAATCATGTAAAATAGGACTATGTGAAACTATAGATACAATATAATCTTTAGGGGAAGCATAATTTTTTTTTTATATATACTCGTATTTATACATATATTTTGTTTAAAGTAAAGGATTTAAAATTTCTGGGATATATCTTTGGGTTATATAGCCGTATGATGCAAAGTTATGTAAAAATAAAGTAGGGTAACGTCTTACGACGGTTTTAATCGCCTCCGTCGTTAATTCAAAGCTTATGCCCAATTAAAAGTAAATATTATGTCATCCCACCGCGGCACGGGTTATATGTAAACTAGGTAAGGCCATAAACAGGGTAATAAACATAAATCCGACTTAAACATCATACGGGGTATGCTTCGTTAGCCATATTAACCTAAGGACAGTCGCAAGATCGTTTGTTTTGCTGGCGGTTTCGCAATGACTAAGCAGAAATATTTTGTTGATAAATTTTCGTAAAGTTTTTAATATCTATTGCGAACGTAATAAATTTAAACAGATTACTTAAAATAATTGGGTTGGCAATCCTTTCTGTAATGTCCCTTTATTTAATGCAATATATCTTAAGGATAAAGGCCGCACTTTGATATGTCACAGAATATTTTTTTTTTTTTAAATTAATATAATAAAACAATGCTTCTGAAATAAATGTATTTTGTCATTCATATCTGAAACATATTGTCACAAAATTGCCCTACACTCAGTTCTATTAGTTGTCATCAATATATATCTCCTGTATGTGTGTATATAAAAAAAAACCTAAATAACTATTTCAGCTGAGAATTGTGATATCATCATCATCATCATCAGCCTGTGTCCGTCCACTGTTGAACGTAGGCCTCCCGCATGAGTCTCCATCCTCTTCGATCCTCCGCCTTCCGCATCTAGGATTATTAATTGTGATATGTAGTTTCTTTAATGCATAGCCGGCAACACACTGCAAGACTGAGAAAAATCAGCATTCAGATATACCATCACATACATTGTGTATTCAGTAGTAATTCAGAAAAATAAGAATAACAGTATTTGTGTTAGAAAATAAATGTTCTCTACTGCAGGAGGTGTACAAAATTAAGGCTTTGTTTGGAAAAAAGTATTTGAAAATTTAAAGAATATTGAGTATCAGAAAATTGTATTTAATATAAAACATTTAATTTATGTTTCAATATATATATCATATATATATCTCATAACACCGGATCTAATAATAACTCTGAAAAAAGTAATGTAAAAATGATTACAGAGTCGCGTTTATCTCACCTTTCTTTTAATTACTTTCGCCCGTTTTCAACAAGAAAAGTTTTCTCTTCAGATTTTCCCGAGATACCAATTTCTTTACGCATTTTCGCCAACCCTTCCTCTCCAAGTATCTCGCCAGGGCCGAGGGAAGTACAAAGTTTAACTGTAACAATGAAACGAAATATCATTTCAAAGACGTCTGAAGTTTATACTTTTGTGATCGATTTTCGGACCAAGTTTTATATAGTGCTTTCAAAGACTCTCGGATAAACTAAGAACATAAAATTATTCGACAATTACCATTTTTCTTTTAAATCTTAATATTTCTGTTATATAATAAATATTTTTATAACAAAGTACTTTGTTAAAATACCGATTCTTTCATTTCATCATAAGTTTTAAGCAATATAAGATGTGGGCATAACTAGATGGGTTACCGTCTGGAAAATACTATGTACTGTTGGTTGAGTTGATTCATCCTGTAGAACCAATGAATCTGTGTTTCCTCCTAAAAATAAACAAGATCTCATCATTAAACATATTAATATTCTTTTTCAATCTCATCAACTCGCACACATAAGTAATACAGGTTTCCCGCATGCAGCGTCCAGCCGCTTAGTCTGAGAACATAGAACTCACTATTTTCAACCAGTTTTGCTCTCTTTTTAAAAGCATAGTGCTTGTCATCTGATTTCTTAGGAGTAATTATTAAACGCATACATGTGCATATGTATACTATAACTACTGTACTACATAAGTGAAGACACTCAAAAATATAACAAACAGAACTTTGCTTTCAGAAATAATTTGGGATAAAGAAATGATGAAAGCTGTGAAAATCGTGTGACGATAATTTATGGCATTTGTTAAGACTTTAAAGTGAAATTCGCATGAAAAATAAGTACAAAAGTAAAAAGTAATGTTGTATATTATAATTAAACAATTAACCAAACTTAAATGCTTTTATTTAAGTTATGTACGGAATACATATTTTTATGATAATAACGTGAATATGAAATAATATACATTTAAATATAATGTACGGAAGATAGCAGGAAATTGTATGCTTGATTAACCGATCAAGCAATCCAGCATAATAAACAATAAATCTTAATTCAAATCTAAGACAATAAAGTCGTCTAACGACAATCTAAATATGATATAAGTGCTCTCGTAAAAAGCCCGCTCGAAGCGTTTCAGGTATTAAAATGAAATTTGGTTCACCGGAAGATGTACTAAAATTATAATATCAAGTAGGAGCAAGTGTTGATCTCGTCGGGCTAAATTGCAGGGCCAAGTTCAATCCTTTGAGGCTCTTCATCGCCGGTTTAATCAGCCTCTGGTTGATGGACCCTCAGGAGTATTATTCAAGCCATAAACGGAAACCGTAGCTAGCGGATGCTGCAGAAAATGGCCTATTCAGAAGTACTCGTGCAACGTCATCACTAGAACTTGTACTAAATCACCTACTCTCAATAGGGAAAGATATATTTGATTTTCGGGATTACCAATTAGGACAATCGTCTGAAAACAATTAGAATAAATATTAATACGATTTTATATAAGCATTCATTAGAAAATATGGTTACATTTTAAAGCAAAAACTCTGTAATATCTATTGAATATGGTATTTAACCAATGCATCCTTCCAGCTTAAACTTATGATGAAGAGACGTGGATCTAAAAGCAGGTATTTTTTATTTTCAAATAAATTTCATCTAACGCGCTATAGAAATCCATGAGTAGAGTTTTTAATTTTTTTTAATCTTAAACGAAAACATCCATAGAAAAACTCGAATAGTGGACACTACACTAGGTACGACATAACTGCTTAAGAGATAACGCTCGATGGTGAAAATGAGTGTTGAAGTGGTGACCGAATACTGAAAAACGACGTGTTGGCCAACACACTATAAGATGGACTGACGACATCAGAACAATAAAAACAAGCAGGACTCTTGAAACTTTTATTTTCAATCATCTAAATTTTAATGTCTCATATGAAGTATGTGTAAATTATGTGCATAAATGAAAAAAATCTCATTACTTAGTTTAGTGTAAAATAAAATAATAATTAGCATTTTGTAGTTACGCAGTAGATAAAGCGTCACTGCGAGTAAAAAGAAACGTGAGTAAAATTGATTTGTTTATTTTAATAACAAAAAATATACGATTTACAAAATTTATTTGATCTTTAACTGTATTTTTAAAATGAAAAATTAAATGAAATTATTCATTTTATGATTTGGATTTATGGTTAGGTAATTGAATTAAATTTTAACATAAACAAAAATATGATTAATTTGAAAAAGGGTTTCATTGAACAGATTTTAATTTGACAACTTTGCTTTGACATAATTTAAATTGTAGAATAATCGGAGCCGTATTGTGATAAGCTTAAATGATATTATTTCAATTCGGCATTTTCATTTTTATACTTGGCTTTTGAAATATTTAATTTCACTAATAAAAATTAAAAACACTCATTCAGAACATGACAATTACGCCCAATTTTAAGCAGGTAGGCCACTTTCCGTTCACCTGTAAAGGTCTGCTTATAATTACTGATGTTCAAGTTCATAATTGACATTAATAATATGTTCATGGTTATTATTGAAAGATCAAATTGTTTGTTTCTGTACCGTAAATGTAGTGTGATTTTTTATAAATGGATTATTTAAATTATCTAAGAACTAGAAATGTCTCTTCACGTCACTTTTTTGTCATAATTGGTTTTTCGATATCTTCCTTGTTTTAACATTAATTATGTTAAAAAACTGTGAGTCATAGAAATTATATTGAATTTACTGCTCATTGAAAGATTTACTAGTTCTTCGTTTTGTTAAAAGTTACTGATCGTTTTTTAATCGAATATTTGAGGAAGGCGTTTAATAAGTAAAGTTTTTTTTTTTAAGTTGTAATATATGTGAATCAACGTTGTCCACGTAAAAATAAAAATAAACTCTAATCATATCAATGCAACGTTAAACTTAAACATTATACGTGATACTTTTTTTTTAATAAATCAGGATCACATAAAAAATCTGATATTTACTTTATTTTTGTTTGTAATTCTTATTTCACGATATTTTAAATTCTCAATAAAAAAACGTACACATTTTAGTTAAATCATTATGTAGTGCCGTTTCTTAGAATCAAGTAGTCCAGGCCTAGCAAATATCGGACTAAATATCGGATTTTCTACAAATTCTGATCAACCAATCAAAAGCATGCCTTGCATACTTGATCTTTCTTCTCTATAAGTATATATTTTTAAGTGGACATCCTTAGTGCAAATATGTCTTAAGACAATGGTAGCTAACAAATTTATAGTGGTAATTAGTGGTGATAATTTATCATATATACGAAAAGATGAAAAATCTGTGGCATTAGATGCATTTTTCAGGACGCCATTTTGAATTCTGCTTGTATATAAAATGAAGGGTTTGTAAAACCGAATTCTTTTTGAGAGTCTGTTAATATGTAGGGAGCTTTACAACTTCCAAAAACAATACTCGACGAGCATCTACCTCAAGCGAAATAAATGTACTGTTACAGGCAGAGGTGAAATTTCCGAAACACGGGTCACCGCTTGTTTTTGCTAATTTTCATTTCCCCAGAGGGTCCCGACTTTCGTTTTTAGACCGAAAAAGTCGCATAAAACCAGTCCGGCTAATTGATTGCTCTACGCTCAACAGAAATGTCAAATTACAAATGTTTGCCTTCATGCCAGTTCTGGGTACCTGCTGTATCAGTGACGTTCTGTCAATAGTAGTATAAGAATATATTTACAACTTTTAGATATCATGATGGACAGATTACTGAGTGTGGTGAATAGTAGACAGAGCTCACTTCGAAAGAAATGCTGAATTGATTTATAACTCCTGTGTAACCTGAAAAGGCCTTTCTTCTTATAACGCTTATGATCATACTCGATCAGAATAAAATGCCATCTTTACAACGCCTGTATCGTTCTCATTCTTCTTTACGTCTGTGAATTTTGGCATATAACCAAAATCCGATGCAGCTCAATAATGTGTTTCGAAAACAGGTGTCTGCGTAGAATACTAGGAGTGCAATGGCTTGACGTTGTGATGAATGACAAGGTGAGAGAGTGGAAAAAGCAGCCTTGCATACTACAGTATGTCAAGAGACAAAGGTGGGCCTGGCTGGGACTTGTCCTACGAATGCCGCAGAAGAGCATTAACTACGACTGTTTCTTTATCAAGCCCGTGGGCTCTCGTTGCTAGGATCTATATACAGAATGTACTCAGTGGAGCTTCGCAAGGCGGAGCTGGCATGGGACGAGGCGCAGATCAAGGCGGCCGACAGAGCTTTCAAATGCTCGAGTTGAGGGACATGTACAAACGAAAATGAATGAATGAAATGATCTTGGAAAACAGCATCTCGTGATTACTCTTATAAAGTACATAATCCATGAAGACAGAGGACGTATTATGTGTTTTGGTCTAGTAATCTCTGCCATTATTGAAGAACCTACGTTCTTTGTTGTTGAACTACATCGTCGGGATAACGCGCGCAGTTAACGAGGCTGAGAATATTTTTTTCTCTCTTTGTAATCTAATCTAATCTTTTGTGTAGTTTGCAGGGTAAGACATTTAAATATATTTTTTCTACATTTTTTTTTATTAAAAAATAAATAAATGTAATTCTTTACAGCGACATTTCCGCGAGCCTTAGTTTTACGTAATTTATGCTTTTGTCTATAATAATATTAAATTTGGACATTTAATTTATAATTCATTGCACGCCACTGCGCTCACTCGTGATGCCCGTGAAATATAAAACGTAGATACGTCCACTTGATACAGATGAAGTTTCGAGGGTAAATTAAAAAAGGCACGGAATTTTATACAAATACCCTCTAATTTCAGGACGCCTCTGTCAAAACAAAAAAAAATAAATGAGCGATTTTATTGCCGGTACATTGCCAGGTAGTGGATTATCTTTTGACGGGAAATAATAACCTGAAAAAGGTTTACCGGTCCCTTTTAATGATTAAATTTGGAGATTTTTCTACTCTCCCGGTGTTATGTTAATGCGTTAATTATATTTTTTTTAGCTTTATGAGGATTATCGAACTGAAAATAAATGTCGTTTGTAAATTTTTACGGTCAGAATTTAAATACAGCTTTCATCATAATTTCAATAACGTGATCTGAATTTATATGGAATGGTCATTGTGTATTGATTCTGGGTTAAGCCACTAACCGGTATTAATCCAGTTATCCGATCTCTTTGAATTTTTAGATAAGCAAATCACCCAAAATATACCTCGGTTACAACAGAGCTTCTTCAAATCTTAAGATTTAAGCCCTTGAATTAAGCAGTATTTATGTTTCCAGGTGAATATTTGGCTGCAGTTAAGTTTCGGGACAAGGCATGGACAATGAAAACTATGAGAACTAAATCGCGGAAATTTGTGGTGGTTATATACTCTTAACATGAAACAGATATGGAAAAAAACGATCAGAGAACAAAAAAAAAATGTGTGTACAATTTATCCTATTTTATATTCTTTACCTTAACCTTCGCTTTCTTCAAACTTTAATTATAACAAATTAAGTCTACATCGTTCATCCACCAAATGTGGTCAAAACAGCACCTTAGCAGAAGTCTTTAACAGACTTCGGACCGGAGAACACAAATGAAAGCCTGGTAGTTTTACAGCGGACCGACTGAATGTGACTGCGGCGTGCAGCAGACCTTGTCACACCTTCTGGAGTGTGCGCTGTGTCCAAGTAGCTGCACCCAAGAAGACCTGATGACGGCCGAGAGTAACGCCATCGACGTCGCCCACTTCTGGGCAGACAGGATCTAACCCTGTTGTTTCCGACATGATTATAGATATATATAACTGGAGTCTGCCAAAAATTGCTGCCACACAGAGCTGTTACACACCCATGTCTATTTACCATTGCATCGGAGCGCCCTTGTGTATCCATTTTTCCATATAAATAGTTCCAACGGCTTCCAAGGCGAGCATGGGGTTTTACAGTAACAACGAATTTGTATGCGATTTACAATATCGGTCACCGTCCAAGTTTTTGGGGTTAAGAAAAAATATGAACGGCAAAAAAAATGTTTTCTAGTGGTCTAGTGTTTAAATGCTACCATCAATAAAAACCATTTGAAATGTAATTACAAAAATACAGAAAACATAATTTTCTATGACACTTATGTCATCAATACTTAAATGAGAAAAATAAATGGCGAACGCTAAGATTCAAATTCGTCGTTCGAATCTCAGCTTTTCGACCCTTTCAATCAATGTTCAATATTCATTCTGTACTCAGCATATCAATTGTCAAATATTGGTAGGCATATTTAATGATTTAGAAATATAACAGTATTGAAATATATTGTCAAAATCAACATCTTTTACAAAAATGTGATTCTTAAATAATATTAAGAGGTTTTTTTTTACCGTATCGGGTCCATACTTAGAGCAAACGGACACCTTGTATTGTCGTTTCACAGTTGTGTATACCTTGTCCCAGAACACCTGTACACCCAGAGGTCCACATGTGAATATATACGTTTCCCAGGAGCCTCCAAGGAAAAAGTCCGCGAACTTGCATAGACTCTTAATATTTAACATCCAATATTAAGGATGTTTGAAGAAGATTATTTGTATCTTAGCATATAAACACTTGATAAAATCAACTCGTCACAAGCCAAAGAAGACCATTTTACTGGAAGTGACGATATTTTTAGACACCTCGAATACATTTATGATCTGACTTTTACAAAAAAACGCACATTTTACAGCTGCGTAATTTGACTTACTGATAAAATTATGATTGACCTCATTACAATGTCAAAAAATTAACAATTACAGAATTACTTTTTGCACACAATAATTGCATTAAATGAAAAATTGCTGGAAATATCGTAATTACGATAGTAACATTTTAATGTTCATTACATTTTGAGGCGCTCATCAGTCAAGAGCATGTAAATAGATTTCAGTGCGAGATAAATTTATTCCCGTGCTGCTAATCAGTTTATGAATCAACGTGTTAGTTTTGATTATTTAAGCCTAAAGTAATAATAATATATTCACTGTCTTGTCCTTTAAGTATACGAACAGAGTCGGATCAGAAGTACTTCATAACAATAACCCATGATTTATATACCTGTATTGATAAAATATTTCAAATAATTTGACACGCTTTGTCATTCATATAATTTCATTTGTTAATGATTTTATATAAATATATATATGTGTCATTACAAGTAATCATATTTTTATCTATCATTTAAATCATTATTTGGATTTAAAACATTTTTGAATTGAGAGTAGGTTAAAACGGAAAAAAATCTAGGTTAACCAACCTTACATCTGTTTCCCATAGATTGCAGGTAATAGGTAAGTAAATCATTATTAATTTGCGTGACCTAATATTGTATAAATAAAGTCCATCACGCCTAGAAGGTGTTCCAGTGGTTCAAACCAAAGGTGTCAGTAATAAAAGCAATTGAAAGTTAAACTACATAAAATTAAAAGTATTATGATATATTTAACTGTTATTTTTATTTTAAGCATTTTTTTAAGATTGTATGTTTACTCAGGTCTAAACTCCTTCCTTAACTCTTTTAAGCTCTACTCATTCCCCCATTCCTATATGCTATGGCACAACCCTTTCAATTGATATATATATATATATATATATGATTTCCCAACGTGCATAACGTTGGAAACTAGTAAAGCCTTAATTGAAGGCAAAACAGTGGTCTTTCAGCAAGTAATAAAACACTGCTCATTGTGATCCATGTTAGAACAAGGCATGCAATATTAATCCATATAATATGGAAATGTCTTTAAACTAAGGAAGTTAACGTTATTATATTAATTTAAATTGTTTTTTTTTATTATTACGTATTTGGAGATTTTTTTGCATGTAATAATGTAATAAATCATAGAATATAACTTTAATTCATTCTAGAAGCTATGCGCTTAACATTGATTGATGGAATAAAATAGAATATCTCAAACAATTCAAGTAAATTTAATAAAATTTAATTATTTCTGATGAACGTAGTAAAAATAGAGTTGTAAAATGTAAGATGGTGCCACTAAGTAAGTTATGGATACAGAAGAAATCTACGGGTTCGACCAAAAGGCAGGAAGAAAGACTGAAAATAAACGCAAAGGCTATCTGAAGAGAAAGGCCGTCTTTTTGGTGCATTTTCTGAAGAGTAGTTTGGAAAGTAGCACTACTTCAGATTTTCAAAAGAGCCACTATTATACTGAAACTGAATGAAAAATGAGGTAGACGTCTATAAATGTAGAAAATGCTAAAACAAAAGAGTTTCTTGCATTAATTGACCGTTTTTGCTTTTGATTTTATTTTAAATATGAAAATGTGAGTTATCCTTTTAAAAAATATTCTATTACTAATTTAACAATTCCTATAATTATCCATATTCAATTCATGACATTTATTTTTACTTTTTAAAGTGGTAGAAAAACTGAATTGAACTTAAAAATCACTGCTATTAAATCAATAGGACGATTCATTTAAGAAATTCAATAGCCCTTTTATGGATATTTATTATAATTACCAGTTTATATTCTTCCTATTTTACACACAATTCATATTTCAAGCAAAACAATCGTCATAAATTACGTTAATTTATAATTACTAAATAATCAGTCATTTATATTTATTTAATAATACAAAGTGCCTCTTGAACAAATATGTAACAAGGCAACGTATTGATCATTTCGTATAAAATATAGCAATGATATACCTGCTTTACTTGCTTACCGATCAACCACCAAAAAAATAATCAAATATACTTATATTCTTAAAAATATAGGTTATTAGTGTTATTTAGATTATTTCACAAAATCACTAAGTTCGTGTATCCAACACATACTCGTAGCAAGGTGAGATGCCTGTAATTTTGCAATTTGTTCAACGTAAATAATCAAAATTCACGCGTTAATTTACTAGTCTGTAGGATGCGTATAATACGATAACACCGCACACCTGCAAGGTTAGTTATATTAGATATTATTTGCCTTAAGACTATACAAACTATAGACATTGCGATTCGCAAAATTTTAGGTGAGGGTGGTATGAACTAAAAATATATTATATACATCAAAATACTTTATACACATCAATTCGTTCAGAAAAAAATCGGCAGAAGCGGGATTCGAACCAGCGAGCTTTGGAACCTACCGTTGCCATATGTTCAGTACCCTATACCACTCGGCCATCTCCTGCCCGAACTGATGCGTCGAATATGTTGCATTTATACCATTATTACCAATGTTACCATCGTAAAACGATAGATGTCTTCTATAGTATATGTTAAGTTTGTGTATATATATTTTTTTATTATTCAATCAGTCAGCATTTTATTCTTCTATTATATGTGTATAGAGAATTTTGATGTATAGTATGTGTATATATAATTACTAATAATATTGTAATATAGTCAATGATCTTTAAAAATTAAATTAGACTATTTAAATTTAAAATTATATTCTTATAAATATTTTCTAATCTATATAAAAATTTTTTACATTATTTTTTACAAATTTAGACATCTTTCAGCGTGTTAATTTTGATGAATTTTGAAATGATGTACAATTATTTAGATTAAAATAAGTGATAATGATAAAACAATTAATCTTTATAAACGTTAAGTAATTTTTTCAAATTTATTACTGTAGATATTAAAGTTTAAATTCAAGATAAATTATTTGAATTATAATGTTTCCAAGAACGCAAGTAACCAATAAGTTATAAAAAAAATATGACATCATAATTTGTAAGCATTAAATATCGTTGTACTGTAAATTTAATCCTTAGAGTAAAATGTTTTCTAGCAGCAAAGCTTGTAAATTATGAATCAGTCTTGTAAATAATCAGTGATGATAAATTGTGAAGATATTTCAATAATTGTTTTTTTTTTTCATATGACCTACGTATTGATTGAAATTTGATTAGAAAAACTGATTTGAAAACAGGTAGGTGACTTATATTTATTATGGCAGTGTATTATTGTCATGTAAAGATATTAAAATTATTAATCGTAACAACACATATTATGGAAGTATGAGGGTAATATCGGATTTTATGACCATCGTTTTTTGGTTGGTATTCTCATTAAATCGAAATAATTTGAAAACTCAATTAGCAAAGGTACCTTAGGATGCACTTATAACTCCAAATTGAAATAAAATGTTTATTTAACGTAAATTATTTAAGTATTACCTGTTATCAAATCTATAAGAAATTTACAGTACAAGTGTAAAGAAAAGCATTAGAATACATCCATTAATTGAGTGAATAATAATAGAAAACTTTGTAAAAACCACTGAGTTTTAACTATTTATTTGTCTACTGGTTTCAGTGCTATCACACCTTCCAGAACAAACTTAAAATTGTTTGATGTTTGTTAACTCAGTGGTTTTATGGAATTTATTATTTCATTCTTTAAATATGAGAAGCTATCAAGAGGGTGCGCTCTACGAATTTGTATAGTATGAAATTAAATATGCACGCCTAGTAAGGAAAGCCATTGAAATCAAAAGACATCCCATCAACCTGTACAGACAAGCAAGGACGACCACAGTCCGACATGATGTTAATGGAGGAACATACCTACCGTATTCTTAGAACATACCTACCGTATTCTTAAAACACATCCACGTTTCTCCGGAATGAAACTTGAGTATAGTTGCCATGGAGATATCAATCAATAAGGCACGTAAAAAAGATAATCTGACACCACTCACAACTAAATAAATCATCAATCCTGAAGAAAACCCCTACAATGGCGGTCGAAATATTGGTTGAAGGAAGTTCGCCACACACGGCTAAGCCCAAAAGTGACAATATCAAATCTGGCCGTGAAAACATAAGCAGTTATTAATGAAATTAAAGTTTATAGTGAAAAAATTAAGAGAGGATAGAGTGGCCAAAAAATGTGATCTAAATGCCCACTTGGATACTCGTATTTAAGTATTAATATTTATTTGAAACAGAGACGAGAAAGGATTGTTGAAAATATATTGTTATATTTGTTTTCGACTTCTTTGCGCTTGACATCACCACTGCCGCTGTGAAAACAATAGACCATTCGTTGGTCCTCAAAAAAGTTAACTGGGTGAATAACTTAAACAGTAATGCGTGGAGCTTTTCCGGAGGTAATGGAACATTAGGCACTGGGAATTCTTTTCAGAAGACCGAGAAATAATAAAATCCGATGGCGCCACATTTGGAAGAGGTCTTTGAAATCACGCAACGGAATTCTGTATCAAATTGAAACAAGGAGCAATTTGCATTCGCTCTGCTCTATTTTCCATGCGAAATGAATTCAGGAATATTTACCGATTCCGAAGACGAGAAATTAAAAGAATAAAAAAACAAAAACCATGAATTTTAAATCAAGTGAATTTCAATTTTAACAAAAGAGTTGTTTTTTGAATTATTATTTTTTAAATCCAAATAAATTATTTCTTTAATGTATAAATAACTATCAATGTAAAAGGAGTTATGATTATTTTTAACGATTTGAAAAACGCACAGGAAAACTATTTACAGAAGGTTTTGAAAAAATTTCACATTAAGATTCTTTGACGGTTAAAGTTTTAGAATTAATTAGCGTGATGTATGTATGTGTTGATCCGCTAACGTAATTAGACTTAAATCTGCCATTTGATAAAAATGGACGGTAGTTTGTGAAAATATAAACACGCAAGTTGTATTTTCTATAACTATGCTAATTAATACTAGTTTTAATAAAAAAAAAAACGAATTATAAATAATTAGTTTTGATTCACAATTTATTGTTAATGATTACATGTTACGGCCTCCCTAGAGACAATCTTCAAAAATGGTTTAATTATAAACTGGCAGTGGCTTTTATAGGTATATACAAGTGTTAGTGTTTACGTTAGTACACACATATTCACAGATTGTATATGTGTGTGGGTTAAACCATAACTTTTTATTTACATACGAAGGATTAATGTTTAATCTTATGCACTCTTTATTAAACCAGATATGTTAGGTCGATTGCCGTTGTATGAGTTTTAATTTTTTAAATAAGTCTGTTACTTCTATTTAACTAACATTTTCAATTTTGAGTGTTTCGAAAGTATGGTTTTTTAATATAACCAAAGTCTTTTATGTACATAACTAAATACACATGATAAAAAAATATATTTCAGATTTTATACGACGCAAAGTAAATAATTTAATATGTATTGCCGAATCTGTCGGGGAGGCAATGGATTGAAATTTTACCCTCGCTGTGAAATTAAAACGTACCTGGCTTATATCATGAAGGAAGTGTTTTTTGATTGCTCTAATAAATCAGGTGTTTTAAAACAAGAGGAAATAATATGATTTAATAATTAATTTATCGGCTTACTAATATATATTTTCAATAATCTCAATGCATTATAAGACAATGATGATTTGCACAAATTTGTATTCAGTAAAACACTAACAACTTTTTTATAAATACTGTTATTCGAAATCATGATGATGTTTCTATTATCGAGTATTTAGCCATCTACTTTTAAAAATACATTTCAATGGGTATTGAAGTGTGAATGCAAGATCTATTCTCTATAATAATACCGAGAACGCAAAAAAGTCATTAAGCCTTTCCTTACGGCTCGGTGGAATACAAGTTATTCTAGAAAAACGGCGTGAATCTTTCAAACCATTCAAACTAGTATTTGAATCATAAATGTACTTATCTGACCTATTTTCATTTATAACATTGGTTTTTCTATCCTTAAGCTATCAGATGATGCATAAGAAACTGTTGTATTTAAAAAACGTTCATTATGTAACTCCATACATGTGGTAACATTGACACATGTGGTTTACAGAAAAATCGCTCATGTGACGAAACCTTACGATATTTATCAACATGCTTTACAGATTCCTGTAAAGAATACACGTAGGTTGATAAAGAGAATGACTGCACTTCCAATTTCCTACCGTAGATGTCACAATGAGTAATGTCGAGGAATCTTTGACGGCATATGCCGACAACCAATGCGAAATGGTTAATTATGATATTATATAATGTGATATAATATAATATTTAATAAGTATTAAATTTATGATATTTCTATCCTCAAGTAATCGGAGAAAAATAAACAACGAACATGATAATATATAAATAATTTTAATATACAAAGTCTCCTGTCAACGTCGTCAAGTGGATTCAGCCCAATATTTCGGAACATCGATGACCACTATTGCCAAACATAAAATAGGTGAGAAAAAGCTAGCCTATAACCGTATAAAAGAGAATCTTCGATTTGATGCAGTTTTTTTGTTTCCACATTCGCACTGTAGTGACTCTCCACCGGTGCAGGTTGCCTCCCGTTCTTCCGATTTTGGTCCTATGTCAAATGATTTCCTTGTCCACTAGTAATTTTTCTGCCAGTTGGGAGGCTTTTAGCTTGAACTACAAATATTCTAAACCTATCCGCTGATAGATTTTTATATTCTCAGCTCTAGTTGGATGTGAGTGCGTTTGACGATCTCAGAAAGCTTCTTCGTGACTTCTGGCTTTGGGAGAAAATTGGTTAAGAAGATAGTGTCACGATTGATTAATTGGCTAATATATTTCTCCTCGCCTAATGTAAAACGACTGTATGAGTGTATTTATTGAAAGATTAATAGTCTTAAAAAAACTCTTTTGAAGGTTTTCAGATTGTATTTGTTTTATATATTAAACGGTAATTAAATGCTTCTCAGTCTTACAAAGGCTTTATATTCTATTTGTGGGCCCCGGTCCTCTGTTTTGACTTTTCTAGTCTACGTATTCAACTACCGATATCGCCCGTGCTTTGCATACAAATTCTATGAGCCGTATATGTTTATTCCTCATAGAAAATAGAGCGTAAATTTTGGATCTGTAATATATGCAGCAGGAATAATGAAATGTTTCAGGGCGTCCGTATCAAAAATTTCACGTAGAAATCTGCATAATGTTAATACCGCTTAAATTTTGGAAATTATTAAGCTTTGTATAATGAATGTAGTGAATTCGTAAATTTTAATAGATTAATATGAATTGTAGCCCTAATATGAAATTTAAAATAATAATATATATCTTTATATTGTGTACATAATTCATTTTATAATAAGTCCTTTTGAATATTGAGCTATTCAAACCGATCTACTTAAAAGTTTTTCTTACAACAAAAGACTCACAAGTGTTTTGCAAATGTAAGGTCTTAAATATGGAAAGAATATAAAAACACAGAAGAGAACTACTGCTGGTGTAGGTTTGAATGGTGGAAGGTTTAGGATTTCCACTGGTCTCTATGACGCTCGACCAAGTCAGTGGGAAGGTTTGTACAAGAAGAGCGTCTCTTAAGTATTAAAATACATTATGCTTTATTTTTTCCAAGCTTTCATGTTCTCATTACTCTAGTACAGTAGTTTTCAAGCGGTGCAGAAGTCCTCATGAAGAAAAAATTAATTAAGTATTTAATTTTGGAGACAAAAGTTTTTTAATTACTTATTATGTATATACCATAAAATATTTTTTACCATATTTTGTGTACAACTTAACGTTTTGGACGTTAAAACAATTTTCTTAATTGCTCATACAGTTTTAAGGGAATAAACATTTTAATGCATGTTGAACATATGATATGCTTTAGTTACGTATAATAATTTTGATAGGTACTATAATAGATATTCGAGACAAGTTATCCTGAAAACGTAAAAAAGTGATACTAAAAATATTTTTTTTTTGAGGAAAGAACGACGAAGTTAAAACATTAATAAGGTACACGGATTAATTATTTTTTGTCTTAAGAAGAAATTCCATAATAATAATTAACAATATTATCTCAAAGATAAGTTAAGGCATTCCGGTTTTAAAATATTCTGGGCCTGACAATAGGAGCTTAATTTTTGAGGTCCAAAAATTATTTAGTGAAATATAACTTTCAAAGTTTTCAGTTCAGTTCTAGATCACCATAAAAGTCGTCTGGCTTCTCCTTTGGGGTTTTAATAAAAGATATTCTAGAGAGAATTTCAATTATTACTATATGCATCGTCAAGATTATCAACTTGTGATGTGATACTTTCTAATACTTCAATTGTCTAGACATTATACATAAATGGATTGAAAATAAAAATCTGTTCTTCGTTATTTAAGTACTGCCATCCTCCTCTCTAAATTGGGTAGTGAATTACGTGGTGGCAGGATGCAAGAGCAGCTTAACATTACAAGGAACTGGTTTTCAAAAATTTGCGTTTATTTTAAATGAGGACTTAATTTCTACGCCCGACCGGTATGGCATTTCGCCGGCCGGGCGCGAGTGAATTGACAATTGCCGAAGCACTTTGACATCTGGCGCCGCCAAGACTGTCGCTTCAAAAAAGCAAATTAAAGATGACAGTTGCACCATCATGACATGGAGCAACTGTCATTACAAAAAAGGGCGTGTGACGCCGTGTTTTATTCTATAATTAAAACTAACATTATTATTGCATGTCAGGCAAGCGAACAAAAATAAGAAACAAAAGATCGTTTTTCGAGGATGTACGGCATCAGCCTAAAAGAGCTATATCAATCTGATATCAGTACATATATGTTTATTTGCATTTATTTATTTTATATAAAATATATATAGAAAATAAATACGCTTGTATGTAAACGGAACCAAATCAATTTTTCTGCATCTTGCATAATGAATAGCTCAGCATAAGGAACCATAAACCATAACCATAAACGGAACCAAATGAGTTTTTATCTTGTAATGAATACAGGATTAAACATAACCTATTACATTAGGATAGTGGGTACTGGTTTTCTCAACCAATATGTCGGGACGCTGCAACAAGGAAATATGAGCGATATTTGTGTTAGTATGTTACTTGTCATACATGATTTTTTTTATTGAAAAATAAAGTAGATTTTTTCTATTGTAATAATTGAAATTAAAATAATATCCAATTACTGTTGATTCACTTAAATTTTATTAAGACCAAGATTTTCTTGAATTGAAATGAATAAGAAGAACAAGTCTTCTTCACGACATTGTGGAAGGTATTGTGGAGAGTAGAAACTTCAGAGGGCGCCCTAGATGGGAGTATTTGCAGCAAGTATTCGAGGACATGAGTTACAGTTCTAATGCTGAGCTTAATGAGGGTTGCAGAAGATCGAAAAGAGTGGAGATAGAGATGCAAGATTTGTTGCTGCAAACCAATCCACAGGATTGATACTACTACGAAGATGGAAGAACAAATAATCATACGGAATTGAAAATATAGTTAAATAACAGTGAGATTGAGCTATTTCTTAGAATCAATTGATCCAGAGATCGGCAGCGTCATCCAATCTCCTTAACCCTTTCGCATCGGTCGTTGGCATATGCCATCATAAGATTTCCCGACCGTTGACATCGGTTGACGTGATATATCGTTTTGCTGACAAAAGAACCAGATAAATACATGTATGCTTCAAATACTAGTTTTATGATTGACAGTATAATTCGTGTTCCAACCGAGCCGTAATGAAGGAGTTAAAAATTCTAATTACATATCACCAAAAACGTCATTTCAAGTACCTGCGCTCACGCCATGAAGATCGTCTGAAACCAGGTGAACCTTCAGATTATCTTGCGAAGATATCTTGGATCCAAGCATTGGCAGTGGCAGCTGACAGAGGCTCGGTGGCGTAAATAAGTGAAAAAAGAAAATAAATTCCTATATAATACTATATTTGTGTATACATTTTCGAAGCGTTTAGCTTTGTCAATGTAAATAGTCATAATAATACATTAAGATACAATTGTTATGATCAGTGTGCTTGAAAATAAAGCCTGATTTTAGTGTTGGGAACGGGAATCAAAATAAACGTCAATAAAACCGTTCGTGGGATTAACGTAATCAGGCATCCGCCGTGAAGTGGGTTTGGCAGCGCCGCCAGTTTTGTAGGTAATAACGGTAAATCCTAATAAAACGCAGAGCGTTTTTATGATGAAGGAAAACAAAATTATCGCGGAATTTGTACACTTTATTACATAGGAGGATAAATCAATATCTCGCGGCGGAGTGTTCGTGATACGGGTGATATATGATCCCTTGAAAGCATTATTGGTGGCGGCCATAAATTCAAAATAATGGAAACACTCGAGCTTTTGTTTGGCTTGCATTTACTGCTGTATCGGCTCCTCCTCTTCGCCTTGCTTTAGCCTCGCAGTTGAATAAGATCCAAGGGAGTTATCGCCTCCGGAAAGTCAGTACATAAATAATTAATTTGGACACTGCAAGACATGGCTTATACGTGTAAAGTAAAATTATATTGAATCCATTGTTCGCTTAACGATGATGTATTGATTAACGAGTATTTTATCCAAATCGGTAAGCCTATTCAAATGAAATAGAACAGTATACGCACAAAAAAAATATGTTTGAAATTAAAAAGGCTTCAAAATAGATACGTTGTTAATATTCTGTTATCGCGTTCAAGGCCACACTATTTAAATTCAAATGGATTCTCCACACTTAAAATAATATATTTGTTTTTAAATTAATAATTATACAATTTATTTAATTTATAAAAAAGAAAAAAATAATATGATGTTTGTTATATTTAACATTTGATATTGACACCAGCATGATAAAGCCCTTGCTGACTGGTACCAAAAACCTCGATATACAATCATTCGTGTCTTATTTCTGTTTGCTTGTCGTACATGTTTGTGTCGCCATATTGTCATTTTGGACTAGTTATGTAGATGGCTACTAGAGGCGCTGTGTGACAGACCACGGCGCCGCACGGCAGTGAATGTGTACCGACGGCCGAGAAGGTCGCATTATGGCCGGCCCGGCATGTTATTTCGCCTGGGCCGGAAGTTTGCAAATTTTATCGTGAATATAAATATTTGTGCTTCAGAAAAAGTTTGCGTGTTATTATTCTGCTCCTCATCCTGCCACCACGCGACTGAATAACAGACTTTTAAAGAGACGAGGATGTTAATATATACTCGTACATACAAATAATTCACAGTAAATATGTGACAATGTTCTCATCAATAAACCGGAGAGAAAAAATTGCGGACGCTGATATTCGAACCATGAACATTTGTAATCAATCTTTATTCTGTACTCAGAATTGGCCCAATGCCACTTGCTCCGCTCAAAGTATCGAGAAATTAACACGTATTGTAATTATTAAAACGAATTATTTATAGGTGCGTTTGTTGTAAGCTGTACGTATATTTTATTAAGATTCCATCAATTAATTTACAAAACTATTCATATTTTCTTCAACAATCTATTTATTCAGTATTCCCCCACGTAACACCAATGTTATATTTAATATATAAAAATAATATAATAATTTCACCACAAATTGATGCAGTAAATAAAAAGATTAGTTACTAACTTATTCCAGGAGGGCTGGGTAGTGTGTACAATTAAACGATGCGTGAATGCTTGACTGTAGTTTATTGAATTTGCAGATCAATATTCAACACGCAGGACATTGCCATGCTTAAAACGAAAAGCGTTATTTAATCCAAAAATTAGATAATACACCATCTGTTGATATTATCATATATTACAAAATAGCATGTATTGGTAAATATTGTCCTAATTTATGCTTAAATACATTTTTATGTCTTAAGTTATTATGCCAAAACTAGTGACTAAATTTCAAATGATTTTCTTACAGTATTACCTTTGTTGAAAATATGTAAAACACTTTCTTTTTCCAAACCTCCGTGCACTTTGCAAGTGTAAATTATTAAGCAAACATAGGAAAAATGTGTGTTGTACCCTCTCTATAATATTTATAGGATAAAGCACATAACGTCCTCTTGGATAATAATGCTGTGTTGTAGTGTAAGTGCTTTGTAATCCGAGACAAATTTCTGGGAAACACTGTTATACTGAAATTCAATTTTCTTGGAACATCAGATTTAACAATATTCCAGTAAAACATAAGCAGTTTAATAGGTTTTCATTTCGAAGACATAAAACATCATACTCGTGTTTTTCATTTCGAAGAAATAAAACATCACACTTGTGTTAAGAATCACAATACAGTGCCACCTTTTAAGTAATTTTTAAATGATTTTAGTCTTATATAATTTTTTTATTTTTTTTATTTTTATTAGAATATTATTTTATTATTTCAATATTCTAATCTACTTTTATAGATCATTGACTATATTACAATATTATTATAACTTAAATATACATATACTATACATAAAATTCTTTTTTCAACGCGTCAATCTAAGCACAAAAATAACGGCAGAAGCGGGATGCGAACCGCGGACCTTGGAAACCAACTCTGCCGTTATTTTTGTGCTTAGATTGACGCGTTGAAAAAAGAATTTTATGTATAGTATATGTATATTTAAGTAATAATGATTTTAGTCTTCTTCAGAAACAATTAAAATGAATAAGCGAATTTCATACTTTTGACGTGATATTAGAATAAAAGTATTAGTGTTACCATTAATTTGACAAAATAAACTGAATTAAATTTGAATGGAATAAATGTGTAACTAAAAACAATATATATAATAATAATTACAAAATATTAATAACAAGGAAGATAGGCAACTAATAAGAACCATCTCAGAGAGGCGAGCCCGCCATCGGGCTCATAATGTGATTAATCCATATTGGTCACATCATGCGCCACGATGGTCTTCTTCACGATATTGTGGAGGGGATGGTTGAGGGTAGAAACTGTAGAGGGCGCCCTAGACGGGAGTATTTGCAGCAAGTATTCGAGGACATGAATTGTAGTGCTTATGCTGAGCTGAAAAGGATTGCGGAGGACCGAGAGGAATGGAGATCGAGATGCAATATTCTGTTGCTGCAAACTAATCCACCAGATTGATGATACTACGAGGAAAATTAATAACATTTATTTATTCAGCCCCTAGTGCCATAACCGTTGCGGAGAGCTTAACCCCTAGTGCCATAACCGTTGAGGTTGTGGAGGACCGAGAGGAATGGAGATCGAGATGCAAGATTCTGTTGCTGCAAACCAATCCACCGGATTGATACTACGAAAAAGAAGTGCCATAATCAAAATTTTACAACAATAATTCCAAGCAAATACAGAATAGAATGAAAATATAAATCGGCATGTACACATACACCACATTATTATTATTTTACTACTCCACATTTCAACCTATACATATTTGAATACGCGCACTGCTATGCATAACTACCGACACGTTGAGCAGGGCCGCCTTCCTCCAGAGCAGCGTGACGCCGCCGTGCGGCCGGCCGCGGCACACTCCAGCTGATATTCCCGTGAAGTCAAACTCGTTATCAATTTCGCCTAAGTAGTCGATATTGTAAGGCATAAGCCACGTCTCCTGCAGTGCCACTATGTCGGCTACATACATTTAATACATTTTTCAATTATTACTTCTGCTGGAATCATAAAAATGAAACAATTTGTCAAGCCATATACGTATCTACACGTCTGGAAGAAATATACCGTCAAACACGATAATAAGTTTTTTTTTATTATTTTATTAGCAAAATAACACCAAGCGATGATGAAAATTCACTCATGAAAGACTCGATGCGAATTTCGGTTGCCACTAGTTTTAAAGATCATGTTATTTCATGCATTTTTACGTGTGAAATTAATCTTGCAAAAATAGGTAGTCTTTAAATATATTTGTCATCAATAATTAAGGTTTTTATAATTGTTATGATTTTTGTTATATTTATTTTCAATTTAAGCATTTTACCCGACGTTGTTCAAGGCGTGTTAATGTCGATTGAATAACGATGTTTTTATGTTTTATGATTTTTATTTATTATCATTTGAATATCTGTTAATTTAAATTAATTAAAACAAAAGGTCGTCACTCCTTAAGATTATACATAAGTATGTACATCGAGTATGAATCTATAAACTGTTTGCGTAACTAAGGCGACTAAAATCTACAAACAACAGATTTTTGACCCTTAATACTGGATCTTATAAAAGGCTTAGATCGAGTTGTAAAATAGTTCTAATGATACAGAAATATTCCCGGATATACAATAAAAATTTAATCGTGTTTGGATAAGCAGTTAAGACGTCCATAAGAAATTCAAATACTCGTATATACATGAATTTTTATTATAATAGATTTCTCCCAGGTTCCATCCCGCTACCAAATTATAGTCAAGTTTTTTACTATAACTTCGCAAAGAAAAGTGTAGTTTGTTATTGTTGTAATTTAACATAAAATTAGTTGTAAGCGACGCTGTTAACTTTATGAAATTTGTATTACTTTACTTCGTAGAGAAATATTATTTACAAATGGCCGCGAGCACAATAAGCTTAGTGTTACAACTTAAATAACTGCTGGCGTGGTAAACTTTCAGGAAACTATGCTCATAGAGGTAAAGTCCTGAAATCCTGAAGGAGGGACCGCGTATAAAGGTCACGCGTGGAATTTTGAAACCTCTTACTCTCTGTACACTGTTTTGTGTATTTGCACTCAAAAAAGTATGACAAAGAATTTGTCTTCCGCACACACTTTGCAAGTAAAAAATTATTGAAGAATCTTGATTTAATTCTTACAGAATGCTCTCTTTGTTACTTGTTACGTACGTCGTAGTAAAATTGTCAAAATAAAATAATTAAATGTTTATACCTTATAAAAAAATACTGTACACGGCATTTATTTGGAAAAATAATATTTAATATTATATTCTGTGTCACTGTTTACAAAAGTGGTTTATGTTTTAAGCTTTGCTGTTGAAGATCACAAGATTCAACAAAAAAAATTAAAACATATCTTTTTGTCTCTGAATGTTTTCAACATTCACTTTGAGATCCATTATAAATTTTAAATATTTATTTATTTACCTTGTTTTTAAATGGATCACGTAAGATAAGTTATCTATTAGGAGACTGCAGTTTCGACTAACTCGTAGCCTTTCTCAATCCATCAGTTGTTAAGAGATAACTGATAAGAAATAACAGATCAGAGATTATTTCTTATCAGTTAAGAGATTACTGATGAGAAATAACAAAACTAGCGGTCTGCTTAAGAATAACTTATTAAGCCGCTATGAAAAATACAACAACACTGTATAAAATATCTAAGTATCTACTTAAAAATTACGTCAAACAAGAATAAGAAAAAGAAGTCAAAAATATCTACAGTAAGCATAGGCTAATATAATTATAATTAATTTTAGGGAAAGAAAAAAAATCACAACTATTTCACTTGAAATAGACTTGCTATTTATTTTAATAATACAAATGATGTTAAACAACTGTAATTATAGAAATAAAACTGTAATTTTTTCTTCTTCTCATTAGTTAGATTGTACGCGTGATACACGTTAAAGCAAAATAATATATCATTTAATAAATATTTATTTTTACATACTGTATTATAAAACAAAAAAGCAAACGCCTCTATGATTCTTCATTTTTCTGTAACAAGAGTATTTAAATGTTAGCATGAGTGATATGGAGCTTAAAGAAATCAAACTATATTCTATTGTTTTAATATAAGATGTGTTATTTGCACCGAAATAACTTAGATAAAAAGGTTTGTATTTTCACATCACACAATTTGAGATTTACAAAATAGCTCTTTATTTCATACAATGATTTTTACTTTAATCTATCCCATAAACAACCTAGTTAGATATATATTTTAAAAAACTAAGAGGGATAACTCAAATAAGAACAAAGACTTGTGAAAAAAGCTGGCTTGGTAAACAGTGTGGCTGCATTTAATATGCAAATTTATACCGTTCAATGCTAACGATCCATACGCGATACGGTGGTCGTGCTTAACAGATAAATTTTCCCGGGCGGTAAGGGGTGCAAATAAAAAAGGCTTGTGTATTCCCAGCGCCTGGGAGATCTACTTTACTTAAACGACGCGCTAGAATTCTGATGTGAAACAAGTTTCCATCAGGGATTCATGTTTTATGCATCGGCATCGCTAAAAGGTATTTCTGCTTCATATTGTATGGGAATAACCGAAGATCGACGCGTCATACATTCAGAGCGAAAAAATGAATGAATACGATGGTGTTTGAGCCTGCCTTGTCGTTATGATGCCCTGTGACTGGACTCGTTAGTATACAATACATTAATTCGATAGTATTATTGGAAATATATTCACCATCATATCAGTTTATGTTTTTGCACTGTTTTAACAGTTATTTTTTCACTGTATCACCGCTTCACTGTTCACTGTTCACCGTTTACGGTGGTGTCCCGCACCTCCTTCAACATTATTAATGTGATACTTCATCTTCAAACTCAGCCTCACAATGATTTTTTCGTTTGATGTCATCAATATTTCTTGATCAATACATAATTTGTCAGTTTTTAACTGGATCACGATGCGTTAGATGAGAATGTTAACTATCTAAGTAAATAATAAAATAAAATAAAACTCTAAATAATGTAATAAACACTGAAAACAACCTCTCATCTGTCTTTTTTTCAATCGCAAAAAAAGATCTTGTCCTCTAGAATCGTCAATGCGTTTGGTGAAACTTTCATATCAAATTTTTTATAGAGGCAACCACAGTGGCGTGTGATGGAATTATTTAGCATCAATATTTGGCAACTACATATATTATGTTCAAGATAAGTAACGGATTAGATTAATAATCATACAAGTTAAAACGTAAGTAGTGACTTACTTGTATGATTATTAATCTAATCCGTTACTTATCTTGAACATAATATATGTAGTTGCCAAATATTGATGCTAAATAATTCCATCACACGCCACTGTGGTTGCCTCTACAAAAAACTTCATATGAAAGTTTCACCAAATGCATCGACGATTCTAGAGGACAAGATCTTTTTTTGCGATTGAAGAAAAGACAGATAAGAGGTTGTTTTCAGTGTTTATTACATTATTTAGAGTTTTATTTTATTTTATTATTTACTAAAGTTTTGTAACTATTGATAAGGCTGAAACATCATAAAATCTTTAAAAAATATATATTGTTAATAATTAAATACACACATACATTTCTATAAATTCCTTTAGATAAAATATCGGCAGACGCGGGATTCGAACCTCGAGCGTTGCACCTTCCTATACATCACGTTGTCCACACGACCATTCTCTGCCTGGACAGATACGCGAAACTTGATGTATTTATACCATTGTTAACATCATATAGCGATAGATGTTTATGTAGTATATATTCAGAGTATTTATATTATTATTTTATTAAGATTCAATCAGTCGAGATTTATTCAAAAGCTTTATTATTATTTTTTAATTTTATTGTGAATTGTATGTATGTATTATTAATAATATTGAAATATAAATTTGAATATTTAAAAATATTCTAATAAATATGGAAAATTATCCAAATAATAATATTATCAGTTAAAATATTTCTTTGCTCAGATTAAAGAATTTCAGCAAAAAAAGTTAATAAAAACAATCTCAAATTCAAAAAATTAATAATCTGTTAATAGTGACGTTCATATTATTTGTATTCATTGTAAGATACATTGGAAATATGAATAAATGGTTTTCACTTTGTTTTAAGTAAGATCATACTGAGCAACTGTAAATCACAAAAACCAAGTTCTTATTGGTGTGATAAACAGTTCGCGTGAAAACATTATAAAATAAAAAGTTTGTAACTCTAATCAAATCAGTGTTTATTTCGAAATATTTATGATTGAAACGCTGTTTACCTATTTATTATTTCATCTGAAAAGTCTGTTTTAAAA
Source organism: Glossosoma conforme (assembly GCA_022606575.1). Lineage (NCBI taxonomy): Eukaryota > Metazoa > Arthropoda > Insecta > Trichoptera > Glossosomatidae > Glossosoma > Glossosoma conforme. Next base: position 5,341,161 of record JAGTXR010000003.1, on the reverse strand, counting down.
ACATAACCTCACTCGCGAAAATAAAATGGTCAAGGTGCATGCTGCATGCCAGCCCATGCCCAACTTGAATAATACATCTTCCGTTTAGAGTTGCACCGTCTCGGTACGTAGCGGCCCGCACTACTTCCGAATAACTGAAAGGCCTTCAAGACGAACCAAGTTTTCAGGTTTTCAGGGTTCCTACGGTCACGTTTCCGGCGCTGGCAAGGAAAGCTCCCCTCTGCGCCAGGGACCCTGGCGTCCGGACCAGAAACTACTGCTATTCACAACCGATGCACTTTCTGTGAGCTTTTAGTGACCAGAATTCGTTTTGTTTTTATATTACAACATAAAAAAAAATATCAAGATAACATTAAGTCATTTATGTAACTGTTTCACAATAAAAATAAAAACTAAAGCTAATTTTTTTTGAACCCTAAGTCTAAACAAAGCTGTTTTAAATGTCATCAGCTGAATAATTGAAAAAAAAATGCTTTATCACAGCTCATTATTTGCCAGGTGAGTTATATGATTTTGTTTTTCTGGTGGCTATATATATCATTTTTTTAGTATACATAGTATATTTTTTGCCGGCGGGTATAGGTCAGTGGTTACAACTTTTGCTTGGCAATACAAAGGTCGTGGGTTTGATCCCCGACGGAGATTAAAATGAAATAATATTTTTAATCGATTTCTGAGCTCTAAAATACCCCCCTCCGTTGGCATGAATTTGATCCCTCATGCAAATGCGAGTCATAGCCTATAAATAAAAAAATGGTGGTAGACGAAAGTCATTCCGTGAAGACCAGCTATTCATAGTGAATTCCCGTAATAATAACGGTAATGCACTAATATCGGGTTATACTCTATGGCGTTGGTGGATCAACACTCCATATGCAGCGCTTAACCATATGCAGCATGGCCATATGCAACATTTGGTTTCAATATATGAAAAGGTGAATACAAATGAAATTATGTAATTACTACGCATGATGCGATTAAGTCTAACACTTCTATATGAAACAAGACATTCAAAAAAAAAAAAATATTTCACGTTGTGATTATGTTACATACTTACAAACTTAGACATGAACTTCATTGGTAAGCTCGTCGTACACTATAGCATGCTTCCGGAGCTTGCAACAATTACTACTTGACTTCACTGCACTCTCTAAGCTTTTAGTGACCGGTATGGGTCAGCACAGGATGTCTTTGAAAAAGCTTTTCTGAACATTAAAAGTTCTATTAAAAGTAGTCAATTATTAGTATGCTCTTTTAACTTATGCTGTAAAATAATACATTTTGTTAAATGCATTTCTACGAAAAACCCTGAATTAAATTAATTGAAGAAAATTCGTTGAGAGTTGACATTTTATAACTAAAAGTATTACCTTAGGGATGCCTTAGGTAACTATTTTAATAACATAATTTTTTTTTTACTTTTTGTAATTGGATGGGTTAAGTTTTTCTAGGAAAAACTTATCTATAATTCAAAAAAGTCGGACTCATCACACTATATTCTTGAAAACTCAGTTTGACTGAATTACTCGACACAGTTTCTTTAAGCACCCTGACTTTCACCCAGGAGGTTATTTGGAACCATTGACGTTTCCAGGTGAACCTAGGGGTGCAGTAATTTCTTAAGACAAGCCATGTATAGAGCTGATTGAGTGGTGGAAAATCGTGGTGACCATACCTGTATATTACATATATCATATGAAAACGGGAAAAAAAATCAACGAGCATAAAAAAAACATACTTATGGTTACGTTACGTACGATGACGTACGAATATACATTATCGAATTTCACAATACGAGTAATATTTTTTATAATATTCTGATTAGAATTACGTATTTTTATTTTTGTTTATGGCTTAGACAGTTGTCGATCATTAGGGCACGTCAATTAATTCTGAAGCCGAATATTTTTTTTGCAATAGACATAATTATGCCCATTTGGTCAATTTGATAATAATGCAAATTCAGCTGAGCGTATATTGTAATTTAGAAACGCATCACGCTGTCAAAATTTAGTTAACGTAACTAAATTAATGTCATTCATTTTTTTCTATCCAATTAAACGATTGTGTAATTATCATAATAATGACCTTATTTTTTTCAATTTATACATTGATATTAAAAATTAAAATGATAATTTATTGCCAATCAAAGATAATTTTTTATGTAGGTAATCGTCATTAATGTCATTTTTATTTATGGTGAATGTGTAATTTGTTTGTAAATTCATTATATCTTTCAATACAACGCAAAATAATAGTTGATTGGCAAGTTCGCAGTTATTTATGTACTAATTTTAAGTAGCATTTTTTATTAACTTTTTTTAAAGATTTTTTTTATCCTAACATTTTCAATTAATTTAACATGCAACAATTAAGGGAGTAATATTGATATTTTTAATATGTATACATGGTATGATGATTTTGTCTGTATAACTCACAACAATATCTCTTAAATCTCTTAAAAGTAAATTTAATTCCTTTTGCTAACTGGAATTTACTAAAGGTTAAAAAAATACATTTTAAAAGTTAATATTTACAATACAAACTAGTCTTTTTGTGATGCATAATGACAGCTAATTTACGATTAGTAAAAAGTAACTTTTCTACACTTTATATCTGGGCTAATTGCTTAACAATCATGCGCTTTAACCATTAGACCATCGCCAAATTTGAGATAAGCGGTTATACGACAAACAAAAATAAACCTCTCAATGTTATGAAAATACGAACGCTTTGTGATATTTTCTAGGTATATATTTGATTATACTTATCATTCAAAATCTTTACACAAGCAGTGAATATTTATTCGATCCCACGTATCATGTGCCTACAAGATTTCTTAAAGCAGAAAAACATAAAAGTATTATACATTTACTTAGTACTTTTCTCTACACGTGCTAGATACGTACGAATATAATACTATGATAATAAATAATATTTTTTTTATATTTTTGATGCCAGTTTTTTTGCAATTAGTTTTTGCACAAAGTAGGAAATGGAGTTTGAAGTTTTGTCAACATCTATCGCGATAAAATTTGCATAAAAATAATTTACCTGAGATACCAATAAATGAAATATGCTGGTTAAAATCTCGCTGAAGGTTTATTTGACAATATTTAATCGATATAATTTTTTCTCGTAGAATAAAGCATAAATAACTCTAATGAATACATAACAGAGTCGATAGCTTTTATATCGTCTATAAATTTAATTTATACATGATATACTCAAAGGTGATATGAAGGTAGAAGTTGTCATCATCAATGAGATAAAAAACTTGTTAGACGTCAATTTAGCGTCTAAATATTCTCCAAATTTCTCCAGCATGCAGTGAGAAAGATTTCACTTCGATTCAAATATGTGCCTGATTAGGAATACCACGAAAGTTAGTTGGGTTGAGCCAACTCCTTGAACTAAATTGTTTAGGCCACGAGCGCAGCTCATATCTGGCGGGTGAAGCGAGTGGGAGATCCATCACGTAGGCTGCCAAGCCAACACTGAGCTCCGCAGGCAGTTCGCTAGGGAAAGGATTTGGAGTGGGGAAACTAAGGTATACTACGGAATCGCGGGATCTACCATAACAGCGCTTTTCAGGACTGTAGTGCCATGGGAATCTTATATTACGGATAACCCTCGAATATAGCTGTATAAACAATAAACTTTAATTTGGACTCCAAATGAGCAAACCACCAGATTCAAATGCGCTACATTTTAAAGGACTTAAATCACGACCTCTCAAAAACCAATTCACTAGGAAATCGCCCTCCTGAAAAATGTTTTTTTTTCGTGAAATGAACATATTTACTGTGTTAAGGATGAGGGCGCTTGAGCTTACGCAAGCTTCTTGTGGGGAAATGAAAAAGTAAAAATTAGCCGGTATGGGTCGAGACCTAGGGTCGAGACAAAGTGGAAAAACATGGCAAAAATTAAAAAATATATATTTTATTTTAAATTTGTACCCACTTAATGCAACTGATTTTCTATGTATATGTTTGCCGATCTTGAAAATTGTTATTTATTTAGACCAATAGAGTAAAATGTTGTGTATATTTTGGAATGTACTTTTGTAATACTACTAACTATATGTTATTTTTGCAGGCTGTTTGCACCACAAAAAAACAATATGCACCTAGAATGATTGGTTGTAAGCATTATGTATCATTTGAAGAAAAAAGCTTATCAAATAATTTAAAAAATGTTTGCTATTCTTCGCGTTCAGAAGAGCACAACCGGTAAAGACTAGTATAAGGTCATGACGTTAAACCATGAGTGACTTAATTCTGCATGCGGAAATTATATTGTGTTTGTATTTTTGTGTGGGTTGGGGAGATTGTAAAAATTTATTTAGCTGATTCTTGAAAATATCATCATCATCATCATCCTCAGCCTGTGTCCATCCACTGTTGAACGTAGGCCTCCCGCATGAGCCTCCATCCTCTTCCATCCTCCGCCTTCCGCATCCAGGTCACTCCCGCTATTCTTCTTATATCGTCAGTCCATCTTGTAGGGGGTCGCCCAATGCTTCGTTTGCCAGTTCTTGGGCGCCAATCCAATACTTTTCTTCCCCATCGACCGTCGTCTCTTCGACAGATATGTCCTGCCCATTGCCACTTGAGTGTGCCTATTCGTTGAGTAGCATCCACTACTTGAGTCCTTCTACGTATTTCCTCGTTTCGGATTCTATCTTTTAGCGACACTCCGAAAATATGCTTTTGGAGAATACCAAAGCTTACTGGTGGTATTTAGGAAGGAAAACTATCATAAAAATGGTTACCTGACTTTGATATCTCCACTGTGAAGCTCAAAAGTTATATTTTAGTATTATCAAAGAATTAACCATTGTAAATAAGTTGACTCCTACTATAATATTTTCCAAAGTTTTGTTCGACTGTGCGGCTAGCAGATACAAAAAATTATAATTTACCATTTTTGTTTACCATTTTCTACTTGACGGGTCTCTGAGTTGGCTGAAAACATCTTCAAATTAGCCCGCGTGTTGTTACAGTATTAATGCGCATATATTTGTGAAGAAAAAAAATATTTTTCATTGCTTTAATTAAATTGGTTTCGTAATTTTATTTGATGTTTTATTATTATGATTACGTGCATTATTAGATTCTTAGATACATTCATTATTAGATGTTATAGATTATTTATGCAATTGCAATCGCAATACATATTTTCTTAAGAAGTATGAGTTTTAAGTGGGATTTAAAAATATAATTGTGCGTAGCGTTATGTAAGTGTACGATGGTTTGACTTAAGTGAGGGATGATGAAAAAATGGGATCAAAGGGTTAATTATAGTTTGCTGCATTAAAAATACATTTTTTTTTTTACAAATAGACCTTTTTTATTCATGTTTTTTCTTTTTATAAGTTACTTGTAACCGTCTTATGTAAAACCTTTCTAAGATGTTGTCTGTACGGTACGAAAATCAAAGTGCTCATTGAAGCGGATAACTTCCTTTTACTATGTTCAAACACCCAAAAGAATACCGGAATACGGCGACGAAGATCTTTCATCTATAGATTTTATGACGCTTGCCATTTAAGTGATTAAATGGATGCTTATACAAAAAAGATATCTTCGTATTCTTGCTTTAAGCTATAAGCTACATTATTTTAATGACTTACTGTAATTATTAGTTTAAGAAATTCACAGGGACAGAATGAAAGAAAAAATAATTTGAAGGAATTATTGAGTAGTTGCTAAGAATATTTGCATATTCAGAAGTTAATTTATAACATTCTGTATGAGTATCAAATGCCATTGTAGATTTTGCTTTCTTATTGTATCCTGTTCCAGTTAGGTCAACCTATACTTTTGTAACCGAAAATTGTTTGAACGGCTGCCGTCTCAACTTTTGTTTGTGTTGTAATTTCTTTCAAATTGTAACTAACTATTTCAAAGATTATGTGCTAAAATATTATGTGTTAATAGAGTATTAAGAATAAAATTTATCTACCAATGTTTTCTTATTGAATTTTAAACATGACTTGTAAAGCAGGGTGATTTTAATATACAAATGAAATAAAGACATATGTGGTTTTGCTATGCACCGAAATTGGTTGCATGACAGTCAAGTTTTTGGATCACTAGACTATGCTCTTCGGCACACCACCTACACGGGAAAGCACATCACGCCAGTTCATATTTGTGATGGGAACAGATAAACACGGTGGTAATAAGCAGCGGCCAAATTGTATGAAAGGCACGGGGGAGATGAAAGTTTTCGTTCGTTGGGGTCTGAAGCATAAAGAAACGTTGAGAGAAGCTTCTTCCCTAGAATAGCTGTCGTCTTCAAATACATCGTGCGTAGCTTTCAAACACACGAATTGCCATCCATTGAAACTTTGTTATTTCTATCTTGAAAAATGAAATGTTGAAAAAATTTATCCTATGGTATTGTGACTTTTGGGATTTTGATCGTGTGTGGCAAATTTATCCTTATCTCCAATATTTCGGTTGCCGTTGCAAGGGTCATATTCAAGATAATAATTATGGTCCCTCTTTTAAAGAACTTTAACTTATGATGACAGTCAAGTTACTGTTACTCCCAAAAATTTAACTGACGTAATTTATGCGATTATTTGTTTTTTAATGTATTTTTTTACGCGCTTTATTTCGCACCTTACTTTAGCGTGGCTCACACTGAGCACTTTTTAATTAATTGTTGATTGATCACAATTTTACACTTGATGATGCAGATTTTATTCAGTTCCAAACTGTATAAACATACTGTAACGATGAGTATTTCATTAAGTGATTACAAAGTACTCACTGAAGTGATTCATCTTAAAAACTGCATCGTACAATGCAGCTTTTATTTTATTTATCTGGCAACACTCTCACAGTACGCACACAGTAAAAATTCACACAATGGACCGCCACGCTACGGTCGAGTTGTTGAAGGGGGACAATAAAATGGGTTATTCGCTGGGAAAGTATGGACGGAAGAGCGGGAAAAGTTCGCTGAAGTATTCGCTGAAAATGTTACAGTGCAAAAGAATCCCGAACAAGTAGTGAGTGCGGGCCGAACCTAATAACAATGCCGAGGGACGTGTATTGCGGTGATTTGTTACAGATATTCAGTTATAAAAATATAATAAAACATTGATAAAATTTCTCAAAAAAATATGTAAGTTTAAAATTCCTGAATAAAAAAAAAAGAATCTGCGATCTTTAGGGTCTTAAACACTCTTGTTTTTATATAAAAATTTCCAGTACAAAACAACCATAGCAATACGGAAATTTTGTGACCTGTTTTTAATGACATTTGTACATTTTTGGCATTCATTCATTTTTATAAATACTTTTGTACAAATATCCTGAAAATAAGGGATTGTGTTTGTTTTTCTTTATTTTTACAGGTTCTTAACTCAGTACCAAAATTTACAAGCATTTATAGGAGAATATCACTGTATTGGTATTGAAGAAACCTCATCTTTCGTTTTTATGACGTTTATTATTTTATAGGATAAGCTCTGCATGTGGAATATTTATCCGCTAACGTCATAGATCACACTTCACGCATGATTCATTTTTACCAAGAATTCACTGAAGAGACATTTATAATTTTATAATAATGTTTTATAAAAGTTAATGTTATCATAATAACATAGGAAAATTTAAAGGTTTTTACTTTTATTTTCATGAAATTTTGGCGAATGTAAGCGCTATAACAAATTAATCATTTCATATAAAGACGTGGCGTGCGATTTTTGTGTGAAAAGATAATTTAATTTATTATGCCTAACCAATCTGGTACGCCCACGTCTTTTTCTTCTTTGTGGGTCAAAATTTTTCGAGAATAATCCATGAATAATATATCACTCGGGAAAATGCCCTGGGAAAATTTGTATCAATATAAAAAAGCGCCGTTTTAATTGTTAACGTTTCTCATGCCCGTTGTTTTCGAGTTCTTTCTCGGAAAAATTCTTTTAATTATTTCAAAGCTGGCGCAAAGCAAATTTGCTTTATTTCGCAAAAACGCTGTGCTCGAAGTGTATGTAAAAACACTTTCTTGTGGTCGGGACTGCATTTACAATTATAAATATCTGATAAATCAATTAAATATTTAAGGATTTAAAATTAAGTCAAATAATCGCAAAAATTGTAATAATCTTGATTTTATAATATCATATATAAATTTATATTTTATTCATTTATTTCAAAAATTTCCGTTATTTTTTCCCAAAGTATTTAATTTATATGAGTGTTAACTCTTGTATAATTGTTGCTATTGTGGAAGCTAACACGTTAGATAAATTAGAAAAGTCATTAAATTTTGTAATTTAGTTATAAATCTACAAACAATAATCACTGCTTACCAGGATATGAATGAAATATATTTTCAGTTTTTATTTATATTCATTTTTTGATAGTGTTGGATTGGATCATTTTACTTACTAATTAATTTGCCTATTTATACAACTATAATTTTATTTGATTACACTAGAAAGATTGAAAATACCTGTATATATATATATATATATATACACCTTTACAAGTACAGGTAATAAAACAGCACTCCATAGTCTGTAATGTGTTATTTTATGAAATACTAAAATAATGTATAGTTCTGCCATACGTCAAAAAATTTGATTATTAAGCATTTTCCTATTATTAATTATTGCTTTTTTTTTATTTCTCGTGATTTTTAATAACCTGTTCGCATCGTACCCGATATATGCCGTGTAAGATTCCCCTACCGTTGACATTGGTAGCCGTGATATATCGTTTTGCTACTTTCTTAGAATAGTTTTTTATTCATCATCTGATAGCTAAAGAATACAAAAACCAATGTGATTTATGAAAATAGACCAGATAAGTACTAGTATTATAATTGACAGTATAATTTGTTTTCCACCGATGCGTAATCAAAGGGTTAAAGCCTTCCCTCGACTAATGCAGAGCACAAAGCAGCAACAAACTGACCCCAGATTAGTTTCGTTGTAGTATGAAGGACATTTTTTTTGTGAAATATATTTATTTGTTTACAACTCACTTCTAGCACTGGCGAATACTAAAATTCGTTAGGCGAAAACACCGCCGTCTTGTTGCCCAAAACATAATTTAAAATAAATTTGTAAGTCATCCAGCTTTGTCGCAGATCCACTGCGTCATGACTTTTAATTTATTGCGAGTAGGTGAAACAAAGAAATTAGCTCCAGAGGATAGGGTCACCAGAAATCTCTATCAAGCATAAATCTAATTAAGTATCGCATATTTTTTATTATTGTCAATGCATATTATTATGATATGTAAGTTATTTAAATTATTAGATCATCTCATCAGATGTCGGATCGATTATATTCAATTCATTTCGTAATTTCATAGTTAATTCCTTTAATAATAAGGATGATGCGTGAATCTCGGGCTGTACTTGTGAACGTTGGTAACGTTGGTGGATCAACACTCCACATGCAGCTTTTAGCCATATGCATCATGGTAAGCATCATAGAATTCCACAGATCAGGCTTCTTAAGTAATATAACCTTCTGTCGGTATTCTCCTGTATGTGTTTATATAAAAAAGTAATTTGCTTATTAAAATATGACTAACTATGACATTTTATAAACAAACCAAAAAAGTTCTTAATTTTGTTAATGAAATAAAAACACAAACGCAAGTAATGAAACCTGCAATGTTGATATTGAACAAATATTGATGTAATTTTATACCATACCAAATAAGTAAATTATTGATAAACAATTAAATAATTCAAATATATTTCATTCCCTGGGTATCGCAATTAATTTATTCTTCATTGCAATATAAAGTGCATTTGAAATTGTAAATACAATTAATAAAACCAATATAATCGTGTCGGAAACAACAGGATCAGATCCTGTCTGCCCAAAAGTGGGCGACGTCCATGGCGTTTCTCCCGGCCATCATCAGGTCTTCCTGGGTGCAGCTACTCGGACACAACGCACACTCCAGAAGGCGTGACAGGGTCTGCTTCACGCCGCAGTCACATTCAGTTGGCCCGATGTAAAACTGCCAGCATTTTATTTATGTCCTCGTATTGCATACTCCAGTTCAAAGTCTGTTAAAAGACCTCTATATATTCCACCCCTGGTCGTGTCCAAGGGCTAGGTCCTCATTTGGGACAATCCAAAGTATTCCCCTCTGTTGCGCTTATCCACATGTTCAGCAGTAGGGTGGCCTCAGGTATCACCAGTTCTGTTGTCGACTGTAAACCATTGATAATAGCAAATTACAAGCGCGGTTCTTATTAGAGCACCATAATTTACCAACGAAAGCAAATCAAATTTGTACGCGGATAAAAATATAGTGAAAAAGATGGTTAACTACCCGCTTGTTGGCGACTGCGAGTCGTTGTTTGAGTTGAGTTATGTCTTAAAACTGAATCATCCAGGTTCGGGAGCGATATACTTTTCATTTGGTATTAAAAATTGATAATTAGCCTCATATATGCCTCTGATACCTCATCAGGTCAAGCTGGTTAGGGCACTCTATTGTCCTGGAGGTAGTAAATGCTCTCCTAAGGCGGATGAACCTTCATGGTCAAAGGGGCATAAGGATGTGGAAATAAAGGGGAAAATACCACATCAAAGGTCTTAAGGACATCCCACGTATCAGCAAAAAAAAATGATTGCATCTCAAGTAAAATTTCGAGGAATGGAGATCGAGATGCAAGATTCTGTTGCTGCGAACCAATCCACCGGATTGATACTAAGAAGATGCCTCTGATATAATAGTTGTCTTCTCATTAAGTCCTCAAGCTCCCACTATGTAGGTCTTTTTACAATATATATATATCTTTAAATTGACTGAAAAAAAGCAAAAATTAGCTAAATGTTTCATATATTTTTCATACTCATTTAATACTTTTATATTTTTCAGAATTTTTCAGCATCTAGATGTTCTGTAATCATCATAAGCGCTACGGTTACCCTGTCTCCGGCGGAAGGAGGCACTCAAAGTTTCCCCATTTGTTTTGATAACGCTTATTAAGAATATCGGGGGGAAACTTTCCGCCGTCTCGGGCGCGACTCACTAATTCCACCAAGAAATTAGAGTGCGGAAGGATCTTGGTAATCAAATACCTTAACAAGACATTTTGCCAGACCAGTCAAATAAGTGTAAAATACCCTTTTAACCAGACGTTGCATTCAAATACTGCATTATTTTATTTTTTATGTAAAAACATACAGGAGAATACCGACATATGGTGATAGTAATTCTGAAGTCTCATCTGTGTAATTCCATGATGCTTATCATGCTGTATATGACTAATCGTTGCATGTGAAGTGTTGATCCTCCAACGTCATAGACTACAGCCCGAGATCCTTATTATTACAGGAATTTACTATGAAACGGTAGTTTTCACGGGACGACTTTCGTCTGCCAGCAATTTTGATTAATAGGCTATGAATGGCATCTTACGGGTGAGGGATTAAATTCACACCAACTATTTTAGAGATCAGAAATAAATTGAAAACATATTTTTTTAATCTACGTCGAGAAGACTTCAGAATTACTATCACCATCTGTTGGTATTCTCCTGTTTGTGCTTACATAAAAAAAGGTTTTATATAAATATATATTTATGCATGTATAGGGTAAATTTTTACATTTTCTATTAAATTTTCGCCATATTAAGTTATTCTGTCATAATATATTTTTTGCAGTTTGGCGCAGCGAATTGCAGCCGCCAGATGGCGCCTCAAAAGTTGGGAATAACTTTTTTCGATCTAAGTTTAAATTTTTTGTCCTCTTGTGTTCTCAAACTTTTCGAAGAAAATATCATTTTAATGCGATTCAATCGCCACTAAGAAACTAACAAAACTATGCGATTGTCAAGTATAATTGAATTCTTTAACTTTTTTGTTTTCTATATGTGTGCGACCTGTTATTATTTGAAGACTGTACGTGCAACATGGATAACCAGTTGTAACGCCATATTCTAAACGATCTTTCTGAAAAATTTGATGCCTAATGGTATCTCGCCAACAGCCATGCACATCATTTTTTTAGAACACATTCGTCCCTCCAATACTGCCTTGATTTTACTACTAGATTTTCCCCATGGACGACTCCACATCTACCTCACACGATTTTCCCACACGCAGTCGCCAGCCTTTCTTATTTCAGTTTATTTTCACTTTCATCATCATTTTATTATTCCGGATTTTTGCGTTTGTTGTTGTTTCCGTAGAAGCTTCGGAGAAGTCACCACCAAGAAGGAGCTCTCCAAAGCAACCCACGACACACTCCACCCTATGTTTGGGTATCAAAATATAACCGCACGGCTCGAATCAACAAATAAGTTTCCTACAGTTGACATGATGAGATCCCTTAACAGACTTCGGACTGGAGTATGTAAGACGAGGACACGAATGAAAGGCTGGCAGTTTTACAGCGGATTTACTGAATGTGACAGCGGCGTGGAGCTGACCCTGTCACACCTTCTAGAGTGTGCGCTGTGTCCGAGTATCTGCACCCAGGAAGACCTGATGATGGCCGGGAGTAACGCCATCAACGTCGCCCACTTCTGAGCAGACAGGATTTGACCCTGTTGTTTCCGACGCGATTATATATACCATTTTACGTAATTTATTATTAAGTTTGCCATGTCTACTGAAGCATATGAACTCTGTCAACTGCTACAGTGTTCGTCTCGTCCCGCATCAGTTCTGTTTCCCGCAGCTCCACAGATTTTTTAAATCCAATAATATATCATAAAATGGTGACTGATGATTTTTTTTAAAATTAGATTAAGTAATTTAAAAAGTTGGTAACTTTTATAAAACTATCGATATCAAATTATATTTTTAACTATCAATATTTTCCGCAATTATTTTTTGTAAATTTTCAATACCTGCATACTTGAAATAATTCCATCTGTGATTTAAATGGAGTTCATCAATTTAAATATAATAACATCGTTAGTTTTTGTTATTGTTTTTTTTTCTCAAATTATCATTCAAAAAAATTGAACAGATTTCATATCAATGGTTTTAAAGTGATTGTTACATAATAAGGATATTATTACTATATTACACAATCTATATAACGAATTATTCAACATATTTTAAATTCACAATTAAGTATATATCTTATTTTTTAAGTACGAAGTAGGATCCAAGGTAAATCATTAAATTAGGCTTATTTCAATATTTTTTGTCCTATATGTACTAAAATAATATTATTCATTTAATATTGAAGTTATACATAGCATACAAGTATGAAAATATTAATGCGTATTAAGCGGAGTATCGCAAGGCGTGTTGTTGCTTGACATTATTTATCATTGAGGATGTATCAAAAGCTCCGAGGCATTTTCATCCTCTAAAAAAATATGTCACGTCCCTCCCTGAGCTCTGGCAATAACCGTTGTTTCAATTTAAGGAACACGTAAAAAGTTCAAATGGCCTTTACGGGATGTTCCATTTAATGAAACCGTTGAAAGCGTTTGATCAGCAAATCTTGCGACGTCACATAAACAATCAGACGGCAAAGGACTTGCTGGGAAGGTCTCCCATCAAAACGGTCACGTGCCTCTTTTATGGAAGCTATTGATAAATATATCACAACAGACGGATGTTCCTTTTTTTCTTTCGGACAAGCGCAGCATATTTTTTTTCCATTTCTTGGATGACCCGGCCATAAATTGGAAACACATGTGTTTGAGAGTTCATAAGAAATTTTATCGGCAGATGGAAAATTGAGCCGCTTTGTGAACAAAGGCAATTCGATTTGTGCTTTAAATTTGATTACGCTCTTAGATACGTGTATTAGCAATTCAAAAGTGACAGGTTATTTATTTGTATACACGTAACTTATCTTATATTTATATCAAACAATGTAATGACGACTGCAAATAATGAAAATGTTTGATATTGTGGCTTTTAGGTTAAGCCGTGTGTGGCAAACCTCTTTCAACCAACATTTCGACCGCATTCCAGGGTCTTCTCCAGGATTGATGATTTATTTAGTTGTGAGTAGATGTCGGATTATCTTTTTTACGAGCGTTATTGATTGAAATCCTGAAGAAAACCCCTGCAATGGCGGTCAAGATATTGGTTGAAGGAAGTTCGCCACACACGGTTAAACCTAAAAGTCACAATATCAAATCTGGCCGTGAAAACCTTATAAGTTATTTAATGAAAATATCAATGTTAAATTACAGAGTTTTCATATTTATTAAATTTCTTTTGAAAATGAGACATAAAACATATTTCATAAAGTTATTATTCATCCAATTTGATTATTAAGTTTCTAAAAACAGAAAAAAAATATTTTGTGTCCTGGTGATTGTTGGTAATTTGATTCTTACAACGTAATTTTATATATATATATTTGAGGAAAACCCAAATCCACCCACAGTTACCTACTGTTACAATAACAACAATAATTTATAATCATAAGCCGGCGGTCATAGCTCAATGGTAAAGCGTTTGCTTTGCAAGCCAAAGGTCGTGGGTTCAATCCCCGACAGAGATTAAAAAAAAAAGGATTTTTAATCGATTTCTGAGCTCTAAAATACCCCGTTTGGTGTGAATTTGATCCATCACCCGTAAAATATCAGTCATAGCCTATCAATTAAAACTGGTGGTAGACGAAAGTCGTCCCGTGAAGACCACCCATTCATAGTAGATTCCTGTAGTAATAAAGGATGATGCGTGAATTTCGGGCTGTAGTCTATGACGTTGGCGGATCAACACTCAACATGCAGCGTTAAGCCATATATACCATGGTAATTGTCATAGAATTCCACAGATGAGACTTAAAAAAAAAATACTATCACCATCTGTCGGTATTCTCCTGTATGTGTTTACATAAAAAAAAAAATTAACTCAGTTTTATTATTATTGTAGACAAATATTCATTCCACTAATATTTTTTACTATTTAAATACTTAGTATTGTTTGTTCAATGCTTCCGATTCAAATATTTGTTCTTCATGTTTTTATTAAAAGTTATTTTTCAGTATTTCTTTCTATTATGAGTATATTATTTGCCAGCGGGTATAGTTCAGAAATTAAAGCGTTTGCTTGGCAAGCCCAAGGTTGTAGGTTCGATTCTCGATGGAGACAAAAAAAAGTTTATTATCGCTTTCAGAGCTCTAAAATATCCCCAGTTGGTGTGAATTTGATCCCCTTACCCGTAAAATGACAGTCATAGCCTATTAATAAAAAAATGTGATAGTCGAAAATCGTCCCATGAAGACCACCCATTCATAGTGAAATCCTGTAATAACAAGGCCGATGCGTGCATGTCGGGCTGTAGACGTTGGCGGATCGACACTACATGCAGCTCTTGGCATGAGCAGTATTGTAATTGTCAAAGAATTCCACATATGAGACTTCAGATTCACTATTACCATCATTCGATATTCTCCTGTATGTGATTACTTAAAAAAAAATTACTACCCATTTTACACTTAAGTGTAAAATGGGTAATATTTTTTTATATATAATAATGAATTTAAATACACTAAAATATTAATACGCAATAGTCTTTTCTATGTACCACAATTTTTAACAGAGTCCGCTTTAACAATTCTACCTACGAGTACATCTTAGTAATCATTTACACATCTGATGCGAAATCAATATTGTTACCTTATTTTAAATGAAAATGCATTGTTTAAGCAATTATCAGAAAATAACAAAAGTAGGTGTAACAATTTATTTGTAAATGATAAAAAAATGTGGTGTTAAAGATTGTTCCGGAAACGAAATCGCGGTCCCGAAATTACAGCGTCAGCTAAATGGTGACGCCGAATTACCAAAGTTCCGGCACTGAGGATAAGTCCAAAGCCCGTAGTTGAATTGGTACTGATTTATTTGATAACATATCCCCTTTTATATCTTAGTGTACAACATGAGTAAGCATTCTTTTTAGTTTATAAAATTAATATTTATAAATTGATGTTCATACATCGCAAATTCCTCGATACCTGTCGTTTTTGGACCTTGATCCCTTCAATTTACCTAGAGTGGCAGAATATTGGGATGGGTAATGCATCCATATCGATGAGTAAGCATTTTTAATTTTATAAAATTTTTATTAATATATTGATTTTCATACACCGCAAATTCTAAGATATCTGTTGTCTTGAACTTTGATGCCTTCAATTTACATATTATAGTGGCAAAATATTGTGATGGTCAATGCCCTGTGTCGTACCCGACTGTATGAATTGAAAAATTCGAGCTAAGATAGATAATTTGGTTGTAATTTTACAATTTATACTTGAAAGACTTTTAGAAGTTTTTTTTTTTACAAAATAATTATATTCAAATAACGTTTTGAACAAAGATACATAATTGACTTTTATTATAAATCATGCAATATAAATCAAGTCCCAAATTTACTACTAATAATACTCGGCAGAAAAAGAAACTCAGCGAAGGTTTTCTTATTAGATTCCTCCGCGATTTATTCCCTAAGTTGATCCGTGAGATGCAAGTAAAGTGCAAGAAGTGAAGCGTCTCGGTGCATCCTCCGTGTGATTTTCATCCATTTTTCATCTCTCATTACATTTCCGCTCGCTCAGCTTTCTCCGGACGAGTTCAAACTTAGCATTCTTACACGAGCTACAATCAGCGCCACCCTAAGTTGCCGACAAAGAGCACCTATAATACAGTCGACCTTCCTATAAAGAAATGTGCGCTAGATTAGGTTAACTGTATAAAGATAACTTATTCAACCAACCGTCAATTTATCAAATATGTTACAGTTTTAAATAAAATAGTAATAAAAAAGTATATGTTTTTAAATAATTATTTCTTTAGCTATTGTACCTGTTTTGGACCAGATTCGGTACATCTTAATGACATCCCCGTCTTTAAAAGAAGGTGACGATTCGCGAGTTCGCCACGTGCCCGCGTGGAGGAAAGATGCAGGTCGCAAAGCAAAGAACTTGTTTTTGAAGCATAATTCACATTTATTATTAATAAAGACTTGATTTCTTCGTTCGACCGGTACAAGACGTTTTGCCGGCCAGACGAGAGTAAGCTGACGACTCTAGAACATTGTTACATGTAGTGCCGCCAAGATAACTGCGGCTAAAACACAAATTAAAGTTGACAGTTGAACTCTGGAGGTCGTCGGTAACTATAAATGTTCTCAAGTAGACCTTGGCGAAGATATGTTTAGAACAATGCAACTTATTGTACATACAATGGTAACTGACAGCACAGAGAACAGGCAATTTGTGATGATATTGTGGTATATATGGAAAAATAATTGATGAAAATATGTTTTTTTATACTTTCATTAAAGTAATAATATTAAGCTTGTGAATAAATGTTGACTTATTGAATAATAAAAAATAAGAATATACACACTCTGAATATACACTATAGAGACATCTATCGCTATATGATAACAATGGTATAAGTACAACTAATTCCGCGCAACAGTTCGGGCAGGAGATGGTCGAGTGGTCTAGGGTATTGAATTTGGGCATCGGTTGGTTCCAAGGCTCGCAGGTTCGCATCCCGCTTCTGCCGATATTTTTGCTGAACGAATTGATGCGAATAAAAATATATCACCTTAATTTTAAATATAGTCGCTGAGGCTTTGACTACTTGTATTCAAACTCAATATTATAAGTTTGTTTTTCTTTTACGAAAAATAAGTATTTTTGCTTTGCAATTTACCATCACGTACTTGGCATCGCGGAGTATCAGTTGAAGAGCTGCAGATCGCGTGTTGCGCCCCCAGGGATGTAATCAATGCACCGTGTAAGCTCATGCAATCTGCACCAATCTAGCCATCGAACTGCGAGTCAACTTTATTAAAGCAAACTGAGTTGAGCCGCGATACAAACAAGTGTGAGTACAACGTACAAGTATCACCAATCAGAACGTTAATATTACGTATGCGATACTGGCTGAATTACGAGCAAACCTAATATTTTTCCGACTGAATACGATTAATTGTTTTTTATTATAAAATAATGCAAATCAATAATCATCACCATCATCATACTATATCGGGTCCTTTATCTGGAGCATATGGCATTCAAAACCGCCGACACAAATCACGGTTAGCTCCCATAGTCTTTGCCTTATCCCAACTTAGCTTCGCCTCCCGTAGCTCTTCCAAGTACATTACATGTAAAGATCCTGATGGCTTTCCAAAACGGCGTGAATCCGGAAGTTTGAAGAAAAGGCAACTATAAATTATGCTATCTCGTGGTATTCTTAGTATATATCGCAGGTAAGTCTAACTGCACCTCTTTACCGATTGTATTAAGAGAGGCTGCCTTATCCGCTCTCTCACCTTGTCATTCCTCACAAAGATAAATCATCGTACCCTTCTGCAATAAAAGTAGTAAGCAGGTATGTAAATTTTTCAATTCAGTGATCGGAGGCAAGTGCCTAAGGGCCTACGCTGAGTACAGACTAAACATCGATTGTAAAGGTTCGTGGGTCGAATCCTATCGAAAGGTTCGTGGTTCGAATCGCTTATTTTTCTTAAATTTATTGATGAGGTAAATGTCATATAAGATGATGTTAGTTGTGAATGTATATGTACGCACGAGTATCAATTTTTTGTATTTCATATTTAGTTGAATTGTTCCGAGCTCATATAAAAGTTTAACTACGTAAAATCACTGAAAATAGGAACAAGTTGTTAGTTGTTTTGGCTACACATGTGAAACAGAAAATATCTAATATATATAAATAATTTTGGTGATTACTAGCAATCTTTTTGTATTTTCTTAAACATAATAAGGGATATATATTTTGAAGAGACGACGGGCAAAGAAAAGTATCAAAAACTGGCATATAGACATTTGCTGGACTCCTGCAAGACTGCCAACATCAGAAGAATAGCAGAAGTAGCCTATATGTCTAGATTATATTGTAGGGATATTTAATTTATTTTAACATTTAATAAAAGCATTTGCAAGGAATACATTTTTCATTTATTATAATATTATAAAATAATCAAGACAGCTCTAAGCCCCTACCTAATCTACATTAAACTCCGCCCATTCTTACTTTTTCATTTACACTTGAAGTAAATTATTTTCCTGGTTTTACTTCTCAGGACGGATACATATTTAAATAACTCAAGAAGCTTTGATTTGAAACAAAACTGCAGTCTTCAGCATATGAATAAACAGAGTTCAATATTTTATTGAAACAAGGTGAAAAATATTTATCTAGTCATAACTATTACATTTTTACTTAGCGCTTAGAGCTTAGCTCTCTATTATGTACAACTCAAGCACGCTGATCACACTTCGTCAGTTCTTCATAGTAAATATTTACTATGACCAATTTTTCAGTAATTTATTCGTTCTTGGACTCGAATATTAAATCGGTGAGAAGAATGTCTAAGCTCTCTATTATGTACTCGTACAACTTAAGCCCACCGGTCACACTTCGTCAGTTCGTCATCGTAAATATTTACTACGCCACTCCTCCGGTACGCTGTTTGCTATCGGACTCTCACGGACCGGAGACATATCTGCTGCAAGCAGAGTGAAGTTATTCAGCACGTGAACACTCGTGAGCGTGTCCGCATTTGCCGTGTGCATAGAGCGTCCATATTTTAAGCTAAAACGGGACCTAAATATTATTTATTTCAATCCCATGTACGTTCAATATACTAAGCATATTTTAATTAAAAATTACTGCTTCTTAATTCAGTCGGCTGCTACTATCCATTTCTTGTTCTTGAACATATTTGCACCTGCAGGTCTACTTAGGATCTTATATGGTTCCCGAAAATCTGCAATGCAGAAGTCCGAATTCTTGAAAAGGGATTATGATGCATATTTTGGATAATTCTGTAAACTGATTTTGAAGGAAATAGGATGATAAGCCTGGCGTTATTGAAGCCTGAGCCATTTTGTGGCACAACCTGACGAATTAAAGGTAAGCTTTGAATGCAATTTTCAAAGAGATTATTGAAAGAGAATGAGATAAGTTGGCTATCTATATAATTAATAAATTACTGTCGGCTTTACGTCTAAAGCAGTATTTTAGGTCAAGCATTCAATATTAAATTTGCTTGTAAAAAAATACAAGTGTTGTAGAGTAGGTATATATGATACAAGCTACTCAAGCATCTTTTATCAGCATCAAAAAAAATCTAAAAAAATTCCCAACAAAAACTGTTGAAATAAGTATTTTTTTCTGATCACGCTGATTGCTTTAGCACAACAGAACGGACCTAAAACAGGGCTTGTTCCGTTTGGAACAAGACGTATGGTTGTGTAACACATGCACTATTGCTAGGTCACAGGCTCGCAACAAACTGCGCGAATACATATCGAAGAAACACCTGTGCGGAAATTCAAGGAGATAAATGCACAAAACACCGAAGCGATGGCCCAATAAAATACATATTAAAAAGCCAAAGACTATGAATATATATTATATATTGCATGAAAATTATTATACACTGGAAAGATTTGTTACGAAATCTGGCTATGAAAACCTACGAAATTACAGCAGGATTTGTCTCAAAACTCATTATATAAAAACTCAACAGCCTCGTATAAAATGTTCAGCAAATTTTCAGCAATTACAAATTTGACAAGACGTCAAAGAGGCAGATAGTCGCGAAACTATTTAACAAAGTTTCGCGAAATCGTCACCGCCTCTTTGTGACTGGAGAGATTCCTTTAAAATTCTGCCTTGGAAAACTTGTCCCGTTGTTTCCAAACTCTTGCCTGTGTAATTCAGAGTAACATGACTTAATTGTCGAGCGGGCTTTTTAAAAGTTCAAATCCGCCAGAGCTTAGCTTCCCGGATGAAAGCTTGAGAAATATTCACTTTTTGTAAATTTTAAATTAATAATTAGTTAGATAATTTTATTTTATTTAAATTTTAAGTGAAATTTCTTTAAATTCAATTGAGCGAATTGGCCTTGATATCATATAAATAAAAGGTAACCTGACTTACTGTGTAATGTACAATATTTTTGTTACGTCACCTGTATAACAAATAAATTACATCTGGCAACAAAATATATGTTTATTTATTGATTTAATTTGTTTTATTCTTATACCTCCCTGTATTAACTTATGGCGCAGAGACGTGGAATCTGACAGCAAGTCTTACCCATAAAATAAAAGTCACCCAGCGTGCTATGGAGAGATCCATGCTCGGAGTGTCGCTAAAATATAGAATCCGAAACGAGGAAATACGCAGAAGAACTCAAGTAGTGGATGCTACCCAACGAATAGGCACACTCAAGTGGCAATGGGCAGGTCATATCTGTCGAAGAGACGACGGTCGATGGGGAAGAAAAGTATTGGAATGGCGCCCAAGAACTGGCAAACGAAGCATTGGCCGACCCCCTACAAGATGGACTGACGATATAAGAAGAATAGCGGGAGTGACCTGGATGCGGAAGGCGGAGGATCGAAGAGGATGGAGACTCATGCGGGAGGCCTACGTTCAACAGTGGACGGACACAGGCTGATGATGATGATGATGATGAAAATATGTGTATGTATGTTCGTAAAATAAGCTGACAAGAAACATTTTTTCCATCTATTGAAAAAAAAAACAAGTAATTATTTATACAAACTAGTCCAATTCATAATTCAGGATTAAAAAAAATAGTTTTACTAACATAAATAATATATTACTTAAAGTATAACTAAAAATAGTGTAAAACTGAAAACATTTACACTGAAATATACTCATATTTTTTTATTAATTTCTTTTTTTTCAAATATGGAATGAAATATCACTACTTTGTTTATAAAACTATACAATTGGTCCTTGTATTATATTAAAAATATGATCTTTATACTTTGTACTGAGTGTTTTTCTTATTAATTTATATTTATTCTAATTTTTAATGTTTACCCCAAGTAAGTATATCCTTTTGGTTTTTACAAGTATTTTAACGGTTTAAAAACATGGAAGGAATGTATGAAATAATCTTTATTTAGTACAATAATCAGGAGCTATGCTTAACATTATTGAGTATATAGCAAAGTAGTAACATATATTTTTACTATTTATTATGTATCTTGTTTTAACATAGATCACACTGATTATTGTTTAATCACTTGCTTGATTTAATTATTTTATATTGAAAGGCATCTAAAAGTGAATGCAAAAATATATATATATTTATTTTTTAGCTCCTCATACTTGTATTGTGATAAATAAATATTAAGATTGATTTTTATGGTACGATTATATTTTCAATAATGTCCGTCCAATATCACTGCCGAAACGAATCCTTTTGTGAATATTCATACAAGGAAATTAAGCCTTCACCAAGGCTGTGTTGTTACGTCTTATACGCGAAGGGCCGGCGGAGGTATTTGATAGAAGCCTCCGAAGGCTTTCACTAATTCAGGGTCCACTTAAGGACCAGTATTGTGGATGTATTCATTAGCACTCCCTTAAATTATTTTGGGGATCGGAGTGGTAAATTTAACGGAAAATCCCATTCTCTTGAGACTCGGGGCGATAGTTGGCAACTCCGGGCCTATAGAGAATAATATTATTGGTTGCTAGACAATAAACGAGAGGATTTCTTGTTTGCGGATAAAAATGGCTTTATTAGAAATCAATTTAATTTAGGTGAAACAAATTTCTAGGATTTATCATACAAAATATATTGTCATTTTATTTCTTATTAGCGATTTGTATTCGGCTATACTGGTGAATTTTCATAATAATATATGATTAAGTTGAGTTGTAAAAAAGTTATAATGATATAGAAACCTTCCAAGGGAAGGTTTCTATATCAAGCTAGCTTACAAGGCACTCAACGGAACTGCACCGGGCTATCTGACAGAACTTATTAAGCCTTCAGAAATAAGCACGCGTGGAGAGACACTCAGATCGGCTACAGCAAATAGAAGCACCCTGCAGCTGACGGGAGGTAGTCCTAGCACGGTCTTTGGCAATCGGGCTTTCAGCTATGCTGCGCCAATGGCCTGGAACTCACTACCGGAAAGCATAAGAGAGCTTAAAGCAGAGGCATCCTTCAGAAGCAGACTCAAGACCCACCTTTTTACTCAGAGAGGCAAAGAAGCGCTTTTGGAATGATCATTCGGTCATAAAAGAGCGCTATACAAATACTAATATAATAATAATAATAATTCCAGAATAGGCAATTAAAATATTTTAGAAATTTCATCGTTATTCGATGAGCACTTAAAGCATCCCGCTTGGTGACCCTCCCTGTCCCGTCCTGTTTTTGGAGACCCAGATGGGGACCCGTTACTGGAGGCACGCAAAAAGCTACTTGTGAGAGAGTGGCTGAAGGCCTTCCCGTAATTCTAGGTGGATTAGTTAGATGTCTAATAGACCTCAGTCTAAGGCTGCGAAACAAGTATACTGAAGTGTTTGCTTTTTGTAGAATCCATTTCCGAACCTTAGAATTTCCTTACTCGTTCCTACGTATTTCGTGGTAAGCAACGTGTTACCAAAGAAGGCAATTCGAGACTCGCTGTAGTATACTAATTTTGCAGCCTAAGACTGAGGTCTATTTCACTTAAGGCATCCATAAGTAATTTACATACATTGAAACAAATAGCTCATATATTATATCATAATATTCAATAAAAAAAAAAATCTTGAGACGAAAATATTAATTTAAATCTCCGCAAGCAACTTGCCAAAACATTTGCTTGGAGCATCTTG
Source organism: Glossosoma conforme (assembly GCA_022606575.1). Lineage (NCBI taxonomy): Eukaryota > Metazoa > Arthropoda > Insecta > Trichoptera > Glossosomatidae > Glossosoma > Glossosoma conforme. The sequence continues at coordinate 5,317,541 of JAGTXR010000003.1, read as the reverse complement.
ATGTATGGCTGTGAGACATGGTGCTTATCTGAAAGTAAGAAAAAAAACTAGAGGCCTTTTGAGATGTGGTCATAAAGAAGAATTCTTGGAATTTACTGGAGAGACCACGTCACGAACAATGAGGTTCTCAGGATAATCAAGGAAGATAGGCCTAGTAAGAACCATCTCAGAGAGGCGAGCGCGATGGATCGGTCACATCATGCACCACTATGTTTTTCTTCACGACATTGCGGAGAGGATGGTTGAGGGTAAAAACTGTAGAGGGCACCCTAGACGGGAGTATATGCAGCAAGTGTCCGATGACATGAGTTGTAGCTCTTATGCTGAGCTGAAGAGGGATGCGGAGGACCGAGAGGAGTGGAGATCGAGATGCAAGATTCTGTTGCTGAAACCAATCCACCGGATTGATACTACTACGAAGAAGAAACAAATTTACATTTATTTGTATTTATATAGACGATTAATTAAATTGCGTTTAATTAAATACTCGGTAGCATTATTAACTGAAAAAAAAAAACTGATAAATAATAACCAATTTATTTACTAAAGCTTTGCTATCGAGCACGTTCGTCCCTCCATCTATATTATTGATGGTAACAAAAAACGGTTATGAAATCCACCCCGAAACACGGAATTAGGTCATGATACAATAATTCCGATACCAAACTCAATTTCTTGTCGCATATCATATTATACTATTAGTTTGAATGTCGTCGAAAATATCATTACACCCAATAAAGCCAGGGCCATTGTGAGCCAAGTCACGACTCCGGTAACGACTCAGGCGAAATATTCACTTTGTGAGACCCGGACTCCAGCAGGTCTTCGTCAATTATTATGGGGATGAAGTATTCATTTCGAGGCTTTCGTAATGGCGAAGACTGGTGAGCTTATTGCGAAGAAAACAACTGTTCTTGGAATTTAAGAGATACGTTTTGTAAAACGAAAAATACTTTTAAAATGCTTAAAAGTATTCTACGAGTAGTTAATTTTGTCCATCGACAGCGTAAGCGCGATTCTCTTTAGATAAAAATGTTTAGCAACATTGGACGCGGAACAAAACATGATTGGGTCACCACTTTTCGTTGGTCAGACTGAGCTGTTCGTTAAAACAAATAGCCCAAGCTTCTGGAATGTCTAGCTTATCATCAGATCTCTATTAAAAAGCCGATTAAGAAATAATTCAATAATATACTTTGGATGTCCCCGGGCTATTGCCTTGAAAGTTATTGGGAAATATTAATGTTCGAAAATTTACCATTATTTATTTCTAAATATTGAGTGAACGTCATACAAATCACATAAACAGATGCACAACTTTTAAATAAATATTGACATCAGCACGATGTAGCCCTTGCGGACTAATACCAAAAACCTTGATATACAATTTTTCGTCTCTTATTTTCCGTTCGCTTGTCCGACATGGATGTATCCGCCATACTGGCATTAGTTATTTAGACCGCCGCTTGGGGCGCCGGTTCGACAGCACCAACGAGCGCGATCAGTTGCCTACCACCCTTTGGCGAGTGCATGTTGTAGTGTGGCTCGGCCTACTGCTGCGACGAGGCTGAGGCCTAAATTTGTAAAGTTTTATCATAAATATAGTCAATGTGCTTCTAAAAGAATGTTTTTGTTTTGGTGACCTGCTCCTCATCGTGCCCTCACGCGACGGAAAAACACCTCTTTTTAGAGAGAGGAGGATGTTAATATTTACGCATCATTATCATTGTTACTTCATAATGGCTCCTTAACTGAAACATACGGTTGTCACAAATTACTACTTTATAATCAGCCATAGTCGGCTGCTATGGTTTTTGCTTCATGACCGTGTCAGTTTCTCCTTCCGGACATCCTTCTTGAGTACAAATGTAAAGTTTCCAATATCTTTACATAATGAAGTCTTGCGGCATCCTTAGAACATGACGCAATCAAATTGACTTCACTTTACTGACTGTATGATAGAGGGCTTCCGTGTCCATTCCTGTATCATTTCCTTTCTCATAAACCGTTTCACCAATATTTTATAAAGGAAATTGCTTTTCTATATCTTATATCTATGGAAGCATTAGATTTTGTGTGTGAAAATAATTCGCTGTGATAAAAAAGGGTTTGGTTATGATAAAAAGTAGGTTCATTGAGTAAAAATTTAATTAAATAAATATTTTTACAAGCATGAACGTGTCTTTTGATCTCCTTTCAAAATTCCCATTATACAGTATTCTTACATTTAAAATATTAATGACTTAAATTTTAGCATACACAATAAAATAATATAATATTAAGCTAATATTAAGCTTATATAAAATAGTATTTAACAAATAACTACAATAAATATGAAAAAAAAATAAAAATATTATTACGCAGTTTCAAGTATTGAGGGTTAATAACCTTTACGTTTTCAATAAAAAAAATGATAAGAAAAACATAAAATAAATGAATCGGTTACTTTAAATAACAAGATAAAATAAATTGCGATATACCACAATAATCAATGTCACAATCACCACGAGGTAGCGAAAAGCGTAGCTCTCAGAAGTCGTTCGGGAAGCCGCTTGCTGTAAACAAGGTAATAAATAGCCCTTCCGGCTGCGAATAGTTTCACCTTGTTCCCGGGGAGTTACAAAAATGGATTACCTTCGCCGGAAAGAGGCGCGTCTGCCACTCAACAAACCGGAAGGTTTTGTATGCAAAAATGGACGTCGAGACTCCACCGACGGCGCCGTTGAATTTCTCTCGCTCACCTCCGCCGGAACATAAGCATTAAATTTATGGGAAAAGGGGGAGACTGGCTTGCAGTGGAACAGCGCCAAATAATTGCGGATGGAAGTAGCGCAAGGTATTTAAATTGTTCGCCGGGATGAGATTATAAAATAACAGTTAGAGATGTAGTTGGTGGGATCGTGTTTGCGAGGTTATCTTATATCTCTCAACTGCAGTCGTGGTAAAGGGTGTGCAATCGTCTACATAATTAAGAAAAAAATTAATATATTTTTTGAAGTATTTTGCTACTGTATAACATATTTTGAGATTGCCGTTCAATACTACAAAAAAAATTACTGATTATTATTTCGGAAATGTCTTTAAATAACGTGCTGACATCCCCGGTCTTCAAAAAACGACAAGTCGCGTTTTCATCGCGTGGCCGCTTGGAGGAAGGATGCAGGAGTAGATTAAAAACACAAAGAACTTGTTTTTGAAGCATAATTCCCATTTCTTATTAATAAAGACTTGATTTCCTCGTCCGACCGGTATGGCCTTTCGCTGGCTGGACGAGAGTTTACAACTGCCACCAAGACAATCACGGCAAAAAAGAAAATTAAGATGACAGATGAACCAACACGAAATGAAGCAACTGTCATAACAAATAAAATGGCGTATGCAAACGCCGTGTAATTTTATACAAAATTAAAACTAACATTATTAGGTTTGCATGTCAGGCGAGCGAACAAAAATAAGAGAAAAAAGATAGTTTTTAGAGGCTTTAAGGCATCAACCTAAAAGAGCTATATCTAGCTGATACTGAACTTGTTAACATTTATTCTTATAATTTTAAGCAATAACTTAAATATTATTTCTTGAATATAAAATAAATTGATTAAACTTAAAAAATGTCAAGTGTGTCAAGTTAATTTCCCAATCTCCTTTAAATGCTAATAAATATTACGTCCAAGTATTCCTCGGATGGATCGACATTGTGGTCAAAACTCTAGTATTCTATTTTGAAAAACATCGGGAACTATATTTTTTCCTTGGTAGAAGTCCTGGTATAAATATGATTAAGTGTTTATGACGGTTATAGCGGATATATTAACACTATCCATTTCACACTTTTCGAGATTAAACTTACGCAAGAGGCCGATCTTTCTTAAAGAAATGCTAAATCTATCGTCATGTGTTCAAATAAAATTTAATATGACCCTCACTGAAAAGGTTTGAGATCTTTGAATTATGGTCAAAAGTAAAAACATGATCAACAAAACAAACGTGATCGGCCACTAACGTTTGAAAAATATCACAAGCTGTGTATAATCAGCAACAAAGCGTTCGCGAAACGATCACACACATGTTGTGTGACCGGCCTTTAACGTTCGGCCTGGTCATTACACACATATTGTGTAATCGGACTGGATGGTGTTAAAAATAATATCCAGTGACTCGACCGGTTAAATATATTGCAATTTGATGGTTGACGCCTTTTATGGACTTAAATATCTTTAAAATCATTGGACATCTTTTGAAATATTGAATAACACACGCCCAAATTTTTTCAAAAAATACAAATGCCTTATATTAAGGACTGAAACTTTACTTTGAGAAGCTTTTGAGAAACTGTAAATGTATTTTGGTAGTGCTCTGAAAACGTATATCATAAAGGATGTATTATATAATGGCAGAGTAACAAAATAAGTGTGGTACAAATTAAAGTGTTTTATTCTCAAGCTGAACGGATGTATGAGATTTGAATTTAAAAAATCTACAAATACTGTTCTCATATCGTCGCTGCATCTCAAAGCCACTACTCCCCTGGCTCTCGTTCGCGCGACTGCAGCGCCGCTTTCAGGCGTTTTCAGGAGGGATTTTCAGGCGCGTTTACATATCAAAGTCACTCGACAAAATGACGTGTCGGGCGCCCTCCGTACAGGCGCTTGTTAGCGACGCTTGTCCGGGGTGCATTCAAAGATAGGTTCATTATTGTGCCCTCTGGAGTTTCGCGACTTGGATAGATTTTTTTGACACTGCTATAACGATTTGAAATGTAATTGTAATATTTACAAAAGGAATACTTATAATTGAATTGAGTGGCTTAAATGGAGTTGCATATTTCATAACTAAGGTATAATTTTAGTTATTTATTTCACAAAACAGATACCAATAAAATATCTTTTTTTACACATCTAAGTTATGGTTCCTACAATTTATCCTAACTCAGTACTATCAGTTGGCATTATCTATGAAGACCTATCAATGTTTTGGAGCATATCCAATAATGATTAACACCAGTGAGCAAACTAGAATCGTGCTAATAAAATTAAATTGTCATTTTAGCTTTGGATTTATGTTATTATGGGGATGTAATTAAAATATTTTTTAACCGTAAGACAGTTGTATTAATACACTTAAAATAATATTTGTGACTAATTTAAAGTTTTTTAATTGATTGAAAACATTTTTAAGAGCTCGTTGTAATGATCTATTAATTGCAGTCTGGGGGGTGTTATTAAGTGGGATGCTCACATATGTATGTATTAAAATTTGCTAAGCGTACTTAATTAAATGCTTATTTGCTTGAGACTTACAAGTAAGATGATAACCTTCAATACGATTCGCGAGTTACTTGATTTTACATATCGATCACTTCGCATCTATTAAAAATTGTAATATTCATCAATTAATAAATATATTATCAACAATTAATGCGTACAATAAAAATCACTATAATTATTATCTCATATGACATTTTTCCTATCAATCAATTTGGAAACGATAAAATGGGTCACTAGGATTCAAACCACGAACTTTTTAAACCAATGCTCAATTAGTAAATATATTATCGATTTATTTTTCTAAATTTTTATTTTGCGTTGCTACCTAACAGTGTTTTGAATTGAATCTCCCAATTCGATTTGATGATGCTCTCATCTCGTCGTATTAGTTGTTACATTAAGTAATACTAAAACTAACACACTTCGCAAAAAAAATATGAATTTGAGCAGTCATTGAAGGCTCTACTCGCGTCGGTGCTGACGGCGCATCCGCGAAACACCCGCTAAGCCTCACGCGCTCTTCACTTGAAGCACTTGAAGCACGTGAAGCACGTGAAGCACCTGGGCCGTTGTCATCAGAGCATACAGCCTGAATACCGACCTGGAGCACTCATCAGCGGCGCTGCTCGCACGAGTAACGAGTAACGACTTGTTTGTGTAGGGCTCGCTATTTTTTCGCACCTATTGTTTCGCGCCCAAAGGCTTCAACTGCTTTTTTTAAGGCACAGTCAATTTAGCACACGTAAAGTGCAGGACTATAGAATTTTCTTTTCGCATCACAAACTATATCATATATGAAATTATTAATCAACTGAGCAATTGATATTTTAAAAAAATGGTTTGATAAGAACAAAGTGATGCATTTGATGTGTTAATCTGTTAAAGTTATTATATACCTGTATACAAAACTCTAAGTTACGATAAGTTATGATTCAAAAACAAGTATTTGTCTCATTATTATTGCATGTCTTTTTAATTTGTCATTTTATATGAGTGTATAAAAATACAAATAATTTCATTTATTAGTTTCACAGAGCTAAAAGTTAATAAAAAACGATACGATTTATGAAAATAGTTACAAAATAGAATCGTGTAAATAGGTAAAGCTCACAAATAGGAGTTAATTAAGAAATATATTACAAGTAATGAAAATATTTAAAAAATGTACGAATACTATAAAACTTGCCAAAACACTATACTAAATCAAAATCATCAACGAAATGGATATGAATTTTTTGTAAGATAAACTGTTAACTATTCGAATCACGTGTATATTTTATTTAGTAAACTATTCAAAAAATCAAAACATTTTGTGTGTGAGTACAAATATGAAAATAGTTACAAAATAGATATATAAAATAGAAGATAGCTACAAAATAGAATCATTTTGTGTGTGAGTACAAATATGAAAATAGTTACAAAATAGAATCGTGTAAATAGGTAAAGCTCACAAATAGGAGTTAATTAAGAAATATATTACAAGTAATGAAAATATTAAAAAAATGTACGAATACAATAAAACTTGCCAAAACACTATACTAAATCAAAATCATCGACGAAATGGATATGAATTTTTTGTAAGATAAACTGTTAACTATTCAAATCATGTGAATATTTAATTTAGTAAACTATTCAAAAAATCAAAACATTTTGTGAAATGTATATTTTATATTCTCAAGAATTTGATATTTTTTAATAATGTTGAATCAAATTTACTGCATGATTTTAAGTTGCCTCAAATTGTATTTTCATTACTTATTATGGTATTTACACTATACTCAGTAGCTTTTCTTACAGAGCGCATTAATTTACACAAAGTTGTATTGACTGTGACGTCAACATAAAACGCTGAAACATCACCATTTGCCGTCACGCTCCTCAATCTGCGTTTTATTTATACGTTTAGGGGCGATAAGAAATGTCATTGCCGGCATACTGACGGCCGAGAGAAAGCTGAAAGCTGCAGAACTGACAAAGCTCTAGTACTAAAAAAGCTCTGGAACTAGAGTACCGAGGGTGGGACTGCCGAGTAATTATGGCGACAAAGAAAACGGCGAGAATAAACACTGTGAAGGGGTTAAACGCTTCCCCGGCTGAAGGACTTTAAAGTTTGAAATAAAGCTTTCAAATCTGCGAAACGCCCGCAGCGCCGAAATGTATTGTTTTAATTTCACCCATTTAAATTAATAATTATGTAATTAGAAACGTTCATTCATGGATGGAGTATTTATTATTTCGAATACTTTGTACTTTAATGAAGATTTGTGTGTTCATACTTTATTAATTAAATTTCTTTTTTTCATTTAAAAAAATACATTTACTTAAATCGTTGAACAAGATTAAAATGCTCCATGTAAAATACTTTTTTTGTGAACATTAAACAAAAATTTAATCAATTCATCAGCTTCAAAATATTTTCCATATAAATAACATCGTTAGTACTATTTTTGTGAAATATTTTAAGCACGCTTGTGTCATCGTCTTCATTATAAAATTTATCATGAACTGCAGCTTTAGGCCTTTGTTACCTACTCGTAAATCATAATTTAAAATTAATTATAATTAAAAAATTTACAAATTAAAAATATTTAGTTTTGATTTACATTCATTTTACAATAATTATTAAATTAAAATCTGGCGATGGCTTATATAGGTATTATAAGTATATATATATATATATTAGCTACTGCCAGTTTTTAATTTAATCATTATTGAAGATGGTCTCCAGGGAGGCTGAAACATGAAATCGCTTAAAATAAATGTGAATCAAAAGAAAACATTTTTAATTTGTTAATTTTAAAAATTAAAATTAATTTAAAATTATGCTTACAATAATCAATTAGTGATGTACGTGAAAAGCATTTACTTAATTTAATATTTACTCGCTCATGTGAATTATCATTTTATGGTCAATCGTAAAGATCAACGTCACCAATATAATACGAAAACCCCATTGTATTTGTATAATGGGGTAGTTACTGGTAACGACAACGTATTGATAGCCCTTTTTATTATCTATCAAGACTACGTCTATGTAAAATAAAGATGATATTCTGGCATTTCATTTAAACCTGACTTATCTCTCTGTTTATTTACACAAAGTTTGTAAAACGATTAATGCTATGATTAAAACGGCTACGTCAAGTTTTCAAAAAAATATTTTTTATCGATGATTCAATAAAGTTTTTAAAACAGACGTAACTGTGACAATAACGTTTGAAAAATCGTTTCAAAAATCTAATAATCCGATTCGATAAATTAATTAAATGGGTAAAATACTTTCGAAACTACGCATTGAAAATTATTTCCGTGAATCCCCTTAATGGTCCCCGCCCGAGTGCTTCGTCGATATCCGAAAGGGTCTAATTTAATTTAAAACCCTACACCTTAAGTTGTAAGCGAAGCAATTAGTTCTGTTACAATTAACGCGAACTTTTATGGCGACATCCGAGGCTCAACTTTGCGCTCGTGGACCGTCCATGAACGTTACGAGCAAACTCAATGTTTAATTCTATCAGACGGAATAAACGGGAAAATTATTGCGATTAGTTTCGGCGAGACAATGCGTTACTTGAAAATACGATTTGCTTACTAAAATAAATAATTCATTAAATCTTATATAAAACTTTTAAACGTGCACTTGCATGTGATATACATGATAATATTATTATTTAAATTTTTTATGTATAAAAACAGACATTTGATGGTTTTTAAATATTTTTAACGGTTACAAACATTGTCCAGCGTGCGATATAACAAATATAATGTAGACAAACATAAGATTTTTTTTTTACAAATAACTTCTTAGGTTTTCACGGCCAGATTTGGTATTGTGGCGTTTGGGTTAGCCATGTGTGGTGAATTTCTCTTTTCCAGTCTTTTGAAATCAAAAGACGTCTGATCAAAATTAACAGAGATGATGGTTTGATTTTCAAAACAGCATGGCTTCCACCTCTAGCGCATACTCAAAAGCCTGCACAAACAAGCCAGGACAACAACAGTCCGACATGACGTTCGTGGAAGTATGCTCCTTGGAACATACCCACCGTACATAAATCTCTTACATGACCTCGTAGAGGTACGTTAACCTGACTGCTAAGCTACCTCCAGACACGAACTCATCACACAGTCATCAATCCTGAAGAAGACCCCTGCAATGGCTGTCGAAATATTAGAAAAGATTAATTCGCCACACACAGCTAACCCAACAGCCACAATAGCAACTTCGTATAAATTAATAATACTTTGCCTTTAAACCTTTCTGTAAATACAAGCAATAAATTTACAAAAAAAACTATTTTGTAACACATTTTCGATTTTTTCGTTGATATCAAAAATTTCGAAATACTCAATTGCTTCTCATTACATTACACGATAACACACTTTCATTTATAAAATTTACTTACACTTGCATACTTTTAGCTTTCCACATTGCGTTATATAAACTCGTTTACTTCTTTTCTTATTTACTCGAAAAGCCAAAAATATCACATATATTGTAAATCAAATTATGCAATAATTCTAAGTATTTTTTTATTTATTTAATTGATTTAGTGTTTGTTGCAATTGTGTTATGAGAAATTAAATTAAAAATACTTTACAACTGACACATAAAAAAAAAACACAATATCACATGACATTTATCTAATCAATAAATGCGAGAAAAATAAACAGCTTGAGCCCCTTTACTGAACGCTGACCGCTGAGCCATTTTTGCTTTGGGTAAAGAAATGAACATCGCTTAAAATTTTCGTGGTTTGAATTTGACCTTCTGCTGGTAATTTATCTTCTTCGGTATGCAGCAACAAAATCTGGCATCTCGATCTCCATTCCTCTCGGTCCTCCGCAACCCTTTTCAGCTCAGCATAAACGCTACAATTCATGTCCTCGAATACTTGCTGCAAATACTCCCGTCTAGGGCGCCATCTACAGCTTCTACCCTCAACCTAAGGTAATTTATATTGATACTCAAATTCGATGAATTTTTGTGTGAATTATTATGAACTCGTATACCAATTGTTAAATATTTGTTTAAATTTACAGTGGCTAACGAAACCAATTTTTACAATGAGTTTTAATCAAAATTAAGAACTTTTATTTAATAATTCCGCATATCCTTATTTTTCAACAAAATATAAAAATATTCAATAAATTTAACAATAAGTAAAATAAAATTCATGGAAAAATAAATTATTTATATCAGAGAAGAAGAGCATAAAGCCTAAATTGTTATTTTCCAATAGGCTTCGATCTTACGACATCGCATAACTCTCCCCCCGAGGGGTAGGCTTTTTTCATATTGGGAGGTGCCATGCAGTGAGCTCCGGGCAGTATAAGTTATATTGTTAAAGCCAATAAAAAAAGTTTTGATGCTAGGGAATGGCGGTCAAGGGGTAGGAACAAATGCTACTTGGCCAACAGCCTATACAAGCCTGAAACGTATTTAATGTATGAGATGAAGTTCAATTTTCAATAACTAACGTAAAATCATCTACGTTTTTATATTATTATCGTGTCTCAGTATTACTACGCATCAAAACACGCAGTTTATATTTTTTTATTATTTTAATATCTTCTACGTAATATCAATCCGGTGGATTGGTTTGCAGCAACAGAATCTTGCATCTCGATCTCCATTCCTCTCGGTCCTCCGCAACCCTTTTCAGCTTAGCATAAGCACTACAATTCATGTCCTCGAATACTCGCTGCAAATACTCACCTCTTATATATTGAAAAACAACACCTACTTGTTCCTTATTTATAATTTACTTCGCAAAATATCAGTCCATATTGAAATGACTTATGCAAAATATATATTGTCAACAGAACAGTGAGAGCTTCAGAGTTTTGTGTACACTTAAAAATAATGTTAAGACTTCAACTTATTTTTGAAACCCGATAAAAAATACATTTAAAATTGAACTTTAAACAATGTTCAAAACGTTATTTTTGAACATTATTACGTTGTGTTAAACATCCAAACGTCTTTAAAGTGTTTGTTGTAATGAAATTCTTTATCATAGATTCATACAGTCAGGTACGAAACAGGGCATTTTGCCACTATTTAAATTGAAGGTCCAAAACAACAATTATCGAAGAATTTGCGATGTACAAAATTCTATATATTAATATTTATTTTATAAAATATATAACGCTTACGCATCGATACGGAGCATTGAACATCTCAATAATCTGCCACCCTATGTTAAATTAAAGAGATCAAAATCCAAAACGCTATCGAGGAATGTGCGGTGTATGACACTCAATATATTAATATGACTTTTATAAATGCTTACTCATGTTGTAAGCCAGGGTATCAAATAAATTATTATCAACTCAACTACGGTCTTTGGACTTACCTTCAATGCCGGAACCTTGGAATTCCGGCATCACCATTTAAGCTGATCCCGTCGTTTTGGGACCACGACCTCGGTTCCTGAACAAACTATTTTTAAAAATAAGAATACCATAAAATAGGAACACATAAGATGGCTTGTTTTTACCACTAAAATACGAGTTTCGTAATCCCAAAATGCCCAAATTGATCACTGCCTAGAAACGCTCATCCCTTCCATGCATTCTTCTACGATTCTAAGCCAACATTCAATAAATAATAATTTCCAACTGTACATAAATTTATCTCTTCAGTTCACTAAAATATTTGAAATTAATTGCCTCTTAAGACCGAACCAAACAAATTTTTTGAAGCATCGGTCTAATCACTCTTATTAATGTTGTGATGTTATAAGTCACAAAAAGATCAACATAAAAAATACTGACATCAGCACGATAGAGCCCTTACTGACTGGTACCGAAAATCTCGATACACAATCTTTCGTCTCTTACTAATGTAAGCTTGTCGTATGTGTCGCCATATTGGCATTTTGGACTAGTGAAGTAGATCGCCACTGGGGCGCTGTGTGACAGACCACAGCGCCGCACGGTGTGAGGCGTGTGCCGTCAACCGAGAAGGTCGCTTTATGTCCGGCCCGTCATGTTCTTTCACATGGGCTGGAAGTTTGTAAAGTTTATCGAAATATATTCTCAAAAAGTCTGTGTATTATTTATCTGCTCCTCATCCTGTCACCACGCGATAAAGTAATACCTTTTAAAGACCGGAGGATGTTAACACTCTTATTGAAAAAAAAAACATTATGTTGTATTATTACACAGGTCACCATTATAAATTGAACATCAAATTTTATTTATGAAAAATAAGCTGAAGTTTGATATTTAAACATCACTTTTAAGTGTTTTTTCAGCTAAAAATACCGAGTTTTGAAGAGTGTCAGTGAATTTCAAGTAGAATACTTCACGCAGCGCATCACGAATGCAACTGCGCACCGTACATTATCGTATTACCTAGTCATATAACATCACTTGTCAAATAACGGCTCGGTCTGTGAAACGTAATAGCCAGGAAGAATGTCCATAATGAAAAGTGTCGCTCTGCAACTTTTCACATTCAAATTTATTTAAGTGCATTTTATGAGGATATTACATCACACGAAAATTTCATCGAACCTTTTCCATTTGTGTTACAAACATAAATCAAAAGAATTACTACAAATAAAAAAAAAATAAAAAATTAGTTAAATAAGTAGATATTGAAACAATCATAGTATAACTTAATTAGGCCGTTGAAAAATAAACATATACTGTACTTGGCGGAACTTCGAGTGTGTTGATATGAAATGAGGCTTGGAAAAAGTGGCCGAGAGTTTTATGGTGTCTGTTGTTGATGACCATATTCCCTAATTAGAAGAACAAACATAGGATAATAATTTGAAAAGTAGCATTACGTCAAGTATTTTTATGGTTTTTACCACTAAACAAACTAATGTAAGCCTACGCTATACAAGTACGAGGGTTTTAAGTTCCCCAGTGATTTTTCACAGTGTAATACATGTTTAATTCCATGAATGCGTACATTTTTTGAAAGTTCAGACTTTTACCTATTTATTTACCTATAAGCCGGTGGATTTTTGCAGCTCCAGATTTGCAGATCTGACATAGGTGCTAATAGCCGAATCACCTCAAGCTACAAGACATGCTCTACGACCTCAATGAAGCGTCGAACAAAATTGGTCTGAAAATGAACATGGATAAAACAAAGCCATGATTAATAGTCATATTTCACAACCATCCCTCCATTGGATATCGTAAATAAGGTTGTCGTGTCGACTATGATCTGGGACAATCCATCTAGGGCTCGCCTCTCTCAAAAGAAATCGACAGGCGCATCAACTGGGATGGGCAGCATTTGGTGCCTATCTTCCTAAAGCGAAAATCCTGAACTACCCAATTGTCCTCCCTGTATGAACTTATGGCGCAGGGAATCTGCAAGTCTTACCCATAAAATAAAAGTCACCCAGCTATGGAAAGATCCATGCTCGTCTTTTTTTAAAAGATAGAATCCGAAACGAGGAAATACGCAGAAGAACTCGTAAATTAACGAATGCTCAAGCGAAGAGACGACGGTCGATGGGGAGCCCCAAAGTATTATTTACCTACAAGATGGACTGACGATATAAGAAGAATAGCGGGCGTGACCTGGATGCGGAGGCGGAGGATATGGTTTTGCGGGATTCAACAGTGGACGGACACAGGCTGATGTTATAGCTCGTAATTCTCGTATAATGAGAATATGGTTTTGATCGGAGTAGTTTATTTAGTAAAGAGATTTAGCATGTAATACACTACGCTTAATTTACATAACAATGTACAATAAATAAAAATCTTTTATCGTATTTAACAACTACAGGTGTATAAGTATTCTTGTACTTTTTAAGTCCGTATGTAGTATCTTCATGCAGGTACTGTTACTTTTAGTTCTTGAAGCTTCTACGGTTAAGGTTTCGTCGCCAAGCTTTTGTAAGCGTAACTGAGTTTGTCTGCCGATTGTAACTCATCTCAAGTAAACTCATTTAGGATGAGCGTACGCGCAGAGAGCTTTTTCACGTGAAAGCTCCGTGTGCTGACGTAAGCTTCCAATATGTGGAGCTTTCCTGAAAATTATTGATTTTCACCTACAACGAAAATTGCATACACATGATTGCCTGTAGAAATACTGCACGCGCGTTTGCACAATTAATCAGGCACTATGTTTTGATTTGTTTTTTCGTAAATCATTTCATGTTTTTTTTTCGTTGGAAATATTTTTCAGGGGGACGATTTTAAATGTGGACAAATTATCAATATTTGTTTTTAAATTTATTCGTTAAATTTCAGTTTATCACTCTACTTCTCTTGTTCTTCTTCCTGTCAGCGAAGTCAAAATATTTTTGGTAAGATCGATAGCCCGTGTGTTGCCCAGCATTAAGTTCTGTTATGTGCAGCTTGTTAGGAACATGGAGCGGGATCTTTACACCCAGCGACAACAAAAACAAATCAATCTACTGTTACAACGCCTTGAACTGCAGACTTCCAGTTTGCACTCGAAAATCTATTTTTCAAGTTGTTCACAATTTAGTATTTTTAATTCTTCAAAAAAAAATTTGAAAAGTAATTACCGTGCATTGATGTTGCTTAAATCAGGTGATAAGAAAAAACCCTGTATTTTATTAATTTTTAATTTTATTAATTTTATTAAATTTCAATGGACTTGTATTTTGTTATATATAAAGAAATACACAGTTATTTTATTTCTCACCCTATTAAGAGAAATAAAAGATAATATGTACTAAGTAGTATTTGTATGTATATGATCCAAGCATAATTAGTATAGAATTTATATAAATTGTATAAAATATTTATATTGTTAAAAAGGTATTGATTACATTAAGTTCATTAAAAGGTGTCTGGTGGAAATTGAGACTAAGATGGTTCGAGGCTATTAAAGAATCGAAATATATATGTAAATAATGCTGAAATTGTTACTTCGACTATAAAAAAATTATAAATTCTAATGATATTATTTTATATTCTAAAAAATATGTTATTATGTAAAATGTGAAAAATAATAATATAAATTATGCAACACTTAAATCAAAGATGAATCTACCTTTAAGTGGCGTGGAAAGCCCAAAAACAATAAAAAAAAATGAATGTAATACTGTCAATAAAATCTTAAATGTATCCTATTATATTTGATTAAATAAAAAAATGTATTTAAAAAGAATGAGAGAATGTTAAACACGTGAATGTCACAAAACAGAAATCAGAAACATATTTTCACACACGGTTACATATGTTTTAATTATTTAATATTATACTTACTGTAATATTTAAATATTAATAACAAATAAATAAAACGCTTATAAATCAACATTTAAGTAATTATTTATGTATTGTAAAATTTATGTGAGTAAAATAAAGTAATATTATTAAAATGATTATGATTGTTGCTTGCAACACTTAAATTTATTGACTAAAATAATATACTAGTAGAAGCAAATAAAACATTTTTTTTTTCGACAGATAATTCTTGGTAGAATTCCATTTCTTCAAAAGTGGCTAACACTTTTTTTTGCTACTTAATTACATGTTTAGGCAAATATTCGGTAAATAATAAAAAAATGGAATTATATCTTGTTACATTTTTTTGATTATTTGATATATTTTTATTTAGATATATATTTGTTAGAAAACTTTAACATTTCACTTGAATCACACGCTCTAAAGTGTAACAAAGAATAGTGGTGATCTGAAAACAGTTTGTATGCAAAACGTATGAGGGACCAGAAGCTCCATAGGTGAGCTCGCTGAAACCGTTCTACAGCCGTGACTAGCCTGCAGGCTGCAAGCTCCCGATGAGCCTAATGGCGTGTAAACGCAAGGCTTTTGGAGGCTTCTTTCCGTTACCCCATCGGCCCGCACTACCTTTTGTGGTGGACTATTTCCTGGATACTTTGCACGAGTGTTCGAACATGCACCTTCCACCGAGTGAAAGCGGATATTAAATATAAAATTCTTTTCGCCGTTGTAAAAAATAGTGTTGCTTAAATTAAAAAAAAAAAACGATTTTCATTTTGCTGTCGAATAAAAAAACGAATGAAACATATTTTTCAACACACCATACTGTGCGAATATAAATAACTTGCCTTTAAAGAGCTTATCATTTTCTAATCGCAATAACGTCTTACATTAAAAGACCAGAATATTTTTAATGAATAGCGATTAATGCTTTATTTATATTTCTTCTTCGTAGTATTAATCTGGTGGATTGGTTTGCAGTTACAAAATCTTGAATCTCGATCTCCACTCTTCTCGATCCTCTGCAATCCTCTTTAGCTCAGCATAAGAGCTAAACTCATGTCCTCGAACACTTGTTGCAAGTATTCCCGTCTCTACGGTTTCTACCCTCAACCATCCCTTCCACAATGTCGTGAAGAAGACCATCGTGGCGCACGATGTGACCGATCCATCAGGCTCGCCTCTCTGAATGGTTCTTACTAGTTGCCTATCTTTCTTGATTAAACTGAGAACCTCGTTGTTTGTGACGTGGTCTCTCCAGGAAATTCCGAGAATTCTTCTGTATGACCACACCTCCAAGACCTCTAGTCTTTTTTATCACTTTAAGATAAGCACCATGTCTCACAGCCTTACTTCAAGGTGCTCCAAACAAATGTTTTGGCAATTTTCTTGCGGAGCTTTAAATTGATATTTTTTGACTCAAGAATTTTCGTTTTTTGTATTGAACGCTAGCCTTACTAGATGTATGCGTCTGTTGACTTCTCTTTTTGTTCTGCCATTCCAGGTGATCGTACTTCCAAGGTCTACAAACTCTTTTCTCTTATATGTTGCATTTATATTTTCTTGTTTATAAATAGGAAAACTGATGGACGGAGATGACGAAATGTCACGTTTTGATTTACGACGCACTTGTCAATATGATCATATCTACGTTCCGTACGTGGAGTGTTAATTTATAAATTCCTTCATAATATACCTGCTCTCTAAATGAAGCAAATTTTCATCATTACCTCTTGAAATAAACATTTGATTTAACAGGATTACTTAGCAAATAAACGATGAGTCCAGTATGAGTCCTCTCTTAAGATGATCATATCAAATATATACCGAGTATCGCCATATCAAGTTTCTTTGTTGAAATATTGGAGATTCAATGCTTTGAGTATGATAATAGGCAAAATGAGTCTGCAGTTTCATATTCGAAAAACAGTTTTTATCAATAATTATTTATTATAAGATTTAATAATTACTACAATAAAACATTTTTAAATTATGAATTGCATATGGTTAAAGCCGTTGCCTGTGAAATACTATTTCAATCTTATTCTTCAATTCACGGTTGTAGCATAAAAAATTTAATATATACTGGTATAAAGAAATCCAATTTATATATAAAACAACACTTCTTTTGGAAAAAATAATGCTCTAAATAAAACCACAAAATAAATCTTTTATCTTTCAAAAATTGTCAAGGGAGTTGTTAAGAAGGACCATGTCCACAATAATGTGATATTCCAATACACCCCACGCATAATATTGAATAAATCAGATTGTACACCTAAGAGTACTCCCCTCGCTCGCTATATCCTTGGCCGGGGAACGCTTCGGGGACGTCAACGGGGAAAACAGGACAATAAAAAAGTTACAAATGTTTGTCTCTTACACACTTACTTGTAAAAAGGTATAATAAAGTACGTTACAAGTTTTCCCCTAGCCGTGTCCCTCAAGTTTTTGCCAAAGGAGGAAACGTAAAGGCTTTTATCTTGAGATTACTATTTGATATTCGTACATTACACATATATAAACGTCTCTACGGCAACACAGAATTACGTGGCTTGTTTCATTGAGGATACAAAAGATTACTTCTTTTTAATATATGTTCCGTACCTGAGACCATTTCTTTCTTTATACTTACATACATCCATAGCTGGAAAATATGATCACAATAAATTAAAGCCACTCAGTTCTGATAATTGCTACTTTGCCTTGTTCATAGATCCAGACATCCATAGATCAAAAACCTAGGAATTGAAGAGATAATATGTGGCGTTGATTTCTTAATCGGATTTCTAAAGATGTTCGGATTTTAAGTCTGAAGATATTGATTCCTTAACCACATGGTCTAAGAGGTGGCTGAACCCTTTCAAAAACACGTGGCAGTCAATAGACGGTTATCCAAGATTTGGTCTGCTTCCGCAATGAAGGGACATCGTCATAAATATACTTTTATTAATGGTGGATAATTTATATAAAACTATACCTTGTTAGAAATTATTCTTTATCTTTTTAATAGTTAATATTTTATCACAAGTACAAAATTTTATCCAAACATAATAAGTATAGAATTTATATAAATTGTATAAAATATTTATATTGTTAAAAAGGTATTAATTATATTAAGTTCATTAAAAGGTGTCTGGTGGAAATTGAGACTTAGATGGGTCGAGGCTATTAAAGAATCGAAATATATATGTAGATGATGAAGAAATTATCACTTCGACTATAAAAAATTATAAATTTTAATGATATTATTTTATATTCTAAAAAAAAATATGTTATCATGTAAAAAATAATCATATAAATTATGCAACACTTAAATGAAAGATGAATCTCACGCCACACAAGTCACCTTTAAGTGGCGTAGAAAGTAAAAAATAAACAATAAAAAAAAAATGAATTTCAATAAAATCTTAAATGTATCCTATTATATTTGATTAAAAAAAAAAAAAAAAATATATCACTCAGTTAGTTTGAAGGTTACTAAATTTACTATTTTACTGATAAAACAACAACATTCAAATTGAAAAAAAAAATGTATTTATCATGTCATTTTTCAGTAAAATAACTTTTTAACAATGTTTTTATATAAAAATTACTATGGTATTTTTGTGGAATGAATAACTTTTAGTGTTAAAATAAACTAAAAGTAGTCAACTCTCTTTCTCTAAAGCATTCGTTTTTGGTCTGCAAACAGGTCGTAGTCACTGGAAACCAGATCTGGAGAATGTGGAGGGTGGAAGCAATTCAAATTGCAATTCGTGAAATTTTGCTATTGTTGCGCTTCCGAAAATAAGGATGGCAAAACCATACCATCAGAAATTTAATTTTTGGCCATTTTAGGTGCCTTTAGAGGGTTGTCCACTCAGCTGAATACTTAAAGGACTCTAGGTCTAGAGTGTAGTGTTAGATTCAAGTTTAAGTAATTGTTATATATCAAAGCTTTACTCGATAAAAAGTGACGTCGTATCATTTCATATCATAACTATACTCGATCCAAATAAAATGCCGTCTATATAGAGCCTGCGTGAAACACTCTTCCTTTGGTACAGCTCTAAATCTTAGGATATCACCTTAAAGCCAGTGTAGCCGTAAAATGGCTGTTGCAAACAGATGTCTGCGTAGAATACTAGGAGTACGATGGTTTGAATTTTTTGAGGAATGACGAGGTGAGAGAGTGAACAGGACAGGCTTCCATACTACAGTCGGTCAAGAGGCAAAAGTGTACAGGCTGGCATGTACAACGGATGCTTATATATGTTCCCAGATATACCTTCTGGAGCAGAAATTCATTCAGAGAAGGCACGGACAACGGCAACTGAATGGCTGCAGTTTTTAGTTACCATATGTTACATATATACTCGTAGCCTTCCTCAATCCATCACTGTCAAGAGACAACTGATTTTCTAAGGTAAATAAATAGATATTTGATACTTACATGGATCTCAAAGTGAATGCTGAAAACATTGAAAGAAAAAGTTTTAATTAAACATTGAAAATGTATCTCAATTATAATACTAAGAATACAAATGACACATTTTTTCTAGTATACAATATACATTTCTAACAATCTTAGTTTTCATGGTAGCTAAGATAATTTTGAGGCTGCATTTTATGGTATAAGTACACTACAAATATGCACTAAATTATGTTTAAGTAGACAATAAATATGGATTTAAAATACTTAATACAAAAAAGAATGTGCGCTGGACAATATAAGTACACTATGCAAATCAATTTCAGTTTCAATAGTAAATATATATATAATCGTGTCGGAAACAACAGTGTCAGATCCTGTCTGCCCAGAAGTGGGCGACGTCGGTGGCGTTACTCCCGGCCATCATCAGGTCTTCCTGGGTGCAGCTAATTGGACACAGCGCACACTCCAGAAGGTATGACAGGGTCTGCTCCACGCCAAAGTCACATTCAGTTGGTCCGCTGTAAAACTGCCAGGCTTTCATTTGTGTCCTCGTCTTGCATACTCTGGTCTGAAGTCTGTTAAGGGACTTCCATATATTTCACCCTTGGTTATGTCCAGAGGCTAGGTCCTCTTTCGGAGCAATTCAAGCATTCCACTCAGTTGCGCCTGTCTATTTGCTCAGCCACAGGGTGGCCTCAGGTATCACCAGTTCCGTTGTCGATGGTAGGAAGTTTCTTCTTGATTTGAGCCGTGTGGTAATCTTTTGATATTCAAACATAGGGTGGAGTGTGTCGTGGGTTGCTTTGGAGAGCTCGTTCTTGGTGATGACTTCTCGCCGTATATTTTCCGTACTAGAAGATGCTCATACTCAATTTATTCTCATGAGATGCATGAATAGCGTATCTGCTAAATTTTCAAAAAAGGACAGCGTCATTTATACATGTATTTGTTTATGTAAGCACGGCGATGTTTTAACAACGAAACAATACTGCATAGCTTTACAAGACGACTCCCATAAATGAAATACTACCATAGAAATGATTATATTTCGATGACTCTTATTATTCATAAATGGTGTAGAGATTCGTTAGTTGTAGCTACACAAAATACTGAACCATTAAAATGGATTGCATCGCTTAATAATTTTGTATTTATGCAGTAACTAATTATAATTATTAAATGGACGCTACCATTACAGGACACAAAGGATAAAACTAAAATTGAAAATAATAATTATTCACTATGTGCCATTAATTATATCACCATTAAACCTAAATACATAATTATGTTATTTTTGGGTGGCATCCCAAACTGCTGCTATTGATGTGAATTAAATCATTTTAATTTAAAAAATATATTTATACACAACTATTACTCCTACCATTTTATGAAATTCGAAGAGTATTTTTTAGCGCATTAGTATCGAACCGATTGCTAACGTCAGTGGCACAGGTTCCCATTGTAAAAATGAAAAAAAAAATGTGTTCATTTATACACAGATATTTTTTAAGAATGTATAACTAATAATTAAAATAACGAACATTTAATTTATTCACTTAACAAGAAATATGATAAATAAAGAAAAAATATTTTTATTTTTGTAAACATATACATAACCTTTGCCACTAATGAGAATTATTCTTTAAGATAGCAATTGGCTTTTTAAGCTATAGTTTCTTTAGTATTGACTTGTATTAAAGTGTTTATTTTAAAGTAAGTTTATACAAGTAAAAAACTGAAGAAGTTCTCGTTGAGAATGAAAACGCAGTCTTCGAGTATGTGACTAAGCAGTGATAAATCAGATTCCCGATTAAAATAAATAAATATTAGTTATTTATTTGATCTTTGAACAAGTTATTGAAGATATATCTTTAAAATAATTGGATCCTAATTAAAATATTTAATTTATATATCAATTGGATTGCATTATATAACACATTTTAAAAGTAAAAAATATTAATTATCACATGAAAATCGATTTAAATATACTTATATAAAGGTTTCTAAAATTATATTTAAAAATCTTACATGCTTAGTGTAAAGCTAGTCATCTTACTGAAGAGAATATTTTTATTAATATTTTTTTTAAATCGTACAACATTTGATTTATCTGCTTTTATATATATATATTTTTTATGTAAAAATATACAAGAAAATACCGACAGATGGTGATAATAATTTTTGAAGTTTCGTCTGTGGAATTTAATGACGCTTACCATGGTGTATATGGCTACACGCTGCATGTGGAGTGTTGATCCGCCAACGGCATAGACTACAGCCCGAGATTCACGCATCATCCTTTATTATTACAGGAATCTACTATGAATGGGTGGTCTTCACGGGACGACTTTCGTCTACCACCAATTTTAATTGATAGGCTATTACTGGCATTTTACGGGTGATGAATCAAATTCACACCAACCGGGGGTATTTTAGAGCTCAGAAAACGATTAAAAATCGTTTTTATTTTAATCTCCGTCGGGGATTGAACTCACGACCTTTGGTTTGCAAAACAAACGCTTTACCAGTGAGCTATGACCGCCGGCCATATATATAATGATGCTCTTGAGATTAATGTTTTTAAAAGCGATTAAAATAGATTGTTTTCTTTGCAAGCAGATTTTCTGCATTCTCCGCCGCAGAAATAATATCACGGGCTGCATACAAGCGATTTCGGTTTATCCTTCCAGAATCAATGTTTAAGGCAAACATTTACCTGACGCATACCGGAGAACGCCGGCAAACAGCAGACGGGCAGCGAGGTGTGTCATTACGCCAGCCCGTAAATTATTTACAAACAATCCCCTCAAAGTGGAGGTTTGTGCGACGGATTAACACATTCAGGCCAACGACAATAGCTCAATATAAGTGCGATTTCGTACGATCGCGAAGTTACGAGCATTGAACGCGGGCAAAACTTGGAAAAGCCACCGTCTGCTGCTAACCATGCATGGTTCTGGTCACATTAAGCTGCTTCTTGGATAAATGGACCTGGTTTCGGGATCATCGGCTAAGTTTTCCGATTTTCTGTCCCAAAAAACATTAAAAAAAATACGAGTGAAATGACCGCTTTCAAGTCCCAATGCTCTCATAGAACCAAAGCGTTTATTTGTAAGGTCGTGGGTTCGATCCCCGACGGAGATTAAAATTAAAAAGGATTTTTAATCGATTTATCATTCTAAAATAATGGTCAAATCCATCACCCGTTTGCCAGTTAAGACTATCAAAGGTCGTGGGTTCCCGATCCCCCATTCGGAGATTAAAATTAAATATAATTTTAATCGACAGGGTGAGTTCTGCCCAAATACCCCCGGTTGGTGTGAATTTGATCCATCACCCGTAAAATGCCAGTTATAGACTATCAATTAAAATTGGTGGTAGAAGAAAGTCGTCCCGTGAAGACCACCCATTCATAGTAGATTCCTGTAATAATAAAGGATGATGCGTGAATCTCGGGCTGTAGTCTATGACGTTCGGCGGATCAACACTCCACATGCAGCTTTAAGCCATATACATCATGGTAAGCGTCATAGAATTTCACAGATGAGATTTCAGAATCACTATCACTATCTGTTGGTATTCTCCTGTATGTGTTTACATAAAAAAAAACTATCGCTAGGAACTATATAATTTTTTTTAATGTAAATATACGTGTGATAATGATGCTAATATTTATTTTTATTTCAGATCACTTTATCTACATGCAACAATATAAATATGCAAGAAAATAACTAAATTATTTTTAACATAATCCAATTATGCCTACTGAATTAGAAGCTATGGCGTTTTTTTTCTTTTTCAGAGAAAAATTTCGTTCTTGGCGTCACCGGGTCTGAAGGGGTTAACAAAGCCTAACAAATATTGTTCAGGTATGTACAGCGAACATTAGTTCTGGTTTTACTAATGTTTCATGCAAACAATATCATTTGCCGTGCTTAGCCGCCTCAAATAAACAACACACAAAAATAACTTTCAATTTGCTTTAAGTTGAGGTACTTGGTATTTTATGCATTGTCGTTGGTGACATTTAGGTTGTGATACTGTAATAATTTGTTTATCTTGGCCGGTGTTCGTTCTAAAACTGTAGTAAAACTATACTTTTATAAGCTCTGCTTTAATATTAAATAAATGTCTACTCCCATGTTAACAACAGTACCCTCTTGTGACCTACATGCTATGTCACAAATAAAATCTAAATTCAAGTAACTGCATAATAAAATACTCTTACATAATGATAAAAAGCTTTTTTACCAAACATTATATTGAGCTTCAGCTTTTCACAAAAATAAGACTACAGTTTCATTTACATAACGGTAAAGGCCTTAAAAGCGTCACGATATACGTACAATATCCTTTTTTTGCTGATAAACATGCTTACATACTCCTCTCTACGTTCGTTATTGAATTGCGGGGTGGCAGGATGAGGAGCAGATTAACAACATACAGACTTTTTTCAGAAGCACATATATATTCACGATAAACTTTACAAACTTCCGGCCCAGGCGGAATAACATGCCAGGCCGGCAATAATACGACCTCAAGACGGTTGGCACAAAACTGACCGGGAACCGTAATTGTTGACACTCAGCGCTGCAAGTGGCGATCTATGTAACTAATCTTTCTAACGGCATTACAAAATAACGACACATAAATGTACGACAAGCGAACAGAAATATTAGGCAAAAGATTGTATATCGAGGTTTTCGGTACCAGTAAGCAAGGGCTATATCATGCTGATATCAATACAAATACGCATTAGAAACTAAAATTGACATATTTTCAAGCCCTCAAGATCCCGCTCTGGAGGCCATTGAGGAACAATAAGGCTTAATGGTAGATCTTTAGGAGCAGATATATCTTAGAAAAAAACAGATACAGAAAATAATTTCGAAAACTTATTGATGTTAACCAACTTTCAGTTTCGTTTATTAACGACGCACTAGTTATCAGTTTTTCGGCCTAGCGATTAAATTTGTCCACGCATATGGAACGTCAAACTAATTGTACAACAATTTTGAAAAATAATGATCAACAACAACTCTATATATAACATAATACTTACGGAAACTATGTACTTACAAAATGGCAATCCGGATGCAGTTATAAGCTGACGGACTAGTAGTCAACAATTTCTTTATTCGTTGCTCCAAATGTGGAATAAGTATTAAATATACGTTTTTATTTTACTTAAGGTTGTTGCTAAGAAAGCACGTGCATACTTGTAACTTGGGTACAATGAACATTTACTTGAGAAAAAAAAAATATTACAGTTGTTTTTGGAAGACATATTTGTTCATTTATTAAAAATCGATATCTTTGTGGCATCAGCTTGATATAGCTCCTTTACGCTGATGCCGTAAAGCCTCAAGAAACGATCTTCTATCTCTTATTTTTGTTCGCACGCCTGATATGCACATCTTATATGAATTGTATAATGTTACACAGCGTTTGGATGCGCAATCTTGTTTGTTATGACAGTTTGTCCATTTCATGTTGGCCACTGTCATATTCACGTCGTATGTCTGCCGCCAGATGTCAGAGCGCGCTGTCAGTCAAAACGCGCTGGGAGTTGGAGTTGAAGTTTGACTCGCGGCCGTCATAGAGCGCTCACCTTAGGTGTTCGCTATGGCGGGCGAAGTTTGTGACAAATAAACGCGTAATATTTGAAACACAAGCAATTGTTTGTATTGTGAACCTGATCCTGCATCCTTCATCCAGTTAATCTATATCTTAAATAAGAGAGGAGGATATCAGCTGTTATAAAAAAATTTAATTGTCGTTATAAATTAACGTAATGGATAATGCAAATACAGATTACTGTCCAAATGCAATAGAACCATGCAATCTCACAATTGTCAACATTTATTAACAATAAATTACTCTGGCGAGCAAATCCTTTGACACGTCACTCGGAGGTGTTAACCTGTTAACACAAGCGGATGAATGGTTCAGGTATACCTGAACACGGCACAAATTTAACACGATTATACTAAAAATTTAACACCTCATTGAACTTTTTATGTATAAGCAACGCGTGTTTAACCATTAAATATTACAATGGATATTGATGATATTACCTTATATTGCTGTAAACTCACGCAAATATACAACAATTGATAAAAATACAAATTAATTGCAAACACATTTCCTTCATCAAGGAAGACTTAATTGATTTGAGCAATATCATATAGGATAAGGTTTCCTACGAATTTGTATGTTTTCAATTATTTAAATGATTAATTTCTTTAGTTTAATGTCAGTTTTTATATATTTGTAACATTTCTCATATTTTTTTTTCATTTTTTAATTTAACATGGATTTGAATCAAGTTAGGTCAATTTTTATCAGATATTTTGTTAACAAAATCTCGTTTTTCTCTATTTTTTCCATTATTAGTAACTGAACGGTATAGTTTTGTACATTACCGCCCTCAGTCGTATTTTTTTGTAATTTTGATTCGATTTTCGTCTTTCTTAGGTATTTTAACGATTTTTCTCTACCGCATTGATTTTAATCATGTTTTAATGATTTTCATCATTTTTTGTCGTTCACGAGTACGTGTTCATGTTGTAGTCACTTTTTTGACATAATTTTTTAATTTTCGGTACATTTTTATCAGTTTTCTTCAATTCTCATTACTTAAATGTCAGTTTTTATATATTTTTCGTCCATTTTTTACACTTTTCATAGTTTTTCATGGATTTGAATCTAGTAAGGTCAATATTTATTAGATTTTTCTATCACGACATCGTGTTTTTCGCTACTTTTTCATTATAAGTGACAGAACGGTATAATTTGGTACATAATCTTCGTTAAACATATTTTTTCATTGACTGTTCATCAATTTTTATTGATTCGAATCAATTAAAAAATTTTACAGAACTGTAAAATGTCAAATATTTCTGAATATGGGACAAAAGATTATGTACCGTACTGAACGGCTTTTTAACTAATTAAAAAGAACGTTGGAGGTGACATGTACTCTTTTACGGAAAAATGTGATTAAAAGTGACATTATTTTATATAAATACATGTAAAATGATGAGAAATTAATGAAAGCGCATGAGAAATGACATACAATCATGAAAATCTACAAATATGATGAGAATTGACGAACACTTACGTTAATCTTAAAAATAATGGACTGTTTTGTATAAAAATTATGTGGAAAGTGACTTAATCATGAACAGAACTCAAAAATCCGAATATTATCCAACTCTTTTCTTCTAGGGATGCTTTCTTTCCGTTCGTAAGAGCCCCGGAGGAAAATTGCTGCTCTTAAACATTAATTTCTTCTTCTTCGCGGTGCAATTCACAACCCTGAGATTCTTGAATATTTTAACTTCTATGTTCCAGATAAGTACACCAATGCTCGTAGATCGCAGTTGATACTTGTGGAGCCTCGAGCACTCAATTTAGCACAACGGCAATTGCGCTCCTAAATGGCCTACTAGCACACCTCTATCCTTTTCTTACATCCTTTTCCTCTTTTGTCGATGGTATTGTCTTCTTAGATCTATGTGATATCTGACGCTTGTCATATTCTTCTTATTTTATGTTACTTTTATTTTTTATTATCTTCTATTTGTATTTTTTTTGTACCTTGGAACTTCGTTTCTGGGTGGGAAATTAAATGTCAAAATATATGATAAATATATCCATTGTCTGTCTCTATTCAGTATTATATTGCCTTTCATTTTATCTTACATTTGTAACATATCTATATTATTTTCTGTAATATATGGACTACTTGGAAATCAATTCCGTTAGTAAATAAATAAATAAATCTTCGTTTCATTTAAACACAAATAATTTAATTTGAGTATATATTAATAACACGTCTTCTAAGAATGTCATTTTCTGATGACATAAATATGTTTTAATCGATTTATATTATTTCAAACCAAATCGGTTGTTTCAAGGATCTCGTAAACCGCGAAAGCTCCTGAAAAATGGCAACAAGACCAAGGAGCACTGAAATTTCCATTGTCTTACGGGACTCGTTCGTCATGTTTTATCATGGCCGTTATGATTTCATGACTGGTTGTGGAGATAGGATGGGACAAAGCGGTTGGCTTCGTTCATTATCTGAAGTCATTAAATGTGCAAGTAACAGTTTTCTACAGTATTCCACATCTTGAGGACTTCCCTCCTTCGTGACTCCTTCAAGAAGTTGTAAAGTGTTACTTTTGCCGTCTTGCAACATTAAGTGCGGGAGGGTTATCTTTATGCCGATCGAAAAAAAAACTTTTTATGGATTTTTTTTTAACGAATTCGACATTTATTTGCTTACTTTTTAATTTCTATTACAACAAATATATAAAATCTACTTCTCATACCCGTGTTCCATATCTGAAATAAATTATCAGTAAAAAATTGCCATCACTCATTGACATTGCTCATGCCTTGTCACAAGACATTTTTGTACCTGAAGGTCCACATGAGAGCATATTTGATTTCCGATGCCTCCATTGTAGAAGCTTGAAAACATGAAAAGATGGCTGCTGTAGTAACCGAGGCATTTTTTGGGTGATTTGATATAAATAATATTAGAACCATCTCAGAGAGGCGAGCCCGATGGATCGGTCACATGCGCCACGATGGCCTTCTTCACGACATTAAGGGCAGAAACTTCAGAGGGCACCCTAGACGGGAGTATTTGCAGCAAGTGTTCGAGGACATGAGTTGTTGCTTTTATGCTGAGCTAAAGAGGATTGCAGAGGATCGAGAACAGTGGAGATCGAGATGCAAGATTTTGTTGCTGCAAACCAATCCACCGGATCGATACTATGAAGAAGAAGATATATTATATTATATATTTTTTATTTTAAGCCGGATGATAACCCCGATGCTTCCGAGGCCTGGACAATTTCCGAGATCTGTTCATTTAGAGCTCTTTAGGGTGGCTCAATCCAACCAGTCACACGCAGTTAACAACAATCTATGACTTATCCATGTTTTTTTATTTTATGTATATATCTCTAAATAATAATGAAATTGTTAACATTCTATACAAGTATATGGTTTTAATGGATTTTTAATGTTTTATCCTATTTTCTTATATTTATCAACCATCTAAATGTCCATAAAGAGAATTTATATAAGTGTATGTTTCTTAGGTTAAGAGTCTTTATAAGGAAAACAGAATTTAAAATTGTTTGCTCGGCGTAATGGCACATTAAGTTTTACTCCTTTAGAATTTTTATGACCTCCTCTATGTGACTTTATCTATTTCCTGCAATTAACTGAATTTATTACCCTTACAATATTCATATTATTGTCAAAATAATGTTAAGTTATGCCACAGGAAAGTTTTATTTGCGAATCAAATTGATTAATTATATGATAATTTAAAAAAAAAAAAACAAAGTAGAATTTCAAACAAAAAAATAAATGACATTGTTATTTTGACATTACATGCAAAATATTGATTCTGTCGAAATTAAGTTTATTTTTTAAATAATTTGAAAAAAATATTTTATATGTGTATTAAGTAATTTTTTGTGACTCACGAATATAGCTGTCTCGATATATTTTTGTTGGATATCTTGCAATGCTCAACATTATGTGGCACCCGTGTCATTAATCTGTCGACAAAATTTTGCTAAGCAGGAATTAAATTTGTCATAATTATTTTGTAAAATAATGAAAAATAAAATTGAATTTCAAGATGTTAAAAAAATATATCAGTTATTTTAATAAAATAATGAAAATTAAGACAACAAAAGAATATTGTGCAAATTTAAGTACTTAAATTTTTAGTGGCAAAATAAACATAATAAATTAAAAGCACTAAAAACGTCAAAATTTAATTCCAGAGATTTTTAAATCAAGTTATTTTTATAATGACTGAAAGGATGTTAGGTGAAAAACAAAAATGTAACTTTAATTAACTGACAATCTTTGGTGAAACGAGAGCTTAAAGTAAATGCTTTGCTTAGGATGAACTGGATTGAGATCGAAACATGTTAAAAATAAATGTAAAAAAAACTAAATATCTAAAATTTATTTATTTTTCAATTAACAAATATAAAATGAGAATCTACAATTGACTTATCACAGTTTCAGGAGGCGGGGTTGACGTAAGATGGGTGAAAGATCATGACGTTTGATCTTTATGAAAGTAAATTTTGACGACCATGGCTTTACTAGCTTTACTATTTTTTTATTTTAATTATAGTGTTTAATTGTTTTTTATTTTTCGCCAAACTTTTTAAATATGGTTAGAATGCTCTTTTGGCTGTTGAATTAATGTAACATTAATAGTTTTTATTTAATTATTTTATTAGATTTGTGTCAAAATATAATATGTATTCGTACAATATGTATCTAAAAATATGTCAGATTGGGCATTGCACAACTCACCCACTCCTGCTGGAATAAGAGCACTTTATTTTTATTGTATGCGCCACATGATCGTAATTTGCACATGATATGTTTTATTTAGGGAGATAAATTTGATTGCCTTTTAAATATTTTTATTCAAATATTTTTTCTATGAATATGGATTCTACAAAGGAAAAAATAAGCTTCATTGTTCCTAATTTTCAATCAAATACAGCATTCAATACGGCCGAGTATTTGTGACGACATAAAAAGTTTTCGGCGAAGGGTCAAAGTGTGTCCATAAAGGACCAAAGCGGCCGGGCTTAAAGGTGATTCCGAGAGATTGGTCGAAACTATAATAGAATTCAGATCTGGAGAAGATAGTCCCTTTTCAAAGGGCGTAAATACCCGAGACCGCGCTGCAAGTCAAAGGTGGAATAGCGGTCGACAATACATATAAAAAGGTTAGTAAAATAAACATTTGCCATCCGGTTTTTTCAATTTTTTCCGCACCCGGAAAAAGCTCAACGGAAGAGCTCTGTTTGCTGTCTAATCAAAATATAAAAGTATTAAATTTACAGTTAAACTATATTTCAATATTCCTTATTTCGCTATATGGCGTGTTTTAAGTTTTTTTTAACTCTTTCGTTACAGCTCGGTGGAATACAAATTATACTGTCAATACGGCGTGAATTATTCTAATAATTTTTTTTTGCTTAAAACTAGTATTTGAAGCATAAATGTATTTGTCTGATATATTTTCATATATCACATTGGTTTTTCTTCCTTTAGCTATGAGAGGATGCATAAAAAACTATTATATTTAACAAACGTTCATTATGTGGTGGCACTGACACACGTGGCTTACAGAAAAATCGCTACTGTGACGAAACCTAATGATATTTATTTACATGCTTTAAAGATTCCTGTAAATTATATATGTAGGTTGATAAAGTGAATGACTGCACTTTCAATTTCCTACCGTAGATGTCACAATGAGTACTGAAAGTAGCAAAACGATATATCACGTCAACTGATGTCAACGGTCGGGGAATCTTTGACGGCATATGCCGACCTACGATGCGAAAGGGTTAAGTGTATTGTCGGTAAGAGACGGGAATCCACCTGGTTGGGATATGTACTTCAGATGCCCCAGGAGACCATAAACTACAGCGGTCTCTTATTCATTAATTTTATCCCCGGGCTGCTTACGCCGACTTAGAAGGATAAAAACGAGTATTGTACTCTGACTAGGTGAGAATCATGGCAGCTGTCAGAGATTTGTGGCTACTATTCGTGAGGAACATATTCTCCAGTTAGAGGATCAAACATATTATGATGATGATGATGAAACTCGCGCAATAACAATATAATAAATGACGTGATATAGGTAATATTCACAAGAGGCTTAAAACTAAAAATAAAATTTTATACATTGCGAAAGTCTAAAAAAATCAGCTTTTCGTCTAAAATCATAATACGTTATTCCCTGAGGGTGTACAGGCTAGCCTGATAATAATTTACATTCCATTATTTTTTTATAGGCGTTTTACGGTTTCATAGAAAATTTCACTCTCGGAGTTTCAGGGCATATTACGTGTGCCGCTAACGAGGTAAAGTAATTTTCTATGCCACTTTAATGTTAACTTTAATGCCACCGGTCGACCGTACCGAGTAAAGTAAATTACTTCTTGTTGCCTTATTTATGGAGGAGAGATATTTTAATGTCTGGCGAAGATTCAAATGACCAATGACCATGGCATGTAGCAACACTGGTTCTGCTTCGTTCGTTTAAGTAAAGTTACATTCTCTGTTGATCTTACTTGGATAAGTGACCGCTCAACGACTTTATATGTTATTATGTTTTCTTCTGTTTTGAAAGTAAGGCATTTATGCACATTATACGAGTCGTAACGCTCGTTTGAATCGTTATTTAAAAAAAAACGAAGAAGAGACGTAATTTCTCACATCTTGTTTTATCCCGGTGGGTATAGCTCAATAGTCAAAGCGTTTGATTTGAAAACCACAGGTCGTGGGTTTGATCCCCGACAGAGATTAAAAATATAGGATTTTAAATCGTTCTCTAAGACAACCCCCTATTGATGTGAATTTAACCCTCATCCGTAAAATGCTAGTCATAGCGTATTAATTAAAACTGGTGGTAAGCAAAAGTCGTCCCATGAAGATCACCCATTCATAGTGAATTCCTGTAATAATAAGGATGATTCGTGAATCTCGGGCTGACTCTATGTCGTTGGCGGATCAACACTCGACATGCAGCGCTTATCTATGAGTACTATGGTAAGCGTCATAAAATTTCACAGATGAGACTTTAGAATTACTATCACCATCTGTCGGTATTCTACTGTTTGTGTTAACATAAAAAAACACAGATAGTAATGAGCACTGTTTAACCATTTGCTGGAAATTTGCCGTTTTGCTCTTAATGAAGGTTTCATTGCTTAGATTTAATGTGAATGCTATTATTGTATAAGTAACGTTACGTGTTATTGTTTGATAGTACATCCTTTAAGTCACAAATGGTCCAATATTTTGAATTCACACCAATCAATCGTTTTTTTTTAATGTGCTGCAGATTAATGAAGTCCCAGTATTTTAAGCCTAAAACACACACCACACAAAAATGATAACAAAATTATGGTAAAACAATTTTTAGTTTTAATCAAAAACATATTAAAAAAAAAACCTTATTTGCACTTAATTAATACCTAATTTTCAAAGCAAATAATATTAAATAAAGAATAATACTCTTTGTAAAAGCCGGTAAATTAATTCAGTAGAAATGTTTCACGAGTATCTTTCAATAAAGTGACTTTTACCTTAAAGTATTTTGCAATAGCTTACCACTGGAGCTAAAAACGATCATCTTTAATAAAATATTTTAACATAGGCTGAAATTTTAATTAAATGTCTGATTAATGTAGGAATCTCATTTTTTTTCTCTTAATATAGAGAATACTAGTAAATTATAATTGTAGTTTTTTTTTTGCCACGCAATATAACGTAGTTTTTGGTGATTTATAGTGTAAAATACATAAGGAATGACAAAAAAAAAATAAGAGCAGCTAATAGAACTGTGTCACGGAAGTAAGCTATAATATAGAGTAAGACATATTAATAATCTTTGGTAGTACGAATACGTCATCTACAAAACAGTAAGCGATTATTTGACAATACCATAGCTTTGTTTAAAAATATTTCGTTTGTTTGTTCCGAAATATAAGATTAGTTAGTTGTCAAGTGAGGACGCTGAAAAAGCCTGAAAAAAAGCTCCACCCTCAACAAATCTTCCTGAAACGAGGGCCATTTGAGCGTATTTCTGATTGTTTATTTTGCTATAAAGCAGCCGCGGTCCAACCCGGTAGTAAAGCACGACCCGGTGCTGCCAGGCGGTCGCTAAATGCCGCACACTTAGAGTTCTCCATCACGCGACAAATGTCTACGGACCGGGCCCTAGACGCGCTACAGCCCACTTATCGGAGATCCGAGGCTTTTATTTTATTCTTCTACGTGAGATTCTTCTTCCGGTTACATGGAATCACTTCCCGAATGTCACTGAAAAAAGGTGAAATCACAACGCAAAACATACCAATCAAAATATACATTTATTCACAATTATTTAAGACACAGATGAATGTAAATTATAAATATAATATAATATATGTAACACACACAAAAAAATACCACCGTTATACGTTAGTCAAAATTATACTCCCTTCTCAACCAGCTTAGCTGGACGCTATGTGTATGTGGTAAGGATGTTTAGTGGTTGCTTTCCCAGACCATTTTGTCTGTCCTGATAATGATCCATTATAAATATTATTACATCGTAAGTATGAGAGTAAAAAAACGCTGATGATTAAACACTCAAACATTTCTCTGGTATTACAGCCGCAGTCTATGCGAATTCGCGGCCTTTTACCGTGAAAGCTTCCGGGAACCATCTACGAGTATTATCTACGAGTAGACCGCCGAATATACAGGTATTCTGAAACAAGACATAAAAAATTGAGCTAACAGAACTGTGAAATACAAATTTACGGTGTCCATGTGCTCAAAATGTGAAGCGGATATGTTAAAAGAATTGTGACAACATACAATTTTGTTTGAAATCATTCATTTAATAACATCATTTCATGCTACTTATATCGACAACCTGAAGCTTATCTTTATACTCTACACTAATAATTCAATTTTATTTTATCCGTTTTACATCGTTTATAAATGGTCACCACAAATTGTCCCTACATAGTTCTGTTAGTTACCGCTATTCATACCTCGTTCCAATACATTTTTGCACCCGAAGGTTCACCTGTGTATATATGGCTGCCATAACGTACCAAAAACTCAAAACAGTAGGTTGAGAAACGGCATCTGTAGTACACATTTCTGGATGATTTGCTAATATTTTTTTAAAGAGGCCGGATTATTTCCCGACGCTCTAATACGGTAATGCATTTATGTGTTCCCATCTAATGTTGCTTAATTTTGGAGATGTACCAAGAACCGTTCTGCTTAAGTTACACTATATTATCCTTCAATTTAAGTAATCCTTCGTTCTCTAGAATGCAACTTTTAAGAGCTCTCTATGGGTTTTTCAAGCAAAACGAATGACGTGTTAAGAATATATACGGCCACTAAAAATACGTAGACATAATGGCGCACTGTATGAGAGATATTTATGTTAAAAACGTGACTCATTCATCCTAAAGGATAATGCGGAGGACGTTTAACATGAAAAAATGTACGAAAAAATCTTTTTTTTTTGTTTTGGTTATAATGTTTTAATTTAACAGAAAATGAATATATGTTTTATCGTTTCCTCCACCACAGGTAAACTTTTTGTAGTTTTAAGTAATTGCGTTATAATATATATATGAATGTTTGAAGTAAATACACAAAAAATAAATATTTATAATATGTGTATACAAATACTTTATGTGAATCGAACCGTACAGTTACTGCTTATTCTATCACAATGAAAATTCCTAAATAAGTTACTTTCTCATCATTAAAATTATTTTACTACTCGATCTAACTCTATTTTTACATATTAAAAAAAACAGTGTTGAGGGTGGAAAACTGTCGTTCGTTGATTTTAGTCGCTTTCGATACGCAAGTTATCATAAAATCACACTCGATGTACGAGTACATACTTAGTTTTATCGTAAGAGTGGACGACTTTTTATTTTAATAAATTAAAAATATTACTAATTTAAATGTGATTAAAAATATTTTTTTATCCTGTCCTGAGAAACACAGGGTACATTGCGTTAGTATAACATAAATATTATAGCCAAGATAACGACGAATTCAAATATAATTACAATGTACAGTGCTGTAAGTAGCACAAGGCATTATGTACTTAGTGTATTGAACTTGAGTGTACTGCAACACTGTCTCTCTTAGCCATTCGCCATAATGAGAATGGATTGACCAGGCGTCGGTTCAGTCAAGAGAATGCTCTGTAGAGGACACAGTGTACCAGCAAACTAGCTTTGTACACAAGTAAAGCCAATTTTGGAGTAGTCATTCTTAGAGTATCTTGACGCTATAGTAACTCCTTTTAATCTTAATGTTAACTTGTGGATAGCGGATTAAAACACATAATCTATACGTTATCTGAAACTATTTCTTTGATTTTGTACTGATATCAGCTTGATATTACTCCTTTAGGCTAATGCCGCAAAGCCTCGAAAAACGATATTCTGTCTCTTATTTTGTTCACTCGCCTGACATGCACATATAATGTTTCTAAACGTATAATGTTGCACGGCGCTAAAATAAAGCGACGAATAAACGTAGTATGTGAAACAGAAACAAGTGTTTATATTGTAAGCATGATCCTGCATCCTTCATCCAGTAAATCGATGTCCTAAATGGAAAAAGAGGATATCAGTACTTCATTAACCTTATTTAACCAAAGTACCAGAAAGTCGAGTAAATTTATATCTACATTTCAAAGAGTTGATAACTACGGAGAATTTATCAAATATCAAAGTTACATGTTAAAAAATCTCAAATAATTTTTCAATTTTATTCTACTGGTTGGTTTTCTTTTAAGATAGTAAGTAATTTGCTCAAGCCTAACCTTACATAACACTGAATACCAAAAATTCCTTCGGAAAATGAAATACTAATACATAATTATTTTTTCAACATTATGAAGTGATATATTAATGTTTTATTTAAGTCATTATTTTTGATAAAAAAAAAGGAAATAAGAGAGACAAAAAATAAAGTTTAATTAATTAAATAAAAAAATATCACTATTAAATAAAATACAACTTCGTAATATAATTAGACACCTGAAGAGACAGTTGTAGTATCCCAGACTAATTTAAATGCTTAAATTATCAGTTTTTTTAATGAGATCAAATGATTACCTTGACATTTCAGAAGTCTGAAACATTTTTTTTATTCATTGATTTTTTGCAAGTTACACAAAAAGTTAAAATTATGCACGTGACAAACAGTTAAAGAACATAGAAACCAACTCCACGTCTGCCCAGTTAACTGCGTGATTCTGACGACATCCTTGATTTAGTTTAACAGCAAGGGATCTTCCGAACAAAGCAGCAGTTCAGGAAGGTCCTCCCGAGAAATGGCAGGTGACAATACAAAACTCATCTCCTGTTCTCTGGGATGATGCACTCCATCAGAGAATGTCCGACTGTCTGTTGTGTGTATCACATCGACAATCGTCGCAAAAAGGGAGGCTTAACCTGTTTGTATATGATCTTAACCCTTTCGCACCGGTTGTTGGCATATGCCGTCAAAGATTCCCCGACCATTGACATCGGTTGACATGATATATCATTTTGCTACTTTCAGTACTCATTGTGGCATCTGCGGTAGGAAATTGGAAGTGCAGTCATTCCTTTTATCAACTTACTAGTACTATTTGCAGGAATCTTTAAATCATATAAATAAATATCGTTAAGTTTCGTCACAGGATTTTTTTTCTGTAAACCACATGTGTAACGCCACCACATGTATGGAGTTACTTAATGAACGTTTGCTAAATATAATAGTTTTTTATGCATCATATGATAGCTAAAAGATAGAAGAACCAATTTGATATATGAAAATAGGTCAGATAGGTACATTTATGCCTATACCAGTTTTAAGCAAAAAAAAATGGTTTGAAAAATTCACTTCGTATTTACATTATAATTTGTATTCCACCGAGCCGTAACGAAAGGGCTAAGAGCTCAAACCATGATATCATATATGGTGAAATATTTTGGAATGTTTTGTGTTCTGATGCAACCCTTTCACTGTGGATGCACCACTCTCATCAAATGGTAATCCGTTACGCAAAGCAACGTTTGATAGCTGCCGTAGCCTGGCGTCTCCGCTGGTCTCCATCTTGTTGAGTCAGACGCTCAGACAAGAGATATATCCTCGCAGTGTTAATGGAAGATTGATGAATTTGTATGCAGATATTGTCATCTGACAATGGTGCACAACGTTCCATCACTTCTGCTAACAGTGAAGATATATCTATTTATCTTAATTCGACACTATTACATTAATACATCACATGCCATTGCATTATATTACGATATTTCATGTATGTGTTAAGCAAAGAAAATAAAATTATATTTTTTATTATAAACATTAGAATTTTTTACACTTATTATTGATAACGTTGAACACTGTTTTCTCATAAAAGTATTGTAGTATACGTAATTATTACGTTTTTCATCAAGCTTTCAAAAGCTTCATCGGGTTTTCACTTGTAAAAAGGTGCTGATAGGTTAAAATAAATAATATATCTGGCATAGAAAAATTAGTAATGGAGTAAAGAATAAGAAAATATCTTATTTGCAATTATCTTATGAGAACTGTGCTTACAATGCTGTACTATTTTAAGTAGATTTTTTTTATGAATTAATATTCACATAAACGAAAAAAAATCGGATGAAGTTTCCAAAAAATATCACACTTATTGTAAAAATATACATATCCATTTTTACAATTCTCATATCCATGTTTCGGCCTTAATACAATGATACATTTAAATATACTTGTATAATAGCAGTCTGGAAAAAAAAATCAAATTCTACACGGTTAAAGTTTTCATGGCGTCTGAAATATCGGCAAACTTGGCGAGCTTATTGGCTGAAGGCGTCGCGAGCTTCAGAGTACCATAAATCAATCCGATTCTTTGCCAACTTCAGCCAGATTCGGATCACGAATATATATATTCGAGTCATGGCTTTTGAATTGATCCGTGTGTAGCGAATTTCTCCTTTCTTTCATTATACTGACCGCCGTTGCAGGTGTTAGATAGCCTCTACAAGTTGGTACATTCAGGTAGCTTAAAGAAAAATAATAAGCATCGCGCGAGATGTGTCTTGTGAAGATGTATCTTCAGTAGCTTACCTATCAGCAAACGTGCCTCTACAAACGTCGTATACTATTCGAATATTTATCATATATTAAAAACTGTATATGTTAGTCTTTATTATATATTGGGTATGTGCTAGAAGTAGAAGTTACACAGTCCTAAAAAAGTTGTGTCATATCCGCTACTGTAAATGGTATCCCTTACCGCGTGAATATTTTTCTTGTGCTAAATCAAAGATAAATTACTGCTCTGCAATGGCTGACACAATCCAATAGTAGGAGATATTCGTCACAAACGGCTCTACCCAAAAGAGACTCTAAGTCTGGCTGTGAATGCCCATGAAATTACATATTATTTTTATATTGTTCCATAAATGAAGCACTTGTTTTCAACAAAATATACAATAATATGCATTATTGGAGATAAGAAATTTAAATAAATGGCATTAATACTATTTTGCTATTTAAGTTCTGCTAGAAAATCAGAACTGGAATAGTCACCGCTACTCAAGGAATATCCACATTCAAGTTGTAGTGGGTCGAAGAAACGACAGTTGATGGGGAAAAAAGTGTTAGAGTAACACCTAAGAACTAGCGAACGGAGTGTTTTCCGAAAAGATTTGGAAACTCATGCGGGATGTTTAGTAGTAGACAGACACAGGCTAATGATTATGGAAATCGAATGATTAGCCCGATGCTATCGCGACCAAGTATATTTCTTCCGTAAAGGATACTAACCCAACCAATGGTAAGTGGTCAGCAATTGTTAAGTGGTTTTATAATTTAAAAGTCTATTATTATATTTATAAGACCAAAAAACTCTAACAATAAATGATAAAAACAAGATGTTAGTTTAGATTGCAAGTGCAGTTTTTCTTGAGTATAGGACTTGACGATTTTTTTTTCATCACAGCGGATTGAATTGGGTACTGATTTTTTTAAATTACTTAATCCGCCTCTGATCCGGGCCAACTTTCCCCGCACTGTGTCACTCGCAGCCCGACGACACGAAACTGTTCGTGAAATCGAAATCTTCAAAGCAATTAGCGCGGTTGACAGCAATTAGGAACTTATTTGTGTTCTACACTTAAACGGGCGTACCAAATGTAAGCAGGAGCGGCGCGAGGACATAACATTACATCAAAAATTCGAACGCAAAATTTTTATAAAGGATATATCGGAAGTTATTTTGTCTTTAATTGATTTAAAAATTACGAACGTTTTTAGCTCGCGCTTACAAATTATGATGAACGGTGAAGTTGACAAATTATATCTCACAACAATCTCAAAAGCCTGCGTTAATTACTTACGGCCTGTATTTCATGGTTTAGTAACTAATTCAATGTTTTGGCTATTATTTAAATCAATTGGCAGCGGACTAAATAAATTGGTAATAATAGGTTAGGTTAACATTTTAAAGGTTAATTGTTAATTTATTTTACATAATTTTGTACCATTATTCATATGCCGGCGGGTATACGTCAATGGTAAAAGCGTTTGCTTTGCAAGCCAAAGGTCGTGGGTTCGATCCCCGACGGAGATTAAAAAAAATATATAACGATTTCTGAGCTCTAAAATATTGTTGGTGCGAATTTGTTCTCTCACCCGTAAAATGCCAGTCATACCCTATTAATCAAAATTGGTGATAGACAAAAGTCTTTCTATGAAGACCACCCATTTATAGTAAATTCCTGTAACAATAAGGATGGTGCGTGAATCTCGACCTATGAAGTTGCCGGATCAACACTCCACATGCAGCGCTTAGCCATACGCACCATGGTAATCGTCATAGAATTCCACAGATGACACATCAGAATTACTATCACCATCTGTCGGTATTCTCCTGCATGTGTTTATATAAATTTAAAAAAATGTTTCTCGACAATCTGAGAATTGATTATTTGGGGTAATCTAGTTATTCGACAGATCATGTCTAATAACAAATTAAAAGTTGTCAAGGAAATTGCGTTATGAAGTTACTTCTTTGAACAGGTAAATTGATAGTTATGGCAATTTAAAGTTGCGTAATGCTGTCTAATCTGTAATGCTTATTGCGACCAACAGAAGGCTCCCAAACATTGTGACTGATTGAAGATGAATACAACGTAAAATATATTCATACCTCATGTTTATTATTTTAAATTGATCAAAGTGAATGCCAATAATACAAATTCAGTAAGTTCGGGTCTTTTTCGGAAGACACAGCTCGTAGGTATATTAGCGTAATCCGAGAGATGCTAGATCTGAAATCGAACGCCGACTAACACTTGGCTGTAATTTTCAACAAGTTTCGCCGATATTTGTAACAAATTTTAGACGTTTAACTTTGGCCGGGACTTAGTCGGAAAACTAATAACATTTTCGATTCTTATATCATTGTTTGTTGTCGAATGCGCAGTTTCCCGCTATCTGCGAACTTTGTTTCGATCGCTTAGAAAACAAATAACGATAATGATTCTGATTGTGTAATATCCTCTAAGAAATGTTTTCTCGTCGCCGGGGAGGGAGGAATAAAGCAAATTGGGAGACTTTATCTGAACTTCGTATGTTTTTTGTATACATAAAAACATAATACTTTACTTCTAAGCTATGGAATTGTTGTACAATAATTATGCCAAAAAATATAAAATTCATTTTTGATATCAACAAACTAACTGTCTTTTATAAGATTGAGATATTTTTATTTGACATTTATACGAATTTATACGAAATAAGTAATTATTATTTTCAATGTTTTGAGCATTCACTTTGAGATCCATAATAAATTATAAATATATAATAATAATAAAAAATAAAAATAAAAAATTAAAATATAAATAATTATTGTTAAATTGTTGTCATAATTCTTTTAATTAAATTGATTCGCGGCAAATATTCTGCAACAAAAATAAACAGACCTTTTGAAGTATATAATACTTATTTTTAACTTATTTTTAAAAAATTATTATGTTTTAAAATGTATTTATTTATTATTTAATTTATGTTAATAATTATAACATGATAAATTAAAATTTTTAGTTCTTAATGTGTAATTTGTAGCACAATTTAATTAATTTTAAAATTATAATTTTCTCATTAATAAGCATCATGTACAGGGAGCGGCAAAAAATGCGGACAGTTTTCGTCGTTGTTTGGATTTAAGACCGTCAGCTTTTTTGCCGCTCTTCATATTACCAATAATTTCATTCAAGATTACTAATCTTCTATCATATTAGCGAGTATATTGTGATGTTCAAAATTGATGTAGTAAATCATTATTTAATAAAAAAAAATTTAATGCAAAAAAGATAATTTTTAAAAATTACGTGGTTCGTCAAATAACTTCAGTATCTATTCGTAATAGATTAATTAACAGTTTCCAAATAAAAGCCTTTAACTTCCAAATTGCACATCATAGCAGTGTTGGCGTTTTGAATATACCTTATATATTATAACAATAATATACACAGACTTCTCCTGAAACATGTATTTACATTCCTACTCTTGTATTTGACTATAAGATATTTGAAAGCCATGAAATGATATACATTGTATAAACTCTTCTCTGTCCTTCAAATCCCCTGCCATTTAAGTGTTCCGCATTCATGAATAATTTCCACGACAATCTCAATTATGTTTGCAATAGTTTAGCAGGTAGTTTTCAGTTGGGCATGTACCCAATTTAACAAAATCTATACAGACTATATTATTCGGATTGATGGAACCTTATCGACAAACTACAACCTTTAGATAAATGTACATTTTATATATATAAAATATAAAGTTATCTTGTCATCAAAAAACGGCAGTTATTTTTAAATTGAGGAGCCAAAAGTACCAGAATGGGGTCAAGTAAGTAGGTAAATAAATGTGTGGAAATTAGTAAAATCACCATGCTGAACATGTGGAGAAGTGCAACTGAGGGGAATACTTGGATTACCCCGAAAGAGGACCTAGCCCCTGAACATGATTAGGGGTGGAATATATGGAGGTCCCTTAACAGACTTCGGACCGGAGTATGCAAGACGAGGACAAAAATGAAAGCCTGGCGTTTTACTGCAGACCGACTGAATGTGACTGCGGCGTGGAGCAGCCCCTGTCACACCTTCTGGAGTGTGCGCTGTGTCCGAATAGCTGCACCCAGGAAGACCTGATGATGACTGGGAGTAACGCCATTGACGTCGCCCGCTTTTGGGCAGACAGGATCTGACCCTGTTGTTTCTGACACGATTATATATATATAGTAAAATCAAGAGTTGACGACTAGTATTAATGATATGACGTGGAAAGTTCGCATTGATATAAGTATAATATATTTAAATTTGTATGATTTTTATACACGTTGTTAATAGTGGAGTTACTCAAATAAATTCCTCAATTTTCAAGCACATTTACTTTAACAAGTTGTATCCTCAGCACGATGCGATAGTCATGCTTTTTTGCGTAACGTCTCGAGGAGCCATTTGCATAAAAAATAAGTTTTATCATCAAAATAGTGCGCTGTGTAATCACCATTACCTTAATATCATAATTCAGAGATAGGGGAGCCGATTTATGGGCGATTGCAGGCGAGGAACGTTCTGGGTCTTAGATAAGCCCCGCTAACTGCGCCCCAAGGCGGGTTTCGTAACTTGGCGTCGAAGCCTTAATCGTATTATTGTATATCACTTTACAGAACACAAGTGTAAATGATATTCGAGCGCCGGAAATAATAGACGTAAATTTGATAATGGAGCTAAGGCTGTAGATTAGTTTTCAGAAGCAGCTACTACCTAAATCTTGTACATCACGTGTTTATTCATGAAAATGAGTGATAATTTTATATGTAAATAATTTTAAAGAACTACTTTATTTTGGAATACATTGTATTTTTCTTATTTTTACAGATTGACAGAGTAATAATTAAATCATGATATGAATCTATATTGAAAAAGCTAATCTTTACACTCTAAGACTTCAAGTTATGTTTGAATTTGAGTATTTAGAAGGTCGGATAGACAACCTGCATTTTACTTGAATTCAAAAATAATATAAGATTTAATATTTTTAATTTGTTTAAATTTTAAAAACTAACATAAACAATTCAAATCAAGCCATATTTTTATTGATTTTTTTTGTAGTTACACTGGAAAATCCGTCTTTTGTTGTGACTTTTTAATTAGATTTTTTTATTTTCTTATTTTAAAAATAATATGTTGCATAATAGTGTGTGTACGATACAAGGTGACAATTTTAAATGTATATTGAAATATATATTTTATTTAGTTGTTTGATTTACTTTAATTAAAACAATAATTAATTCATACTTAATATATTAATATTCAATTATGATCAACGGTTTTCAGCCTATGTTGTCCGTCAACCTATTATTGAAGGTATACTTTGTAAGTCACAAATTTTCTGTAACCTCTGACCTTATTATCCAAACTCGTATTTGTATTCTCATGACTTTCACATCAAATCATACCTTTTTATTACATTCTCTACGAATGTGTCTTTACTACTTAGATAAAGTTCCTGTGATACGGATGACCAGCTATTCACGCCATATTTTATGTGATCTTTTCGAAAGGTTCATTCGGTTGTTTTGTCAGCTGTTATGTTCATTAACAGCATATTCGTTTCACGTTAAGTCTTCTTGATCGTCAATAACATGTAAAATTTCTTTTGTATCTTCATTGAATGTTGTAAATATACCGTGTTACAACGATAAGAAGCTTAAAAGTTTGAGATATAAATAAAACGAAACCAAGTAAGCCTAAAAGAAGAGGCGAAAATTTCGGAAAAACTAGACAAGCCGAGTTAACTCTTTCGATACAATATTGGTTAAACACAAATGAACTCCCAGAGGAGCACCGAAATAAATTGTCTTTTGGGCCTAGAAACAGAAGTTCGGCTTAGCCACCCGCTGTCCAGCTCAATAAATCACTCAGGAGACAATACGGTGATAGGTCTAACTACCAGTGGCGTGGTCAACGAAAGAAAAGTACCATCAATTATATTTTTAACATTTACTTTGAGATCCATTTCAAAGATAAAATAAATAAATACATTAATA
Source organism: Glossosoma conforme (assembly GCA_022606575.1). Lineage (NCBI taxonomy): Eukaryota > Metazoa > Arthropoda > Insecta > Trichoptera > Glossosomatidae > Glossosoma > Glossosoma conforme. The sequence continues at coordinate 5,272,927 of JAGTXR010000003.1, read as the reverse complement.
TAAGATAAATATAAAATATTTATTCATAGAAATCAAGCTTACTTATTAGGCTTTGATTTGATAATATTTTCATAGTACCTATTCTAAATTCGGTACATTTGGCATACATACAACCGCCACTAAAAATCCGTTACGTCTTTTGGTTGATAATTGATATAATAATTAACATGGATGTAACCTCTTAACAATCTTTATTAGGTATATTGTAGGTTTGTTTGAAAATCGAGGGCTGAAAAAAGTAAATAACCGTCTCCATATAAAATACGTCCATTTTATGCAAAATTAGTCAACATGACTAGATTTATCGATATAATAACTGTAAAAATAAAAACAATAATGTGAACTGATATGCAAAGAAAATATTTGTGAATATTCTTAACAAAAATTTTACCTTCATTTTATTTGTCTATGTGATGCTATAACTGTTTAATCTGATATGTTAAAGAATTATAACTTACTTTATAAGAAGAAAGGAAGTTAGACAATATTATTATACATCATCGAACCTTGTATGAATTAGAGCATCTAATTATAATAAAAACGAGAACTTTCGTGCATTAAATACATTTAATTAGTCTTCGAAAAAGATCACTGTATATTAAAAAATAAAATGAAGTCTGAATTACATATTAAAAAATTGACTTTTGGTTCAAAAATAATACACTTTTCCTAAGAAATATTTATTTAAGTCAGTTTTTACACAAAATTTTCAGGAGTTTTCAGCATCCACCACGCCTATGTTTCCTTCCCTTCCTTCAGTCCCTTTAGTTTTCCAGCAGTATATCTCTCGTTTGGCCCGAGGTTGACCCGAAGATTGCCGGTGTTATAAAATTACCATAAAAAACCTCTCAATGCGAACAGATTTACTATCGAGATGGTTTGTATAGCACAAGCGGAATGGAATAAAGAACATTCTTATTGCTTTGATTAATAGTTTATGGATGAAGTAAATGTTTATTTGAAATATGTATCCAGTATTTTTATTTAATAGAGCAGCAAATAATTATACAAGATCTATTTGGATGAATTGATTTTTTATATATTATTAAGTAATCGTTATAATACGAGTAGTATGAACAAGAAAGTCAATACACGTTCAAATATCATTTGGATAACAAAATAGTAATATATTTCTAATTCTGAAAAATTAGCGGATATGGAACGAAGCATTTATGTCATTTATTTTTCTTACATTAATTGATGAGCAAATTGTCATATAATAAGGTTAATAATGAACACCTAAATAAATGTATCAGTTGTTGAATATTGTTTTAAGTGATTCAGTTGATATAATTAAAATGCCTAACCTCACTGTACTCGAATGTTGATCTTGAAAAATAATTCTTACGTATACGAGTTAAAAAAGTGTTTACTTAAAAAAAAATATTTTTTATTATTGCCAGTATATTATTGAAAGTATATGTTACTAACAATGAGTTTTAGGACGAATAAACATAATTTTATGGAATTAAGCAGTCAACTGAAGCGAAAAATAATTAGCAAACATTGGAAACATTGTGTTGAATAGTTCAATAGTTGAAATGGAACAAAAAAAGCACCATTCAATTAAACAGATTTTCGGCAGCGACTCGTGCAACCAGTTCAATATTATTTTATCTGTCCTGTGTAAACATTTGGACGGTAACTACTTTTGACCGAAATGTGTGCGAGTGGTTGAAGGTGGGTAGAGAACAGTATTCCAACGATTTTTTTTCAAACAAACCGTGGTCAATAACGTCGACGATGAAAAATAAAATATATTTGTTAAAAAATCACGCATATTCAGAATTGTAGTACAAATCTTTTTGTTATAATAGAAAATCTGTAAAACCTTATTTATCAGCGTTTAATGGGGCACAAAACTCGCTAGTCGAAAATGCAATAATTGAAGATTTTTGTCTAAAGACTAATTCACGATTCAGTATGGTTTTCGCATTACTTGATTAAGGAGCAAATAATGGAAATTTTGGTTTATAATTCGTAGCATGTCACATATGTCTCCCAAAAATCAGTGTCAGTATTTTACGAGGGCTATTTATACTGACATCAGTATGATGTAGTCCTTGCTTAATGTTACTGAAAACCTCGATATACAATCTTTCGTCTCTTTATTTCGGGTCGCTTGTCATGCATTTAGGCGCGCCGTGCTGACGGGTGTGTTAGTTAAGAAAATCACCGCTCGTGGCGCTGAGATCCGCAGCGCCAGCGAGCGCTCACGGCAGTTGGTCTCCATTTTTTGGTGAAGCAAGGTTCGCGTTGCGACCGCGCGGCATCATACCGCGTGGTCAAAAAGCTTGTAATGTTATTATCGTGAAAATATAATCGATGCTTCTAAAAGAAAGTCTTTGTCTGCTGTCTTGCTCCTCATACTGCCCCTCGCGACGTAATAACTCCCTTTTTTTGAGAGGAGGATGTTATACATAGTATAACTAATAACAGCAACATCATCTGAAAGCATATACCAGGAGAACTCATGTTCCATCGTCATAATTTTCAAGCAGACATTGTTAATTTTGTATAATAGATCGTATTTCTATATAGATTGTGTGACATTTGCCGAAGACACAGTATATAATCAAGCAATACTGAGCAAAACTTTTCACGTGTATGTATCACGTGAATTGAAAAGAGGCAGATATGGAGAGTACTATACATTATTTTACAATAGTTTACTCGTACAACAGCTCGACAACACTCGACAAACTTTGGTGATGTTCCAAGCGTTCGAATTCCCAGTCCGGTATCTGGTATATTGGAGACGTATTATTGAAGCTCCCCGGTTAGTTAATGCTGAACGCTGGACAGTTTCAGGAATAGTTTCAGAGTTTCAGCATAAAGCTCATAGCAACTGAGTAGTATTTTGTTTATACATTTAATGAATACTTTACTTATTTATACTATTGTATTTTTAAATCTCAATTAAATTTATATTTGAAGCATTAAATTTAAGCAAATTATATTTTCAAATATTAAATTGAGATTTTTAAAAACACTACCAAACTTTAAAGTAACCTTTGAATATATAACAAATACGATTATATTGAACATTTCTTCATAACCTATTCATAGAAAAATAATTAACATTATGAGCATAGGTTCTTCGTCTTGGTTATTAATAAAAATAAAAATTTCATATGATGATATTTGTTGAAGTTCTTACATGTTCTATTCTTCTTTATGCCAAAATAATACTTTGGGCCGATTTTAATGTAAATATTGTAAATGAATTATTCAAATCATTTTTAAATCTTAGTATTGTAACATACTCCTCTCTTTAGAAGGTTGTTATTCAGTGGCGTGGTGGCAGGATGGAGAGCAGATTAATAACACATATACTTTTTTTAAGCATATTGACATATATATTTCGATATTTTCACAAACTTATAGCCCGGACCTAGTCACAGCATTCAGGCCGGGCCACAACACGACCTGTTCCGCAATCGGTACACTACTCACTGCTATGCGGCGCCGTGGTAGGTCACGAAGCGCCCCAGTGGCGATCTATGTAACTAGTCCTCCTAATGACATTACAAAATGACGACACATACATGTTCAACAAGTGAACAGAAATAAGGGAGGAAAGATTGTAGATTGAGGTCTTCCGTACCAGTCAGCAAGGGCTATATAATGCTGATATCAATTGATTATATTAAAATATATATTCATAAAACAGAATCTTCATCGAGTAAGTTATGTATGTATTTTCAGGTCGTTTTCCAAAATGGCAAGAAAATAGCTTTTCTTCCAAAATATGGGCAAGTGTAATAAAATATTTTTCATTGTAATTTTTACATTTTTCAGTTTGCGGAAATTGGGTCTCTTTTTACTCCAAATTCAAAATATAAAAATTGAATACGTTCAATCAATTTTCATGGTAAAGAATTTGGAATTCTCGGATCTATTATCTTTACAGATTCTGAAGTACCACGTAGTAACACGTATATTATATAGTGGTTTCATCTATTTACCATATTCTCTCAACGCGATTAGGTATCTACTTGAAACTTGGAGTACGGGAGAGAAGATCGTCCCAATTAACAATGCAGATTTTCACATTGCGGTATATATGTATGTACGAGTATGTACATTATGTATATATCTCATCTCCTTATCCAAACGTGCCCGGAGGGACTGTTTAGTTTTTTGATTGAAATTCCCGGTCCGAATAGAATTAATCTATTTTAAATGTTTGATTTTGATTTTATTTGAATATTTTACTTCAATTTACAGGTATGTTTAAATAATGTGAAACATAATGAATTGATATACATTAAAACTATATTAAAATATGTAATTAAATACCATTAAAATATTAATAAATACTTTACCTATATGGTAACTGTCGGAAATATTTTTTTTTTGTGGGTAGACTTCAATTTTATAAATGTTTTTAATAAACAAAACGCTAAGAGAATACTAAGTTAAAATCGTTTAAAAATACGATTCTTTAATTTTTTAATACTTATAAAATGCATAATTTTTTTTTGTAAAAAAATATTTCGATCACTTCTTGTTCAAACCGATATTTTAAACATTACAATTTGTATCGAGAAATATTGTAATTTGTAAGCTTCCAAAGTAATTGTTATAATCAAACTCTTTAGCATAGATTCATACAGTCAGGTACTATCGAGGTCCAAAACAACAGGTATCGAGGAATTTTTGGTTTACGAAATTCTATGTATTTTTAATTTTTTTTTATTTAATCAAATATAAAAAGATACATTTTTTACACAGTAATTTACATTTCAATATTTTTTTTTTTTTTTTTTACATTCACTTTTACACCACTTAAAGATAAGATCTTGTATGTGGCGTGGGATTCATCTATGTTATTTTACAGTTTTATATAATTATACAGAGTTTTACATATACACATTTATACATTTACATGATTTTGATATAAAACTAACATTATATGATTAAAAATTTAATACACTATAAGTTGAATTAAATCTAAAATATATATAAATTAAAAATACATTTTTGGTACATTTCATTATTTCAATTTGTTATGCAGTGACGTCGGTTCTGTTCGTAATTCTTTTAAAGTACTGTTTCACCTTTTCAATCAATATTTTAATATCACTGATCTCTTTTATTTCCCGAGGAAGATTGTTGAAATTAACTATTCCGTTATATTTGTAACCATTTTTTTCATGTTGTGTGTTAAATTTTGGTATTAATAAGTTGTACAAAAACCTAGCAGAATGACAAGTGTACCAGTTTTCGATTCTCCTTTCTTTAATAGTCTGTAAAATAGTGTATTTTTGGTAAAGTGTATCTACCGTTGGCACTTTGAATTTATTGTATAGGCTTTCTGTTGGGTAGGTGGGAGGCCTTTTCAATATCACTTTGATGATAAGTTTTTGTACAGTTCTAATGGGGTTGGTAGTATTTAAGTATGTTCATCCCCAACCAACAATGCCATATTGCAGTTGAGATTTATTAACTCTAATATTAATAAGGAAAGCTTACACATTGATAAGGAGCATGGACCATCCCAATAATCTGTCACTCTATGTGGATTGAAGGGATCAAGATCCAAAAACCATAGTACAGTTTTTTTTACCCCAATAACTCAAACTGTAAATAGTTTATATGGTGGAGAAGTTAAGCATTAAACGTTGTATGCCTCGATCCGTCAAAGATATAATATTACATCCCAGCATTCAAGCATCGTTCATTTTTACAAAGATTCACTGCGAATATGTGACAAACGATTTGTCAGAAAATTAATTTGTGATTAATATACAGTAATTTGTTTGCATTTGTTTGATATATGTCAAATACTTTTACAGTAGAATATTATGTTTCTAAAGACACAGTACAGTATACAATCACCAAAATCCTTATAGGTATAACCAAGACCTTTCCCGCTTCAGCATTCAGTTGTTCTGGTTTGAGGATGACATAGACCACACTTGAGGGTTTTGGCTAACTTTTGAAGCTCTCCTGCATGAGCATAATTAAAATAGCCATCTCGTTTGTACTCGCATTATTGAAATTTACGTCAATATATTTTTATAAAAAAAATGCGATTATTTTACGATACGATTCGATTCGTGCGTTCGTTTTCACGTAAAAATAATCACGGTTTCAACTAAACTGGCAACATTTGTATGAAAATAATTTTCCAAATACATTTAACTAGATGCACACTTATTTTCCCAAGAGGTATAAAAGTTTTCAGATATATCATCCGGCGAATAATGTGATTCAAAAGGGAAATTCGCTTCTCGCTGCGTGTTTAATGTACATTATTATTACGTAGCAATGTGGGGATATTTTCGCCCGAAGCGTAATCGAAACGATACATTATTACTTTATACGGTACAGTCCAACCTGGCGTTAATAACAATGAGAAATATTAGTAGATACTTCAAATGTTTATTTATTGCGATAGTAATGGCAACGCTTACATGGCCAATAAAATTATAATGAAATAAAACATTAAAAAGGTATATGACAGAATATTAAGTGAGTAAATGTGGGCATGGTGTGGTATGAGAAAAGGTTCATATAGATAGAAAGACATCAAAAGTAATGGTCAGAATTTGAATCAAATTTTTGTACAAATAAAAACTTAATTAACAATTTTAATTTAAGGCAGTTATCTTAGTTTATGTTAGGTTAGGTCAGTTTGAGTTGGATTAATATGACTTATTAAAGCAAAAGAAAAATAATTTTATTTCATATTGTGACCGGAACAATAAGAGTTAATTATAAATGTGTTATAATGAAATTGAATGGGGAGCAATTATTTTGGATTTTTTTTTTCTTTGCATTACACTATAGAATAACACAGCTTTAATTGATTTAGTTATATTAAGCCATATATATAAAAAATCCAATTAATAAATCACCTTAAAATATGCATCGGATCTTACAATTTTTGTCTCTTGATGCTTTTGGGCATCTGCTCTGAAGGTTGTTGTTAATTATATATTTTCCCTACGAAAAAATATGTCTTAGACAGTGCCAGTTTTAGGGGATGGCGCAGTGGATCGGTGGCCCAGGGCGTCGAATGAGCTAGGGGCGCCGAGGGCAATCTGACATATTGTATATATATACTAAATATATACAATGTGGGGCGCCGAAAAAAAAATGCCCTAGGGCACCGTAGGGTCTGGAGTCGGAACTGGTCTTAGAACAAGACATAAACAAAAGTATTTAATAGAAGAGAGTCTCGGCAGTTTGTGTAAAAGACATGTTACGGTTTTTGGATGTAAAAACTAAAAAGTGATTCAGGACTCGGAATAATCAGGCTGATATAATTTTGTTTAAAATGCTGAAGCTCTCACTCTTGTCTCAATCATGTGGACGTCCAGGAGCAAAAATGTTTGTAGTACACATGCATGTATCTTGTTTTATATAAAACTAGCTGACCCGGTGAAATTTGTTTCACCCGAAAGGCAATAAATGAGCAGATTTTGGATTTTATTAAGTTGAATTTTTCGGTACATATGATATCACATATTTGGTCTGGTTGAATTCTATTGCAGTAATCGACGAAACTTCAGCAAGTAGTTGTCAGCATTTCGATGAATCGTCAAACGAAATGCGTTATAATTCATCGAGCTTAGATTCTTGGTAGTTTCTTCACCTGAAATTAAGACAATAGATTTGTAATTTTGTATGTAAAGCTAACATCCATATTTGTAGCATAATTATAAAGGGGTGAAAATAAATGATTTTAAATCGTTTGCCGGTTATTTGTCAAATTTTCTCTAAAAAAACAACTTAATCTTTAAGTCTGTTATTTTCCTGGTAATAAGCAGTGTAATTGGTCTTTTATTGGAAGCATAAAGCAAAACGAAGCACTTAAAAATGTATGTCATGACGGAATCGAAACTATGATATTGATTATATATATATTGATTATTCACCATTAAATGGATTTTTCATTTTGATATTGAAATAATATCCATCTTCTCGTGCCAAGACATCAGTGGGTATTGCAACGTGTCATATGAACGACGTGTTTCAGATATCTGTTGTAGTTGCCCAGTATCACGACGTGTGTACCAGATGGTCGTTTATCCGCTCTGATCACGACTTTGTAGACGTCGATCAAGTTCTTCCTCCATATTGTCATTGAAGTATATTTGCACAAATTTATGCTTTGCATCTTCGAGAGATTGGAATGATCCGATTCAATGGTGAATCTGTCCTTGTATCTACAGAATCAAAAGCAAAGACAATATTACTGATTTATAAACACTTCTTTTTAGAATTAGCATACATAATTCAAAGTAATAAGTGTAGTATGTTATTCTGTTAATTATTTTGTGTGTAAGGACAAAAATAAATAAATACCTTGAATGTCAGATTAAATCCTCGTTCTTCGATACGTCCAGGTGCAATTGTTCTTCTTCAGTCCTTTAATTTGCAATGATTTGAATCCTAGTATTTTAATGATTCTTTATTGGCCATGTATTTTTGTGCATGGGTTGCACTCTTCAGTGAAGCACCTTGTGATAGACGACATTTTTTGTTTTATTATCAGGCGCAAGAACAAATAACGCAGATTGTCTTCCAACCCGTGAACATGCCACATATAATTGACCATGGAAAAAACATGGATTTTCAAGATTCAGACCACAAACTTTCAAGGATTGGCCTTGTGATTTGTTAATGGGCATGGCGAATGCAAGACGGACCGGAAATTGAAGTCGCTTAAACTCAAACGGCATATCGGTTGGGATCATCGGGATCCTCGGAATGAGGACTTCTTCACCTTCGAATTTTCCTTTGAGTATCGTCGCGTAAATCACATTGTTTATCAATTTACTTATCACCAAACGCGTCCCATTGCACAGGTTTAGTTGGTTTATGTTTCGAAGCATGATTACTACGGAGCCAACTTTTAGTCTTAAATTGTGCGGTGGTAAGCCAGGCACATCCAATGAGTTTTAAAATTCAATTGGATAGTTAGTGGCTTCGTCTTCATTCGTTACACAGTCAATAGATTTGTATGAATGCAGTGTACCAATGATATCATTCTGAATTATGTAGTTAAGGTCGTCTACATCTTCATTCTTAGCCGCCAAAATTGCTCGCTCACTCAACCATTCATTATTTTTGTGGTTAGTCATGATGTTTGGGAATACTTTGTTGATGAGTTCGTCTTTCAATGAGACAAAGAAACAGAAATTCTGAGGAAATGAAATCAATCCATTCGATATGTCGACAGGTACTCGACCATTACCGATAGTCAGCAATTGCTCAGAGAAATCTTCAGCAGATGTATCATTCATCAATGCAACTCTCATGTTTGTTGTCAGTTGAAGCTTCTTTATATAGCGCCATAGATTCTACGATTTGAGGCAAGCGTTAATTTCGTTGGCAGCAGTTGATTTTGGAATTACTGGCAGTGTTTGACGTAAATCGCCAGACAGTAAAATCATTGCGCCTCCAAAACATCTCGAGTCATTGCGTAAATCTTTCAATGATCGGTTAAGTGCTTCCAATGCACGTTTATGCGCCTTTGTGCATTTGTCCCAGATGATGATTTTCGATTCTGATAAAACTTTGGCCATTGCGGAGTGTTTTGAAATATTACATGTAGGTTCTTCAATAGTTTGAAGATTTAACGGCAATTTTAATGCTGAATGAGCCGTACGGCATCCTTCTGACAATGTGGCTGCTATTCCAGAAGAAGCAACTGCAACTGCAATGTTGGATCTCGCACGGACAGTTGCTAAAACTACTGACATGAGGAATGTCTTACCAGTTCCACCAGGGGCATCCAGGAAATATAAACCACCATTTCCATCATCAATTGCCTTCATTAATGTATCATAAACTACCTTTTGTTGAGGATTCAACAGCGGTACATTCGTTTGAACTACTAAATCTAATTCATGGTGATCATATTCACGTTCCTGTTCCAATTCTAGATTAAATGCGTCATTCATTTCACGATTTGGTGCTGGCATTCCTAACCTGACTAATAAACTACCGCACATGAGGTTAACACATGTCTTCGATTAAGAGCAAAGCCCGATTATGTATTTCCTCATTCATCTTAAGATCAGGATTTCTTGATCTAACACGAATTTGATGTAAAATATATTCTGACATATTATTCTTGTATTTGTGCCACAGGTTAGATGGGTTCGATGGATTGTTCACGTGAGATTTTTTGCTCTTCGTCAGTCCTTTCATTGACAATTTTTCGATTCCTTGTTGCGTGACGGCTTTGTTGTAAAAGATTCGAACGTTTTGGTGTCGGCATTATCAATAATCAATAATAAAATCAGCAAAATGCTGTCGAAACAAAACGTCAACCGATTGACAAAATATCTATCAAACCATAGACAAAAAAAACATAGATGGCACATCTTTATATTTATTTATTTATTTATTTATATACAGAATCGAAATTCCATTTTTTTTTTACAAATATTTAGAAACATAGAGTATACATAAATATACAATAAATAGAGAAAATAATAAAAAATAAAAATAACGCAATAGAATAAGAAGATGCCTTTCCATTTGCTTTTTGTTATAACATTTTTAACAAATAAAAGATTAAATTGAAATTTTCAGTAATATTTATTTTGTTTTTGTCTTTTTTCCTGCCTTTTGTTTTTTTTTTGTTTCAAAATATTCCGTACCTTACGTAGGTACCTACTTACAATACCTACTATTGCGTCATTTTTAGTTATGTTGCTGACTATGGCAACATTTTCTTAACTGACAGCTGTCAAGTTACAATAGTCTTGTATGAAAACATGTTTACGTAAATGTTCAATATTTTTTCTTAATCAAATCAATTTTGAGTATCCCATGGACGTTTTTGGGTTCTAAGCTACCTTTCCACCAATTTTCAGCCAAGTCGGTTAGGCCGTTCTTGAGTTATAAAAACTAAAATAACCCGACTTTCTTTTATATATATAGATGCATAAACAGTAATATATCAAATATGTAAAATGGCTTAAAAAGTAATATTCCTAAAAATAGCTCAATCGAGATAATCACGGTAGGTCTTTAATTGTTTTATCGCTTGACCGTTCCAAATCCGTTTGCTTAATTTACCAAACAGTTTAATTAAAAAGGAATCAACTCGATCGATTCTGAATCGGAAATCGATCGGTGCCACTAGTCATCGATCGGTTCAGAAAAACACATCTGTTCTATTACGGTCATTACAATGGACCAAGCACGTTCTTCGAAAGGGCATTCCTTTCCCTGGCCGGATATCCAGGCGAACCCTCTGTATAATTTGGCCCGATCCTGGGAATTATCAAAGGGAACCCTAATGAATTAATTCTCACCTATGGGGCGCCTCAGGGCGTGCGCTACAGGACCTAGTGAGAATTTAACGTTTTCTAGAATTTCAATGTAGGGAGAGAGCGGTTTACCTATGAGCAAACATTCGATTGAACGCCACAATTGTGTTTAGTGGTCTAGGGTAATTTGATAGTTTTAAAGTCAGAAACGAAAAGCATCAACGTGGTGTACTGTCATCTTAGAAATTATTAAGTTTCACGATGCTTAAGATAATAATTTATACATTTCTTCATAATTATTTCAGATCTTCTCTTTAGCTAAAAGTGTGTTTGTTTTACAAATTAATTGTTAATGTAAGAGTTAAGGCGTCGTGGGTTTTGAGCGGATCGTGCTGGACTTAGTGTCTTAGGGTAGTTGTCATTTATATATATTGAATTTTCTCAGTTACTATTATCTACAGTGTATCTAATTTTGGTTTTGATGTTATCAGTATACAAGTATGTCTTTGCCCTAATACATAAATATCCTTAGATAACTCTTATTTCGAATGTGTTTGCTTCTTTAAACATTATTTCTCTAGGATACAGCCATTATGACTAATAATCGATGACGGGCAGAATAGATTTTAATATGACGAAATATTTTTCAAAAGTTATACATTTTTTCGGTTGTTTACATGTTTAATATTGTTGGTAATTCTCCATAACCTTTATTAAAGAGGTATCGTTATCAGTTTCTCACTTATTGTGAATGCTGGATTAACCATTTTCGAGCTAAAAATATCCGAGAAAAATCTTTATTTAGGCGACGCAGAACGCAAAATTATCTACGTTGACGGTACTGTCAATAAAGATACCTGTTTGCTTAGGATGTATACTGATTATTATATCACGCCTTCACATCCCGTAATACAGTGATTGCAAACAGTTGAAGCATGTAAAATAGTCAACTTTGTTATTTAATTTTTAAAATTTAATTTTGATTAGGTTTGAAAAAAAAAATCTTTCAAATCACGTGATTTTTTAAAAAGTTCATAGATTGTTTTCGTATGTGAAATCTGAAAGAAAAGTATTGCCGCTTTTATGGTGTGGAATTTTTTCATTCAAAATATTATTATGTATTTATTGATCAACTTTAACATACTAGAATTATATAATAAATGTAACTTTTATGTATTAAATATTATTTTGTATATTTATTCTTAAACGCAAAAATTTCTCTATACTTGACGATTTAAAAGAAAATAAAACGATTACTCACCATGTTCTGGATACAAAGAGTCTCACTTATAGAACGCAGTAAATTTATGGTTTGTAATATTTCAATGATAAAACAAGGTAGCTTTGTATGAAACCAATGAGTTTTAATCAATAGAATTTCCTATTATTATTATTTCATATTTTATTTGTAATGATTTTAAATAATCCATTCTCTAAACTTTATTACTTTTTATGCTATATATTATACTTTATTATGTAAGCTATTCAACATTATTTGGATCCCAAACGGGCGTAGAACTTCCCCATAAAAATAATAATGCTTAAAGACTTGATAATTAACCCTTTCATTACGGCTCGGTGGAATACAAAGTATAATAGGTAAAAGTCTGAATTTTACAAAAATGTACACGTTCATGGAATTAAACACATGTTTTATAGTGTAAAAAAGTCACTGGGAATCTTATATTACGGATAACCCCCGTATATAACTACAAAATATATTATTGGAGCGTATTATACTCATATGACTCTAAAAATATGCTTAAATTTATGTTAAAACCAACAGATTATGATGGAGAAATTGCATGAAGAGTAGCTTGATCAAGAATTTAAATAAGTCACTCTACTGATAATTAAATAGGGCCTAAGAATTGAAGATTTTGGGAAAAAGTATTCACAAAATACTCATATTTTTTAAATACTCAATGATTTGTTACCTTTTCTTGAGTTTTCATGATTCGTGTCTATCGTTATTATCCTAAGTAAATGGTCAGAATTATCAACACAAAACCTTATCTATAAGTGAGGTATGTTGAAAATAAATACATGTATTAACACTTTCATTATGGCTCGGTGGAATACAAATTAAAATGTAAATTATAAAACTAGTATTTGAAGCATACATGTACTTATGGTCTATTTTCATTAATCACATTGGTTCTTGTATCCTTTAGCTATCAGATGATGCATAAAAAACTATTCGAAGAAAGTAGCAAAACGATATATCACGGTACCGATGTCAACGGTAGGGGAATCTTAAGCGGTATACATCGGGTACCGATATGAACAGGTTATTAAAAATCGCGAGAAATAGAAAAAAGCAATAAATAATAATAGGAAAATGTTACAAAATCATTTTTTTTAACGTATGGCCTGGTTCTTAATATATTTCTTATAAATTACCTCTCTTCAACCGCTCCACTTCTCTTTGTAAGCTTAATAAAATGTTCTGTTCTTATAATTAGTTTTAAAAAAGTAGCTCCTGACAAAATTGCTACATAATCGAAACCGGTACAGTGATTATTAATTAAAACTCAATAGTTTCATTCAAAGTTTTAATTGTTTTATTATTTTATAATTACTGTTGTTCATTGTTCATATTGCTTATTGTCACATTGATACTGGGTGGTAATTTTTACAAGTCGAATGTGTTGTATGCTTTCATGTTCGAATTCTATTGATAAAAATTAAAACTACTCCCAATTTGAGAAGTCTTGCAGTAATATCAAGTGCTCCGGTACTGGAGAAACGTGCTAAACGATAGGATTAGCATAAGTGCCTCCCCCGTCGGGAGGCTTTATCGACAGCTCAGCACCGCAAAATTACTTGCCTTGCTATTTTGAAATTGAAACCATTGAAATTACCTGTTATTATATTGCAAAAGGTCAACCGAAACCCCCCATCGCACAGGTCAGAAACTATTGAAGCAATAGGAAAGCATGCGCTTGCACGAATTGGGTAGCTTAGTGATATGAGTATGATAAAAGTAGTGGCATATTGTTTTAATATTAAAATTATTTTCTTAATTTAAAAATATTTTTTTATTCTTTTAATTCTTTTATTTCCATTAATAACATTACAAAATATTTATATTTTGCTTCATTATTAAAGTAAATACAAGTGTGGCATTGTAAATGTATTGACATATTTAGTGTCAATGACCTCACAATCAGAACTAGTGTCGGGATACTCACGCAAATAGTTTGACTTGCAACAACAAAAACGATGTCATAAGTATATCATGTTTGACACACAAATAACAAGGCATTATTGTTACAAAATCAAACTTCCGAAAACATTTCGTATCAGTCAACACCAGCACTGAATGTGAAGCAATATTACAACAAATATGTCAATATCTTCACTCAAGTTGGTTTCAACCACTGTTTACTGCGATTCTTTCGTCTTACACGTATCCAGGGTTGAACGACTTTATGTGTGCATATACACGAGAATACCCTCAGACGTTAATAATATAAAGAATGCATAAATTTAATGTAACGATTATATGACGCTTACATATGACTAAGCGGTGGATGTGAAGTATTGATTCAAGTCAAGGTCATAGGCTCATCATCCATTTATTATATCACTGTAAGTCAGTAGGAATTGGTGCTGTTACGATACGGTATGGCTTATCACCAATTTTCATTAATAAGCTATCACTGAGATTTTATAGGCGAGGGTTCAGATTTACTCCAAGCGCGGGAAAAACATTTCTTTTTTCTTCATCGGGTATTGAGCCAACGATCTTCAGTTTGGTAATCAAACATATATACTACTCAATTATACCCACCGGTGACTCATATACTTAATTTAACAGCAGTCGATGTAAGACATTTTTATCTATGATCCTTTTTTTTCCAACTACCTCCTTATTGTTGTCTTTGTTAAAGATAACTCGACTCATATAACTTCATCAACGCTTTTCTAACTAGAGCATATATAGGTTATAACCACTTATTGTTTGATACTTTATGAAATTTATGTCGGAAAAATTAGTCAGAATAAAATAAACGATGAACGTGGATATTCGAATCACAGATTCGTACATTTTGTTTAGTTCATTCCCCAATGTGCTGATCATTCCTGATTTGCCTCTGTCTCACCGATTCAAGAAATTGTACAAATTAAATGTATGATTAGACTTGACGCTGGTTATTTATTTATTTTTGTTAGGTTAAATTATTTTTTTCATATATATAATTGGTTCTCATATCATGCTAAGTGTGCCATAAAATCTCGGGTAAGCTTTAAAAGCTATAGAAGTTTTACTTATGATATTACAACCAGCAGCGTACTTGTGTGCTAACTAGTAACTTCTTCTTCTTCTTCGTGTCAGCGACGTCAAATTATTTTTGCCAAGTATCTGGCAACATCGATAACCCTAGTATAGATAGTGTGTTGCCCAGCATTAGGTCCTGAGATGTACGGCTTGATGGGCAAGTGCAGCAGGATCTTAGGTGTGAGGCGGTCTGCAGGTCCCACAGTCCCAAAATAGTGACTCCCTGTCGAAGCATTCCCCACTGCTTGAGGTTAACCTTTGTTCTACCAATTTCGGTTCTTAATCTGTCAGGGATCTCCAGTTCCACCAGTCAAGGTTCGTGCCAGTTAGGAGGCCTTCCTTCGGAGTAATGAAATCCGCTGATGGGACTCGTTGCCAGAGCTGGAGTCTCTCATTTTCAGGGCCGGATGTGAGAGGTTGCGTGGATCTCAGAAAGCTGCTTCACGACGCGAGTCTGGGTGTTGAATGCATGAAAATCATGACAAGAACCTCCATGCGGTGCCTCCTGGAAACGAAATTTTGGAATTCCTCATCCGGCTAATCTTTTCAACCCGGCGACAACAACAAACAACTAGTAACTTATTATCTTGTTTTGACGACCACTGGTCCTTAGAGCAGCATCGGAATTGTTGTGGGTAACTCTTTTTTCCCTTCTTCGGTACTTTGTTATGCATTTTTATAATTTATCCACTTGCGTTCGTTACATAATGAATGCTTAATATTAATTTGAAATTCAAATTTTAAAAGTTAGACGAGATTAATATTTCAAAGAGTATTGTATACCGCGGGCATTAGAAAGCATCAAAATTGATTGTTTAAGAGTAAAAAAAATCAACCTTTTCGAAAATATTTACATTTTAATTACTTCCAGGTAAAGTATTTCGAAACCTTACGTTCGAGAAACCGCCTCAGATAATTTATGAAAGAAATAATAAATTTGAGGTGAAATTAACTTTTCTTGTTACTTCCATCTGAGAAGGAAAAACTCATTAAACATGTTCCGAATTAAGCTCAAATGAAATAATGTTGAGTGCAAAAATAATTATATACATATCTTATAGTTTACTCTCTTTTTGTTGTCTTATATTAGGATTGCCGGGTGGTTAAAAGCGTTTGCTTGGTAAACTGAAGATCGTGGATTCGATCCCCGACGGAGATTAAAATATAAAAATAATGGATTTTGAGCTTTTCAACAAGTTCAAGGTTGGTGTGAATTTTATTCCTAACCCACAAAATGTCAGTCATTGCCTATTAATCAAAATTGGTGGCATACGAAAGTCGTCCCGTGAAGACCATAGCAAATTCGAAGACCACCCATTCATGATGCGTGAATGTCGGGATGTAGTATATGACGTTGGCGGATCAACACTCCACACGCAGCGCTTATACATATGTAAAATGGTCAGCGTTATAGGATTCACAGATGAAAAACTTCAGTATCACAATCATCATTTGTCGGTATTCTCGTGTATGTGTTTACATAAAAATACAAATAAATTATTATGGGCATGAAATTGCCCTTTTAACATGAACTTGTTTATGACTAATATACATTTATTGTGTCTGTTGGATATTGCTTGATATACAAGATAAATGGAAATTTGATGTATCTGTTTATAATCGGACGATTTAAGGGTATCTAGTGATTAGTTTGTGCTTCCAAATCTTAGACCATTTGATCCTGAGGGCTTGAACTATCCAACAATTTTAATCATTGGTGGAAGACATGGATGTGACATGAATGGGAAGCAGGTGGACCAAAGGTGCACAAAATGTCGATTTACATTCTACGAACGCCACAGAAGAGTATAAATGCAGCTGCCTATAATCAAAACCCACATGCTCGCGTTGTTCTAAAATGCTGTTGGAAGCTATACACATAATGTACTCAGCGGAGCAGCGGGAGCCGGAATTCACATAGATGAGGCGAATACTATGCCGTCTGTCAAAGCTTTATGGCAATAGTTCGTGAATGCCATATGCTCCAGCTTGGGATCGTATATGTTATGATGATGATGATGATGCGAAGCAGATTAAGAATGGGAGAACACTGCCTGAATGTCTTTTTTAATTTAAAAAATAGTTTATCTTTTCTGTCGGCACATTTATAATATTCTTCATTCGTCCACACAGCCGCAAATACATTTTTAAAATCTCAATTTAAAAAAAAATCGCCGTAATGACAATCAGCAAATAATTTTAAGGGCTTAAAAAATATCTGATATCTTTAATTTTAAGTGTAGAAAAGTGGGCGATCCGCTTTGATAATTTCTCCCAGCGCTGCCATTCTGGGTATTTCATTTTCAAGGCGGGCTTATCTTAACTATATCCCATTAGGTATACCGAGTCCCGACCTTTGGGCCGGTAACCAGTCCTAATAGCGCTGGGCTTGCCCACACATTTCATTCACAACTTCTGTTAATTTAAGCAAATTTAATGCCTGTACAATTATTTGCCGGGGAACTTGCCAAATTTAATGGAGACTGACCAAAATTGACTCTAATTAATTTAGCCGAAGATTCAATCAACTGTCGTCTATCTGATGAACCGCTAAACTACTGTCAATTTAATGACAAACCTTCAAATTATATGATTATTATGATAACAAAAATTAGTAGATTTTGTCAGTCCATAATACTTAGAAGAATTCCATAATTACAAAGTTTAATATAAAAAAAACGTCTTTTTTAATACGAAGGTAATCCGTAAAATAAGGTTCCTAGTGAAAAAAACAACCTTATATTAAAAAAATATTTGTAATAGAACCTTAACCTTCGATAATTTATTATAGTACATCAACTTAATTTTAAAATACTATATATTTATTTTTAAGCATAATTTCAAAATAATCTTATAAAATTATTTAATTGTCGCAGTTGCAAAATACATATCTTCTTCGTAGTATCAATCCGGTGGATTGGTTTGCAGCAACAAAATCATGCATGTCAAACTTCACTCTTCTGGATCTTCTGCAACCCTCTCTAGCTCAGCATAAGAGCTGCTTACTTCTGTCTAGGGAGCCCTCTGAATTTCTTGATGTGATGTGATCTCTCCATGAAATTCCGATAATTTTTATGAGATCAAAATTATAGGGTAGATCAATCCCTTAGGATCAAATGGTCTAAGATTTATAAACTATTTACTAGATACCCTTTAATCGTCCGATTATAAACAGATATATCAAATTTACATTTATCTTGTGTATCAGGCAATATCCAACTGACACAATAAATGTTTATTAGTCATAAACAAGGATATGTTTAAAGGGCAATTTCGTGCCTATAATCATTGATTGTAATGTCAACACATACGCGAGAGCACCGACAGATAGTTTAGTGATTCTGAAGTATTTCATCTGTGAATCCTATGACGCTAACCATTTTACATATGGATAAGCTCTGCATGTGGAGTGTTGATCCGCCAACGTCATATCCTTATTATTACAGGAATTTACTATGAATGAGTGGTCTTCACGGGACGACTATCGCTTACCACCAATTTTAATTAATAGGCTACGACTTGTATTTTACGAGTGAGGGATCAAATTCACACCAACCTGGGTACTTTAGAGCTCAGAAATCGATTAAAAACCCTTTTTTTAATCTGCGTCGGGGATCGAACCGACGACATTTGATTTGCACAGAAAACGCTAACAAATTTTGCCTAATTAGCATATCACTTTACCAATAATAAAGCTGTGCTTCATGTTTCATCTTTTACAAGCTCTTAACCCTTTCATTACGGCTCGGTGGAATACAAATCATGCTGTCAATTATTAAACTAGTATGTGAAGCATAAATGTACTTATCTGGTTTATTTTCATATATCACATTGGTTCTTGTATCCTTTAGCTATCAGATGATGATATAAAACTGTTCTAAGAAAGTACCAAAACTATATCACGGCTACCCATGTCAATTTTAGGGGAATCGATGCGAAAGGATTAAGGAATTATGAAATAAATAACAAATTTTTCATGTAACAGACAAACGAATTGCGAATTCTTAAAAAGTAAAATATTAAAAAATATATTTTAAAAGTAACTGAAATCCGATGCAAAATAACAGATGTTAGTCTAATTTCAATATAGTGGTTTATGTTGAGAGGCTTGCACCGTAAGGTGAATGTATCCATAAATACCGACTACCCATCCGCCTACAAATCCTATCACCACTTCCTCATGGTTCCCTTGGGAGTGCCACAGTCTAAGATAGATACTGCGAATGGGAAATACAAAGGATAAGATCCCTGCACCCTCAAACAAAGGCGGAAGAAAAGGTATTCTAGGGAGAATAACGTAAAAAGACACTAATATTCATTCTGGTTGCTGAAAAAACTTATCAAGGAGAAAAAAACTTCACTTATATTCTTGATTATAAGTCTATCCTTATCATATGTGTTTCTGACTGATAGAATTTGGCTAATACAGAAACAAGACCAAGCACCACGTCCACACGTTTCAGAACGAATGTTTTTTTTTTTTGCGAAAACTTCAGATATGGAATTGATATTTGAATATATATTCACCGCCGGGTATAGCTCAATGGCAAAAGCGTTTGCTTTGTAAGCCAAAGGTTGTGGGTTCAATTCCCGATGGACATAAAAAAATGGATTTTAAATTGAATTCTGATCTCTTAAATACCCCCGTTTCGTGTGAATTTGATTCCTCACCCGTAAAATGCACGTCATAACCTATTAATTAAAATTGATTGTAGACGAAAGTCATCCCGTGAAGATCACCCATTCACAATAAATTCCTGTAATTATAAGGAGGCTGCGTGAATCTCGGGCTGTAGTCTATGACGTTGGCGGATCAATACATGCAGCGCTTAGCCATGTGCACCGTGGTAAACGTCATAGAATTCCACAGATGAGATTTCAAAATTACCGTCACAATCTGTCGGTATTCTCCTGTATGTGCTTCTTTAAAGGGCATTGAAGATGTTAGGATATGTTCTGCGTAGTGCCAGGAATTTCTCGAGCACTAACGTACTGATCGTACTGTACAATTCATTGGTTCGTAGCATACTTGAGAGCGGATCTATTATTTGGGCTCCCCACGAGTATAAGTGTGACCTCATGTTGGAGAGAGTTCAGAAGAATTTTTTAAGGTTTCTGTACATAAGGATGTTTGGACATTATCCGTGGCTATACCCATCTAACTTAATACAGGGTATATTGGGATACAATGAGTTAGAAGAGATATGTGCTTGAAAATGCATTTCTTTCGGCTAGTGCGCGGCGTGATCCGAAATTCTGATATTTTATTGGAAATCTATTTGTTCGTCCCTGACAATTATATATATAAGGATAAGGAGGCACAGATTTTTTGTTCTTTTTAGGAGTAATACTAACTTGCCAGAGACTATGCCTCTTGAGAGATTGATCAGACTGTTCAACCATATCGCCTTGAATATTTATGTATTCCACTTGAGAGAAGCCCAGTTTCAACATGAGCTCCACGAATTTATTTATCAAAATAATTTCATGGAGTCTTCTGTCTAGCGAGCTGTGGGACATTTTAATAATTGTTGTTAATAATTTTAAATGACTTTATTTGTAAATTGCTTAAATTGTATTGTCTTATTTCAGAATCGTTTTAAAAAAAATAATGTTTCTGAAAGTTTTTATTTTTATTTTTAAAGTTACACTTACAATATGGTAATGAATATTATGAAAAATCTAATAAAAAAATAAATATGGGAGGAGAGTGTTAGGTCAGCTGCTCATCCCATAGATTATTATTTAATCAAGTGTTCGGTTTATTTTGCATTCATATACATGCCGATATATTCAAATAAAGCCTTCGCGTATAATTATTTTCCATATTCGGAGACTGCGAAATATATTTGCACAACGTATTGGTTGCCGAATTGAAATCGGTGTGTTTTAGAAAGACAATGTTTGCCTCTGAAAGGAAATTGGCATAACTGTGTTTGTTTTACAGATTTCCGATATAACATGCGTTCAATCACATACATTACTTCGAATACGGTCTGTTGTATGTAAGCCGTTAAGAAATACAAATAACACGCACAATTTTAACCGTGTGGCAATGTATCTCAAATGTTGTATCGCAGTTTTTTTAAATTAACATCCTCCTCTCTTTCAAAAAGGTGTTATTCCGTCGCGTGAGGACATGATGAGGAGCAGGTTAACAAAACAAAGACTTTTCAGAAGCACATTGATATTTACTTACGATAAAGCTTTAAAATTTATGGCTCGACCTAGTCACAGCATTAGGCCGAGCCACAATACAATATGCTCTCGCCGAAGGGCGGGACACGACTGGCTCCGCGCGCTAGTCGGCGCTGAGACTCTCATCCAGCGCCCGAGTGGCGATATATATAATTAACACATGCGTGAGCGGACTTGTCCATAATGCCAATATGGCGACACATAAATGTATGACAGGCGAACATAAATTAGAGACGAATGATTGTATATCGAGGTTTTCGGTACCAGTCAATAAGGGCTACATCATGCTGATGTCAACATTTAAATCAGAATACCTCACTAAAAGTCGATATCACTGTATTTTCTTCGATAAATAGATCTCGTACCTTGTATCAACTTGAATCTCATTGAGCACTGGCAGATCGTACTTTCATTTTCAAAGAATGAATTGACGGCGAAATAGTGTGATCCAAGTTAAAACGAGTAACGAAATATTTATATTTTCAATTTTGAAAAGGATCTTAAAGTGAATGCTTAAAAAATAAATAAATCTGTCTTCTATAGTTTCAGATATGAAAGAGAATATACATGTTTACATTTAAAAAAAAAACTTCAATTGACGCGTAGTTGACAATAAAACAAATAAAAAATAGCGTATATAAAATATATTAACAATCACTGATTTTTTCGTAACATTAATACTAGGATGGAGTTTTTGAGCAAGTCGATGCTTGGAAACCAATATTTAGTTTGATGAACCAAAATGTTTCAGTTTTGGAACCCATAATTCTCAAAATATATTTCGTAAACTAAACTTAAATAATATGAATTAATTTTTTAATTTTTATTAGAATATTATTTTATTATTTCAATATTCTAATCTACTTTTATAGATCATTGACTATATTACAATATTATTATTACTTAAATATACATATACTATACATAAAATTCTTTTTTCAACGCGTCAATCCAAGCAGAAAAATAACGGCAGAAGCGGGATGCGAACCGCGGACCTTGGAAACCAACTATGCCCAGGTATTCATACCGCTCGGCGAATCGCGCCATTGCTATGCCCAGACTGACTTGCGGTGAAACTAGTATTTATATCATTGTTAGCATCGTACGACAGATGTCGCCATAGTATATATTCAAAGTATGTATATTTTTATTATTATTCTATCAGTCTTCATTTATTCACAAGCTTAATATTATTACTTTCCGGCAGTCTATTTATTTTAGTAAGTACCACTCGGGTCTCGAACCAAACTATAGACTGAATGGATGTGAAACGACTACTTATAGTTCCGACTCGGACTTTATAACCAATCATTTACCTGTGTTACTGATGGATAATTTTACCTTCTTGATATTGTCTCAAGGAGACATTATTAATTAATTTTTTAATTTTTATTAGAATATTATTTTATTATTTCAATATTCTAATCTACTTTTATAGATCATTGACTATATTACAATATTATTATTACTTAAATATACATATTCTATTTATAAAATTCTTTATTCAACGCGTCAATCCAAACACAAAAATAACGGCAGAAGCGGGATGCGAACCGCGGACCTTAGAAACCAACTATGCCCAGGTATTCATTTTTTTGTTATTTTCGTTATTTTTGTGCTTGGATTGACGCGTTGAAAAAAGAATTTTATGTATAGTATATGTATATTTAAGTAATATTAAATAATATGATATATTTTCTGTTCATTTTTCTATAAATAAATGTCTATAACATATAAGTAATGTATTTGTTTTGAGGATATTGAAATCCACCTAGTATATAAAATCGTCCACATATATTTTGTGTAAAAATTGTAACCTTATTTCTTTTTGTCATTAAAAAATAAATGGGGAATAGTATAACGTTATTTTTTCAATGTTTTAATGTCTCTAAATACAAAAAAAGTAACATTTTATCTTTACCAACAATGAAATCTTTGCTGGAATCAGCACGAGCTTAAATTTCAATTGGTAAATGTAAGAAAAAAGTTAATATAAGATTGTATATGTTTTTTGTGTGTTGTTTTTAAGTGTTTTCTTCCATATAATTATGATTATTTGGATACAAAAAGTAATGAAAAAAATTATCATCAATTGTATTTATTTTGTTAATAATCAAAAATATATTTTTTCATCGTTCGTAGAAACCACTTATTTTTAAATTTATACCGCCAAAAAAATGTTCTTCGCTCGTAATTTAAGCAAATTTATTAGGGTTTTGTATATCACAGTTACATAAAAAATGACAGGAAAATATGCCATTACAATCGAGCATATCATTACTTACCTCCAAATTGTCCCGATTTCCATAAACTAAATGAATAATGATTATTTAATAGAACATTTTCCGTCATGACGTGTAACCAAATCACTGAAGGTTATTTAAGCGTCTCGAAAATGCCAAAAGGAACATTTCAGAGCGTGCCTGAAAATACCGTATTACTTTATTGTTTCTTTCAGGAGAGGTACAAATAAATTCGCGTTTTTTTTGCGTTTCCTGAACGTTTTTCTTTCTCATTTTCCTGCGTTTGATATTAGTCATTTTGAATGTGCGGTAGATTTATGAGCTGACGTTCTCACGAGATTCGTAATAATTCAACTTGTTTTGGACAAGGGCTGATAGAAAAGCTCCGCGTAGAAATAAAAAATATATTAAGCTTCAGCCACTCAGCGAGCTTTCGCTGGATTTGGCGAAATATTACATCCTTAATTCGCAAGGGGATCGTTTCATATTCAACTTGGATGAACTAACAATCGTACATATTCAAACTTTTTTATCTGTTTATGTACTTGCTTCATAATGAACTAACGAAAGAGTTAATACCTGCTATATAATGTTTAAAAAACAAGCTAATTCAAATTTACATTTAATAATTGATATGAAAAATATAACAATTACTTCATTACTTGCTTACTTCTCTTTTTTTCTCTTTTAAATCTATTTTTTAGCTGTAAGCTTTAAGAAAATCATTTTTTTATCATTTTAATTTAGTTCTATACTTAACAAACATATTTTCACCAAAAATTACTGTCTCACAGCTGTCAGCTGCCATTTCATATTCCTCATTCCAAGACATAACTGAATACATTTATCTGAAAAAAGAACATGAATGGTTGCCAAACACCTCAAAGATAGAAAACATATTTTTGATGATTTGTTAATTGAAATTTTTAGAGAGAGCAGATGATCAGCATGGTATTTCCGAGACCTGAACCGTTTGGCCCTACAGAGTAGCTTAACATAAAAAACACATATATTCAATTTAAATCACAACTTTACTATGCTGGCTATCAAAAGGCCAGCTGGTATTCAATTTGTCATATCACGTTACTACACAGCTCCTCTGGACCCTGGTCTTTCCATACGAGTGGACGTCAAAGGATATATCTGAGAAGTACACTACTATGCCAATACTATCGGGTCTTATCCCATGTAAAGCTTCAGAAAATTATAATAAAATTTAATAATTGTTATATTTTAACTTAGGGCTTAAATAAAAATTAAAGTATTATTTAACTAGTATAATTTTGATCATTAACAATGGAATCAATTTTTAACAAAAAAGTACACACTTTGACTTGAAATGAATCACAAGTCAATTGCATTGTACACGTATCGAGTCTACGAAATTTAAGTACGTTTTTATTTTGAATTTGAAAACGTTAACGGTGTAGACTTAGCCATGAAACCATTTATTAGATTATATATAATTGATCCTTATTTAAAGGCGGTTAAATATATTTCACGTTGGCACAATCGTATATTAACGATAAAAACAAATCAACCTGTGCCATGTATACAGCACATATACTATCCCTATTCTTCTTTTTGGGTGTGAATTTAGTCATCTCACCAATGCAACCGTTAAATGGGCTTCGAGAGCTGATGCTTATGTAGAATACTGGAGGTACGATTATATGATTTAGTAAGAAATGACAACATTAGAGAGCGGAGAAGGCAGCCTTACAAAGTGCAGTCAGTCAACAGGTAAATGTGGACCTGGACCTGAGACAGGTAATTAGAATGCCGTAAGAAATCATACACTAAAGCTGCCTTTTATTTAAGCCCCCGGACTTGCATTATTATCTCATTATTACGAGAAAATTTTAATATTCATATAATGACGTGCTTTCAACTGTGAAAGTCACTTTTTGGCAGCAATTTGCCAAGACAACATGATCCGACTGTGTTTCGTATGCGGATCAATTTGAGACTTTTTTTTATAAAAATAAAAATGAAATATAAAAACATTTTTTCCAACTGCTGATATATTTCATTGAATTCGTATATTTGAATTGATACATAGCTTTTATTACCCTCTAACGGCATTCTCTGAAAAGTGTACACAAAATAAAAGTCACGTTCTGGTGCAGAGGGCGAGACCTGCACTTCCATCTGCGACGTCTCTGACCCTGGAGAGAGGTCTTTGAAGTGCTAATGCCCGGACATCACACAAGGTCCATATCAAGGGAATATTTTTCAGTAGCCATATTCCATTTCCATGTGCCACTACTAATACTACGCTGTATCTAGATTGATGCACAAACATTTCTAATACTCAGTGCAATCAGTATATTTTCAGTTAAACGTAATATTTTAAATAAATTTATGTGTATGTTATATTTAAAATTAATTAGATTTTCGCAAACACACACAGAAGAATATCCATCTAGTAAAGATAAGTAAAATACAAAGATTGATACGTACTGATATTAGCTTGATATAGCTCTTTAGGCTGATGCCGAAAAGCCTCGAAAAACGATATTTTGTCTTTTATATTTTTCGCTTGCCTGACATGCACATCTAATAATGTTAGTTTTAATTATATAAAATTTCACGGCGTTTGCATACGAAATTTTAAATGTCATGACAGATTCTCCATTTAATGTTGTTTCTACTATCATTTTTTTTTTTTGCCGTGATCATCTTGGCGGCGCTGCATGTGACAGTGTTCCGTCAGTCGTAATTTAACCTCTCGTCCTGCAGGAAAAACTTCATGCACCGGTCGGACAAAGAAATCAAGTCTTTAATAAAAATAAATGCAAATTGTGCTTCAAAAACAAGTTATTTTGATTTTTGATCTGCTCCTGCATCCTCCACGCGGCCACGTGACGAACCCGCGACTTGTCGCCTTTTTAAAGACGGGGGATGTCAGTACATACAAATTTACAACAAATATAATCTTATTTAACATTATTGTCATCAATAAATTGAAAAAAATTAAACGGTTGACGGTGGGATTCGAGACACGAACCTTTGCAATTTATTTCATTCTAAGAGTAGGCCTTCTGTCACTTGCTCACTGCATAGACAAATTTATACCTATTGTATTATTGATACGCATTTTTTCATAGATGTTGCTTGTTGTTACATTCTTTTTAAGATTCAACGCTTACTTACCATGTCATGGCTATATTGATCCGCTAACGTCATTTACTACGCCTCGAGATTCACGCATCATTCATTTTTACGAGAATTTAATGTGAATGGGTGATGCTTACGAGATGACTTTTGTCTAACATCTATTTTAATTAAGAAGTTTTGACATACATTCTACGGGTAAGGAATCAAATTCACACTATTTTTAGGTATTTAAAGAGCTAAGAAATTGATTTTTTTATTCTGTCTATTTTTAGCATTCACTTTCCATCCAATTCAATATTAAATATATACAAACTTCATATATTTTTTACATGGATCACACTGAGCTTTGTTTAACCACTTGCTGAAAAACTTTAGTTTCGCCCTCATTGAATGCTTCTTCAGTTCCAACATGTATAAGTTATGAAACAGTGCTCAGTGTCATTCATGTTAAACAAAGTGTGATATAATAATGTGGTGAAAATAAGTATAATAACTCATAATTTATTACTAAAAAACTCGAATCTGTTTCGTAACGACGGCAATTTATATCTTACCTCGTGGCTGACTTCCGAGCACCAGCGCCAAGCAGTCGGGGCCCGGATAAGATACGTTCGATCCCCGAATCCTCGCTGGGCGAAATGAATTGAGCGGTAGCCGAGAAGTCACTCCGCCCAGGATGTTGCTAGATTTACTGCCCCCGATGGTGTAGAAAACTCAGTGATTTTTCTTCGCAAATCACTGAAAATTCACATAAGAAAACTAAGCGTCGGATTCCATTTGCTTTTCTACATTCCCCCATTGCGTTCGCTCTAACGTCTAAGAAGGAACACCGCCAGACGGAAAAATTATGAAATTTTTATTTCTAATTATTTTTATAATATTCTTAATATTCGTACTTACTATCAAAATGAAGATTTTTAAGTGCCTACATTATCTTTTATACATTTTACACTCGTATACAACAGTGGATAGTTATTTCTTACACATTCAGTTATTTTTTAATTGACTTTCTTATACGATTTCGTTTTAATGCGATTTATTATTTGGGTTTCTTATAAGGTCTAAATAAACAGACCATCTATAAAATAAGTATTTGTAAATTAAGTGATATATTAAATAATTGATACTTTCATACAAAATCATCTTATATTACAATTATCTCATAAATACATCGGAGAAAAATAAACGAAGAACGCGGGATTCGAATTCGGTGAAATCTGGATTTTTTAACCTGCGGCAGATACGGTCGGTAAAAAGATGCTTACCCAGAGACGCTACAAAGACCTTGGTAAATGCGTTTATAGTCTCCAAAATGGACTACTGCAATGCACTGCACGCAGGCCAGCCAGCCAAGCAACTAAAGCGATTACAGTCGTCACAAAACGCAGCGGCACGACTAGTCTACAACGCGCCCAAATTCTGTCACATTACTCCAATACTACACCGACTGCATTGGTTGAGAGCTTCGGCTAGAATACAGTACAAATTATGCCGCTTAGCTTACAAGGCACTCAACGTAACTGCACCGCTATTTGACAGAACTTATCAAGCCTTCAGAAATAAGCGCGCGTAGAGAGACACTCAGATCGGCTAGAGCAAATAGAAGAACCCTGCAGCTGACGGGAGGTAGTCCTAGCACGGTCTTTGGCAATTGGGCTTTCAGCTATGTGGCACCAATGGCCTGAAACTCGCTAGCGGAAAGCATAAGGGAGCTTAAAGCGGAGGCATCCATCAGAAGCAGACTCAAGATACACCTTTTTACTCTGAGAGGTAAAGAAGCGCTTTTGGAATGATCATTCGGTCATAAAAGAGCGCTATACAAATACTAATATAAAAATAATAATAATTATAGAACTTTTGCAAACAATGTTCATTCTGTACTCCACGTAGACCCGCAATCACTTGTTTTGCTCACCGAGTCTAGAAGTTGACACGTTTTGTTTAATTGGTGTGTTTAAATCAAAGATAGCGCTTGCTGTAAATTGAATGTTTCTTCATTAATATTAAATTTAAAAATTCACAAGTATTAATATCTTTTACCAACAATCTATTTATTAAGTGCATTCTGTACTATACACTTAATGAATAAAAAATTTGGTCATACCTCTAAGGAGCTTATTCCTCTAATTTCCTTGCATTACTGATGAAAAATTTAATCGTTTTGTTTTTATTTGCAAGTACGTATAAATTGTTGAATATTGGGATGGATCACCTATAAATATGAGAGCATTGAAATATACTCGTATTTTAAGAATCCCTCAAAAACTATTTAATGTTATGAATTGAACATTAAAGAAGAAACATGCAGGAATCTTAATTATGGCATGTAAAATTATATACAATGGGCCTACGATTTGTCTAATTATCTTTGACTTGATGAGGTGGGAAAATTGGCTCAGTGGTCAATTACGAGTGCAATGAACTATACATATATGGAAATACTGTCTGAAGTCTGAATACTCACTTGCATCCATATCTTTTCTCTCGTGATTTCATGAAATAAAAATATCATATATTATTTTCTATGGTCTGTGTATTAATTTTGAAAAATAGCTTGAGGATTAACAGGATCACAGTCAAGCGTGTTAACCTCTTAGCTAAATACCATTACGTTTCTACTTTATACATTGTTTTAATCCAAAGCTAACAATGTCGAGTAATGAATAAAGCCTTTTGTTCGCTGTTCAAGTATCGAATTAAAAATATTTCGTATCCTAATAGGATTGGATAAGTTTATTGCTGTGTTTTTCTTGAAGACCGTTTTTGCGAAATGTATCCCATTGTATCGAAAATTAATGTTGCTTGGCATCCATTGTTAGTTTTTGTTTCAAATTTATTTATTCATTCGCTCTTTTACAATATAATATATTGTGCGAAAGTAATCTTTATGTGTTTTTATTATTTTCAGTTATTTAAACCTTTCCTTTACGGCGCTAAAATAAAAACGCGCGTTCCGGTGTTGGGAATTCAGTACACAATCAAAAATGAGCGATTTGAAATCGTACAAATAAGAAAATTCATTGCTAACCCCCTTAATTAATTATAATTGAAGTAAAAAAAATATAATAATTGAGATTTATTGACTGAAAAAAAAAAAAAAACATCTAGCAACGCTCATAGAACGGGCATGTCCTCTCTGGTTTTAAGCTCTAGAGCTACTGCCGCTAGTCGTAGTAGTTGCCGGAGTGGCTCACGCCCACTCTTTTTCCTCTAACTTCACAGTGAAATATGAAAGAGTGAGATGCAAATATAGTATCGCGCTTCCCGCACATCGTCGAGTCAAATACTTCTGATGTGCCCGATAAACTCTGATTAGTATTAATATATTTTTTTAAATCAATGTGTAAATATATTATGGAGTAATACCTAAAATCTTAACCTTGTATTTATTGTAATATATATTGATGGTTTTATATTATATAGAAATATTGATGGTATTTAGAAGCAATGTGTAAAATATACACATCACAGGGAAGGAAAGGTTAAAGCTGCGATGCGAGTTTTTTCATTAAGCTCGGTGTCTACTACGTAGTGTCGATGTGTGAACGTGCAGGAGCGCGCTCGGTGACCGGCTAAAGTTCGCCAAATGCGTTTAGCGCGCGCCCGGGGGCCGACTTTGCCAGGCCTCTCTCACCTCGAACCCCTGGGGAAGCTAGCCGCCCCTGTCGCCTTGTGAACCAACTCGGCTAAGCGAATTACTTGCACATACACGTCCAGGGGAAACAAATTACGCAACGGCGGATTAATAACGTTACCTGCGAGGGCGTACTCTCTTGCTGATGTCGATGCAAGGACGAGGCACACAAGTTAAAAATTCAACGGCAAGTGTGAAAGTGTCGTTTTTTAATTTGATCCATTCATTAAATACAATAACAATACTATTTAATGTTTAAAAAACGAACAACTTAACGGAATAAACTCAATATATTTTCACCTTACTGTGGTCTGCAGAAAGATCTCGCTTCTCGCTTTTTGAACGTTGAGACGTCTTTCAATCGCATGCGCAATATATAAGACTTTCATTAGCTTTACTAGTTTAAATCCTAGTAATTATCTTACCTTCATCCTTTTATGCTGCCGTTAATTATAAATATCATCAAAAACGAAATGAGTCGTACGTGTATAATGAGGAATTTTTGGGGCTACAAAATGTCGACTATGCAGCGCCTATATCATCCTCATTATTGTTTACATGTGTGAAATTTAGCATTTTACCAAAAGCTAATGAGGCCGTTAAATAGGTTTTGAAAGAAGATGCTTACGTAGAATAATGGTGAAACGAAAGTTTTACTTTGTGAACAATGATCAGGTGAAAGAGCATACGAGGCAACTTTCCATAC
Organism: Glossosoma conforme; assembly: GCA_022606575.1. NCBI lineage: Eukaryota > Metazoa > Arthropoda > Insecta > Trichoptera > Glossosomatidae > Glossosoma > Glossosoma conforme. The sequence continues at coordinate 5,241,501 of JAGTXR010000003.1, read as the reverse complement.
TACAGTCAGTCAAGAGGCGAAGGTGGACATAGTTGGGACATACACTAATGATGCCGTAAGAGAACATTGACAATAATACTGTTTATTTTTGTGTTTGATTTGGTTTTTATAAACTAATAAAAGAAATTTAACATGGAGGTTATCAACTGAAACTGCATACTTGATGAAACTGCATAATTATAATTTTAAATTAATTTTAATTAAAAAATAATAAATTAAAAATATTTATTGCATAATTATTGAAGATGGTCTCCAGGGAGGACGAAACATGAAATCAGTATAAATAAATGTGAACCAAAACTAAATGTTTTTAATTTATTATTATTTTAATTAAAATTAATTTAAAATTATAAGAACTAATTATAATTATGTACAGTATATGCTAACGAACAGTTAATAATGCATTTGAAAAAGAGGATGACAACAAATTTTATAATTTAATGTACCATCGAATAATTAAAACCTTTTCAAATGTTTCATATAAACATTTTTTTGCATAAATAATAAGGAAAACTAAAACAAAAAGAGGTTTTAACAACATTTTTTTATTTACCACCTTACGCTTTCAGAGGGAACCTTGTTTCTACAGGAACATTGTAATTAACATGTAATCGAAAAATCTATATGTTTGTAACAAATTGATAAGTACATACAAACTGACTACAAACATTATGAACATCACATTTCTATTATCAATAAAGCGAAGACAAAAAGAAATGGCGGACGCTGGAATCTTTTTCAATATTGTCGATTTATTTTTGTATGAGAGTATTTTGCTATCACTTTAAACTACAAAACCTATAGCTACGTCTGCTTTCATATTATCACTAGGTCCATCCAGAGTCCACAGGACCAGCTTTCCGGATTAACCGACCCGTACAAAATGCACTGAGAGACCGTCTCTTCCCTGACCCGGTATTTATGGGAAGGTCTGACACGTGGAGAGGAGGTGGCTAGTTTCAGTCGAGAAGGAGGCGAGCACTTTCATCAATGGCTTGGAATGACCGTTGCCCGAAAACAAACGACGACGTAGGTATATTTTAGAGATTGAGCTATAAACTATAAGGTTGTTCCGAAAGTAACTTATATTTACAAAAAACAAAAACGTTTTTAACCTAGAAATTTAAAATAATCATGAACACTTTTGTCAAGACACTCTTTTTCCCGTCCTGTATTTGGAAAGCTTAATGAGAACCCGTAACTGGACGCTTGCAAAGAACTACTTGTTTGAGAGTGGCTGAAGGCTTTTTCATGATTCTTCGTTTGATTGATTTCAGATTCAGGATAACCGGAAGAATCACAATCATAGAGAGTATACTTCGTTAAAAAAACCCTGTAATCATCAATTCCATGTTTGCACTTTTAAGTGCATAATGTTTGTTATAAACAGCTGTCATAAATCTCAGTCAGGTACCATGTTCCTAATTTCTCAACTCATATAAACTCTGTATTCAAAGCTCTGCAAAGTTTAATCTATATATAGTTTTTTCAGGATGAAGCAAGCTCTGAGGTTCGAAGAAAAGGTGTAGTATTTAAAAATATATATTTATTTTCCTTTACTGACATTACGAAATATACAATTTTAATTCATTATTGAAGTACTAATAGTGTTATGATGTAAATGTATTGACACATTTAGTGTCAATGACCTCACACTCAGAACAAGTGTCGGAGCGCAAACAGTTAGGATTTGTGACAACAAAACCATGTCATAAGTATATCATGTCTGATACACAAATAACACGGCATTATTGTCACAAAATCAAACGTCCAACATTTCGTATGATGAAAAAATGGCTTTCTATAACGTAGCGCATCTTTAATATCAAAAACTTAGGATCAAAATTATGCAAAACAGTTTTGTCACTGGCGTTATATCAGTGCAGATTGTACATACAAATTGGATATATTTTTTCGTGCTTGAGGAAATTGTTCACCTTATTGATTGTAAAAAAGTTTAATATGCCATAAATGCTGCTTTTTACTTTTAATATTTGAAACAGTACCAACTTAAAACGATTGCGTAGAATACTTCGATATTTTTCAAGAATGGATCATGCATTAAGTGTATAGATGTTTAATGATAATATGGTTTAAGTTAAATAATATCCGTGAAAATATACAATTAATTCTTCATAAGAATAAATAAAACTACTATCAAAAAAACCTTATATTGGCTGAACTAGTCGTATTACTTCGGAATACTCTGTGATTCTTAAGTTATTGACATGTTAATAATCTAAGATACACCTAATGAAATATTAGCTTAATGTGCATTAAAATAAATGATTTATTATTATTATACGTCTTCTAAAAATACATATTATACAGCTATTAGCAATAATTTAAAGCATTTAAATTGCAATTTCGCAGTACAGTTTTATTTTATAATTTTTCATTAAAGCATAATATACGTAGTCGTAAATTTGACCAATCATTTAATCAAGATTTTAGATTTTTTCATTAAAACATTAATACAGAGAAACGCAGTCTTCTAAGTACATAATAAATGGTACTGTAATATTGAATATATTATTCTTGGTAGATATTCAAAAAGAGATTTCAAAATTCTACGTCATCTGTTTTATTTCTCTGAACAACTGTTACATATACTGATGTACAATGTTTCAAAATTAGATTTTCACAACGCTTGCGTTTAGCGTGTATTTCAAATTTGCTGGAACATACTTCAGCAACCAACAAATAAGTTATTTAGTTAGTTTGCAGTAGTTTACGTGCGACGCCGTTATCGGCAACTATATCCAATAGTGACCTCCTCTAAGGTAGTCCTATCTCCGCACCACAACACCTGGGGTCGGCATTAATTAACAGTCTCACCTGGACACGGCGCCGGCCGAGATATTTGTCACCAGACTCCAATTCCACCCTTCGCTTTTGAAATACTTCACTGAACGCTTTCCCCCGAGGCCTACATACTTTCTTTTCTGTTGCTTTGTTGATACAATGTATCAACAATGTGACTCGGTAGAAAACACTTTAGTGAATAGCTACGAAATAACATTTTTTATATAAGTATAGAGCACACAATAGAAAACCTGCAGTGAGCTTTAGTCATTTAAGGAATCTATAACGCTCAACCGGGTCAGCTAGACGCTGTGTGTGCATATTAAGGAGATTTAAGGTGCTTTTACGATAATAAAATTTATTTTTAAAAACGAGTACTTTCAGATTGTATGTGGAAGGTCACAAACATCCTGAAAGAGCAATCCAAAGCCTATTTGTATTGTCAAAAATTACTAGTGTTAAATAATTAGTGTAAAATCATTAAATAAGTTTTTGTCCTGTTTTTAAATATCGCCACTGTTGTAGACGACCAGTCGACCTCGACTGGTAACTCGCTCTACTTGCGCCTGCGGTCCTTGCCTTCGAAGTCCTAACTTCCTTCAGCTGGTTGTAAGGCAGCTGTGTCCCGGTCGGCTTCCTGGGCTGTGATGTTTGGCAGCTTCCAGTTCTACGTCCAAGTAGTAGTCCGTGTAGAGCAGTAGGCCGGGGGCGCCGTGAAGTCCAGAGGCCCAGGGAGGGAGATAGTAAAACTCGCAAGTGTTTTCAAGTGACTGCCTTTATTCCGAGTCGCGCTCGGTATTTATACAATTTCGTTCAAGAGGGGGTCGTGCGCAAAGCTCGCAGCTGTTGTCTTGTCTTTCGCGGGAGTCTTGTCTTTCGCGAGAGTCTTGTCTTTCGCGAGAGTCTTGTCTTTCGCGAGAGTCTTGTCTTTCGCGAGAGTCTAGATGAGTGGCGTGGCTGTCCGCAAGAGCGGGACAGCTCTACTTATTTCATACTAATTATCGCCAAGGGGGGCGTCTCGGCTTTCTCACTCTTTTGCCAGTGAGAGAGCCGAAACACCAATTTCGAAATCGCAATGCACCTCGCGGAATGTCATAATATTTACATCGGAGAATATAATAATAAATAACATTATAAACAATATTGACGTAACAGATGTATATGAAACTAAATAAGGTCAAATGAAGCTAAACAGAGTCAAATGAAGCTAAATAAGAGCAAATGAAGCTAAATATTTTATCAGTGCTTTATCAGTATTTTATTAATGTTTTATTAGTCATCAGCCGTCCGTAACAACTGTAAAGGGTCACTTGGAAAGGGTTCCACTTCAGGTTGTTTGAAATGAAGGAATCGGTACAGATAGGACTTGATAAGAATGCTTAGAAGATCAATTTTTTTATCAGTAGTGAAATAGTATAAAGGTTAATAATTGAATCTACTGAAGATCTATGGATCGGACATTAGACGTTTTATTGCTATTGCTTATCAGACGCACTGATCTCCTTTTAGTGAGTTTTTTATACTTCAACATGTAGTTTAAGGCTCACATTCAAATATGGCTGCCGTATTCGAGAACAGTGTAATTATGAAAAATAAACATTTAATTGTTTTTTTATTCAGTTACCATCTTATTCCAACAAGATTAAAAAAATCACATAATTTAGCTGTAGACCTGATATAAAAAAAATGATATTTCAATGTATACGAGTGTGCTCTCAGTATTAAAGTAAGCCTTGAATTCCGTTCAAAGGAAATAATATTTATCTTATCATGTTCGCATCCATCGAAAAGCACATCGAAGATTACTACGCGTAATTACAGCCATGAGAACTGCTTCAAAGTCAATATCCATAAAGTCATAAAACAAATACGTGATGCGGGAAACATTCGCCACTCTGCGAGCGAAGACATCGATGTATTAACGTTGAACATTCTCACCATTAGCAGGGCTTTCTAACCAGATTCGGGTACGGTTTTGATAAAACTTTTCTCAATATGAGAAAGATTTAAATTATCTAGATTAATTAATGAGAAAGATTTATCATTTTCTAAATGAGTGACTGTTATAATAACAGAGTGAGCGCCAGTAGTGTCTGGTAAAATGTTATAATAACAGAGATTATACTAGCAAAAAAATACAGTTTATTAATTTTTATTAATAGGCCAGAGGGATCAAAATCACACCAACCGGGGGTATTTCTAGAGCTTAAATTTTTTTTTTTATCTTTATAAGACGACAAACCTACGAGCTTCGGATTTGCAGGCAAACGTTTTAACCACTGAGCTATCACCAGTTGTTAAGTTTTCGGTAAAAAAATACTAGTGAATGCATTGATTGATTAACCTTGAAAAACAATCTTGTATTAATGTTGACCAGTGTAACATAGTATTAATTACCAGTGGTCATCCAGAAGAATTCTCGGAATATGCTCGAGAGACCACGTCACGATCAATAAGGTTCTCAGCATAATCAAGGAAGATGGCAAGGCACCCAGTAAGAACCATCTAAATTCACCGGATTGATACTACGAAGAAGAAGTGTTACATAAAATAACATGTAATATAATTGTTTTATATTAAGAAACATATATCAACGAGTCATGATTGTCTAGAGATCGAATTCTCAGGTCTGCTCTTTTTTTACGAATAGTTGATGACTGAAATGATCTAAAAGTATATACATTTAAAAATTACAATTAAAAATGCAGTTTGCATTTGTTATTCGTCACTTATTTTGCAAAACATTAAAACAGTGAAAACCGTATTCACACAGTGAAAGGGTTTAATTGAAATTGTTAAAACGTTAATTTAAAGACGATTCTTAAAATATATGTATAAACTTGCTGAAGCCCCACATTAAAAAAAACTAAATGAATTTCTTGCTACATATGGTCGCTTTAATTGCTGCTATATAATGCTGTCAGCAGCCTTTATTGTCTTGTTCTTAGTTACCTATGCAACCATAGCACCACATGCCTACTTATTTAGTTTTTTCAGTTTTTCAGGGCTAGAGCTTGGAGGAATGACAAAAGTTTAGCTATATTATTATTCGATGTGATCAGCCCGACGTTACCAAGGCCAGGAAAATGTATTATTTAACTCTTCGCCCACCAAATTTGTTATTTTTATATACGTTAGTATCTGCAACAGGCAGTGAAGTCCATATAATATTTTATCATCGAAAAAATTCATAAAGAATTTCTCCGACGTCTCTATTTTAATATTTATGGTAACTCCATTCAATTCAATCAATCCTGAACATAACCCAACTCATTTTCTTCTAGGGATGCTTTCTTTCCATTCGTTAGAATCCCGGAAGAAAATTGCTGCTCTCAAACATTCATTCCTTTTTCTTCGCGGTGCAATTTACAACCCTGGGACTCTTGAATGTTTTAATTTCTACGTTTCAGATAAGTACACCCGTGCTCGTAGCCATCCATTGTTTTTGATCCCAGTTGATACTTGTGGAGTTTCGAGCACTCAATTTAGTACAACAGCAACGACGCTCCTAAATGGGCTACCAGCACACCTCGATCGTTTTCTTATATCCTTTTCCTCTTTTGTCGATGGTGTCATACTCTTATTATTTTTTGCTTTTTCTCTCATTTGTATGTGTTGTATTTTTATGTATACTCTATATTTCTTATTCTTTGTACCTTTGAAGTGAAGTTCTATTAAATAAATAAATATGAAATGTTGAGATACGCTGCTTTCGTTTAGTTTCTCTAATTGTTATCGTATATCTGTTGAGAGATTCTAAATTTAGATACGCAACGTCTCTACTTAACCAAGCAGGGGCATGTTCAACGTATCCTATTTTGATACCGAACCACACGGGGCATTAAGCATGCACTTTCTGCGCTAATAGCTTGCAAATACTAGTGCATTAGCGATATAGTTTCTTGAAATTCATAACACACTCGGAAGCGTAACTTTAATGGCACCTCGCCTTAGTTGGTTAACTTACCGCAGCTAATAATTATTAGTCTTCCTAATTTAATAAGATTATTAAATGCAGTACACTGCTATCTTCTTAATTATGACTTAAATCTTACATACATGTTATAAATATTTTGACACCGTCCGCCCAAGAACTGGCAAGCGAAGCATTGGCCGACCGCTACAAGATGGACTGACGACATAAGAGAAATAGCCGGAGTGACCTGGATGCGGAAGGCAGAGTATCGAATGGAGTCTCATGCGGGAGGCTTACGTTCAGCAGTGGACGGATACAGACTGATGATGATGATGATGATATATTGTATTTTCTTAAGTTGAAATAAGTTTGAAATAACATTGTTTAATAAGATATACTCTCGTTTTCATTAAAAAAAAAATGATTATTTTTAGTATATATGTTATGGAATTATTTTTTTATCAATTATAATGTCAAGACTAATTGCCGCTATTTAGTTCTATTAGTTGCCACTGTGCATGCCTTATTCGCACACATATCTGCACTCAAAGGTCCACTTGCGAACATATACGGTTCCCAACAACCCCCAGCAGTTGTAGTATTCGAAGCATGTCTTAGATTAATTATTATTTTTTAAGGATATCGGTTGATTAATCCAACTCTTCTGATGATAAATTTACCGATTCTAGAAAATATTTTAACTATGCTTAAATATTTTTTTTATTGGAAAGGAAAATCTCGTATTTGAAAACATCATCGTCGAACAAAACAAACTTTCCACAAACAATCGCGAAACCAAATATTTCGGTCTCTAGACAGAAACCGCTTCGAGTTAGTTTCGGTCTCGCGATAGACCCGCGCTGTGTGTTTCATAATAATTATCTCACAAGACCAAATAATAACGTCGGCAGCCCCCAAAGACAAATCAAATCCGGTCAATTATACAAATCGAATTACAAATCGCACAACTGCGGGTAAAATTACAAGCCGTGACGCCACAGACAAAGACATACCAAAGGCCATGATGTAATTTTACGGTAAAGGGCAAACCCATTTATATATGAGGTTAGGGACTTCTACAAACATACATTTTTTAGAACCAAAAATATTTGAATCCTTGCGTTTGGCACTATATATTTTAACTGTTTAAGTAATATGCTTGATTTGCTAACATTTGACGTACAGTCAATTAGGGAGATAAACACACCGCAGTCCAATATTTTACACTCCTTCCCATATTCGTTTAATATCAGGAACATTTCATTATCATCATCATTATCATCTTACCAAATCCGCTCCCTTAATGGGGCATATGGCATAAACGAACTGTCGCTACAAAGCTTTGTCAGTCACCATAGTCTTCACCTCATCCCATGTCAGCACTGCCTCCAGCAGCTCCGCTGAGTACATTTTATGAACGGTTTCCGACGGTCTGTCAGGGTAGCGTGAACCTAGAGGCATGAAGACAAGGCACTTATAGCTTATGCTCCTACGACATTCGCAGAACGTGTCTTAACTAGATCCACTTTCGTATCTTGAAGAACTAAAGTATAAAATGTCGCCTTGTCTGCTCTCAGACCTCGAAATTCCTCACAAAGTAGAGCCATCGCACCTCTAGTAGTCTATTTTCAAATACCATTATACGGCTGTATTGGCTTTTGGTGAGATGCCAAGATGCACAGCTGTAAAAACAGAATAGGGATGGTACAGGTACTGTATAACCACCACTTTGTTTTGATCGAATAGAGTTGTGAGTCCCAGATATTTCGAGAATAAAAGAACGCTCCAGTATTCCCAAGGCGGAAAGCGAGCATTTTTCTGCTGGCCACTGTTTTCAGTGATACACCAAGATATTTGAAAATCTCAGCCATCTAAATGAAACATATATCAGTGAAAAATTACCGCCAACTGCTTTTGTCCATGCCTCGTACCAAGTCATAACTGCACCCGAAGTTCCACTGGGGAAAATATATTATTGAATTGAATATTTTATGACGACCAAATCACTTGACGTTTTATGTACACTTCTTTCGAACTCCAGTAGCACTTATACTATCTGTCATCATCATCATGATTGTATTTCATCACCATATTTCGTCTCTCTTCTTGGATCAGCTTATACCCTGGAGGCTGCAACCCTGGTTGTTCAGGTCCTTCAGCAGACTTCATATTCTGGTTCAGCACGCGGGAAAATTGTTTTCCTTTGACACGTCACGGTTTGCCGCGCAAATGTAATTTTGTCCCACTCCGAGGGTTGCTAGAGTCGATTTTTATTTATTATAACACAGTTGTGTCAAATAGTTTTTTTGCCACGATGTATGTGGCGGTTGCGGGTACTATTTTCTAACACGACTTATTCTCTAAAACATAACTTTAGCTAGTCCGTTCTTATTGTAAAATAAGCCAGAAATGGAATGTAATAATATGCAAGATTTTCGTCATTAATATATAATAGTTGCAGCACAAATAATAGTTGAAGTTATAAAGTTCAGTATAATAGTTATAAGAGTTTATTTCATTACATTCAAATATTGTTTTACTTTATTTAAAAGAAAGATTAGTTAGTTGTTTTCGGAATTAGTAATTTCGCAAAGTTATTATTACAGAGTATAATTCACAAGTCTCTTAAATAATGAGCTTTCTCTTATAATTGTAAGTTATTCAATTATAAGTTTAGGAAGGTCCCACTTAACATTTGTTATAACAGCAAAAACATTACAAACGCGTTAAACATATCAATTTAGTTGTCGCACATTAAAGATGTAAGAAGATAGATTGTATCTCCAAAATAAAATTAAAGATACGTAAATTTGATCTAGCAGTCTGAAAATCTGCAAGCCAAGCTGGGCTGAGGATTTTTTTTCAAATCACATCAAAAAATGAAGTTTTAATAAATTCTGGATAAATTTGCACTATCGGTAACCCTACGTAAACTCCTGCAGAAACGGATTCTGAATTACGACAAAAGAACAGTTTTTTTTTATCAAACGCATTCAGGGGTGTGAAGAAAGAATTGTTTGTTTTTATCCCGCGTCGTGAAAATGTTGTTTTGTTTCAGGCGCTTATTTCTGTGGGTACTTGCTGAAAATATAGCACAGAATTTTTAAAAATATCGTCATATAATATGCCATTTTGCTTATGATATATTTAACGCACAAGAAAGATGATCATTCATGTTTGTCAGGTTTTTTATTACCCAAATTAGTAACGAATTATAAAACTGAAAAATTAACGGACCTAAAAATACTCAAATACACTTTCAGTATTATTTTCTTTTCAAATTTTTAATTATCATACAATTTAGGTTAGATTTATTGTAGTCATTTTTATTTCAAATTATGTAATTAATACGTAAAGCATTGTCATATATTTTTCACTGTGGCATTTATTAATAAATAAAAATTGTAGAAATATATATTTATTGCATAAAATAACATAATTCGTATTAATAAAAAGAAAACTCGTACGTAATGAAGTAACGATTTTTTTTTTAATTTCGTGTATATTTTTTCAATGAGCCACCGACCAAATGATTAGTTGGTTTTAGGTTTTTAATTTATTGTGTCAGTAAATTAGAATACTGAATAAATGTACAATATAAAACTCCTTTTTCATGAAATACTGTAAAAGTATAATACTTCTATTTTAACAAGATGCATACTTTAAAAATATGCAAATCCATTGTTTTTCAATATCACTTTTAAGGTAATAAAAAGGTGAAACTAGCTAATTGATAAATAAATCAATAATATCTTAATTATAAATAAGTAATTTTTTATTTCAATAAATACACACAAAAATAATCGTTAATCTGAATAATGTTATATAATTTATTTTATTTTATATAAAACTCAGTGATCAAAACAAATGCATGTTAATAATTGTAAAAAATTTAATTAATTTTCATGAAATAAAAGGTACTAAAATACGCAAGAGCTTTACTTATTTCTGCAAATTACGTTGCTTAATGTATTGATATATATATATAATATATACTCGCCTATTTTTTGTGATGTAGTTATACGCTGAAAGTCAAAGGAGCTTTTATGAAAGCAGAATCATAACTAATGATCAATTGAAATCAGAACTTAATGATGTCATTTACGTAATTCGTTTCATTTCTCTCGCGTAAACAACTTGTACTTTCCTCGGAATATTTACAAAAATAAACATCGTAAAACAGTATTATCTTTCACATTAAAATAAATTTCTTTTATGTGTTCTCTCTTGCGTTGTAAATATGTTGTTTTTACTTATAACGTTTCGGTTAGTGAACTCCAAATATTTATTTTATTAAAATTTAATGATAATAAGATAAATTAATTCATAGCATTCTATGAGACATCCCAATTTACAATACACAAAGATTTTTTTCAAATACTTCAATATGTATTGCTATAGACGGCTTTTAGCAGCTTTATATAGTTCTTACTCAGTGTAATTTCAGGTGAAAAAATGCTTTCATGCAGTTGATAAAATAGTGTTACAAAAATTAGCTTCATGAAAAATGAAGCAGTAAGAGAGTGGATGAGGCATTATTCCATAACACAGTGGGTCAAGATGCAAAGGTGGACCTGGCTAGAACACGTTTTACGAATGCGGCAGCAGAACTTCCTTTTCATCAAGCACCGGGGCTTTTGCCGTCCTGGAAGACTGTCGGTAACTATATACAGAATATACAATATGAAACTTCGAGAAGTCGAGCTAACTCGGGATGAGGCGTTTTATGGCGGTGGCTCGTGATGTCCATATGCTCTAGTTGAGGGAGCCGACATGGACAAATGAAAACAAAAAATCATACCATGATTTTAAACACAATCGATCGTTAAATATATTTTTGATAAAGAAATTTCATAATTGTTTGTATTGGTTCTAAAAAGAACCTGAATCCGACCCAAGTAACTTAAGACTCATGCTTTTATATAAATTGATATAATTTTTAAGACTTATTTTTCTTGCTAATACAAAAAAAAAATGCGTGATGTTCTTTCTATTTCAAATAACACATAAGGTTAGACCAACTATTTAAGCTGAAGGAAACGAAAATAAATTAATAAGAGCCTTTTTTATTTCGGCCTTATAATAAAAACATAAATGAATTTTATGTTTGATTTTAAATAAACTAGTTTTAAAAATGTATTTCTGACTTTCAGAGACAGACTTTCTGTAAATTGAAAAAAAATATATATCATGTTAATTTACATATTATTTCGAGTTAAAAATATGTGTTAAGTATAAGCTAATTCTGAAGGATGTTTCTTGCGAACCTTTATTTATTTTCTTTATCATCTCCTTGTGTTAGGTAATAAACCGCGAAACGGGTTTTTTGATAGGAATTCTCTGGGTTGATTCCCCACCACTCACCTCGCCTTACAGCAGGTGAGTTAAACTAATTTATATCGAGGACGAATTCTATTTAGATAGATATTTTTTATGCTAGTATTTCAAGACCCACAACTGTTTACCGTGTAACTATGTACTTCAAGAGCACAAATCAAGGTTTTGTTTATAAGTTTTTTCACTCTCTAATTTTTTGTCATGTGAGCAAACATTTTTGTGAAAAAGTTGGTAATGTAAAAAGAATCTTAAAATATCAAAAGTGACGTTATTTTCATCATTCCCCAAATCCACTCAGGAATCCAATGATTTGTCAAGTACAAAACTTTACAGACGTACAAAATATTGACTTAATGCATATGAAACCTGCATTTTTCATTCTTCTTCATTGATTATTTATGCTAGACACTAATATTTCTTTATTAAGTAATGGTCGAAAGAACAAGACGAAACCTTCATCATCATCAGCCTGTGTCCGTCTGCTGTTGAACGTAGGCCTCCCGCATGAGTCTCGAGACGAAACCTTATATAACGCAAAATAAGAACAAAGACCAAGAAGAATATGAAGAAGACGACGCATAAGAAAAATAAGTTGACAAAGAACGAAAATAAGTTACCGATCAAGTAAACTAAAAACCCATTTCTTCTCTTCATGCCGGCGGGTGTAGCTCAATGGTGAAAGCATTTGCTTTGCAAGCCAAAGTTTGTGGGTTAAATTCCCGAAGGAGATTAAAAAAAAGGATTTGTAATCAATTTCTGATCTCTTAATTACCCCGGCTGGTGTGAATTTTATCCCTCACCCGTAAAATGACAGTCAAAGTCTAATAATTAAAATTGGTGGTAGACTAAAGTCGTCCCGTCAAGACCACCAATTCATATTAAATTCCTGTAATAATAGGATGATGTGTGAAGCTCGGGTTTATTAGTCTATGACGCAAGCGGATCAACACTCCACATGCATCACTTAAACTTCTCGGTAATGGTCCGGGAGACAAATCTGATATGGGATGTGGTAACGACCACGGTGGCCTAAATAGTTTTGTGGCAGCAGTTCATGATGACTACATGCTCTAGTTACGTCAGCAGATATGGATTGATAGAAATTTGATTCTTGGCTGGAATGTGCTTTGAAAGGCATTCTAGAAAGCTTTCGGGCCGAGAGTTTGTCATTCTCGCCCTACGCGTTGCCAAACAGCTTCGCTTATCTGAGCACATCGCATCGATTCCATCGGTGGAGCTTTCTCCTGAAGCCGCTGTAATTCAAGACCCGCGGAGCCTTCATGGGCTATCACCGAGACGCACAGGTGTGTATACACGCGGTAATTTGTATATCGACATCGGTATCTCTGCGGATGTGATGGAAACGCCGACGAGATTAGTTATTTTAGCGCAATGCGGAGAGAAATCTTACATTTTCATAAGATAATATTATCTTGGATTGTGTGAGTGTTAGGAATTGAGAAATAATGTATAACGTACATATAAAATACGTAAGTACTTTGTACATTGGCTCAATATAAATCACGTCAAGCATGGCATATTCACAAACTGAAAGATAGGGGTTTCACTTTACATGATACCTTAATCGGTTCTTTATATGTATTGAAGTAATGTGAAAAACTGGTATTCCAATGATGTTTTATCCCCCAAAAACTAAAAAATACATGTGAAATAATAGTTGAAAAGAATCCTAAAAGGAATTCTTACAGTATAAATAAAAATAAAGTACTTTCTATAATAAAAATAATGATTTTTTATCTTCGTCTTTTGAAGACAAAAAAAATACTTCGATGAGTTAAACTCATTAAAAATAAGTAAAGATTAAATTTAATGAACGAAAGCGTTGCTAACCTTAAATTAAGTTCTGTTGTGAATGTGTCGGTAAATAAAATAAAAAATATGATAGATTTCATTGAATTTTTCGACATCTCATTGTTTATACTAGATTCGTCAGTTTTCCACATGCAAAACATGTGAAGAACTAACGAAACTATCATTGAAGGTAAAACCGTCACCTTTTTGTATGTGAATAAACAGTGCTTAACATGATTTATTAATAAACGAGATAAAAAGTATTTATCTATTTAAAATATATTGCAAAATGATGGCTAAAAATTGAAAAAACAAAAAAATTTACTTATACACTTAAGCTGTTGAAATTCAGGTGTGAAAAACGAATAAGCTTTATTTAACTACATTAATATTAGATATGCAAAGAACTATATATTTGTTGGCATAAATACGCGTAGAGAGCACTTAAACTAGTATCCCAGTTAAATTCGACAGTTAATTAGTTGGAGTAATGTTTAATTTTGGTAAGTGTGAAATTTCATCTCGGTAACTCCTCTCAGCTCACTCCTCTACGTAATTGGACGTAAGAATTATTTAAGGCGAACATATCTGCGACGGATGTTGAGAGCCAATTTGGTACAAGCGTTAAAGCGACAGCCTCGTTACACTACACTACTAGACAGCCGCAAACGTAAAGTATGCCACGAGAAATTAACGTATTCGTATACTACGAGTATATGTAAAAAAATAAAAGAACTGTTTATGTTACTAAGGCTTTATGTTTTTTTAACTATTTGCAATATTTTTTTAAAACTTTTTTAGATTGTTTTCTTTTTTACATGTCTTGAGTTGATTGACATGGAAATAATTATTTTGATCCATCAGAAAAAATAAAGGAACACGAATAGAGGATGGAAATGAAAATATGTACATTTTTACTTAAGTATATTTTATTTCAAAAAGTCCCTAAGTTAATTAAGACGTTTAACTAATGCATTATCCTATTGTTAACTTATGACTCAGAGACGTTAAATCTAAAAGGAAGTCTTACACATAAAATAAATGTCGCCCAATGTGTCACGGAGAGATAGATGCTCGGAGTGTCTCTAAAAGATAGAATCCGAAACATGGATATCAGAAAAATAACTCAAGTAGAGGGGACTACCCAATGAATAGGTACACTCAAATGGCATTGGCAGGATATATCTGTCAAAGAGATGATGGTCGATAGGGAAGAAAAATGTGAGAATAGTGTTCAAGAACTGACAAACGGAGCGTTGGCCGACCCCCTGAAAGATTATATATATATTTTTTTCACTTATAGAAACATTACAAATTAAAAAAAAACAAATCGTTACTGAAGTACAATAAATATGAATGAACAAATATAGGTACTTATGATTAGTTACTCAAAACAAAACAATAAAGACAAGCAACATAAGATGCCAATGCCCATCAAACAGACGACGCCAACAAATCATTCCTCCAAAAAAAATTGTAGAGTTCATGCCTGAATTAAGCCTCCCTTACGTGAAATATATTAAACATACGAGGCAATTTAGTTGAACAGTCTGATCCCTCTCCCAAGAGGCATTGTCTCTGGGAAGATAGACTGATGACATCATAAGAATAGTGGGAGCAGCCTGGATGTGATAGTCGGAGGATCGAAAAGGATGGAGATTCATGCGGGAGACGTACGCTTACAGTGGACAGACCCAAGATGATGATGAAGATGATGATTAGAAAAAATGGTTTTTCTATAACTCTTGATTAGTTTCAGTTACTATGTTCATATTTGGATGACGGAGCTGAACATCAACTCAGTGCACATATGCCGTTTTCTGCTGCACTTGCATCTATCGTGCCACAATACAATACTGTGATGCGCCATCCATTGAATTGCAATGTAAAGATGCCTCTGCAGTGGCACTAAGGACTATGAAACGTGCATTGTAATATGCAAGATGACGCTCTCCGGGACAATGCATCTGGTATTGCGCGGAGACAACGAGACGACTAACAGAAATATTATTACACCGTGCATTCACACAATAGGAGAACTCTATCAATTTCGCAATCACCCTTCAAGTAAATACTGCACTATCAGGTACTCGCATACTCAATTGTCGTCTAAAAATAAAATACGAAATATTTCTTCAGTGGTGTGCTTATTAAAAAATATATATTAAACATTTCATGTGTTACATTAATTAGCAATTAAATAAGTACATTTTTATAAAAGTTATCGAATGATTAATACAATACTCCAAAAACTTGTATCATTTGGTTCCAAGGCGTAGCTCAATGGTGACCGTATTCTATATGTCATAATTCTGTTCGATCCCAATGACATTGTCTCATTTCATAACAAAACTGTTTCCCAGCTAGAAGTATGAACATCGAGTGAAAAAATATTTTGTTCGATTCTTTATATCGTTAAAGGATTTGACAAATTATTTTATATAGTCATATACTCATATACGTGAATACTTATTTTTTTAAATAAATTCAATTTAATTTGTTAAATGTTCATAGTAAACTATATCTTTAATGAATAACTTCTTAGGTATCCACGGCCAGATTTGATATTGTGGCTTTTGGGTTTTTACAAGGCTACACCCAAAATATTATATCTTTAATGATTTAAATAAAATTATTATTTTACTTTTACTACAGTACATATTTAAAATGCTGCATAAACAAAACCATTAAACATATTATATGGGCTTATATTTATTATTAATTGGGTTGTATTTTTCTGGTCAAAGTAATAAAAAAATGTAGTCAGTTTATATATATATATATTTAAATCTTGTGCATTATTTCAATTATTTTAAATAGTTATATTAATCCAGCATAACCTAACTGAACCTCAACTAACCATCCTCATAAAACCTGTATTAAATCGAAATTAAAAATATTTTGTCATTTTTTAAAAAAGACGTTTTCTAATTCTAACAAGATTTGGATTAAAATTCTGACCGTTTATTTTGTTGTCTTATTATTTTTATCATTATGTCTTGTTTTAGCTAACACTGCTAAAGGCATGTAATTGCAAAACCGAGGTATTCCAATTTTCCTTTCTCACCTTTCTTCCCGAATTTTATTAATAGCAAGGTATTTTCAAAGGTACTTAATTATTGCATAACACTCATTTAATAAAATTTTATTTTTGACTTACATTAATAAAAATTGTTTTTAGTCTAAAACCTGTATATTAGTAAGTAATATGATCTTCATACGCTCTGATTATGTAACCAAACTTAATATAAATAATTTTTTCATAAATATTATTGCTGTTAGATACATAGATGCTAAATATATATAGAAATTTCAATTAGATGATATATTTATAATTATTTTTTATGTAAGGATTTATTATTCATATTACATTATTTAAGATGAATTTATCAGCAATACTTTATCATTTTCAGATAAATACATGTTCATCATATGATGATAAAGATATATTTACTTCAATTCATTGGGGCGTTATTGTCAAAAGAAAGTAAGCATTGAATTTGTTTTTAGTTAAAGCTCTCAGGCTCTCGTCATAGCAAAAAATCGTTCTTTATATAACTTTTTCATAATAATTGTAGACCTTTTATAAGAATTTCACAACAAATTACCATAATTATTTCTGTGATGGTTATCATTTTTTTTATGTAAAAACATACAGGAGAATACCGACAGATGGTGATAGTAATTCTGAAGTCTCATCTGTGAAATTCCATGACGCTTAACAAAGTGCAAATGCCTGCGCTGTCGAATGGGACGACTTTCGTCTACCACCAATTTAAATTAATAGGCTATGACTGGCATTTTACGGGTGAGAGATCAAATTCGTTGTATTTTAATAATAAGGATGATGCGTGAATGTTGGGGTGTAGTGTACGACGATGGCGGATCCACACTCCACATGCAGTGCGTAGCCATGTGCAGCATAGTAAGCATAATAAAATTCCACTGATGTGACCATCTGTCAGTATTTTCCTGTATGTGTTTACATAAAAAAGTTGAAAGAACAGTACCATATAAATTAATGGCATTCATTGCTCTACTTGGATAGCGAATATGGAAGAAAAAATGATTTTAATTGAATGACAATAAATTCAATATATTAAAAAAAAAACATGAAGTTCGGGTACCCAATACAGTTTTCATATTTTTATTAAGACTTAAAAATAATCACCCGAAAAATCGTTAAGCAAAATAAACAAACATTTTAAAATGGGTTTAACGGGTTAATATTTTCAACAGATTAACAAAAATATGCGGCCGATAGCCTAAATGCTTGTCAAGACTCCAAATAAACCGCTTACTTTAAACGTATCAGATGGCGCTAATTTGTGTTTTAAATTCGCCATTCCCTCAAAAGCAATTATTTATTGGGGCCGGCGCTTTTACCATCAGATACGGCGCGAATTTGCTAATATCTCAAAATCGGACGTAAAACAAAACTGGCTACAAATAAAGGTTTCTTCTCTCGCTGTAAATCCAGTCACGTGCAAGTTTTATGAGGGTTGGCAGTACAAGGACGACTTTATGAAAAAATGCTGAATTACACGAGTACACGCAGCGCTTTTAACGAGACGTTTTGTAGCTGTATTGTCCACTATGGTGAGGGAATAAACTTTAATGATTAATCACGGATATATGTATTGAATTCATAAAATACTGTTTCCTTAACGTATACATTTTGGCTTTCCGTATCATTTTTATATCTCAAACATTAGTTCACCAAAAACATGTCAATACTTTCTGTCAGTTGCTTTTGTCCCATAAATTATTCCAATACATATCTGAATTCAAAAGTCCATCTAAGAACATAAACGAGGGTTTCTTATCTTTAAAAAATGTAATAAATACATAAAGATGCGCACTGTACCCTGTAAGTTACACACATGGTTAGATTATACGTCTGACAAATAGTTTAAGCACGTAGAAGCCTATTCAATGTCAGCCTCATTAACCACGCGTTAACGAGGCTGACTTTGATTCGAGGGACCGTCAAAACTAAGCAGCAGTTCAGGAAAATCCTCACGAGAAATTGTAGAGACTCCCAGGCGACAACACAGAATGCGTCTCCTATTTTCATGTATGATGCACTTCATGAGAGAGTGTCTCACTGTCTGTTGTATGGCTGGATCACACGAACATGCGTCGCAAGAAAAGAGGCCAAATCTTTTTAGGAATTCGATGAAAATTCCGTGTCCGGTAAACGCTTGCGTGAGATGAAAGACCACAGAGTTCGTCTTTTTCCACTTCAACAAGTGTTTGATGAATGGAAAGAAAGACTTGCTTATTCCTCCGGAAGTTGATTCTTGATATGAAATATGCGGTGTTCCAAGCAGTAAGCCTAAGCATAAACGTGGTACGATCTCGAGAGCTTGATGACACAGCAGTTGCATTATCCAAATAACATTTTCAGGTGATTTATTAAGCAGATTTTTCTAAGAGATCGCTTAATCAGCCCTACATTCCCGAAGCCTCGATAAATGCTGAGTGGTTTGTTCTCACCAACGATACGTGCTTAGCAACAGGCAATCACACTTCCAAAACACAATTTTCATCTAATTTTGCTTTTTCATGATTTAAAAAGAACCGCGCTTTTAATTTCCTAATAATGTTGTTCAAATAAATAACTATATACAATATGAACACTGGATTTTATCATTTACCAGTATTCCTAGAAAAATTAATAAAAATATTGTGGGAAACTTGTTTTGTTTTCACTAAAGGATTATTTTTTATAAAAAACTTTACTTATAAATGCATAATTAATAGGCAAACACACATCCCATGAGAGAGTTTATGATTAAATTGTAAGTTTTATAAATATATTATATAAAGAAAAACGTATTTTTTTTTAATTATGTCACTTAAAGGGCAATTTTGAACTATGTTTTTAAGCTTTGAAACATTCATTCAAATCGAAAAACGATGTCATTTTGTAAGAAAAAATGCTTCTACTTGCGTTTCGAGTGGATCGAGAAATTTCACCGAATACCGTTTGATAAACGTCATTTAATTAAAACGATTGCTAATAATAGAGTAAGGCGGCAAAAGCCTTCGGGCCTGAAACACCTCGGCTTTCAGGATTTCAGTACTTTAGTACTGCGCAGCAGCCTTAATGGTCTCCTCATCGATTCAAAAGGCACTTAAGGGCCGAGGGCAGGCTTTGGTTTTCAGGCGTTTAGTGCTGATAATTAATGTTGTTTTCAGATTCTTAAACATGTTAACTAATTAACGATAATAACTACCGGCTCTTTACATATATTAGACAGCAATCATTTTTTATTGTTAAATTTAGTTAAGCGCGTGTCTTTCAAACAAAAAAAGAACGTGTATATGTAAGTAAGATTAAGGCATTTATTATATAGATTTTTGAATTAAATAACATACGAAAACTATAAAAATTATATATATTTTTTTGATATTTTTATATACTAAATTTATTTTATCTTATTGATTTTGGTAACAAATTGCAACTCTTTATAAGGTTTATTTTATTAATAACTCTCTAGTCGTGTTCTTATAACTAGGCGCTTTCCTTGTCGTGTGTTTATAAACAAATTTGATAGAGTTCATTTATGTCCTTCATTTGTGCTTCTATGATAAATAGTGAGGTCTGTTTCCGGTGTTTTCACACCGGAGAAGTCAATTGATCTTTTTTTTTTGTATACATAAGCTATTCTTACAGCTTGTGTTTGAGGTATAATAATTATTTTAAAAATAATGTCTTTAAGTTATGTTTTTTTGTTATAAATTAGTTTTTTGTTAATTTAACTTTTTTTTCTTTTACTTCGTTAATTTTATATTAAAATGTCAGTAAATGGTAAAAACACAAATTTTAAAATAACATCATTAATTCTTCAATAAAAGGTTAGAGAATTTTTCAATACATTAAACATTTTTATGTTATTCTGAAATGATGATATTGATGACGGCTTAACCCAAAAGAGGTTATCTAGTCACTAAGTCATCAACCCTGAAGAAGACCCCTGCAATGGCGGTCAAAATATTGGAAAGGAGTAATTCGCCACAAACGGCTAATCCCGAAACCCACAATATCAAATCTGGCCGTGAAAACCTAAGAAGTTAATCTGAAATGTTGTTGAAAAAATAATGTTTTAATACTGGTGACCGAAATGGATGAATAAGTATTTTTGGGTGATTTGAAATCAAATCACAATTGTTCAATGACAAAAATAATCATGTTAAAATGCATGAAGAAGTTCAATCTAATATTTATAATACCTTCTTTTACGAGTATGTAACATCGTCTCTGCATACATTTTCTAGGATCAATAATTGTCGATTTCATTACACATATAGTTACAGTAAAATCTCTCAGGAACAATTTTCAAGTTGAATATTTCCGGTGAACGAAAAGCTAAGACGGAAAATCCAATTAATTTTGAGCGTTCCAATCGGAAAGTCTCCGTACGGTGAATGCATTATTAATTCTTTCAGAACATACATTACACAAAATACGTATTATACAGGTAAACCGGTACGAATTTCATATTCGCTGGAACAAAATTTTCCATGATATTGCTCGTATTTTCGTCAGCGGTTAATATAGTTCAATTTTAATTATTTACACGTCACCGTTGTATGGAACGAATTTATTTTCTATGATTAAGCAATTTGATCAACTTATTATAAATTTGATAAAGGGGATGAATGGTTGTGACACTTCACGTTCGCCACATTTAAATTTTATTGTACCTATTGAACAATAAAGTAATTAACTGCGTTATATTATTACAATCAAATTTATAGTAGATTTCGTATCGTGTTACACATCAATGAATTTTATTGCATTATTACAATGAGTATCGTATTTACAATAAAAAATATTTTATTCAATCAAGTTGTTATGGTTTTTTTATTTTTTATTTATTCTGACTTGGGGGTCATCGTTCACCATATATGTTATCAGTGAGATTATGGATGCTGTTGTCTGAGGATAAAGTCATGGATAATGGCGACAGAAAAAACAATTGTGTAAGAAAATAAATTACTATACAGTCGATTCCGCTTAATTGGGACACCGCTTAATCGGGACAGCCGCTTATTTGGGACAAATCTCAAAGAACAGAAACAAAACCAAGAAACCAACATTCCGCTTAATTGGAACAGTAAATTTTAAGCAATGAATAAAATCAGGATATGTTGCAAGTTCCTATTATTAACTATGAAGAATTTTCAAGAATAGATAACAATTTACCATGTTACGATGATAACGAAGACTGTAAGGATTCAATTGTAGAAGGTATTAAATCAAAATATGAAAAATTAAACGAAGATGACGATGATGAGTCACCTGTGCATTAAAAATTTATATTATCTATATGTAATTTACAGTTTCTTAGAGTTTATAAAATAAAATTATTGAAACAAGTATGCATTGTTTAATTTTATGTGTGTATTACTGGTTAATGGCCTTAGTTGCCAAAACCAAATATATGAATTTACAAAAATGTGTAATTCCCTTAATTGGGACAGCCGCTTAATTGGGACAAAATGCCTTTGTCCCGATGTGTCCCAATTTAACGAAATTGACTGTATTTTGTTAGTTGTTAAGTTATTTAATTATTATGCGACTTAAGGTGAGAAATAGAAAGTTCTCAAATGGGTACAAACGAAATTATTTGTTGAACAACGTAATAAATACAATTTAATAAACCGAGTGGAATAGTTCAGTGGTAAAATCGTTTGCTTGTCATTCAGACGCTGAAAGATCCAATATATACCAAGCTTGATAAAAAAAAAACTTAGCTCTATATATGCCCCCGGTAGAGTTGAGCCACCTGTTAACGACAAGACGATTATTTTCCAGGCCTCAAAAACATCGAGCTGATTATCTGACTTCCTTAAATCGCTGATTACTTAACACCCACATATTTTTCTGGTACAATAGCCGCAGAATAGGCAGTTGGAGTTTCGCTCTCTGAAACCAAAAATGTTGCCTTGTGGACTCCGGGTGCAGGTGTTGTGAGACAAGGCTTGACAAACTGAGCCTAAAGAACCGTGAAATAAAAAAATGTGGTGTTCATATGCTCCACATGTGGAACAGATATGCTAAAAAAATACAATAATGTATAATTAAAAAGAGGTGAAAAATACAATATTTTGAATAAGACATTACAAATAATTATTTTCTTTTAAAACAGAGTATGATTGAAATTATTTTGTTATTGCTTGAAAACATAAAAATGGATATAACGTCAAAGAAAACGTGGATACCTGAAATGTAAAACGCATTCAAATGCAAACTTTATCAAGATTGAGTAAAGAGGGATAAATGACGTCAAAGAGTTCTGAATGCTTTAGTTTCGGCAGGCCGAGATGCTTTTGAACAATTTAACTCAGAGATGAGTGAGGCGAGAGCTTTCATATTTCAACAATTTAAGCGAAGCGTGTTCGCAATACGCTTAAGACAAAACATTCGGAATCCTGACTAATGTGTGTTGAACCAGGTTTTACAAGAATCTGTTGTGAAATATGCTTTCTAACTACAAAATCACTTGCTATGCTTGAATATATTTTCTTACATAAAAAAACATTTTAGTTTTTCATATTTAAAGAATGAAGTAATCAATTTTCTAAATATTGCTTAACTCTTATTTTGTATTCGTCTACTGGATTTGGTAACAACGCATCTTCTTCGGTACAAACTTAAAAAGAAATATATAAATACAGAATAGTTAAACAAAAATAGCTTGAAAAGTAAAAGGGAAATAAAGACTAAAGACATGTTTCGATGCAGTACAAATTCATTTTTGAATAATATTAAATATTGGGCTATACGATTGAAATAATAAACCCTTTCAAAAAGTTAACCCTTTCGTATCGGTTGTCCATATATGCCATCCAAGATTCCCCTACCGTTGACATCGGTAGCCGTGATAATACATTTTGCTACTTTCATTACTCATTGTGACATCTACGGTAGGAACTTGGGACTGCAGTCATTCCTTTTATCAACTTACGTGTATTCTTTACAGGAATCTTAAAAGCAATTAAATAAATATCCTAAGATATCACACACGATTTTTCTGTAAGCCACATGTGTCAATGCCACCACATGTATGGAGTTACATAATGAACGTTTGTTAAATAGGATAGATTTTTCATACATCATCTGATAGCTAAAGGCTACAAGAACCAATGTGATTTATGAAAATAGGTCAGATAAGTACATTTATGCTTCAGATACTAGTTTTAAGCAAAAAAAAAAGATTTGAAAAATTCACGCCGTATTAACCGTATAATTTGTATTCCACCGAGCCGAAACGAAAAGGTGAAGGATTTTTTTGTCATTATCAGTGTTTTTTTTTTTAATTTCTAGTTAATGTGAGTTACCGAGTATCTTACCTTTGTTAACTTTTACAATAATAATAAAAATAATGAATTGTTACTTATTTTAAAAAAATATTTATATGTATTTAGGAGAATGCATAATTAAATAAATCATCTTAATATTGAAGCATTTTATTTCCTAGATCACTAGCTTCAAATTTTATTGCCGCACGAAAATTTTATTATTAATTCGAAACTTTAAAACGATCATCAGTTATCTATATTCGAAATAATATTTTTTACCTTTTCTTTTGAGCAAAGCTAAAAAATTTGGTAAAATATATTTTAGTAACTTAACAATAATAAATATCCTCGTACAAATATAATCAATTTGGTGACTTATTTTTTTTTAAAGATGCTGAAGGGTATTTTTTTGTCTGGAATTTTATACTGATTTATTTGATGGGGTAAAATAATAAAGCGATAACTATTAGGAAGTCATGAAATTAATAAAAAAACCTCTCACATATTTTCTCATATCAGAAAAAAAATGTTCAGAAAGTGCTCTGTTTTGATATGGGTGAATATCAATACATCACATCTCTTAGTCAGCTTTATGGGCCAATACGACTATTAAAAACAGGAAGAAGCGATCTTTGAGATGAGACTCAGTCTTATCGATTCTTCAAAACTCTCTCCGTATAAGTCATACTTTATGACGTATGCAAATTGAGTTTCATATGCTTTTTACGACCGATGGATGTAATGTATACCCGCTCCGTTTTATATTAGGCGAGATTGATCGAACGATTCGCCTTTTATGTCTTTATTGCTCCGCATGTACCTTATGTTAATGTCCCGGTTACCTTACTTAGGTAATTGAATCACATATTTTATCGGAGCGGATGGGGAACCGCAAAAAATGGGTCTGCTCTTTCACTCAGAAAATATATAATTTATCGAGAAAGTTTTCGCAAAATGATTTTCATTTGTGTAAATCCACCAGACTCTCGATGAAATAATTTTTTTTTTTTGCAGGGAGCTTCCAATAATTTTCTTTCCAAAAAGCTACTAAAAATAAAACAAATGCAATCAGGATTGACAAGCAATTTATGAACTTATAATATTTAAGTTATTTTTACCGCTATAACTAACCGTTATTATTCAAAAGAAAACACTATTTCATTTACCAACGGAAACGTAACACGTTGTCATCATTATAAGGTATTTTTACACTATCTGGAGTATTGGATCGTCAAAAATATCACTTACAAAGTCACGTTAACCGGCATATTCCACGTCTAATCATATGCCAATTCTGCATTCCGGAGTTTTGCTGAATTTATTGCATAAACAATCCCCGTTGGCAAAAACGGCGAAAGCCAGAAAAAAGTTAATTGTAGTTTATTTTCTCCTGTGGCATCCAATGTTTATGTACTAGAAATATTAGTATTCATTTTTTGAATGACGGAATGTAGGATGGTAGGATGTTGAGTTTACTTCTTCATTTCAAAAGTCAAATCGTAATATCCCCAGAAATGACTTATAAACTAACAAGCATACACAATTTAAATCTGTAAATAGAGAAAACATAATTTCCAAGTACTTTTTGACGGCCAGTGGGTTTGTAATGGTTTTTTTTATATGATATGTGATACCTCCCAAAATTCTAAAATGAAAATTTAATTCAAATCAAGAAATAACATTTTGTAAATGAATACCTTTGGACCTGAATATTTTAAAGCTTGCTTCATTTGGCACGTGTTATACACAGATATATATAAACAGCATACAGATAATTATATTTTTATGAACAAATTGCTCAAAACGAAGGTTTCCGAAAGGTGAAGGTATTGAACTTTGGCATTAGAGAAATTGTATTGGTTTTCTTCTGAAGATACTTGAAAACAAGCTTGATTTATGTTAGAAGTAAACTAAGAGGGTAGGTAGATGTTATGTTGTGCTCGATGCGGAAAGACAAACTGGAAGAAAATAAGTATCCAAAAGTACTTATTTTGTTGATGAAAACTTATATAAAATAAATTTTATGTTAAATTGCTATTAGGATATAACAAAATTAATAATTAGAAAATATATTTTTTCTTCCAGTTAGATTTACAATAATTCCAATCAGATTTAGACATTGAACATAATAAATATACATAAAATTTATTTCTATTCGATATTTGATTACGAAATATGAAAATATTTAAACTAATAATTATTGTTTATCATGTAAAAAACATGTAAGCGTTCAAGTAACGAAAAATATTTTTCTATGTCGAATTCACTGTTTACAAATCCACCCACCACTGGCTGAGAAACTTTTTATAAAAGTATGTAAACTTTTTTTTTTTAAGCTATACGTATTTTAAAATATTTTTGATAATCATCATACAAAGAATAAAAAGCTCTATGCTACCAAAGCCTGAAGCATTACTCGATTAACAAAATTATTAATCAAAGTAGTCTTAAACTATTTACGACATCTCAAATATGCCGTTTTATTAGATTATTTTATTATTTTATTTAATTTAGATTCAACTGAAATTTAACTGAAAGTTTCACCGAATACACCTTGATTACTGAACCTTCGAGCCCTGAGGATACCTCCACATACCCGTGTGGTCGGCTGTCAGCCGGGCAACGCTTAACTAAGACTAGACGGCAATGAATCATTCCCCGCATCTAGCCGTTTAACTAAATAGCGTTTTTGTAACGAATTTATTTTCTCGCAGACAGCAAAAGCAATTTGGGAGAAAAACAAATTATTAAGCTACCAGTGATAAATATATATATTTTCTTATATTTTAATACGCCTCTATGATCTTACTAAAACATTCATAATATTTTTAAGTGATATGAAATATATAATTTCATATAACTTTTTATTACCTATTATAAGCATTTGGCCAGGACACAAATTACGCGAAAATTTTGTTTTCAAAATGTATAATATTAAATCATCACTATCATCAACCTGTATCTATTCACTTTTGAACTTAGTCCTCCCACATGAGTCTCCATCATTCTCAATTCTCAGCCTTCTGAATATTTGACTACTCTTAGCATCATATTGGATTACTCATCTAGAAACCATGTTTCTATTTTTTATGATTGATAACTGTTACTGTATATAGCTTAAGCATGTGCATATGACAAAATACAATCAATTTATTAAATAAATCAGTTCTTGTTTGTAATATATGTATACAAATATATTAAATCTTTAAGAAAAGACCGATTATGTATAACACCGTGATATACTGAAATAATTGCGCATTCAATCTCCATGCCAAAAAAATGTTAGTTCGGAAGGTAAACTAACAAGAAAATAAATAAATAACTTATATAAATATATTTAAATAAATAAATTCGGTTCAAGGATCGAATCGATCGGTCGAAAAGTAATAATATTAAAAACATGTGAATAAATGCGGACTTATTGAATAATGAATATCATAATATATACACTCTGAATATATACTATAGAGAGATCTGTCGTTATACGATGGTAACATTGGTAACAATGGTATAAATGCAACTTATTCGACGCATCAGTTCGGGCAGGGATGGTCGAGCTGTCTGGGGTAATGAACATAGGGCAACGGTTGGTTCCAAAGCTCGCTGGTTCGAATCCCGCTTCTGCCGATATTTTTTCTGAACGAATTGATGAGTATAAAGAATTTTGATGTATGGTATGTGAATATTTAATTACAAATAAATAACTATATATTGCAGTGACTTAGTGTAGACTAATTTCATTTTTACGTTAAAGATTCTAACTAAGTAAAATATTTTATATAATTTAAATATAATATCATTAAAACACTCTTAGATCACAACGAACTAAACGATATAGAAAACTTAAAAAAATGCTTGCATCTTACGTAGAGTGTTAATTTATTACATTGTTACATTTTGGCTTGTAAGCAGATCAAATAATGTTATATAAAAGAAACTGTATTTATGATCAAGAAACTGTCAAAAAAGCTCTTATTGAGTGCAAAACTGTGTTATTAATTATGTAACGGGTCCGCCAAATAACTTTTTTTTTTGAAAATGGGGCGCAAAACATCGAGTGTAGCTTCGGTTAAGTTGCACGTAGCGCCGTCTTGTTGAAACCAAATGTTGCCAATATTTTCCTCTTCAATTTTTGTGAACAAAAATGGCCCGATAACGATCGCCATTGACTGTAACGGCCACTCCTTGCTCATTTTCGAAGAAAAATGGCCTGATTTTCAAAGTAATGTCCCAATATTTCCCAGCGTTGTTCAAGCGTATACACAACCATATTCGTTTAGCGGAAGGATAAAACTAATTATTTGTTAAATCAGACATCAGCTAAGTGTTACCATTTACGAAATAAGCACTAGTTGAAAAAAACAAGTTGGATGGCGGACCCGATAGTTAACAGTGCTCTGAATTATGATCCACGTTAAAACAAAATGATAATAATTATTCATTTAATCTTATTAAACTAATTAAAATAAGTCATATTTATTAATTTATGCCACATTAAACACACGGCAAGCCATTTTGTTCTATCGTTTCACGCAACACAATGAATAAAACTAAAAAATACATAATTTGTTAGACTTCCTTCTATTTCGAACGAGCGTGAAAAGCGTTTGATTAAATTTCTACTCTGCTCCAGTATCTCGCGCACCAAAAGAATTATCAGCTGAGTTGAATAAAATTTGAAACTGAATACCTGAAGCAGTCTGATGAAAGTAACGTAAAACCACATAGTGACCAGGTGTTTTTGTTAAGGTATTGTTTATTTTTTATATTAAATCATTTAACAAATAAAGACTAACAGACGGCGATTAAGAAGGTTCTTCCTTACTCAACTTTTTAAATTGTTAAGAATTGCATAGTATGTCAAGTTTTGATCCGCCTACGTATAGATGCACGTGCATTCGCGCATCATTATTTTTTACTAAGACTTATTAAGAGTAGTTATTATTATTGTTGTTAGTAGTTTATTAAAAATAAATTTGTTAAATGTTATAAATTTATATTTTATTTTTTTGTGTCTATGTAAAATTATAGTTATGGTTCTGGTGGCAAAATAAATAAAATTATTATTATTAATTTATGCTTAAATAACTTCTTAGGTTTTCACGGCCAGATTTGATATTTTGGCTTTTGGGTTGAGCCGTGTGCGGTAAACTTCCTTCAACCAATATTTCGACCGCCCTTGCAGGGGTCTTCTTCAGGATTGTAAATTTATTTAGTTTTGGTTTGGTTTATTCAGATTATATATTCATATTAATGTATGTTATTTACGAGATGAATTAAAGTCTAGCACATTGAATTCATATGCTTTGACTGGCATTTAATGTTTTAAGAATAACATTCGCATCAACTAGGGAAATATATTGAGCTTTAATCCAACATCCAGCAAATTTGATTTTAACGTACAACGTGTTTTCTTCTTCAAGATCAACTTTCAGTTGTTTCAAAATAATTTGAATGTCTACCTAGGAATTTTAATCCTTAGAAGTTTACTGAAAACGCCAATATACAACCATTAAACATAACAAGGAACTCAAATACAAAAACTTGTGCTTAGATCCAACAGGGTGAAAGTATGTTCTTCTTAATTTTTCTTTTTAAATGAGTCAATTTTATTGTTTTATAAGCATTGGCGTAATCATTTCACATCATGCCCGTGATGAAAAATACGCTAGTCAATTACCACGATAGAACAATTTTCTTGAATTATTTTTATCTTATGTAACTATAAATTCAGTTGTATGTACCATTAAAGTATAAAGTTGAAAGCTTGTCTTACTTCAAGGAAGGTTAAATTGAATAAAACAATTTGTCTTTTGACAGTCACGCTGAATGTTTCAGTAATATCTGATAAATTCTGAATGGAATGCAATTGAAACTGTTAAAGTTTAACGTTAATTATTTTTTATTATTTATGAAAACACATACAGAAGAATACCGACAGATGGTGATAGTAATTCTAAAGTCTCATCTGCGGAAATCTATGAGGTTTACCATAGTGCATATGGCTAAGCGCTGTATGTGGAGTGTTAATGCGCCAACGTCATAGACTACAGTCCGAGATCCACGCATCGTCATTATTATTACAGGAATTTACTATGAATGGGTGGTCTTCACGGGATGACTGTCGTCTACCACCAATTTTAATTAAATAGGTATGACTGGCATTTTACGGGCGAGGGATCAAATTTCCACCAACCGGGGTATTTTAGAGCTCAGAAATCTATTAAAATTATTTTTTTTTCTGCGTCGGGGATCGAATCTACGTCCTTTGACTTGCAAAGCAAACGTTTTGACCATTGAACTATACCCGCCGGCAAACGTTTATAATGTTTGTGTTGGTATATTTGTTGATAAACTCGATAATATTTTTTAAGTGATTTGTAAACACCGTATAAAGACTTATTACATAACAAAAATTTAAATAAAACAAATCTGTAAAATGAGAAAAATTTAATGGGTCATGTTCTCTGGATACCGTAAAAAAACATAAACTGGAGCTTATTTTTATCATACTGGAAACCCGTTTATGTTTGGATATACGAGTATAACGTTCTCTAAATAAAGGAATTTCTCGTTTTTAATATTTATAAATGACATATTTTACATTCCTTTTTAATGGAGTTAGAAAATAGAGCAAACACCCAGTTTTATTAATCTTAAATATTTTTAATGGAAACGGGTAATTATTTTTCTTGATATTGTTTTTTATTCAAAGAAACTAATAAATAACTATGCCTCTAAGCTTTTAAGCCACTAAACGGAACTGCACCGGGCTATTTAACAGAACTTATCAAGTCTTCAGAAATAAGCGACCGTGGAGAGACACTCAGATCTGCTAGAGTAAACAGAAGCACCCTGCAGGTGACGAGAGGTAGTTTTAGCACGGTCTTTGGCAATCGTGATTTCAGCTACTCGGCACCAGTGGTCTGGAACTCGCTACCGGAAAGCATAAGAGAGCATAAAGCGGAGGCATCCTTCAGAAGCAGACTCAAGACTCACCTTTTTACTCAGAGAAGCAAAGAAGCGCTTTTGGAACGATCATTCAGTCATAAAAGAGCTATACAAATACTTATATAATAATAATATTGGATAAGAAGATTCACGATGCGTTCATTCATAATTCCACTGGTTTCAAGAACTGAAAGAGCTTAATTATCTGCATATTATAATAATACTCTTAATGGTAATGAAATACATTCAATAAGGTTCTCGGGACTCGCCTGTGACAAAGTCTTAATCTTAGGACCTTGTCCTAGATAAAAAATATATATGTTTTATAATTCAACGTTACGAAACTTTCAAAGATATATTAAATTTTGTAAAATGAGCAATCAAAACAAAACCCATACTTATTAAATTTACAATTGCTTTGAAATATAATGAAGTTTGGAAAACATCCAAAAATTATTAGGTGTTTTAAATTTTTTAAAATTGTTGCTATTTTTAAATCTGTGTATTTACCATCCACATTATTTTACCTCTTTAAATATCATTGAAAATATATAATCCAGTCTCTTAACAAACTTTTTTACAAACAAATTTAATTAAATATATATATTATATATTTTTAAGTTACCAGTACTTAATAATTTATTAATACAGCAAAAACGCATTGAACATGCGCTAGAAGTACTTTAGTTAGAGAGAAAATGAAAATTATTCGTAATGTATATAGAGTTTTTTGGTTTTCACTAAATAAAAACATCAGTACTATGAAAGAAAAATCGTTTTCATCAAATTTATCCAATATTAAAGTCAAAATTTTGTCAATTTTATTAAATAGAAACATTGAAAAATTTCAGTTTTTTCTTACGTTTATCAAAAAATTATAATTCTAATAATTCAAATAAAAATATCCTTGCTTGCGTAACAAGTGAGCAGCGAATAAAATATTGCGGTGATAAAGTTTTCGAAACAATAAAAAGATATCGGTTACACGAGAACAGATATGAAATATGATGTTTCAAACGAAAAAATTTAATCAAAATAAGGTCTGTCCATTTCTTATCCATCATTTATCATAATGCCAAACGCTGTTACACGCGTTTCAGGAGGAGTAGGGCGCTGAAGGATGTCGGCGAGGAGCTCCGGACCTGAAAAAGGTGCTTCAGGGAAAATAAGAGATTTGATGTGGGTTTATGGAACCTATTCGGCTTGGATTGGCAAAAGTTCTCAGATTTCAGTAAACATCTTGCATTTGATTAATGGTTGAAAAAAAAAAGGTTTTCTTTAGCCTTAAAATGAAGGTCGCTCAAAACGATATTTTTGAATACGTTTTTGCGCTTATTTGATAGTTAAATTACTTCAACTGATGTTTTTTTACAACACAATGACGGAGTAAATTTGATTTATGTATGTGTTTAGTTCATAAATTTATTTAATATAAACATACAAATATGTATCAAAATCGAATAAAGAATAAGGCAGTTGTAGACAGTAGGTCGATGCGATTAGCAAAGTGCATTAGAATTATTTTTATAATATAACAAAATTGCAAATTTCTCGATTCGAATTCCAGTGACAGCCCTTTCTTTTTCATCAGTATGTTAAAGATGATATTTGCCATAGATTTTTATTATCAATTTTTCCTAAAATATTAGTATAGATTCACAACTATCTTTAGAGTATAAATAAATTAAATTATTGAAATATATTTAAAGAATTCAGAAACAATTTACCGGAAATCTTTAATTTGAAACAAATAACGTTTACATTGTATTCTTGTTCGTGACCAGCATAATGCTTTGTATAAAGTTTATCGTAAGGATCTTAGATATGATCTATTTATTCATTTAGCAAATATATGTGATATATGCAACACAGTATGATCTTCAATTTAATATTCGGAAAAATATATTTCAATATGTATCAAAAATAATTGTTGTATATCGTGTAAGGCTTGACTCTCTTGAACATACTGAAAATTATTTACAAACATATTGATAAATATGTGGAAAACTCGGAATATAAGAAATTAAAAATTATAAAAAGAAGTAAAATAAAGACTCAATCAAAAAAGAAAAAGGTACAAATAAATACCTTATTCTTTGCATTAATGTTCGTATCTGAATGAAAATTATTTTATTTGTAAAATGGCAAATTTTGTAGCAATGTTATTAATTCACTGTATTACTAACAAAATTAAAAAAAAAACATTTGGATCAACGTTGAGTGCCACTAGTTGTGTTTAAATAAATAAAATCATATATGGAGAGAACTGTTTGTTTATTTACGTTTCAAACATTTTTATTGCTATTTACGTTCGCCGAAAGTGTCGAGCAAATCGAGGAATTCTCACAAAGCTCGGAGAAGGAAAAACCGCAATTTGAATACGCTTCTATCACCATTGCTATTTTTAGGTTAGGGAATTCCGTCTTGCAAAATGTATGATGATTTTCTTGAACCTTTTTCGTACATCGGCGATGTACTTAAACCAGCTTTCATGCTCGAGTTAACGCGTTGTCCTTATAGAACCTTTCCTCTCCGATACGCAATTTCACACGTTTGCTCGGAGAAAAGCTTCCCAAAAGCTATCCTTACTTTACACATTATTTTGCAATACATGCAGACATACAACAGACAACGAAAGTGGAGCAGATAATACAGACCTTAATGTTTCGATTTTGCTAGACTCAAATGACAAAATTCACTTAACTAAACATTTATACTAATACCAATTTCAACTAAATATTTGAAATATAAGATGTTCACGAAGTAAACTCTTCTTATCTATCTAGTTTATTTAGCTATTTGTTCTGTTAGTATTCAAAACAGGTTACTGTGACACGAATAACAGGCTGTCGGACTATATTTTTTATATTGCATTCTTTGAGGAGAAATGTCCAGTGGTATCCTTACTTCCATTTCAGAACACATCCTACTAAATATGTTCAGTATCGTATTCTCAATTGTACATATTTAATAATTTCAGTACTGTACAAACATGTTTTTACATTTTTAAAAGCTTTCTGTGGTATTTTTTTTTGTTGGATATACTATAATATGTTATCTATGCGCGTATATTGTCTATTAAATTTACAACAGATATAAATTTTACATCGTCTCTTCCAATTTTAGGTTAATTAAGAATAAATAAAATTATATTTGCAGATTGTTTTCATGCATATATATAATTTTACAAAATATTTTTTTTAAGGAAATGTAAATTATATTTTATTAAGGTTTCGCTGAAATCGACCCTTTGCGGAATAGATTGCTTCTAAGTACTCTTAATAAGTATATTTGCGACGCCTATGTCAATACTCAGATAGCTATTTACGTGATCATATTTATTTATTATTTGTATAATTCCACAAAAAATTCCACCACAGAAAGCTTTCGAAACTAACAATTTGTTTGTATAAATAAAGTACCAAAATTGTTGAAAATATGTAATGTTTCATCTACAGTAAATAATACACAAAGTGTGTAAATATATTGATTTAAGCTCATGTTTTTATTAGTAATTTGAAAATTCATACGAAAATTAACTTATAAACTAATGATTGACTATGAAAGGTTTTCCTAGTATCTAAATTACTTTTTGTGTGTAACAGAGTAGTAAAAAACTGAATTCGTAACTATTTATAAAATGCATTTATCTCTCACACTAGCAACGTATTGAACGACAGTAGAAGTATTTTAATCAAATGATGAAAAATAATACAGCATCCATAATTGGGTGAAGAAAGTATTTTATCTATTTAATCGATAAAATTATAGGAGAAAGTGGAAAAATTTAGATTGGCATTCAATAAGACGCTAAAAATGAGCAAAAGATATCGTCAAAACCGTAGAAATTAATTAACAATGAAAGGTCTTATACAAATAGGCAATCAAAGTAAGACAAAAAAGCTTTCAACAAATAAGAACAACACAAATCTATAATAAATTAAAGATAAATATTTGCAAATTCAAATGAAAATATAATAAATGTATGGAAAAAATATATGTACGGATATTGGCAATTGGTTTATTATTGAATTAAATTGTACTAGTTAAATTACAAGTTATATTCAACATTGTCACAGAGATATAAATACAGTTTCTCATTAGAATGCACTCGAAGAAGCTTTGTGGTTGTAATGATTTGTCTGCGAATCCTTTGCCCGTAGAGCTGATATTGTATCAGTTCAAAAGCTCTTATGAATGGATCCCTCAAACACAATGCAGCGCGCTATTGTTGGCTAATCAACTACTCTAGAGGTGAGTGCAGGGAAATATTGCTAACATACCTGAATAAAAGGTAGGTAAAATATTAAGCCGGGTGGCGTAGTCCAGTGGTAAGAGCGTTTGTTTGGCATTCAGACGCTGTCGGATCAAATTCCGAACGAAATTGATTTTTAATATTTTTTAATTAAATATCAGCTGTATACATGTCCCTGGTAGGGTTGAACCATCCCTTAACTACAAAAAAATGTTCATACGTCGAGAGCGTTGGACTGATCATCAGATCTCATTAAAAAAACCCTGATCATTAAACACCCAAATATTTCTCTGGTAATACAGCTGCAGTATATGCAAGTTTGCAGGATCTTGCCTTTGAGTCTCCCAACAATCTGATCTTATAGAACTGTAAGAACTAAATTTTTGTACATATACTCCAAATATGGAGTAGATATTATAAAAATAATGTTGTTTGCGTTATTTTTTTATAATATTTGAATCATAATAAGTAACGCCATTGCCATCAAAACGAATATATTTGACAATATCGAATCTTTCAATGTTGCCAGATTACCTATTTTAGTTATATCAAATTGATTCAGCTCAATCTTAAATAGAAATCTGAAAATCAACTCCATTCTCCTGAAGCATGGATAAATTCATTTCAATTATATAATTAGCTTTGATCATTCGTCTTTTGTTTTGCCCAGCACCAAAACTATTTTTTCAGTTTGCAATATCAATGATAATTTACAAGTCATACTCAGAAAAAATTACAGTACATGTGAAATATTTTTATTTGTATATTTTTGCACAAATGCATCCCCAGAGAGGAGTTTTCGTTTTAGTTTAGATATTTTTTATCATATAAAGAACACGTATAATATACCATGATTGTATCGTCACAAGTGAAGTAACACACGTCCCAGGTGGAACTGATTACACTTAGTTTCAATCGCTTATTGAATCCGATACAGAGGCTATTCACCAGAATTTGAATGGGAGCTTCACAGAGAAACTCCAAGTCCGTCTGCACCAGCTATTGGTGAATGATGGCGAGCAAACTAAACAGAGATCTGGTTAACGAGGTTTGAAGAAAGATATAAAGGAACAACAACATAAATAGTATGCTGCCACAGCTACATAGAGTATATTCGTTTTTTATATGTTTACACACATAGGAGAGTAGCTAAATTTGAATGATTTTTTAAAAACCTGATTCTCTTTCCTTTTAGACGCCTAGCATACTTAAACATCATGGCACCATACTTCTTTTCCATACTTTTTTTTTATTCATAAAACAAATGAATATATTTATATTTTCGGATATTTTTGGTATGATGTATATGTGAGCATTGTCTTTACGTTCCATTTCATACATTATATATAGTAAAATAATATATTAAACCTTGTTTAAATATTGATAACGTTGACCATTGTTTATGGACATTATTTCAAAGACTACGATTTTGGTTTCAATGAGATTTTATTCAATTGTATAAAAGTGCGCATGTTTATGGTGACAGCGGCATTAACATGTAACAAGCACCATTATTGTAATTTAAATACATAATATAAATAGCAATAGTACAATCACTGAAGTTAAGTGACATTAAACGCGAATCGAAACTTGGATAGGGTACAACCTGTTGCTTACCACGTGTTATTGATATGAGGGACTATTCACTCCTTAAAATTAAATGATACGGGACATGGAAGCGTCGGGTTTATTAACTGATCTACATAAATGTACAAATCTAAATAACTTCAAAAAATATGCCTCGGATATTACAGGTGACGTATTTTAGTATTAAGATTATTTCATTGGAGGTCAGAAAGCATATTTACGTTCGCAGGTGGAACCTTATGTACAACTATGTTTAGGGATAACACATGGACAGTAGAAACTAACATAGTGGTGGTTATTCATTGTAATGATGTGATTCAAAATAAGAACGAAGATGTTATGATTTTTTTATATCTATGTTATTAAATTTTAAGCAATGCTAAAACCAAAATTTCAGCAAGGCTCTCTTCCCTCAAGTGCTGAACAAACTGTGAATATTATAATACTACAGCCGTATTGACAGGTTCTCTAGCATTGTTCCGCGTGAAAGCCTCCTTCCCTTGACAGTCGCTCCGCAAGGTATTCGTCACGTCAGCTCTGCGATAAGTGATTATTGTTCAATAAAGCTCACCGGTGAAGCTGTAAATCTTATTCACGCCAAAAGCTCTTGAACCAGCCAGCACTTAATGTTCGATGAACTGCGGATAGTTCAGCATGTGAAGATACGGAAAGTACTTATTTAGGATTAACGACCAAACTACCTGCACGTCTTTCCAATTGAAAATAATTATTTACTACGTGATCCATATATATCATACACTTACCGTTAATCTATTCACTATCCTCAATCTTAGCGGTAATATTACAAAAACGGTGAAATCTGGATTTTTTAACCTGCGGCAGATACGGTCGGTAAAAAGATGCTTACCCAGAGACGCTACAAAGAGTTTGGTAAATGCGTTTATAGTCTCCAAAATGGACTACTGCAACGCACTGCACGCAGGCCAGCCAGCCAAACAATTAAATCGATTGCAGTCGTTACAAAACGCAGCGGCACGACTAGTCTACAACGCGCCCAAATTCTGTCACATTACTCCAATACTACACCGACTGCACTGGTTGAGAGTTTCGGCTAGAATCTAGTATAAATTATGCCTCTTAGCTTACAAGGCACTCAACGGAACTGCACCGGGCTATCTGACAGAACTTATTAAGCCTTCAGAAATAAGCACGCGTGGAGAGACACTCAGATCGGCTAGAGCAAATAGAAGCACCCTGCAGCTGACGGGAGGTTGTCCTAGCACGGTCTTTGGCAATCGGGCTTTCAGCTACGCTGCGCCAATGGCCTGGAACTCACTACCGGAAAGCATAAGAGAGCTTAAAGCAGAGGCATTCTTCAGAAGCAGACTCAAGACCCACCTTTTTACTCAGAGAGGCAAAGAAGCGCTTTTGGAATGATCATTCGGTCATAAAAGAGCGCTATACAAATACTAATATAATAATAATAATTACCGGTGAACTTTATAAGCTTTACACTTATACCAATACAAAAACACTTATTATGTATTTTCAGTACAATTTCACCTGACTAAATTTCACCATTAACATCCTTACTTTTTTTAGGATTCAAAATTTATCTTCAGTTAGTACTAAATAGCATGCTTTTGATAAATAAAATAGATATTTGTTCAAGCATTTGAAGAGTGAAAATACTTGATATAAAAATAAGCAATATAAATAAAATGCATACAAATATATACTATTAAGACATCTATCATCATACGATGATAACATTGGTATAAATACAAGTTCTAAGGCGTGTCAGCTCAGGCAGAGAAGTAGCCGAGAGGGCTAAGCGGTATATAAAGACCTGGGCAAAGGTTAGTTCCAAGGCCCACGGTTCGCATCCCGCTTCTGCCGATATTTTTCCGAATGAATTGATGCGTATAAAGAATTTGATGTAAAGTATGTGTATATTTAATTACTAAATAAAATCTCGATAATATTGAGAAAACCATTTCAATGAACGGTTCGAACCAAAATAGATAGTAAATAACAAGAACATTGTATGATTAAATTTTTGACACATTTTAACATTAATTATATTTCAAAATTAAGGTTGAAAATAATTAAAATTATATAAATGAAATAAAAATAAATAAAAACAATATAAAAAAATTGTACCGATCAAGTTATAAAGTATCCTCATATTTATCAAAGATGATTATTATGAAAAAAATTAAGCTATTCAATGGCATTGAAATAAATAAGAAATAACTCCTTATTTAATTATTGACCAGTGAATAATATTACAGTTTCATTGTCAAACCAATTACAGTGTGCAAATCACGGATAACATTGTTACCTGCAATTTCGGAAACATCGCAAAATCTGACGAGTTTCAGTGACTTCATCTGAATGTAAATTGCAGATATCCTCAAAGTTGCGCCTTTCAATTATCAAGGAGAATGATAAGTTTCATACGATGATTATAATAATTTGAAGCCTGATTAATAACATGACAAAACATGCATAAAGTGATTTTTAGAAAATTAATGTTGAAATATATATTACGATATTCAAAAAACATTTTCCTATAGTATAAAGTACACATCAAGATGGTGATTTTGAGATCTTATTAGCAGATTATATTTAAGATTATTTTTTCACTACAGTAGCCTATGACAACATTATACTCTCCGGTATGTGTTTTATTAGTTTTATATAATGATCACACCGTATTGCAATAATATCATTCAATTTCTGAAGTGAAAACCTCATGTTGTTGTTTGGGCTGAGCCACCCAGCTAAACAGAAAGAAAAATAATAACACAAGCGCTATAAAGACATCACTTTTATTTGATCGAGCATAGTTGCAAGTCTTAAATATTGTACATTGAGTAGAAAGGTAATTAATTAATTAATGTACTAATATAAATTTAAAAAATATGATGTTGATAATATTGTAAGTTGAGAAGATTTAATTCATCATTGAATTATAGATCTACAAAGCATATACATAATACTCCAAGATAAATTAATATGGTATCTTTTTATATGATTAAATTTGAGCCAATATTTAATCGAGTTTGAATTACATGTCTGCCGTCTTGTAGCAGATCGTACCTACAATATAAGGTTCACCCAAGAAGAAGGAGAAATACATGATCGAAGTGTCGAGAAGAGAAGGATTTGGTGAAGTGGACGCTACCGTAAGAATAGACACATTCAAGTGACAGTAGGCTAAAAATATCTGTTAAAGAGACGACAGTCGATGGGGAAAAAAGTGTTAACGCTATACCCAAGAACTGGCAAATGGACGACCTGTGAGGTAGACTGACAACACTAAATAGTTGAGAAATGGAGTAACTAGAAGGATATTCTCATGCGTTAAGCCTACGTTCAAGAGACGAGATGATAATTTGAAAACAATAATATTTTTATAATATATTTTTAGTTGTACGTTACATGAAATGTTTTTTGTTTCATCTATTACAATCAAAGTGTAATTTTTGTGCCGAGATACAAAAGGTTAAAGCATCTAATATCTTGCGAGGCTTATTTCAGCGACCGTAGCCGCTGTCGCTGAATTTCAGGATTCTCAAGTCGCGCCTTCTAATCCAGGAGATAAATAATGATCCCCCGGCATTGGAAGTCGGCGGACATTTGGCTTATCAACCTTTGTTGCCGGGAATTATAAATAACGAGGTGCTCAGTGAGCGGTGTACGCAAAAGTGAAGAAGGGCCGGGAATTTCCCGTGGATATAAATGCCATTCTGAGGAATTACTCCGAGGATCAGGGCCAACTGTATTCTATGAAAGACAAGCAATGTTTTGTTATTCCTACGGCTGTGACTTTCAAAAGATGAAATGCGAGATCATTTGTTTTTACGGAAATAATCATTTTTTTTAATGCAGTAAAGCGGTAATATTTTTGGAATTCAATTTATATGTACTAAAAAAAAGTACAATACCATATTATTTATCTAAGCAAAAATATATATAACGACATTTAATGTCGCCAACTATTACTACCAATTAAAAGCTTGGTCATACTTTCAGTTATTTTATTTTGATAAATGCTTGTTCATAAATTTAAAAACCTTTAAAGTCAAGGATCAAGCTTAATTTTTTTGAGTATAAACATATATACAATACATTGAACGCTAAAACTTGTTAAAGTGATGATTTATTTTGTATTCTTAACCCTCGCTTTACTATGTTAAAAACTTCCGCGCATTCCGATGGTGTGTACTCGTTACACATTCTGATTTAAAGTGAATAAAATGAGTAGAAATTCGAAAAAATGAAAATATTCAAAGATATCGCTTAATTTTATAATAGTTGATGTCAATAAGCAGTAATAATTGACATATAATAGCTAAAAACATGAAAAACATCAGACGAAGACCTCAAACGGCCAGACGCACCTTGGCGCGTGAACTTCCGAGATCTAATAACATTACTTAGCCTGTCGACATATCGATGAGCCGACGCGCATCGATATCATTTAAAACTAGCCGACCAACTGAGGTTTCCCGTCTCGCTCACTCATATTAGTACGTCAGTGAGAGTGAGGAGTATAGATGCCGACGCATCTGGGTATTTTTTAATTTTATTTTTGCACACGCTTCCGACAGGTCGAATGAATTCATCACAGTTGACGCGTCTTGATTGTAGTGGTGAATTTATTCCGGATTGTAGAAAAATATTTCCTGCTCCCGATAAGTGCCTATTATTATAAATATTTTTTTTTTTTTCAATTCCTAAATGTATTACGGAGGAATACCTAAAATCTCAACCCTGTGTGTATTATATTTACAGAGATATTTAAGTTATTACAAGCAATGTGTAGTCGATAGATATCACCGGGGAGGAGAGGTTAATACCGTTTTATTTATCTTTGTTTATTTAGAAATAATAATTATTCAATATAATGCTATTTATTGTATATTTCGTGTAGATTATTTTTTTATAAATTATCAATTATATAACAGCTCTTAACTCTTAAAAATAATTAAATTTCTTCTGATGCGAAAATAAAAATTAATAAATAATGTCACACTTACATTTAATCCCGAATACTTGGGATTTATATGTAATGACTAATTCACTTAGACTCTTTAACCGTTATTATCATGACCACTGTACCTCTAAAGCTTAAGAATCAATGACTCTTATAACCATAATCATCATCATCATCAGCCTGTGTCCGTCCACTGTTGAACGTAGGCCTCCGGCATGAGTCTCCATCCTCTTCGATCCTCCGCCTTCCGCATCCAGGTCACTCCCGCTATTCTTCTTATATCGTCGGTCCATCTTGTAGGGGGTCGGCCAATGCTTCGTTTGCCAGTTCTTGGGCGCCATTCCAATACTTTTCTTCCCCATCGACCGTCGTCTCTTCGACAGATATGTCCTGCCCATTGCCACTTGAGTGTGCCTATTCGTTGGGTAGCATCCACTACTTGAGTTCTTCTGCGTATTTCCTCGTTTCGGATTCTATCTTTTAGCGACACTCCGAGCATGGATCTCTCCATAGCACGCTGGGTGACTTTTATTTTATGGGTAAGACTTGCTGTCAGATTCCACGTCTCTGCGCCATAAGTTAATACAGGGAGGATGCATTGGTTAAACGCCTTAGTTTTAAGGCATTGCGGAATTTTCGCTTTAAAAATGTACTTTAGTTTTCCAAATGCTGCCCATCCCAGTTGTATGCGCCTGTCGATTTCTTTTGAGAAGTTATTTCGCCCTAGTTGTATTACTTGTCCCAGATAGGTATAGTCGTTTACAACCTCTATTTCTGATCCTCCAATGGAAATAGGATCGAAGGTCTGTGAAATATGACTATTAATCATGGCTTTTGTTTTATCCATGTTCATTTTCAGACCAATTTTGTTCGACGCTTCATTGAGGTCGTAGAGCATGTCTTGGAGCTTGTCAGGTGATTCGGCTATTAGCACTTTGTCATCTGCGAATCGGAGGTGAGAAATGTACTCTCCGTTAAATAAATTAAAAAATCTTGAGTCGAAGAATATTAATTTAAGGGCAAGCAATTTGCCAAAACATTTATTTGGAGCATCTTGATGTACGGCTGTGAGACATGGTGTTTATCTGAAAGTGATAAAAAAAGACTAGAGGCCTTTGAGTTGTGGTTATAAAGAAGAATTCTTGGAATTTCCTGGAGAGACCACGTCACGAACAGTGAGGTTCTTAGGATAATCAAGGAAGATAGGCACCTAATACGAACCATCTCAGAGAGGCGAGCCCGATGGATCGGTCACATCATGTGCCACGATGGTCTTTTTCACGACATTGTGGAGGGGATGGTTGAGGGTAGAAATTGTAGAGGGTGCCCTAGACGGAAATATTTGCAGCAAGTGCTCGAGGACATGACTTGTAGCTCTTATGCTAAGCTGAAGAGGGTTGCAGAGGACCAAGAGGAATGGAGATCGAGATACAAGATTCTGTTGCAAATCAATCCACTGGATTGATACTATGGAGAAGATACTAATACATGTAGCGTCTAGTCGTCCTAGCCAAACCCACCAGTTTCAAACGGCTTACTCTCTTGCATACATTTTATTGAAAACAAAACATTTTAAA
Organism: Glossosoma conforme; assembly: GCA_022606575.1. NCBI lineage: Eukaryota > Metazoa > Arthropoda > Insecta > Trichoptera > Glossosomatidae > Glossosoma > Glossosoma conforme. The sequence goes on along the minus strand of JAGTXR010000003.1, from coordinate 5,197,981 downwards.
TACCACATCAGAAGTTATCTCAATGAATATGTATTTTTAACTTTATCTTACTAACAATCATAATAAGTAATCAAATATCAATTAATAATTTCTTGATATTGTCTCAATTTGTCACAGGTAAATGACTGGTTTTAAAATCCGCGTAGGATTTGCAAGAAGTTGTTTCTCATCCATTCAATCTATAGTTCGGTTCAAGACCCGAGTGGTGCTTACTAAAATAAATAGACTGTCGGAAATTAAAAATAATAAAAAGCCTGTGAATAAATGTTGACTGATTGAATAATAAAAAAATAATAAAATACACACTCTAAACATCAACTATAGAGACATCTATCGTTATATGATGGTAACAATGGTATAAATACAACTTATTCCACGCACTAGTTCGGGCAGGAGATAGTCGAGTTGATAATGAACAAGAGCAACGGTCGGTTCCAAGGCTCGCGGTCGCATCCCGCTTCTGCCGATATTTTTTATGAATGAATTGATGCGTATAAAGAATTTGATGTATAGTATGTGCATATTTAATTACCAATTTCTTGTAATTGTTTTTAGTAATGTGTCAGGGCGTTGAATTCTCACACAACAACCGCGCTGTCATAAACAAATTGTAACGCAACAATCTACTGCGGTTTTTACCTGAAACAATGTTCTGATTGACGTGCAGATGTTGCCAAATAGCGTTGTTTGAATTCAGTGCGTGAGACTTTTGGCGAATATTTTGGTTTTTGCGGGTTACCTTTATTTAGTACACATTTCTAGTGAGCACGAAAACACGCTGATGCTTGTTTGAAAATGATTTCTGTGGAGATAAAAGGAAACATGGTTCAACAACTGATACACATACAAATTTACATTAAGCACTATATTTTATGACATTTCTCTGATCAATTAGCGGAGGACGCGGGGATTCAATCACGAACCTTGTACACGACTTTTTCATTTACTTACTCAATGCTGACTCCTCAGCCATTTACGCCATTCACCGAGTCAAGAATTTAACACGAATCGTTATTAATCTCAAATGACTTATTGAACATCAAAAAATGGTCTTTATCATTACTCTCAAAAAAAAACGCAACAAAATAAATGGTCAGAATTTCGATTAATTTTTAAGTAACATGGAGTACGTGGAATGAATACTTGAAATTATTGATATTAAATATGCCAGCGGTTATAGCTCAATGGTAAAAGCGTTTGCTTTGCAAACCAAAGGTTGTAGGTTCGATCCCCGACGGAGATATAAAAAAAATGTTTTTAATCGATTTATGAGCTCTAAAATACCCCCTAAAGTTAGATGGGTACAGCTACGGATCATCACGAGATGTCATCTTCAAACCAGCAACGTTGGCAATATATTCATGATTCAAGAAAAAATAAATGAAGGATTATACAAATACATTATTGTGAAGGTAAACAATAAAATTTAAATTAATGGTACATATTAACCATTCTACGACGAATTATAAAGAATCGAAGTCACCTTACAAGTGATGTCGGACATTGAAATTCAGATGGTGATCTTTAATCATGATTCTATAGAGCTTCTCAGATCCTCTGGGAGTTAGATGTTAACCACTGCATCTCCGTATGGTCTACATTAGGCTGATACACCACATGAGACGATGTGGCGATGCATATACGAGTATGTACGAGTAAGTTAAAGTGTGAAGCAGCTGTTTGAACCCTCAATTGTCTATAAAACGTACATGAAGCCCTAAAACAGATCAGAAATCCTTAAATTCTGACAAAATAATACCCCAAAGCGAAAATTCCAGTTATTTTAAATATAATTAGTTAATTAATGATCTGTTTTAAATTTTTAACAAAGTGTTATTAAACCTAATGTACCATTGATCAAGTTCAGTAAATGTTATTATTATTATATCAGTATTTTTATAGCGCTTTTTTATGACCGAACGGTCACTCCAAAAGCGCTTATTTGCATCTCTGAGTAAAAAGGTGGGTCTTGAGTCTGCTTCTGAAGGATGCCTCCGCTTTAAATTCTTATTGAGTAAAGTAAGTAAAAGAATTGCAGTTTTGAACAAACTTTTTTTTTTTTTTTTGAAGCATACAAAAATAGTTGTGTGTGGTATGCACACTAGGTTAGACCATACAAAGATACAAAAAATCTTTTTTAAAAACGATCGAGTTTATTTTATGCCAGCCTCGTCAAATGCGTGTCAATTGTGTTAAAAAAAACTGTCAAACTGTGTCATTCCGATGGTATAATATAAATGATGTAGTTCAACAGCAAGGAACCCTCAGCACAAAGCAGCAGTTCAGGAAGGTCCCATGGCAGAGAATCTTAGTTTTATCACAGAACACGTCTCCTGTTCTAATGTAAACTGTACACTTATTTTTTTCTCTTATTGTAATAAAATTTATATACTATTCGAGTATTTGTATTATTAATTTGTGTTTGAGAAGCTTTTATTCGATGGATTTGAATCTTTTCTGCTTCCATTTAACAGACAGTTATTATCAAAACAACATGAGTTTCTACAAAAATAACTAATATGAATAAGATTTTTTAATGATTTACAAGTAACTTGTGTCAAGTATGGTATATTTTACATGTAATTTACGCTTTTGTGATTTAGATTTTATTTTAAATAGTCAGGAATTATGGGTAAAGTTTCTCAAGTATGTGAATACCCACTTGCAACAATTAGATATAAAATCGATTTTAGAGTGAATTCCTCGTTCATTTCCAAGAATAAATTGTGTCACTGAAGTACGCCAGCCAGCGTGCGGTGGCTTTGCTTTCAGAAACATGCGCGATAATTCACCACAGGAAGTCCCTGAAAGGCTTCCCGGCTCCGCGTAGAGCTGAATTTCAGTTGTAGCATTCAGGTACAGATCAAAAGCGGATACCGAGTGCCATTTCAATCATTGTGCTGTAGATCGATTTTACGTAGCAGTGAATGAATGAATGCATGCCAGTTGCGAGGATTAAGGTTTGTATGCGCCGACCTGCAAACGAGCTTTTGTTTTTATTCTTTTTATTATTGTTAATTTTAAAAAAAACGTCGAATCAAGTTGCTCTAATAACGTAATACAAAATGTTGAATAACGATTAATTTTTTTGTTGTGTAAGTAATTTTCAAAAAAAAAACTATGATATTACGATTATATTTAATGTTTATTACAATGTGAGACCAACGATAAAAGCTCAATGTAAGCATTGTTCTCATTAAATTACAGAAATTTAAATTAATTTTAAGACTCAGAACATGGATGTTGTCTACCAATTAATTACCAACTAATTTAATAATGTCAAATATAACGAGTCAATTAAGTAAAAAGCCAGTCTCGCTTCCAAAAAACTAGGTGTTTTATATAGATCACGTCGGTATTTTAAAGATAAACATCTTATTCTTCTATATAGAGAACAAATCTAACCTATCCTTGAATACAGCAGTCACCTTTGGCTTGGAGCCCTAAAATACATTCTAAGCTTGATTGACTCAGTTCAAAGAAGCGCAATTCGTTTGATAAACAATGACACTCTTACGTCTAACCTACAATCAATGGAACACAGGCGTAAGATTGGTTCTTTTAGTCTTTTCTACCGTTATTACCACGGTCGCTGCTCTTCGGAACTTAAAGAACTAATTCCTCCTGCACCCACCCACAACTGACAAACTCGTCTTACACTTGCCGAACACACCAATACACGGTTAATATATGTCGACCAAGAACTGGCAGTTTCCAAAGCTCCTTCCTTAATGCTACCGGTAAGCTATGGAATGCTCTTCCAGCGTCTGTGTTTCCTCCTTCCTACAATCTGGATATCTTCAAGAAACAGATAAATATACACTTGCGATCTCCCCAACCCACACACAAACACGAACACAACAGACGTTTCCCGCATGCAGCGTCCAGCCTCCCTGGCTGAGCGTCAGAGAGCACTGATCTTAACCGGCTGTGCTCTCCCGCATGAGTGTAAATTAAAAAAAACCAACACGCTATCGTTAGTTCGGTTGATCCACTTTATGAATAGGATCAACATTATCAAGCTTAAATTATTTAAATCACAGGACCATCTCATATTTTCCATGATAATCGTTCAATATATTTACACCGAAAAAGAAAAAAAATCTAAATTATACCAGCACCGATATCTTCTGAAGATGAGTCCTCGATCTTCAGCCATGAAGGTCATTGAGAACCATATACTCTACTAGATGAACCTTCAGTTCCTGAAATGTCTTGGTATAATACACAATGGTTATTCACTTAACTGAATGGCGGAATTTTTTGGTGAACATATGCTCCATATATGGGAATAATGCAACAATATGAATAATACTTACCTTTCTAATTTAAATATATGTAAAAGTTTAACTTGTAATACGATGTTAATTTTATTGCATTGAAGCTGTGGGCAAATTTTAGTAAAAAAATAATTAGAAATGTCGTTACGTTTTATATCCCACCTCTCGAAAGCCCTAATAATAAGAACCAAGGCTTAATTCAATACCTATCGCTTATAAAATAGTCTACGATTATATTTATTAGATGTGACTTACATTATTTTATTTATTAAGTATTTTCTTATGTATTTATTATTATAAATAAGTGAACAATAGCTTAGAATCAACAGTTTATTTTGAAAAGACGATCCAGACTCAGATTAGTCAATATACTGTCCATCAGCAGCTACAACCTTCTCCCATCTTTCAGGTAGCATGCCGATCCCACGCTGGAAAAGGTCTTTATCTTTTGAGGCAATTATACAAGTTTAAATATTTTTGCCACGCTCTTTTATTTTTATTATATGATATAATTATTTCCTTATTACAAATTAATAAGTTACAAAATAAGCAGCAAAACTATTGTATTTTTTTATTAGAATAAAATACAGTAAAAACACCCTTTTCTAAAAATGTAACTAATAAAGTTGTGTTATATATTATATCTTCTTCTTTATCCTAGCCATTTCCTATCATATGGGGTCGGCTCTCCTTGTGCACGTTCGCCATGTCTGTCTGTCCTGCGTTGCATTCTCGGTCAAACCCAGGGTTTTCAGATCCTTGCTTACAGTTGCAGTCCAGGTTGCCTGCGGTCTTCCAGGTCTTTTTATAAAATATTATATACTTACGAAAATTATTGCAAGATTATTTAGTAAAATAAATTGATATAAATAACTTCTTAGGTTTTCAAAGCCAGGTTTGATATTGTTGCTTTTGGGCTTAGCCGTGTGTAGCGAACTTCCTTCAAATAATATTTACAAATACCTACCGTATTCTTAGAACATACCCACGGTTCTCCGAAATGAAACTAGAGTATGTAGTTGCCTTGGAGATATAAATAAATAACGCTCATAAAAAATATAATCTGAATTAACCAACTCAAAACTAAATAAATCATCAATTCTGAAGATGACCCCTGAAATGGCGGTCGAAATATTGGTTAAAGGAAGTTCACCACACACGGCTTAACCCAAAAGCAACAATATTAAATTGATATAAGTACGATTATGAATATTTTTTAATTTAATATTTTCTTTTAGTAATTTAATAAAAATTGTCTTTTGCAATTTCATGCAACTATGAATTAATATAAAATGAAGAACGCTTAATAAAGTGGTTTGAAACTTCTGAAAACCGCTCACAAGTGCATGGTTTCAGCAAACAAGAGAACAACTCGACGAATGCATGGGATATGTGGTGTAGACATTTTCTAAGAACTGGCTCGAATTCTATGCGACAAACGTGTCTGTACCACAGATGTTGTATATTCATCAGCGTACTAAGATTTAGTACAAATATATTTTACGTAATTGCATGGTTTATAGCCTTACAAAACATCAATGGATAGCAATATAAGGGAGAGTTTTAGTGGATTAAATTAATTGACAAAGATAAAAGTATATAATTATAAATATGATTATTTAATTTTATTTCAAAAGCGCTTGCTATTGCTGCAAACATTTGGTCGATTTCTTTTTCCTAGCGGCAATTGGCCCAATATTTAATATTGCATTTTAGAAAAAAAGAATGCATTTATTTTAAAAACTGAAAAAAGTTAATTTTTAAATAGTATATATTTTAAGCATTCACTTTAGGATCCATTTATAATTTGAATATAATATAAGTTCATGCCTTGCTTTAACATTGATCACACTGGTCACAGTTTCATTTTTCAGCACATACAGGAAAATACCGACAGATGGTGATAGTTATTTTAAAGTTTCATTTGTGGAATTCTATGACGCTTACCATGGTGAACATGGCTAAGCGCTGCATGTGGAGTGTTGATACACCAACGACAAAGACTACAGCTCGAGATTCACGCATCATCCTTATTATTACAGGAATTTAATATGAATGTGTGATCTTCACGGGACGACTTTCATCTACCACCAATTTTGATTTATAGGCTATGGCTGTTAATTTACGGGTGCGGGATCAAATTCACACCAACCGGGGGTATTTTAGAGCTCAAAAATTGATGATTTTTTTTTTTTTAATCTCCGTCGCGGATCGAGCCTACGACCTTTCGCTTCCAAAGCAAATCATTGAGCTATACCCGCCGGCAGATCAATTTCCGGTCAAATGATGGATGGCTGCAGTTTCGCATCCTATGAAAGCTTCATCAGTTCCAAAGTGCAGTTAGGCCTAAAGTGAAACAGCCCTCAGTGTAATCCATGAAAAATTTAATGTATTTTTCAGTATATTTCTTAGTTTATCGTTGATCAATATTTATCAAAAAAATCTTATGTGATTGGCAAAGCATCATTTCCTTGTTATCAGTTACAGGGTAAGTATTGCATTGGTTACAAAACTTTCTTTCTACCAATTTATATTCAGATGTTAGTTTATACCACCGAGTTGTCGCAAGGAGCGGTCATATTCATTTCAGTAAGCAAGAATCTTTTGTGTACCGCGTGATAAATCACACTTTTTATTCCCCGCAAAACGGAAATAGCGTACCTTCCAGTTTAAAATATTGCATCACCTCAGTACAGCTGCATGGAAATTAAAACGTTTTATCGCATTTCACATTACTCGCGCTATAAATATGCCACTTGCTACTTTTTAACGTTAAAGAACTACCATAAGTTTACACTACGAGAAAAATAAACTATATGGCAACACTGAACTTCAAGTCCATATTGTTGAAATAATGATATTGTATATGGATTAAATATTCATTAGAATGTTATTTATGTTTTCAATATTCTAATCTACTTTTATAGATCATTGACTTTCTTACAATAAACTAAAACTTAAATAAAAATACTTACTAAAATAAATAGACTGTTGGAAAGTAATAATATTAAATCCTATGAAAAAATGATGACTGATTGAATAATCAAAAATAATAATATACATACTCTGAATATAAACAATAGAGAGATCTATCGTCAAACAATGATAACAATGGTATAAATACAAGTTCTAAAGCGTGTCAGCTCAGGCAAAGAAATAGCCGAGGTGGCTAAGCGGTAGATAAAGTCCTGAGCAAAGGTTGATTCCAAAGCCCACGGTTCGCATCCCGCTTCTGCCGATATTTTTCTGAATGAATTGATGCGTATAAAGAATTTGATGTATGTTATGTGTATATTTAATTACTAATACTATTATAGCGTAAAAGTTAAAATTTAGTAGCATATTAGATTTTTCTTTCAGGCAGTGTTATAAGAATCTCTCTAAGAACCAGATTAAAGAACTCATGTTATTTTTACACAAATCAAATTAAGTGAAATCATTATTGAATAACTGTATCTTCTTACATTATATGGTTACCACAAATGGCAGCCGCTCAGTTGTGTAAGTTGTCATTATCCACGTCTTTTTCCAAGCCATTTCAATAGTCAAAGATCCACCTAGAAACAGAAAAACGACAGCGGCAGTTTCCAAAATACCTTCCTACATGTTTTTGCTGACATTATTGATACAATCCGGATTACTTAAAAAAAACATATCAATAAGCAATTGTGATTTCACTTACCCTCATACAAATACAATATGTGCTTACCGCATACAGCATTCAGTCACCCTGGTTATAATAATATAAATAAATACTTATAGCACATTTATCACATTTTTTTTGTTTTATAAAAGTTTAAATATAGATAAAATAAACTGTTGGCTGTAGGTCTCTTTATTTAAAAATTTGTATGCATAATTCAAAAATAGTTATCTTATATCAAAGTATTTACTCTTCACAAATTAGCGGTTAATTCACAATCTTTTATACGTTTTTTTAGTTGAATTAACGAGACATTAAATTCATTGTAAAACTAATAATGAAAACCATATTAAATAAAAAGAAGCCTATGAGAGCAAAGGTAAAATATAAAATTGTATGTTTCAAGTACTTGCATCGGTGAGCTTCATATTAATATACGAGTATTTTGAGTGGAACAAATAGTACGTATGGGCAGATTATATGAACCTTTGGCCTGCGTTCATTAAAATTAGATAAAAATATTTTCTTCTAGCGCCTAGAGTCTAGAGTCTTACCGACGGAGATTAAAAAAAAAAAATCATCAATTTTTGAGCTCTAAAATACCCCCGGTTGGTGTGAATTTGATCCCGCACCCGTAAATTAACAGCCATAGCCTATAAATCAAAATTGGTGGTAGATGAAAGTCGTCCCGTGAAGATCACACATTCATATTAAATTCCTGTAATAATAAGGATGATGCGTGAATCTCGAGCTGTAGTCTTTGTCGTTGGTGTATCAACACTCCACATGCAGCGCTTAGCCATGTTCACCATGGTAAGCGTCATAGAATTCCACAAAAGAGTTAGTGAGGTAAAATGATTTTATTTTGTGGAATGTGGTGGTTATATAAATAACTTTATGACGTCAATTCGCACATATTTATATGCAAACATTCAAACATATATATGCATGCACATACGTTTGTTATACAACGGATGTGGAGATGAAAATATGTCACCACCATACTGAAGATCCACCTAGAAACATGTGTAGTTCCTGTCAACCTTCAAGACAGAAGCTAAAAACCCAAAAAAAAAGACATCTTTATTACGCAAGGCATATTTTCTGTGATTTATCAATCAGAAAATTGATCAAATGATTATTTCGTCTTAAGGGGAGGATCAATAATTATTCTTATATGAATACAATTTCTACTTATGAAGTAACTTATTAAGTAGCAATGGGGTAATTTTTACAAATACTCTATGAATTACTATCCAAGAGTTTCATGCTGCAGGCCTCCGCGTTAGAGACTGGTGAGGGTGACCTAGATTTAATAGTGCAAGGGTAAATATTATGAAAGTAAAATACAAGTTTTTAAGGTGTGGTTTAATATTTCAAAAATGTTGTCCACTACTTGTTATGGATTGCTAGTGGCTAGTGTAGTGGCTGATAGAGTGTCCTCTTACGGGCCATTTCTCTCAACTTAACTCTTCAGGCGACCTGTGCTATGGTAGAGACAGCTGGGGCAGAATCATATTATATTATAGTTTTCCAACGATTCTTTGAACTATTTTTTCAATACTTTTTGATCTTATAAACAACAATTTCAGTGATATTATTTTTTTAAAGTATTAAAAATTGGCCATAGAGAGGGGGTTAAAATACATGGCAAAAAGATTGATATGACAAGGTTTGCTGACGACATTGCTCTGATTGCTGAAACTGAAGATGAACTCACTGAAGCGCTGACATCCATGGAAAAAATATTTAATTCCAACTACAATATGAAGATAAACAGCACAAAAACCAAAGTTATGAGAGTAAGCCGCAATGAGCAGCAGAAAATTAACATAAGATGCAACAGAATTTGTATACCTTGGAAGTACGATCACCTGGGATGGCAGAACAAAAAGAGAAGTCAACAGTCGAATACATCAAGCAAGGCTAGCTTTCAATAAAAAAGCCAAAATTCTTGTGTCAAAGAATATTTCTTTAGGGCTCCGCAAGCAACTTGCCAAAACACTTGTTTGGAGCATCTTAATGTACAGCTGTGAGACATGGTGCTTATCTGAAAGTGATTACAAAATACTAGAGGCCTTTGAGATGTGGTCGTACAGAAGAATTCTCGGAATTTCCTGGAGAGAGAACGTCACGAACAATGAGGTTCTCAGGATAATCAAGGAAGATAGGCACCTAATAAGAACCATCTCAGAGAGGCGAGCCCGATAAATTGGTCACATCATGCGCCACGATGGTCTTCTTCACGATATTGTGAAGGGGATGGTTGAGGGTAGAAACTGTAGAGGGCGCCCTAGACGGGAGTATTTACAGCAAGTATTCGAGGACATGAATTGTAGCGCTTATGCTGAGCTGAAAAGGGTTGCGGAGGACCGAGAGGAATGGAAATCGAGATACAAGATTCTGTTGCTGCAAACCAATCCACCGGATTGATAATACGAAGAAGAAAGTATTAATAAAAATAAATAAAGTAAGCCCTCATAGAGCGTGAGCTTCTATAAATATTTTTAATAGCATTTTGGGTTACAACTGTCTTAAAATCAAATAGTTCAGGCCCTGGAATCTTCAAAACAATCATAGTTGCGTATAATAATTCATATCGCCAACTTATGCAACTCCCTAGATTTTGTAGCGCATCTGACATGTTTGCGGAGGGCGGAGTCCATTCATTGGCAGCATTATTGCGACACCATGTTGCCGGGTTCTGGAGCAGGATAAGGAGGTCCAACAACACCATCATCCTGGCTGTTTTTGAATGGCTCAACTCCTCCCTGAGCCATCGCTGGATGGAGATGTTGCAGCGACCACCATGAATGAATTATTATATATATATAAATATAATTATTATTCTGTATCTAAAATGTATCTATGTATCTAAAAATAAGACAGATTGGGTATTGCACAACCCACCCAATCCTGCTAGAATAAAAAGCTTATCACTATTATTATTATTATTAAATCTCCTTAAATATTTTAATAAGCAAATCAACCAAAATATTTCATCCTAAATCTTTATTAGCCGTCACGTCTTTTCGATTCATCTCATATCAGTTATGCTTCACGGAGCTCCACCGAGTAAATTTTATTTTCATGTTGGTTTTTATTAATGAATATTGAAAAAAATTGCCAAGTATACTGCCGGTACGATGGTTTGACTTTGTGAGGAAAGATGAGCCGAGGAGGCGGATAAAAATGTTTTCCATATATTTACACCGGATGTCACAGAGGAGCATGAGCTATGCTTTCTGACTTCTCTTACTGACTTGGAAGGCAAACGGGAGCTAAACATAAAATGTAGAGATGACTAAGAATGAATAAGGCTTTAAAAATGAAAGTTTGTAATGACCATATGTTTCAGTAAAGTGAGAGCTACCAAAATAACTATCAATAAAAATATCTATAAAAAAGGTAAGAAACTCAAATTAAAACATCGATCTTGTAATACTTATGTAACACGGTTATATCCGATTATAAATGAAAAATGAATTATTACCGATTAGATGTAAAATTCTAGTACATAGTTTATAAAGCAATCGAACCAGTTGCCCATTAGTTATATACTCGCGCTTACACCCAGGAGTGTGTATTATATTATGTGGTCGGTTTTATTTACGCTATTACCACTGCGTAAGTATACGGTTACATTGTGCGCGCATACAATATAAAGTAGGCTGTGTACTATGCTGTAATGTGTGCTGCCTCGCTGAAACGAGACGAGCTTTCATCAGTTTCGCTACCGAAATAGTTAAGTACAATTTTTAATGCTAAAAGGTTAACTTATTCTGGCAAAAACGCTGTTTTCTTTTCGTTGTGGCACATTAAGCTTTTCAAAAAATTTAAATATTTTATTTATTTTTTTCAGATATTGCGACTATCGCAGTGACTGCTATTTTATTTCATTTTATATTGATCTCACTTAAGCAGATGTGTCGAAATATTTTCCAGTATCCTTATACAGTTTTGATGTATTTTTATTCGATATTAATTTATTTTCTTTTCATGTGGAGAATTTAGATTTTTTTGGGTTTCGAAGCAAATAAAATATGATTGTCTTTATGGAAACAATAAATCAATACTTGCATTTTCCTAAAAATGAACAATGATGAACGATGTTATGTTAACAAAGGCTGAATATATAGTCTATCGGATTCAAATATTTTTTTTTATTTAAATATATGAGAATTTCATACATGGAACACACATTGACTCTTTTAGTTGAAAATTTCATTGATTGCAAAACTACAGTCTTTCATCAAGAAAAACAGTGCTCAGTGTGATCAGTGTTTAAACAAGATAGGAAATTACTTCTTACGTTTTCACGGCCAGATTTGATATTGTTGCTTTTGGGTTTATCCGTGTGTGGCGAATTTCTTCTTTCCGATATTTCGACCGAAATATCGGAATGAAGAAATTCGCCACACACGGCTAAACCCAAAAGCCAAAATATCAAGATATGAAATTCTTATGTATTTTATATTTAAATTAATCTCAAAGTGAATGCTACAAATATAAAATAACATCAAAAGTTCATTTGCTTACTAAATTTGTGACGATTTCACTTAAAAAATGATCTATTTCGATTTGGCAAAATGTCCATTTGGCAGAAAATATGTCCGTAGGCTAATTTATTTTCGAACATATATTCAGGAGTCTAATAATCCACTTACAAAATCCAATTAAGAGTAACTGCAATCAAAAAGATATCTATAAAATCTTTAAAAATATACCGTAATATGATCGTGTAAGCGTGGCTTCGCAGTACCTCCAGCATATTACTCATTCTGGGCGCACGGTGTTTTTCTTTATATCAACAGCAACCGAGTGGGTTTCTTCAGGCGCGTGAAAGCCTCCGCCATGTATTGTTTAGCAATACGCGCCAAATAATACAGCCTGCGCGGCGCGCTTCAGCAGGTTTCTTTGAATTTTTGATTACCTACAAAATTACGCCACTTCAAAGATTTAAGTTGTTTGTTTTGGGCCGGCAGCCGTGAGAAATTCTCCCCGTTAGCCGTTTTGATTTTATTGTTTCTTTATAAAGAAATAATAAAAATGATGAATTATAATTCATCATTTTTGTTTATGTTCATGTTAGACTGAAAAAAACGAACTTATTTTTGACGTGCAAAGATTTGTATTAATATTTTATTTTTTATTCATCCAAAAGGCTAACGAATCATTCTTACAAAATAAAAATATCGCCTGGTAGTACCAGACAAAGTTTTAACGCATATCTCTTAGAAAAAGTTATTTTACACCTACAAATTATACAAACTCGTACATAATTAATTGTTTTGCTTATAATATACGTGCTAAAATTATTTTTAGATTTTTGGACGTTTATAAATATTATTATATTTTGTGTATATAAATAAGATTAACATATTAAGGAAGAAAAATAATAATACAGTTGACTGAGTACATTTTTATTTTATACATGTTTAGTATATTTTTAAAATAAATTTAAATAAAATTATAATTCTTAAAATTTTAAGCAATACTTGAAATTTGTTCTATATCGAGAAAAATCATAAAGTTTTTGTCAAATAAATTATAAAATACTGATCCTTGAAATAAACGAAAATCGAAAGGTTGAAATAAATGGACCTTTTTGGTTTGTTTGAAGAAATTTAAAAGAAAGTAAATCTAATATGTAATAAATATTAACTTTATTCATAATATATTTAATTTCTCTTTTTTTTTTCTTTATTAGATTCATAGTTGGGAAATATATACGCCAAATATTATCGCTAAGCAATTCTGTTGGCTGCTTTTTTTAATCGTCCTAAATTATCTCCTTAAACGGAGATCCATCGAACCCATACAAATTAACTTCCGCAACATTGTGAACATTTTTTTTCTAAATTTTTAACAAACCCTTTAAGATGTTATTGCACATTTTAAATATGTTCAGTCTTAAAAGATATGACAAATATATTTTGTTATATAAATAAGGTGTATTTTTGAAAAACTATTTTTTTTTTACCTACAATTTCCGAATGGTTTTTTAAAGCTGAAAAATTTGCTGACTTTCATTTTATTAGACAAGAATGAATGAATGAAAACGGTAAAAGCATCTAGTTCATACGTTTCTGCCTTTCTTTTGTAAGCGTTAGAAATATTATGAAGACTGACATGAACGGAGGGGTATAAGTTACCACTTTCAGAGTCTGAGAAGGGTATTCTTATGTTTTGACCGAATTTCATTGAAGAAGACAGAAAGAAAGAAATAATCCTTTGGTATATTACACAACATATAACCCCGACTACTAAAAGCATGAAAATTGAGCTTTTTTAAAGCCACATCGCCTGTTTTCAATTTTCAGAATAATAATATTCATTTTGCTGCGTGTACATTATACACACAGATCACGTAAGTGAGAGCTTTCAAGAAGGAAAAGAAAATCATAATATCTATTTCAGGTGCAAAAATAACAGGTAAGATATTTTCTTTTGTTTAAGAGAGTAAAAATACATAATTAATGAGTGTTTTAATTTAAAATGTATTATTGTTACAAATTAAAAAATAAATATTTTTTATTTATTTCATTCATTTACATTTCTTTTGGTTTCTTTATTATTAATTTGTAACACTAATATTAAATCTAATTTTAAATTTAACTGCTCAAAATCGAACATTCATTTTTTTAAAAGTGTTTTCTATAAAATATGTTTTAAAGTTGAATATATGAGATTTTTTCACACACAAACTATTTAACTTTAAATCTGTTCCATTTTGTCGTCAAAAATTTTCCCCAAAAAGTTCTGTTAGTTGCCATTGTCGATGATTTGTACCAAGACATCTCTGTACTTGAAGGTCCTGGAAACCTACATGGTTTCTGTCAGTCTCTAGAATGGGATACCGTGCCTCGAATAGTTGCTCTGGTACAAACATAATTGTGGGCTTGTAAGTCTGCATTTTTAGATCAGATGATCAGTTTATTAGTTCCTAATTTTGGTGCAATGCAATTATTTGTAAAAGGGATACTCAGAGACTGAAACAAGTTCTTAATCTCAGCAATATTGGTTAACAATCCTATGAATTAAAATAATGTTTTATTGATCTGTTTATATGATTTTCAATAAGGCTTTCTGAAGAAATTAATATTTTTTAATTAAATATATATAAATGAGAATAATGACAGACGATGAGTTAGAAAAATCATCAGTAGATTCAAAGAATGCCTATAATTTTCACCTGGTGAGAATGTGATCATATAACTTTATGAGCCTATAACTAGACTTAACTGGATCTTCCATTTTTACGGAGACTCATTATGATATGAGTCTCCGTAAAAATGTTGATTAACAAAATATGATACATTACACATTATAAAAAAATACAAATAATATGTTTATATTATAAATATATATATATATATATATATATATATATTAACTATATTATTTATGATAAATGAATAGAATATGATACCTGCCAATATGCTAAGATGTATTATTGAAGTAATCAGAGATGTATTTTGATGGACACGTGTATTTCCAAATTTGAACCACCTGATTCAGAATCTGATTTCACAAGCGATCACCGATATCGTGACCTTTCTCCTGAAGAATTTCCTCCACCCACCTGAAACCCAGTGAATCCATGTTTCATGGTACTTACCTCTCGGTTTTCCGTTACACGGTAAACCGCTTTGTATTCACGTCGGGGACCGGTCCGTTCGGTCCCCGAGGCCTTCTGAACTGTTTTATAGAGTGATTCTGAAATTCAGGTTTTCAGGTTTTCGAGTTCTCAACGGCGTTTTATGACGAATTTACAGGAACTCTAACTTGGCAAATGAAAAAAATAATGAAAAATCGTTTTAATTCCGATAAACAGAAAATTACGTAGCTTCGAGGTTTTGTTTTTTGCCGTTGCATTGTATTTTGCTAGTGATATGGTTGCAACGGACATATTTGTATGAAACCATAATACCAGATATTTTTTATGTAAGTCTCTTTTAATTTAAAATTGAAAGAAAATATTTTATTTCACGAAACTTCGTATTTAATTTTAAAAAATTAGGAACAACGCACACAATTTATACATATTTTATTTTGAACACGTTAAAAATCCTTTTCTGATTGCTTAAAATGTACCATACTTCTATACGTCTTAATTTTTATAACCTTAAATTCTTATATTCACAGTTTTTAATCAACATGAACGTTTCTACTTTAAAAAAACAACGTTATCTAGTTAGAGCTTATTTAAAAAAAACAATGCCACAAATTCAGTTGGTGCTTTTAATGGTAAGCCGGAGAATATGCGGCACCAGTGTGGGGTCGATCAGCCCACTGTAATCAAGTGGATACTGCCCTGAATGATGCATGCAGAGTCGTCACAGGCTGCCTAAAACCAACACTTATTTCTAAACTATACCCCTTGGCTGGTATCGTACCACCGAACATAAGACGCAAAGTCATATGCGCCGAAGAAATGCGTAAGGCAATCAACCAATCGTCCCACTGCTTGTATAATCAGATACCCCCAACACCAAGATTGAAGTCTCGAAGCAGCTTCCTGAAATCCACAGAACCTCTCACATCCGACCCTGAAAATGAGAGACTCCAACTCTGGCAACAAATCGCACCAGAGGATTTCATTACTCCAAAGGAAGGCCTCCCAACTGGCAAGAACCTTGACTGGCCGACCTGGAAATCCCTAAACAGATTAAAAACCGGAGTTGGTAGAACAAAGGACAACCTCGAGCGGTGGGGAATGCTTCGGCAGGGAGAGACACTATTGTGCGACTGTGGAGACCTGCAGACCTGCAGACCGCCTCACACCTACGATGCTGCTCCATGTGCCCAACAAGTTGCACATCTCAGGACCTAATGCTGGGCAACACACGAGCTATCGATGTTGCCAGATATTGGGAAAAAATAATTTGACGTCGCTGACACGAAGAAGAAGATGGTAAATATTTTATTTAAGAGGAACCAGGTGACATTGGTGTGGAAAATTAAAAATATATGTTCACTACTCATTACAATCATTTTAATTATTTATTTGGATTAAAATGTGTAGATGCGGTGAACGTATTTAAAGAATTAAACAATTCTGCTCTGATAAGACTAATATATACAATTATAGAAGAAAAATGCTTATTTGGTAAAATTTTTCCTATTGCCATTCTATCCATTTAATTATTTATCTAGTTCACATATCAGTATGTTCATGTATGCTGGAACTAACGAAGCTCGAAGAAAACACATTTATTACTTAAAATACATTATAAAATTATCAATTAATTATTTCTTTTTTAATTTTGAATAAAGTAATTAATTATATTTGATTTTGTATTCATATAATGTTACGCAATTCAACAGGATTTTTAAAATAAAAACAATTCTAATGGCTGCAAATGAAAAAAAAATGTCAAAACATTTGTTAAACAGTCCGCGAAAATACTTTATAGCGTAGTTTTATTTCACGTGTCGCAGCATTTTACTGCTCCATTCATGGAAAACACAAAAAAATACAGTCTGCTCGGGAATAGTAAACAGAAAACGGTAAAGATAAATCGGTGATAAATTTGAAATACGCGCATCATCACGGTCTAGTATGGAAACCTACTACGGTCGGTAAATTTTACTGTCAGTTGCAATCCAGTAGCAGTAGTCATCGGGCATACAGGCCCGGAGAGACGCACGGCCTCAATGGGTTAATATAAAAAAGGGATATATACAATAATATGCGTTGTGTTATTTTTATGTTATGTTTATGGTCATGTTTATAATGCACGCGTCATTTGTGAAATAGCAAAAAAAAGTTGTGTAGTTCGCAGTACTAAATAATGATATGTAGTAAAAAATATTAGTAGTAATATATGGATCTAATAAAAGGCTCTCTGAGTTCATCATTATTTACCTTAACCGCTCCCCAATTGGATCTGCCAAGGTTTTCGCCTCGTCCCATGGTTAGAGCCCAAAAACACAATTTATAAATATATTACTTACTTGAATTAATAAGTCAAGTGAATTTAAAAATTGTATTGTATACTGGACATTACCCGCCTCACACCTGCATCACACCGGTGGACAGTTTAGTCTCTTTGATGATGCGCTCATTCAGATTATGATAAGTTAGCAACTAAAGTCCAGTGGGAGTCCCCTCTGAAGAATTGTGGCCACTGCACAGAAGTGCTAAAAGAAGGAGCCCGTTAAAGAGATTAGAATCGCATTCACGGGTTGTACAGAGATGGAGATGGAAGATAAATTCTCTCACCGAAAATACGAGCAAAAATTGTAAATCCGTGGAAATTTCTTTTAGTGGCCACAAAATCTGCATGCCTGATTGGGCCGAGGTGATTCCCTCGAACTTCATCGAAAGGACTCCTCTTTCAAACAAAAGGAACTGACAGTCCCAGAGAATGTGCTCCGAGGTCTGGAAGGGGGTGCCACACGGGCAACTAGGGTTTGAAACTAAATTAACTGAATTATATTGAATGATTAATATATAATTCTTATTAATATTTTATTTCTTTATTTAAAGGAATGTTACATAATAAAAATAGCAGAAAGGACATTACATAAAGGAGACGAATACTAGATAATTTAGTACAGAATAAAGATAGATGAGTGTAAATTAAATGTATTATTTTTTTATATATTGACCAAAACAATTTATAATTAAATTTTTAATTACTTATACATTTATTATTTAATATAAAATTAATTATAACTAACGTAAAGAAATTTCCTATTTACGTCACTGTTATCGTCAAATAAGAACTATTTCCTTGTCTGTGGATATCAAAAATGACAGACTAAAAGACCAGAAATACGACATGGAAAATTAAATTATGTTTCAAATCACTTATATTTATGTTGATTGAGTGATTAACCCGATGTTCACTAGTACGGTACTATTTGATCCTAAGGAGTGGCTCCAATTATTTGATATACCTTTGCTATTTCCGCAGACCCCCTTATGATATATTTGAATTTGAAAATATAATTCACAAAACATAAGTTAGGTTATATTGAAATTTGTCCAATTGTATGTGATGTCTACCTAAAATGCGCAAGCTCATTTTTTTGCATTTTATTATCGAAACGCCCAAAAAAGATTAAATTTCCAATAAAACAGCTTATTTACGACATTCCTATTCGGGCCTGGTTGTATCGGACTTATTACCGGCTATTTAGTGCGTCCCGTTTCGAGCAGAAAAGGTCCATTTTATTGGAAGAGCCTCGTTCATAAGTGTAATAAAGCAAACATAAACTCGAGCTTCTCGAATGTAAGGCTTCGAAGGAATTGGAAGGGAAAGCCACCGAATCTCTCTAGGGACCTTTTTTTCTTAAATAATATATATTTCATATCGTAAAATTTACATTACGAAATAATTATTTTACGAGAAAGGGTTGTAATCAAAATAAAGAGAAAGTGTTATGATTTTTTCAAAGTAGTCTATGACGTTGGCGGATCAATACTCCACACGCAGCGCTTAGCCATATCCAGCATGGTAAGCGTCATTGAATTCCACAGATGAGACTTGAGAATTACTATCACCATCTGTCGGTATTTTCCTGTATGTGCTTACATAAAAAAAAAACATGATCAAATGTAAAATATTTGACATTTCAAAATACTCGTATTTATATCTATAAATAAAATAAAAAAGTCTTATCATTTCAAACTGGTTTGTCCGTTAACAACAAGTTTTTATTAAATAGAAAGAAGTACCTCTTTTAATATAGATCAAACTGACCACTGCTTCACTTGATGGAAGACTGCAGATTCGCTATCTATGAATATTCAAATGTGCTCAAACGTTCTTCTCTATTTAATATGAAAATATATCTCAAAGCGAATGCACATAATATTCAATAAATAACAATTATTCTTAAGTGTGACCAATGATACAAAATATAATAGTTTTTGTTGTTTAACTAAATAATGTTCAAAAAGTTAATAATCGTTCAATGTTGTATTTTGCCATAAGAAATAAAATAAATATTGATTTAAAATTTATTCAAACTATCTTTCTATTCTCTATTTAAGGCTATAAAAATCTTACCAGATTGCTTAACAATATTGAGTTCACTGAAAATTAAAAAATTCTTCTATTAATTGATGAAAAAAGTAGTTGACATACAAAATACCTATAAAAACAAAGCAAAAACCATGTTTTCATGAGACATGAAAAAATACTTTTCCACGTCGATTTGTACGGTGTCGCGTCCCAGGAGTCCATTACCTTTCATTGTTTTGAAAAGCCTCGGTTGTTTATTGTGTTACCTGTAAACAAGACCTATTTGTCACAATATTGGACTTTGTGATTTGTTTGTTGACTTTTCAATTGATAACAAAACATTACAAAAAAAAATTCTATTATTCTTTTGGTAATTCTACAAAAAATGATTTTTTGTTTATGTTCGATACTAATAAGGAAAAAACTGAGTGTGATTTATATATAATCAGTCATATTGTCAGTAATATTGTAAAATACGTTTGGATAATTCATTTCAATTACTTACGATAAAATTAAACTATTTATTTCCATTTTTTTAAGGTATACAATGACAATTTATTGATATAAATTATATCCTTCAAACGCACTTCTTATGTAAAATTAAACCAGTCAAAAAACCAGCTCTTGGTGCAAAACCAGCCAAAAATGGAAGCTGTATGTATAAAATTTTAGTCATACTTTTGTAATTGTTGGGGAGATTACAGGTGTGTAATGATTATTTTTTTAAGAGATCTAGTAATCCTCAGGGCCCCTCCCTGGAGCCTGAGATTAAGAACCACTTATGATTCCAGTTGACTTGCAAATACCATCATACCATATCCGCTCCCCCAACTAAAACATATGGCATTTACAAACCTCCGCCACAAAGCTGTCAGCCGCTATAATCTACGCTTTATTCTCCAACTCCGCCTCCCGCAGCTACATTGAGTACATTGTATGTGTAGTGCCCGATGGTCTTTTAGGACGGCGCTAGCCCAGTGGCTTGACGAAAAGGGAGCTTTATTTTATGGTCTCCTGCGGTATCCTTAATATATGTTCCAGACAGGTCCACCTTTGTCTCTTGACCGGTTGTATTATAAAAGGTTGCCTTGTCCACTCTCTCACTTTGACATTCCTCACAAAATCAAAATATCATACCCCCAGTATTCTACAAAAACATTTACTCTCAAATTCAAATTAACGGCAGCACTGGCTCTTGGTTAGATGCCAAGATTTGTATAAATTTGCCAAAATAACAAAGTGTCTTAAATAATGGTAACTATGTAAACTGTGAGGCATCAATTTGTGTTGACCATGTACTTCAAATGGATACGGGATATAAATGGCTACCACGATTGTTGCCCTTATTACTTTGCGTTGTATGTTATTCGCCGTGTACAGGCGTTTAATTTGTCTTGTGCGTTGTGAAGCGGACCGTTGCATCCCCGCGTGACAGCGCATCTCGCCGTTTTTGCACCGCTAACGCTCCGTTCGGACGTCCGCGTCCGCTTTGACTAGAAAGCTCAATTAGCTCGCGCGGCCCATTCAGCGACAGCGGGCGCGAATTCCGACTTTCGCGCTTTTCGGACAATATCCGGTTGGAGAATGGCCCACAGTGGTCCCATATCCGGTGGACTGCAGTGAGCTTTTATACAGAGTTAATCAATACACCGCAAGTATTCGAGTGAAACACGTCGCCGGCAAACAATCCGAAATGTTCCCGTTAGTTAACAGTGAATTTCAAATATATGCAACCATATGGAAAAATGTATCTATTGCTGAAAATACCCACTTAAAAAACTTTCTGACAAGTAAATAGTATCGAATTGTGTACCTCTTTTCTTATAAAAATTTACATTTATATTAGAATCCACAATTATGAATAAAATCTATATCGATTATCACTAGTATCATCGTTAAGCGTTTACCGTATTTAAACGAATAATTCATATCTTGTATGTAGAAACGAATTGCTGTTAATTTTATGATGTTTCACAGAACCAAAAAAAAAACAATAAAATTAATATAATAAATTTTTGGATATAATTATTTATTTTTAATTTGGTTTTATATAAATTTCATTCTTTGATTGATCTCAAAATTTCTGTTTTCTTTGGATTGCGTATTCATCATTATCATCTTCAGATAAGGTCGTCGATTGAGTGAATTCTGACGTGAACCCTCCCACTACAGTTGAACTGATTCGTCGCAGTTTACAAGTACGGTTTTTACTGTCTGTTTATTTGTACTTCGTTCCGGGCTTACTGTGTAAAAATAACCTTGGAGACTTCCAGAAAGCAAATTTTGGCGTAATATTTTTTTTATGTCGTTTAATAACGAGCCATAAAAATCAGACGACCGATCGTTCGTTTCTCCTAAACCGTTAAGTTTTTTCTTTCAAGAGACGGAAAACACGAAAAGAAATCTGAAAAAATCAAGTATATTTAAAAAAAAACATACGTACAATATACGAGTACAATCTAGTACAAAAATAACCACATGACAAATATGTAACTAATGATTAGTTATAATATAATATATAAATATAAATATTTTATGTAATATAGACACTGAGTTTTGAAGCATTATATTTAGGGATTGATTCCGTAAGCGATTTTTTTTACATTATTAGAACTCTATAAACACAAAAAAATGCTTAAGTTCTATGGTTACGTTCATTTAGGTAATGTTAAGATATGATTCCAACTAAATTCTGCCTATATTTTTTTATATAAAAACACAAAAAAAAATGAAAAATAATCATAGTTTAATTACATTTAGCATTATTTAAAATATTTTTAATTTATTTTCTAACGTATTTTTATACACGTCACGAACAATGAGGCTCTCAGCATAATCAAGGAAGATAAGCACCTAGTAAGAACCATGTCAGAGAGGCGAGTCCGATGGATCAGTCACATCATGCGCCACGATGGTCTTCTTCACGACATTGTGGAAGGGATGGTTGAGGGTAAAAACTTCAGAGGGTGCCCTAGTCGGAAGTATTTGCAGTTCGAGGACATGAGTTGTAGCTCTTATGCTGAGCTAAAGAGGATTGCAGAGGATCGAGAAGTGGAGATCAAGATGCAAGATTTTGTTGCTGCAAACCAATCCACCGGATTGATACTGCTACTACTACGAAGAAGAAGATATACGAGTACCTGTGTCACATTGTAATCATTTGTTTGTTCACCATTTTTCTCATTGTTTTTACAGCACCATTTAATCATAAATTGATTTTAAAATTTATTTTATTTGTGTATATGTTTAATATGCATGCTGGTTGAAGACAGTAAAAAATACATTAATCTGAAATTGCAGACAACTTAAAATCTTTCAAAACTGTATTATACTTTTTGCGACTTGCGTTTCCGATTTAGGAATTTTCGGAATCGTATCGAATAATATTAGATAAGAAAATCAGAGTACCCATCCGCCACTTTGATAAAGTCACACCATAAAACATTTTATGAGAAACTATTAAAACGTTTTAAATTGCTTTAATTGCAAACCGCCCAAAGCCATATTGGAAATGTTCTATTACTGTATAATTGTATTGAAATCTCTTGTTATTTATACCACTTGAAGTTTTATTGGTGCATATCAATTTTAAATGAAGATATTCCTGAAAAACATATAAGATTTATTCAATTATAAGTAAAACATTTGGTGTTCAATAGAATATTACATATTTTGACACATGACAAGCTTTTATTAAAATTCCTTTCTAAATGCCACTGTTGAGCTCTTTGAGTATCTTTGTTTTCTCTTTCATATTATATGGATAAATTAAAAAATCATATTATAATCTCTACAATAGAGTACACTAGGTGTAACCAGATTTGATAAAGTGCTTAAAAAAATTTGCCGATACGTGAAATATTTAACGTGGTTGTATAATCACTAATGTGACTATATAATTAAAATTTGTTTATGTAACAAGCTACAAGCTTGGAGAATCTAATAATATGTAAATATTTAAAAATATTTAGCAACAAAGTATTACCTCTTTAAAAAATATATTTATACATTAAAAGCAGTACAGGGTGTTTATTCAGTTGAGATTTATTGTTGCCGACGCAATATAAACCTGCTTGTGCTATCTCCTACCCTCCACAATGATAACTACAGGGTGGCTGCACTCTCACGTTATCTGCACTATAATTACATTGGCTCCCGGCCAGAGGCTGGAGTATCATTTTTAAAAGGCTCTATATGTTACGGATACTCTCTGAAATGCGTTTTTATTTCAAAGCGAATTTAACGAACGTACATAATACGTAAGAAGGCAGAGTGGCTCTTTCCATACAGGCAAACACAGCGCGGTATAAAATGGAAGCGCTAGAAGAAAGCAACCGAGGGAATGAGCATTTAAAATTAATTTGGTATAACATTACGTAACCGTACAAATTTGAAAAACCGCTTCCGCTTATTAGAGACTTGTTCTTGAACGGTAGTGGTGAACATAGTGTACTATTTTATATATTTTTTTCTAATTTGTTTTTCATTTGAAAACTGTACACTACATAAAGTTAGCATTTTTTTTTAATTCTTGATGAATTCATTTAAAGGTATTTATTTGATTTGTTGAATTCAAGTTAAGGTTGTTATTTGTCATAACAACCTTTATTTGGCACGTCAGCTTAAAAATCGAATACAGCATTAATGTTTTGTGGATATGGATTTAACAAAAGGTTTATTTCCATTTTCAATATATATATATATATATATTTAAATTAAGTTATCGTAACCAATTTTACCTGTGAATATTTTTCACTTCACTTTTACGTGCCTGCCTCTTATAACTATACAAACCGTTGTGGTGTCAGAGCTTTTGTCAACTGACATCCCAAAAAGGTCGATGTTTAATATCCGGAAAATTCTTTTGGCCGTTTAACCAAGGGGAGTGAATCGTGATTATGATACCAGGTCCACCACTCCATTAACTGCTTTTAATATTAAAATATTCCTAGCAACTATCAGCGATACACTTGTTGCTGCAAAAACCCTTTTTAGCATACAATAAATTCTTTTGTATTAAAAAAGCTTTTATTTTGCGATAAATTTCAGCACTGAATTCTCTAAAAACCTTACGTTGTCTTTTTACAACATTTTTCACTAGCATTTATTATTCCATTTCAAACAATTTAACTTTAAAAATTTGAGACAATATTATAATTTCTAAATTAAGTATGTTTTGCGGAAAAACAAATGATAATAACAGACTTTCAATTGCTGAACATCCATTTAGTTAATTTACATTGATTAAAAACTGATATTTTACGAACTTACTTCACAAATATCACTGAAAAAAGTACTCTCTTAGCTTATGTGTTTCTTTTTTCGTACAGTCTTCATCTTTTCAAAAGCCACATAGAATATTTAAAGTTTGATGGACATGATGTTGTTTTAACACAACATATGTAATATGTTTATTTCTATAGCTTGAACTACACACATATGAATTATGTAAATATTAGTGTATTTACATAATGACCGATACTTGTACATCTTTTACCTATAAAATCAACTGTCCTTTAAAAGTTAGGTCATTGTTTAGGATTGATCTGATGGGATTTAACAAACAGGCTGACGGGTCGATTTGATGAATTCCAACCTCGAGAGCAAGCTGGGTTTAGGAAAGGTTTTAGTACTATTGATCATATCCACACGCTTAGACAAATCATTCAGAAAACCGAAGAATATAATCAGCCACTCTGCCTTGCCTTTGTAGACTATGAAAAGGCATTTGACTCAATCGAGACTTGGGCTAGACTAGATTCACTACAACGCTGCAAAATAGACTATCGGTATATAGAGATAATAAAATCTCTATTCAAATCTGCAACAATAATGGTCCAGCTCCATGATAGCACTAACAATATTTATATAAACAAAAGTGTTAGACAAGGAGATGTTATATCTCCAAAACTCTTCACAAACGCCCTAGAAGATATGTTTAAACTGCTATCCTGGACAAAATGTGGAATAAATATTAACGGAGAGTACATTTCTCACCTCCGATTTGCAGATGACATAGTGCTAGTAGCCGAATCACCTGACAAGCTCCAAGACATGCTCTACGACCTCAATGAAGCGTCGAACAAAATTGGTCCGAAAATGAACATGGATAAAACAAAAGCAATGATTAATAGTCATGTTTCACAGACCTTTGATCCTATTTCCATTGGAGGAACAGAATTAGAGGTTGTAAACGACTATACCTATCTGGGACAAGTAATAAAACTAGGGCAAAATAACTTCTCAAAAAAAATCGACAGGCGCATACAACTGGGATGGGCAGCATTTGGAAAACTAAAGTACATTTTTAAAGCGAAAATTCCGCAATGTCTTAAAACTAAGGCGTTTAATCAATGCATCCTCCCTGTATTAACTTATGGTGCAGAGACGTGGAATCTGACAGCATTGACTGACATTAAGCCTTGCAATATCTCCAACCATCTAAGAATTAAATTATTATTTTACTTAATTTATTCAAAATTTCAACCAGCATGAATTTTTAAGTAAAATAGTTTTTCCTTCATATATAAGTATCGAAGAGGATGGAGACTCATGCGGGAGGCCTACGTTCAACAGTGGACGGACACAGGCTGATGATGATGATATAAGTATATGAATACAACTCTCATGTCGATTAAGACCTGATTCTATTAGCATGTAAACGAGAGGCGTATATTCAAGATGGTTCTACAAATCAGTTTCAACTCGAACGAAGGTGTGGGGGTACATGCACACCCCCCTTAAATTACAATAATGAAACACTTTGAGAAGAGGGGGTATGCATCCGGAAAGTTTACATTACAAAGGTTGTAAATTTACTGTCATAAAACGTATCAACGTAGGAATTTATCATACGATTAAATTGACGTGAGCTTCTTGGAGTGTTGACGCGGGGAACGTTAAGGTGTTAACTGCTTTTAGACATTACGAGTGAAACAAAATACGAGTGCTTTTTACTTATTTCGATGACCACTTGTTTCAACTAAAATATAATATCACTATAGGTAAGGACTTTGATACAGAAAGTATTATAAAATTGTGTAATTTGAAAATAGTTTGATCGAAAAAAGGCCTTCTTTGAACTAATAAGGTCTATTTCTGACCGAAAAATCTTGTAGTACGAAAAATACAATATTGCAATCAAATGTTTTGAAACTACAAAGACGGCTTATTTAAATTTAAAAAAATGTATTGCTTATTAACCGGAACATGATAGACAAATACTCTTAAATACTATAATAATACGTTTAATATCCTTTGTGTGGATCCCAACATTGAATGAGTCTTTTTGTCAATTGCAATAAAGGTTTTCCAACCGCTGTTATGGCTCGTTTGAATGTTATGAGCGTAAATCTATGGATTTATAAGGTTACCAATTACCACTATTGTTTCTGTACATTTTTAAAATGTTCAGATAGTAGATAGACCATATTTTTGTCAAATAATTACGAAATTTACATACTATGAAACACTTATACTATTTGCCATTAAATCATTAAATCACTAAACAAAATAGGATGTTCCCATTTAAATACTGAGTGTTTTTTTTTTAGTTACTAACTATTTTGCGTATTACGAGTATAATATTTGATTTTGACCTTTGGTCATAAAGCTGTACCTTGTACAAAACGAATCATATCACGCTGCATTCTAATTGTAACATTTGAATATTTAAGCAACTACGGTAAGGATTTGTATACTTTATTTGAGTTTTATTAAAATCATCAAAATATATTAAATTTTATATCAATATTTATTGTTTTATTATCGAACAAACAATACGTTTTGAAGTATGATATTGCTTCATTCTGTAGAACAACAAAGTGTATCCAAAAGTATGCAAGAATATCGGCCGCATTATTTTTTTCAATTTAAATATTTATACTGTTCCGACATGCAAAGCATCTTGGAGAAAGAGAGAACAAAGACTCTTCCTCCTTCATGTGATCCTAGAGGAATGTGTATGAGAGCTTATTATCTGGAATGTTCCACAGGAAATAACATCCGATATATCCGCGTTACGGCATCGCATTCGGTACATTTCAGGAGTCGAGTGGCTCGTTCTACTGAAGCCTGGAAGAACCGAAGTTTTCAGGAAATCGGACACTTTGCCCGTCGAGAATAAATGGCGAGCCCGATTTCAATATCTCGAACATTTCGCTGTGTCGCGATCGTCGCTTATGAAAGATTCCTATGCAGATAGACGTCTTAGATATTCTTTATTTTTCACGGCACTCTTGACTTCCAGAATGGCATTATCATTTATTAACTTAACGAGGCTCTACGCGAGTCTCCGAACTACGATAAAGCCGCTTCTAACTGACGAAGGTGTGCGGAAGAAATTCGCGTAAAAAAATACTTAATTCGTAATCTTCCATCGAGGTGATGTTGAGCGTGAAGAATTCAAGGAAATTTTGTGAGATCGCTCTCGAGTCAATCTTAGGTGAATTAAGGTGAATGCATTGACCTGGAAGGATAAGATGGGCTGAGTGAGGTAGTTCTTAAGTTACCTCAATTATCTTAATGGAGTTTGTTACAAGTGATGAATTTCCTTAAATGTTCTGTACGAAAATAATTTATGAATTATAGTTTTCACACAGGTTTGAGTTATTTTTTTATTTCTTTACATAAGAGTAGTTCGGTAGTAATGGAATATTCTACATTTTCTATTCACATATGGTCACCACAAATTTAAATAAGATGCCATTATCCATGTATTTGTCTATGACATTTTTGCATCCTAAGGTCTACCGGTGGGTATAGCTGAATGGTCAAAGAGAAGAAAAAAAAAATCTGAGCTCTAAAATACCCCCAGTTGGTGTGAATTTGACCCCTCACCCGTAAAATGACAGTCATACCCTATTTATCAAAATTGGTGGTAGACAAAAGTCGTCCCGTGAAGACCACCCATTCATATAAAATTCCTGTAAGATAATGAGAATGATGCGTGAATCTTGGGCTGTAGTCTATGACATTGGCGGATCAACACTCCACATGCAGCGCTTAGCCATATATACACCATGGTCAAGCGTCATAGAATTCCACATCCGAGACATCAGAATTACTATCACCATCTGTCGGTATTCTGCTGTTTTTGCTTACATAAAAAAAAAACACATATGTTTACTAACAACATACATTTCTGTCATCATGATTGCTTTGTACCAAATGATCATAATGATGATCATTCCTAGTATAAGATACGGGGGCTTCTTAATAATTCACTTATACGTACCAATTGATCTTATGGGGCAGCTCAACCAAAACAGCGACACGTAGTGTTTAAGCATGCTATGGATGACTTTTTTCAATTCTTCAGCGAACAATGTTATACTTGATATTTTTTTTATATTTGACAGATCAACTTGTTCAAATATAGCTTTCAGCCTCAACGCCAGACTGTCAAATAATTATGCATATTTGTATGTTTATTATTCATACGTGAGGTGAGTGAAAATATTATCCTATAAATTGTATAATGACTATTATTACGTGCCGCGCCCTCTATTATTATCGATTAAATATTACTAATACCGATATTATTCTACACCAAACTGGTTGACCTATTTGCCAAAGTAATCTCTTGGTCGCGTTATATAATGTACAATTATTTTAATGTTATATTTTTAGAAAGCCATTTCATTTTTTCACAGCCAACTTCACACCTTCTTCTTAAAACCTAACTTCATAATTAAAATGTTTTTTTACAGTAGATATAGTAAACCTTTTTTGTGAAAATGTTCTGTTGATTCCGCGCAGCAGTTTTTGGTTTGTGCATAGAATTTTCGACGACATTTATTTTTTATTATTTAAAAAGTATAATTACAATGCTGTATAAAAAAGAAAAAAATATTAACAATTTTAATGGAGAAGACGCGATAACTGGTAAGCGAAATTTCAATACTGCAATTTTGATATTTAATATGTAGCACGTTCGGGAAAGCCAGGTGTGGCTAATTAAGACACAATAATGGCATGTAAATAATTGTGAACCGGCAAATATGAAATAGATTAGTGTTTAAATTTGGTTGTGCAAGCGACGGTTGAGGGTAGAAACTTCAGAGGTCGCCCTAGACGGGAGTATTTGCAGCAAGTGTTTGAGGACATGAGTTGTAGCTCTTATAATAATAATAATAAGCTTTTTATTCCAGCAGGATTAGGTGGGTTGTGCAATACCCAATCTGCCATATTTTTAGATAAATAGATACATTTTAGATACAAAATAATAAGCTGAAGAGGATTGCAAAGGATCGAGAAGAGTGTCCATCGATATGCAAGATTTAGTTGCTGTAAACCAATCCAGCGGATTGATACTACGAAGAAAAAATGTTTAAATACATTTATCAAATTCGATCATTCATAAATCTTGATCATACGAAACGCCTTGGTTTAAAAAAATCGTTATTTTATTCGTTTTAAGCGATGCTATTTAAAATAAAAAACTACAGTGAAACAATCTAAAATCCAATAAATATTTAACTTTTATGTTTCAAAAATATTTTCATGTTGGAAAATAAACAAAAATCAAAATTTTGGTGACGAAAAAATCTCATCTGTGGATTCAATTCTGATATTTTTTTATGTCAACACATACAGGAAAATACCGACAGATGGTGATAGTTATTATGATGTCTCATCTGTGGAATTCTATGACGCTTAACATAGTGCATATGGCCAAGCGCTGCATGTAGAGTGTTGATCTGCCATCGTCATAGGCTACAGTCCGAGATTCACGCGTCATCCTTATTATTACAGACTTTCGTCTACAACAATTTTTAATAAATATGCTATGACTGGCATTTTATGAGTGAGTGATCAAATTCACGCAACCGAGGATATTGTAGTGCTCAAAAATATATTAAAAACCTTTTTTTTTTTGATCTCCGTCGGGGATCAAACCTACGACCTTAGACTTGCAAAGCAAACGCTTTAACCATTGAGCCGAACACCCGCCGACTTGTTATTAGAAAAAAAAAAACCGTTGTATGTGTGATATCGATCAACCTACGTCAATACACTACAGCTCTGGCAGCCACGCATCTTTAATTTTGTTAGTACAATCGTGTTTTTGGGACGAAATTTGAAGTTATAAATATAGAAAAAAATATGAATGTGTTGAAAAGATTTCTGGGCCACTATGTTTAAATAATATCATCAATCTTAATTTAAAAAAATTTATGTTTTTATCTTCATTTTGGTCTGTTTCATCAATGTTACGACCCACTTAGATGATTACATGTTACAACTAATAAGATGTAGAACTGCGCCGAAGTGGAAAAAAAAAATGTCAAAGAAATTCAATCAATGGCAAAAAATGTGTTCAAAGGTTG
This sequence comes from Glossosoma conforme, assembly GCA_022606575.1. NCBI lineage: Eukaryota > Metazoa > Arthropoda > Insecta > Trichoptera > Glossosomatidae > Glossosoma > Glossosoma conforme. Next base: position 5,166,750 of record JAGTXR010000003.1, on the reverse strand, counting down.
GATAGTTCAGAAGTAACGAGGGATTTTCTGAGAATCGCATCGACGGCAAATATAGACAGAGGCGGTAATACGTGCAATAGTAATATTTATTCAAAAAGAGGAAAAATGTTCTTTGTAACTGTAAAAATACTTCAGCTTTTGTCTTCAGATAGTATTACATATTTTATTACATACTTTATTATGTAAACTAAAGTCTCATCTATGGAATTCAATGACGTTTAACCAAGGTGTATACATGGCATAGCACTGCATGTGGACTGTTGATCTGCCAACGTCATAGATTACTTCATTATTTTACAGAAGTTTACTATGAATGGGTCTTCACTGGACGACATTCGTCTACCACCAATATTCATTGATAGGCTATGACTGGGATTTTACGGGTGAGGGATCAAAGTCACACCAACTAGAGGTATTATAGAGCAGAGCTCCGTAACCTTTTTTCATCTACGGCACACCAAAGTACTTCTTTGGATTTTACGGCACACCAAAGTTCTCACCTTGAATACCGCGGCACACCAAAAGCCAAAAATAGATATTAATTTGACCAATTTCACTTTTTTTAAATATCATTTAGAACTTAATAAAGCAAGTACCTCGTTGTTTGCTTACATTAATAGACGATAGGCGCTGGGAGCTTGAGGACCGTTGTAAAATTATTTATTTATAATATTGCCTTATTTGATCGCGGCACACCTGTATCGGCTTACGGCACACCAGTGTGCCGCGGCACACCGGTTGCGGAGCACTGTTTTAGAGCACAGAAATCGTTTTTTTTTCAGGTATTGATCCCATGACCTTTGCCTAGCAAAGCAAACGCTTTGACCATTAAGCTATACCCGCCGGCAAATGATATAAATAAATATGTACGAACTGTTATCTGTTACTATTTAGAATAACATAAAAATCGGCTAAGGTTAAATACGAAGGTTTTTTACAAAATGATTTCGGTGAATATTTTTATTATTTAAATAATTATATTCTCATAATTTTTGAATTTATTTTAATTAAAAAATTAATAAATTAAAAATATTTAGTTTTGATTCACAATTTATTTATAGAAGATGGTCGCCAGGAAGGCCGAAACCTGTAATCATTAAAATAAATTTTGAATGAAAATTAATTCTAAAATTATAATTATGCAGTTTCACCAAGTATTGTCAGTTGATAGCCTTAATGTAATTCAAAAATAGTAAATTTCCTTCAAAGTATTTACTCTTCATAAATCAGAAGTTATTTCACAACCTTTAATACGTTTTTTTAGTTGAATAAACGAGACTTTAAATTCATTGTAAAACAAATAATGAAAACAACATATCATAATAAAGTATTTTCCTTTGATAACCTTAATGTCATTGAAAATAATTATATTCTCAATTGTGTTTTTTTTGTGAGAAACTACAAAATGGCAGAAAAAATATGAATTTCTTTCTTTTGTCACATGAAGCTTAGGCGATAGAAAACAACAAATTTACTCACAAATTAAGACAATTCCTATTTGTTTTTGGGTAAATAATTCAATACCATCATCATTAAGGGTATTTTCAATTACTAGCTGATATACTCATGCGCGGTAGCTAAAAACTACCACCAAAAAGCTCACTCATTGTTTTATTGCATTAAGTTCTACCTCACAAAGTTTCATAATTGAGACCCCGAGTCTTGAAAATATTGCAACTCTTAATTTATTTATTAATTGCATGCAATAGAGCACAGCTGGTCAAGACCAGTGCTGTCTATGCCGCTCAGCCAGGGAGGCTGGATGCTGCATGCGGGAAACGTGTGTTGTGTTCGTGTTTGTGTGTGGGTTGGGGAGATTGCAAGTGTGTATTTATCTGTTTCTTGAAGAGATCCAGCTTGTAGGAAAGAGGAAACACAGACGCTGGAAGAGCATTCCAAAGCTTACCGGTGGCATTAAGGAAGGAAATTTGGAAACTTCCAGTTCTTGGTCGACACACATAAGCTGTGTATGGATGTTCGGCAAGTGTAAGACGAGTTTGACGGTTATGGGTGGGTGTAGGAGGAATTAGTTATTTAAGTTACGAAGAGCAGCGACCGTGGTAATAACGCTAAAAACTATTAAGTGAACCAATCTTACGCCTGTGTTCCATTGATTCCAGGTTAAACGTAATAGTGTCATTATTTATGAAACAAACTTCTTAATGTTTAGAAGGTATTTTGGGCCTCCAATCCTAAGCTGAATACCGTATTCAAAGATACGTCAAATTTGTCCTTTATATAGAAGAAGAAGTTGCTTATCGTTGAAATACCGACGTGATCTTTATAATACACGTAGTTTCTTGGAAGCGAGACCGGCTTTATACTTAATTGACTCGTAATATTTGACGTTATTCGTGATTGAGACCCCAAGATGTTGGTGTAGCTTGCTTTTGGAAAAGAAAAACCGTTGAAAGATACAGTTTGATGTACATATTTTTATTTGTTGATATGTATGTATGATAATAACAATCAGAATATAAATATGTACATTATGCATAAAATTAATAAACTCTGTAGATTTGTCCACACACCGAAAGTATCTCCCCATACATTTCACTGCTCGAGTACGTTTCTTTTACAACTTCTGAGAATCTTTCTTTCTTCCCGGGACCATTATTCACAGCGGCAGGCAGTTGGTGGCACATGTTCATTGTTTGCCCGCTCCTAGGCACGCGCCATCTCACGGAACAAGAAATAAACTTGTCTGGCTAATCACAATACACAATAAATAAGAATATCTGTGCTTTCAATAAGGGGAGCCAATAGGCGTAACTTGCTTTCAAACTCAGCATAATACAAGCCCACATAAAATGAACAAAGATTATTAAATGAACATATTTTTCAAGTTAAATGAATTGAAGGAAAGTAAGGGGCAGACGCTTAGATTCGAACGACGAACCTTAAAAACCATTAACATTTCATTACGCGATGCTGGGTTGATGTACCTCTTAGTACGAATTGTTCCAGGCCTCGAGAGCTTCGTGCTTATCGTCCAACAAATCACGCAAAAATATGTCTCGGATATTACAACTGATCCTTCTTCAAGTAGTTGAACTTCTGCTCTGGAGCTTGTCGGGAACCATATACACCTTAACCTTTTTTTGTGCAAAAGATGAGCTCCGTGGTAAATCGTACAAAATAAAATCGCACAAAAAAAGCTATGACTGAAATAGAAAAGGGGAAGATGCATTCCATGGATTTTACAAACCGCATAACTTTGAAACTGCTTTATAAAATATACCCAAAAACGCACAAAAAAAAAAAATTCCTCCGGAACATGAATCAGTAGATTGCTCCAATTTTTCAATTTCTTCATAAAATTTACGTGCTTTTTCTTGAAGTAAGTAACTACTTATCGGGATTTTTTTTTTCGGTTAAATCTTCAATAAAGATTCTGAGCGCTTGTTCAGTTTTTTCTAATAACGTATCTCTTGTGTATGATGATAATTTGGAACTTATGTTGGTCCCATCAATAATATAATTTCTTATTGCAATTTCGTTATTTTTAATTGCTCTTTTACACAGACGCTAGCCAACGTTTGACTGTATGCACCGCACAGACGGCCGTCCGGCTGTGTGTGTGCAGCCGAACCCGTGTCAAATGAATAGTCGGCCTTGTAACACTCGGCGCAAGTTGGGGTATAGGCGGCGAATATTTAAATCCATCGTGTTATTTGGAGTAGTTTAATAAGTTCGACTGTATATTTTTGATATCATATGTACATACGTTCAAATGATCTCAAAAATATATTTAAAAAAACATGGATTTACAAAAAACCGCATAACTTCAAACTCAAACAAAAAAAGTCGCACAAAAAGAGGTTTGATTGCAACCATATATGTCCCCAAAATAGTCGCAACGCATACAACCATATCAATACATTTATAGAATATTTCATGATCTTGTATGATAAATTACGTATTTACTGCTTCCAAGACCAAGTTTTGGCATAATCTCTAATTAGTAATACTTTTCGTAATATTTTTGTTAAATTTTGAAGGTATTCCGTCATAAAATACAAATACAAAAACAATAATCAAAACATCATATTTATAAATATTTCTTGCATTAATCTTCTTTGTTATATCTGTTATATCTGTGTTTATAATTTATTTAAATATTAATAAATATACTTAATATATACCTTGCACAATAAATACTCCCACGCGGTACAGAAACAGCTTGAACCTGTCGTTTATGATTGTTCATGTCATTTTGATGTTTATTGTGTTAAATACAAATAGCTATTTTTTTTTTTAATTCTTGAAATATATAAATATTTCAATAAATAATAAATATTGATTTATTTACCTTGTCTTTACATGGATCACGTAAGAAATTTTTCTACCACTTATGAAGTACTATGCAACTCAGTTGTCTCTTGGCAAGTGATGGATTGAGAAAGGCTTTAAATTTGTTGAAACTGCAGTCTCCTATACAGAGAACATATCTTACGTGATCCATGTAAAAACAAGGTAATTAAATAAAATTTATTATTAATAATGAATCTCAAAGTGAATTCTGAAAATATAGAATATATATATTTATATTAATAATAACACATATAATGTTCTTAACTCAAAAGAGATGCGCCTTTATCTTACGAGTACTTCACACATTTCAAGGGTGTAAGTCATCCAGAACTTATACTAAGATACGGCTTTATGTTATTAAACACAAGCATGGGCTATTTTTAACGAGCGTATTTAAGATATTTAACATTTATTTATATATTTCTGGATTATAAACAAGTAATATATTCAAGTTAATGTTAAATAAAGAAACGTAAATTTATTATTACTTAAATATACATATACTATACATAAAATTTCTTTTTTCAACGCGTCAATCCAAGCACAAAAATAACGGCAGAAGCGGGATGCGAACCGCGGACCTTGGAAACCAACTATGCCCAGGTATTCATACCGCTCGGCGAATCGCGCCATTGCTATGCCCAGACTGACTTGCGGTGAAACTAGTATTTATATCATTGTTATCATCGTACGACAGATGTCGCCATAGTATATATTCAAAGTATGTATACCGAGTGGTACTTACTGAAATAAATAGACTGCCGGAAAGTAATAATATTAAGCTTGTGAATAAATGAAGACTGATAGAATATTAATAAAAATATACATACTTTGAATATATACTATGGCGACATCTGTCGTACGATGATAACAATGATATAAATACTAGTTTCACCGCAAGTCAGTCTGGGCATAGCAATGGCGCGATTCGCCGAGCGGTATGAATACCTGGGCATAGTTGGTTTCCAAGGTACGCGGTTCGCATCCCGCTTCTGCCGTTATTTTTGTGCTTGGATTGACGCGTTGAAAAAAAGAATTTTATGAATAGTATATGTATATTTAAGTAATAATAATATTGTAATATAGTCAATGATCTATAAAAGAAGATTAGAATATTGAAATAATAAAATAATATTCTAATAAAAATTAAAAAATTAATTAATAATGTCTCCTTGAGACAATATCAAGAAGGTAAAATTATCCATCAGTAACACAGGTAAATGATTGGTTATAAAGTCCGAGTCGGAACTATAAGTAGTCGTTTCACATCCATTCAGTCTATAGTTTGGTTCGAGACCCGAGTGGTACTTACTAAAATAAATAGACTGCCGGAAAGTAATAATATTAAGCTTGTGAATAAATGAAGACTGATAGAATAATAATAAAAATATACATACTTTGAATATATACTATGGCGACATCTGTCGTACGATGATAACAATGATATAAATACTAGTTTCACCGCAAGTCAGTCTGGGCATCCAATGGCGCGATTCACCGAGCGGTATGAATACCTGGGCATAGTTGGTTTCCAAGGTCCGCGGTTCGCATCCCGCTTCTGCCGTTATTTTTGTGCTTGGATTGACGCGTTGAAAAAAGAATTTTATGTATAGTATATGTATATTTAAGTAATAATAATATTGTAATATAGTCAATGATCTATAAAAGTAGATTAGAATATTGAAATAATAAAATAATATTCTAATAAAAATTAAAAAATTAATTAATAATGTCTCCTTGAGACAATATCAAGAAGGTAAAATTATCCATCAGTAACACAGGTAAATGATTGGTTATAAAGTCCGAGTCGGAACTATAAGTAGTCGTTTCACATCCATTCAGTCTATAGTTTGGTTCGAGACCCGAGTGGTACTTACTAAAATAAATAGACTGCCGGAAAGTAATAATATTAAGCTTGTGAATAAATGAAGACTGATAGAATAATAATAAAAATATACATACTTTGAATATATACTATGGCGACATCTGTCGTACGATGATAACAATGATATAAATACTAGTTTCACCGCAAGTCAGTCTGGGCATAGCAATGGCGCGATTCGCCGAGCGGTATGAATACCTGGGCATAGTTGGTTTCCAAGGTCCGCGGTACGCATCCCGCTTCTGCCGTTATTTTTGTGCTTGGATTGACGCGTTGAAAAAAGAATTTTATGTATAGTATATGTATATTTAAGTAATAATAATATTGTAATATAGTCAATGATCTATAAAAGTAGATTAGAATATTGAAATAATAAAATAATATTCTAATAAAAATTAAAAAATTAATTAAACGTAAATTTACTTACAAAATATTTTTTTAACAAGATATTGTTTTTACATTTTTAAATATTAAGATATTTTTTGATTATTTATTCATGAGGTATTAAATATATGTACACACTTCAAAACGCAATTATATAAAAACTTAATATGTTATTGGATAATTTAAAAAAATAAATGTTTCTATTAACACCTTCAGACCCAGCATTTATTAAATCTCAATATTGCTCGGTAAAATGTGCTTATAAAAATTAGAGCATATCCTTGAAAAGACAACTGATAATGGGTTAGATACCGGATCGGTCTAGTGAACAACATACCTAATAAATAATAGTAAATTAATACAATAATTGTATTTATAAAAATAATATAATAATGGTTGATCCACAAAACGCTACTAAGCGAATACTGACCAGCATTCATGGATCATACATTTTTACTAAGACTCATTATGAATGGGTGGTATTCACAGATAAATTTTATCTAACACAAATTTGATTGATAATTTGTGACATTTTACGGTTGAGGTATTTAATTTATTACCACTCGTGGGTGCTTACAGAGATTATATTAATTGAAATAATAACATTGAAATTGTAATCTTCATCAGCGATTGAATTTTGGTTTTATAACACAGCCCAATTATCTCTTTAGACATTCTCGCTGGAAAATAGGTGTATATACACGTTGAACGCAAAGTTTCTTTTTGATAACTTTCTGTGTAAAATATATGTATTTTTTTTTTGTAATTTACTTTGGCGTATAAAGAAATATATAGTAAAAGAAGTACCCGTTTGAATCAAATAATAATGAAGTTTTATTCTGCTACATTTTGTTTGTAGAAATTGGAAGCTTTTTTGAAGCACTTTGCTCGCTGAAATTCCTGAAGCAATTTCAGCTTTGGCTCCTTCTGAAATATCTCATTATCTCCTTCAACAGTCTTACACCTGGTGACTCTGATGCAGTCGGTGGAAGATCCTCGTAAACGAATCATCCAAGTAGCTGTGCCATTTTGTAAGTAATAGGTTTTTATTTCCATTTATCTCACTAAATAAGTTACTCGCATTATAAGTTAATTGCATTAATACTTATTTAAATTTAGCTACAATTTATTTTAAACCTTATCAACTATAAATATGTTCAAAATAAAGAAAAAATACATATCAATATGAATTTGTAAAGTTAATGATATTGTAATATAAATAAAAATAAATTTCTGTTGGTATAATATATAAGTATATTTTAAATATTTCTTTAGCTGCCTTTACTGCTTATCTAATCACGCTGAAATTTTGTGAATATGTTAATCACGCATTCGAAAAGGTTTGAATATTGTTTAATTCATTTTTCAATTCAATGTAACTCTATATTAAGAAGAAAAAAAATCCAGTATTACGGATCAAGAATATGTCATTCGTTCAATTTAGTCACATTGGTTACGTAAAAAATTAATAGACTCGTAATCAAATTACATATAAAGTCTATTTGTATGGGACGATGATCTTATATTTGAATTGAATTAAATTAATAATAATTTTAATGATTATAAATAAAAATGCTCATACATCAAATTGTTTTCTTATTTTATGTCATAGTTACATTAAGACATTAATTTCAAATAATCTGTATTTTTTTTTGTTTTTTTTTTTTTGTTTTTCTGATGAACCGCGTTACAAACTGTGTATTTATAAACTTCATAACTGCTGTCTTGGTCTTGATGAGGATTTAAACAGTTTTTCACTTACATAAAGTGCTTTCTTAGGAATAAATAAATGAATTTTGAAGCTGGATATACAAGTACGTGAATTAGTGTGACATAATCAATACGTATACGCTCCAATTAGTGGCACATATGGCTGTCACAATCTTCCACCACAAAACTACGCCATGGTCCTTGCTTTATTATATTACGCCGAGAGTTCAGGTGTCTATAAGATGGCAGCTGTATAAATAAACATAAAATTACTGCAACCTAAATACAAAATATTTTGTAAAATATTTAAATACTTAATTTTCAAAGTGATGTTTGAATAACAAAAAACAAACTTATTTTGAAATTTCTAAAAAAAATACAACATCTTACTTTTAGAAATACCCTCGTAACTTAATCAAAGTAATTTTAAAACAACGTTTTTTTAAAAGTAAGCTTAGACAAAAGCAAACCAAGATATATTTTTTTATTTGCATTAGACAAATTTAGTATTTATTTGAGAGCAAGCTCATTGCATTTTGTATGGATATACTCGCTTTCTTTATTTTTTCATTGATAATAAAAATATTTCTGAATCACGCTCACACAGGTTATTATTCAAATGTAAATTGATATGAATCCGCATGCGAAGAAACCGTACGAAATTGTATTAGAATGATTTATATAATTGCAAAACGATAGGTTGAAAGTGGTTGATAAAGCATTGTCTACCGAAGAGATTCCATAACTTTCACTTGGTTGTTCTTTTCTACTTTAATGTTTTATTTATTGAAAAAATATTTAATTTTTGTTAGAAATATGGTCGGTGAAGAGACAAAGAAGAACGTGGTGAAAACAAAAGGGATGTTAGTACTCGTAGTTCAATTACACCGTGGTAATATAGAGCTAATCATCCGGTTTCCTTAATAATAATTCATTTTGTCCCTTTAAGTAATATTATACTTGTTATATATACGAAGTTATATTTGTCTAAGGATTACATATTCCAAGTGTCCTTTATTCAAGCTCCTTAATTATTTAAGCCACAAAGAAACCCGAACAAGTTATGTTTTCGGTGAAATTTTGGCAATTGGTGACTATAATCTTCATTTCTGAATCAGGGAAAGTATATGGTAGAAACAGAAAAAGACTAACATTATGTTTATATCAAATCAAGTGAACTAATAATATTTTATGTTGCAATTAAATGATTATTTTTCTATGTATCAATGGCGTTAATAGCATTTTCTCAGATCTCTTCAAAGCCCGTGAAAGCAACAGGTAATAATTTCCCTGATGTCTTTGAGAAACTGTGGTTCATTCAGTCTAGACAAGAGTAGAGTAACGCCAAGATCAAATAAAAATGACAAGGATTATAAAGCTCGGAGACGTATTACAAAAGCTTTCAGGATTTTTTCCTTCAGCTCAAAAGAATAAAGGAATCTTCAGTACTGTTTTGATGAATTACCTCAAGTGACATAACATTAAAATAACATATTTTTAGACACACAAAGCAATTTATTTATTTTTGCTCGTTTTTTAGTTGAAGTGAGATATGCATAACTAAAATTATTGCTTAAATCAATACAATTTTTTTAGATTATTTTATTATTTAATGAATTAAATTCATTAAATTAATGTACATCAAGACCTTGATGTTATGTTTAGCGAAAACTAAAAAAAAAACATATAACGTAGTTTTTTTTTAAATACATATCCATTTTTACTGGATAAATCATTTTTCTGTCAAAGTTTATTTTTCATATCAATTATACATTATTATTTTAACCACGTTCTTTGGATTCTATATAAAAACTTTATTAGTAATAAACTAGGCACTTTATTAAAAAAATATTTTTAAGACGTTACATATTTTCAGTGGGCGTTATATTTTTTTATCTCTTGTATTATCATATAATAATACGAGAGCAAAATTCGAGAGTATAAAAATTCGCTTCGCAAATAAACATTTGTAATGCACGGCCGTACAAGAAACAGACTCTTCACAAAAAATAAGTTTGTTCAGTGAAAAAGTATTTGCTCTACGGAATCGATTTTCAGGGCAACTTGCTCATACTGTGAAAATCCCCCTCCTGAAACTGAAAATCTCACGGCGCCTTGTGATTTTCCACTGAGGCAAAGAGTTTTCTTTGATGATAAAGCAACAACTTGTACACTGTCCGCCAAAGTCAGGATTTCACTTCGCCTAGATATATATTCAAATAGATGTCTTGCAAATGCTTCGCTGATCTCGACTTGGAATATTTCTTTATTGTGCTGCCGTTTTATTTTGCGTATTTTCTATATTTTAAGATGGAGGATTTTATCCATAAAAAGAATAATAATTTTATACTTATTGATATCCTCGTCTTTAAATTGGATATCGAATTACTGGGTGACAGGATGAAGGAGCAGGTTAATAATACAAAGAACTTGCTTTCTTGTACGACCGATATGGCATTCACCATACCGGTCGAAAAGTCAACTGACAACTGGTGGAGCACTCTGACACTAGCGCCCCAAGACATCGCGGCAAAAAAGTAATTTAAACATGACGGTTGCACCAACATGAAATGGAGCAACTGTCATAACAAATAAAATGACGCATGCAAACGTTGTGCAACATTGTTCAATTAAAACTAACATTAGATGTGCATGTCAGGCGAGCGAACAAAAATAAGAGACAAAAGATCGTTTTTCGAGGCTTTACGGCATCATCCTAAAAGAGATATATCAAGCTGATATCATTATATTAATAATTTTGATTTCGCTTTTATTGATTGATTTACAAGACAAATATAAATACGATAGTGTTTGTAATAAATAGTAAATACAAGTATAACAGTTGTTATTTATACTTTTATACAGTACTGAGGAGCGTAGTATTTCAACTAAATATTTTATCTAAGTAATAATAAGTAATAAAAATGATAATATTAAGTTATGTTGGCGTCTTAAAACTTATGAATTAAAGAGAAAGCTAAAAATCATTCATAAAGATTATAAGATTAAAAAAATAGAGCTCCCAGTTTATGAAAACAGTTTTAAACAAATATGTTGTGCAGCTTTACTCTTCCTTAAAATAAAACAGTTTTTTTACCAAATATTTATAATTGATAGGGATTTTAATGAAAAACAAAGTTTCATGTTTTTCCTGAACAATTTTACAAATGTGACCTCCAACCTTTCTTCTGAACTCTTTAGGTACAGATATTATTACGTATTTCTGTGAAAATTTATGAAATAAATCTAAATGTTTTCAAGTTTATGGTAAAATTGTAAATTAATTTCTTTATTCCGTTTCTGCGTGACTTTTCGTTATCTCTAGTAATAAAACTGCGTAAAATGGAACATTTCTTGAAATCACAGCGTTCCGTGAAATTTTTGTATCCAAACAACCCAAAGGGACGGTTACAATAATTTGTATGAATAAATTAAGCTACTTTGTTAATAATTCCTAGTGACAAGGGTTTCTGATCCCCACGGGAGGACATATCACGGTAGTCGCTTTACGATATTATGCGAAATAATTTGATTACATTTGTGTCCAATTTATGTTTTCCATAAATTGAAGTATAATTCACTTGAGAGTTATACTACCTATACTAAATTACATACTGTAAAATTTTATCATAAAATTACAAAGCTCTCATACACAACTTGAGAAACAATACCAAGTGTGTGAAAGTATCAATTTCAAACATATTTAAACGCAATTTCATATATATTGACTCTTCTTCACAATTTAATTCAATATTCTTCTTTATTATTATTTTTGACTTCTTATTTTACTTATTCTGGTTTTTCAAGCCGTATTCACTGCCAAGTAAAAATCTCTTATATTTTTAACATAAGAAGTGGTTAATATTGTTTGTTAAAATATATGTTATATATTCCACGTGTCCATCTCTGGGCTTGGTTTTTTCTTATTGTTGTTTAAAAAAAAATCTATTTGTGTATTTTTTGTCATAATAAATTTTTTGTACTTTAAAATTTCAATGTGATAGTTGTATTTAAAACAAAAATAGTTTTTCATCATTTATTGGATAACTTGTGGTGTTACTAAATAAAGACAATTACAATTTTTAGATCTTTACATAGTAAATAATTTCCGGTCGTATGACTTCGTGACGTGACGTCTCAAAGCCAATAGAATAAAAAATCTTTAAACCGTTTATGATTCTCACAAATGCCTTTCATAATTATTATCACCATTCTCTTCCTTAACTGGAGCATATAACCCTAAAAAAATACCACGTTAGATTTCTCGTTTCATGCTCCTAGCCTCATCGTATGTCAACTCTGCCTCTCAGCCACGAACAGTCTGTACTGGACTTTACCCGCTTCACACCCGCATCACACTAGAGGACAGCTTAGTTTTCTTGACAATGCGCTTTATCAGATTATTGTCAGCAACTGATACGTCCAGTGGGAGGGGTCTCCTCTGAACAATTGTGGCCACTGCACAAAAATGTTAAGCAGTTAATTCCTTGAAAGAGATTAGAGCCGCATTAACAGGTTGGAAGAAGATGGAGATGGAATATAAATGTTGAAAGCTAGGAAGCTGAATAAAAAACAACTGACGTTTATGTTTTTCCCGAGGCATCCATATTATATGTCACAGTACGGTGTACCTTCATCTTGTAATCAAATATAATTAATTATGAATGGATGCTTTGTCCGCTTCCGTATTTCGTAATTCCTCACAAAGCGAAACCATCACACACTTCAGTATTTATTTTATGCAGCCATTTGTATTTGAAAATCATTTAATCCACTTTTTTGTTTGTTATACAAACTGAAAAAATGTAAACAAAACAATTAATTTAAAATTATCTTTTCAATATACTTTGAATTTGATATTATATAATCTTAATCGTATGAACATTACAGGCATTGCAAGATTTATGTTTTTCAGCCTATAGGCCCAGCTCCGGTGCGATATCTATCAAGCAAATAGCTCATAGAATTCCTATTAGAATGATACATCACCCACGTTACCTGTTTCACCTGTTTGCCCGGCGCTATCTCTGCACTGTCAGGCCGCCGGCAGGTGTGAAGTATTCGTTTCCCCGTAAATCAGGGCTTTTGTAAATTGTTAACAAAGTTAATATTAACATTCAACTTATGAATATTAAAGTGTTTGCTCAAGGCTGCCTTTGAAGGCTTCACCCGTTTTCTTTCTCGTGTAAAATTTCCAACACGGTGCCACGGCAAATTTGAATGTCAAAAACGGGATTAGTGCCAAACTAGTTTTTACTGAGAATCCTGAAATAAATGAAGGAGATTAAAAGCTTCAGGTGAAAACCTACAAGGTTTATGTAGATTCAAATGTCTGAGTTTTGACCTTGCGACATTTTTTTTATTTGCCAATGCACTAATAAAATACTTAAGTTACGCAGATAAAAAGTATACATAATATTTAATAAACATAGAATGAAAAAAAAAGCTTTGATGCACGCCATTAAATATCAAAGGATCGTATTTTTCCGGTAGGAATAATATTTTTTTTCAGAATATAAAATAAAATAAATATTGTTCTGCGTTATTTAAGATAAACTACATATTTATATACACCCGACTAAACCTTACGAATTTGACTTTTTTTTAATGTAAACACATATAGGAGAATACCAACAGATGGTGATAGTAATTGTGAAGTCTAATCTGTGGAATTCTATGTCGCTTACCATGCTACATATGGCTAGGCGCTTCGTGGAGTGATGATCTGCCAAAGTTATAGACTAAAACCAGAGTTTAACGCAAAATCCTTAATTATTACAGGAATATACTATGAATGGGTGGTCTACATGGGACGACTTTTGTCTACCACCAATTTAGGCTATGACTGGCATTTTACGAGTGAGGGATCAAATTCACATCCATTGTGGGTATTTAAGAGCAGATAAATCGATTAAGAATCTTTTTACTTTTAACCTCTGTCGGGGATCAAAACCGTGACCTTTGGCTTGCAAAGCAAACGCATTGACTATTGAGCTACGCCTACCGGAGAACTAACGTTAACGTAACCTATCTCATATGAAAAATAATCATTTATTCCGGCAAAAAGATTATTTAAATTCAGAATATTTATTTTGTTGACTTTATTAAACATTGATTGAACAGAAATGTTAAGAGACTTATTGTTGATTTGATAAATAAACATACTTATTCATTTAAATATACACTATCTCATTTAAAATAAATTCAATCAATTGTTCATTTCGCTGAAATAAAGAATCTTCAAAAATTTAAGTAGTACCACTTAAAAATAAATGAGAGTTATTTCCATAAAAAAAATACCCTTAAAAATATTATTAAACGCTCTTTCACTGTGACGTAAGTGACACTTAAATACATTTGCTAAATTAGTTTTTAACATAAGCCACTCGCTTATGTCATAATTTGCGTAATTGGTCATAATAAAATAATTCATTCCGAGGGGAAAATTGGACGCCGACCAGAACGACTTAAAGTACGCACTGGCAACGTTATATTTTTTCTTTCAATTTCAAGGGAACACTATAAATAATGATTATTTTGAGATTATGCTAAATTTTTAAATGTACTGTTATTTAATTTAATGAATTACGACCATCTCTAATTGCTACGTTATAATTACGAGAACCTTCCACGCAATTAAAACTAAGTGAACATATTTTTACACTATCAACATAATTATGTCAAATTGTAAGAATGATTTTAAAAACTTTAAGAAAATTCCATTCAGATTAATTAAAAGGTTTTAAAATTGTTGAATCACAAATAAAAATTTTTTTTTTTATAAATAATAATTTATTTAATTTTGTTTGGCAACCATTTATTTTTGCAGCATTTAATTCAATTAATGAACAGTAAATATTTACCGAACGGTCAGTAACAAATACTTTTCAAAAAGGTAACACATTATTTCAACTTGATAAACGAATTATGGTTACAACTTTAACCATAAAAAGTTAAATTTGTACGGCTACACAAAAAAGACTAAGAAACATTAATTTACCCAACACTTATTGAACCAAATATGTATTCGGCTAATTGACCATCCAGTTACTTGTCTGGCGGCCAAATGTCTTTTTGCTTATTGTCCGTCCACCTCAAAAATTAACTTTAAATAATGTTTTAGTTAGTACCCCAGATAATTTGTAAAACTGCTGTTTCCGAAAGGCAACAGATTTTTTTGGCAACATTTAACTCAATTAATGGGCAGTAACTATTTAACAAACAGGCAGTAATGAATCCCTTAAAAAGTAATCATTTTGCTTTACAAAAATATCAATCGGCAGTTGAAAAATAATAAGTTGGCAAGAATGAAATAACAAATGGTAATTAATACTAGGTTAGGTTTCTACTTTATGGGAAATTATTCATTCATTTCACATAAATTTTTACCAATATATAATATATTATTGCCAGTTTTATTTTATAACTGACGACATTCATACTCACACAGTGGATACTGCCAATTTACTAAGCTAACTGCCGATTAGTTTTATTTACTGGCAATTGATTTATCTTAATGCGAAAACCTTGAAGTAGTTACTCAACAAAGAAATACAGGCCATTTTATTCCGCTCGTCGGGTTATCAATGAATGTATTTTAAAACTTTAATGAGGTATGAATGACCAAATATGCCTTTACTACTGAATGTGATTTTTTTAACCCCTGGAGGATGTTAAAATTATGCATGTTATGTAATAAAACATAAAAAAATATATTACAATACAATGAAACATTTCACTTATTGAATAGATCACCACGTGATAATAAATAAAGTGTATGTTACATATACAACATAAAACGCTTTCAGTTTAATTAAAAAATATAAACAACATAAAAAAACATTAAAAATATCAAATCTTATAAAGCGATGCAGCGAGTACAAGTGTTTACGTGCTTAGCAACTGAAAAAACTCCTGCAATCCGGCGCCAAGTCTGAGTGCTAAAATTTAATTATTCAAAACTGTCATGTGCAAGCAATTTGCTTTAGTTATTATGTGTGCAATTTGTTTCCTTGTTCCTCCCGGAACTCCTGGGCTCCTGAAATTAAAGTCCTTAATCAAGACGCGGATCCAGTGAGGTGTAGCAGTCGTGCAGGTAGAACACAGGTAAATCACAACACACTATCCAGAGTGTTTTACATTACAGCATTTATGGGTAGTTGAACAGTGTTAACGTTATAAATGCGTTTCGAGAGCCAAATTGTTGAATTGTCTATTTAAATACATTGTGTTAATATGACAAATATAATTCAATGCAAACGAAAATCTTAAAATACTAATAAAAATACAGTTGACATGTCCATAATACGAATTCACAGAAAAAGTCATTTTGTATAACTTTTTCTTGTATTTCTTGTATTTATGCTTTTTTCTTTTTCTATCATAATTTATCGAGATTTCTCTCATAAATCATTAGAAGAAAATTAACGATGGACGCTGGGTGAAAGAAATGATATATTAGATGATGTTAGCTGTTACTTTATGCGTACATATCAATTGTTAAATATTTTTATATTCAATCAACAATGTATCAAATATTACTAAAATGCTTGTTTTACAATATTATATCATTATATTGTATATATCTTAACAGTGTTTAAAGTGTTGGCCAAATATTAACATAAAATATTTTATTATTGCTTTTAATTAAAATATACAAATGGTCATTGGCAAAATTTTTTAGTGAAATAAATGTAAAAAAATGTTTTTGTAAAACTCATCAAAAGTTATATTTTATTGTAAAAGATATTGTGATTTTTTAATTGGTCTCAATTATTTAATAACGTGACAAACGTAATAGCCGATGGTGTGGTTTACTATCATTGTCACAAATGTGTGACTTGAGCGGGCCTTTTACCGAGCCATCGAGTTAAATTTAAGCACTTTCCAACTTTGCTTGTCCGGACCTCCCGCCCTCTCCTCTAAGCCACACATACGAAAACTTGTGCCCGTAGAGTGCCTGAAACAATATAAAGTCCAGCGGTCTGCTTATATCAGGGCCAAATTGTAAATAACATCTTCCTTAAATAACTTCTTAGATTTGATATTGTGGCTTTTGGGTTTAAGCCGTGTGTGGCGAACTTCCGTCAACCAATATTTCGACCGCCATTGCAGAGGTTTTCTTCAGGATTGATGATTTATTTAGTTTTGAGTTGGATAATTTTTTTTTATGAGCGTTATTGATTTATATCTCCATGGCAACTACATACTCAAGTTTCATTCTGTGGTCATCCTTGCTTGTCTGTACAAGTTTAAGAGTATGTGCTATAGGTGGACGCCATGCTGTTTTGAGAATCAAGCCGTCATCCCTGTGGATGTTGATGGGATGTCTTTTGATTTCAATGGCTTCCCTTACTAAGCGTGCATATTTTCCTTGTGTTTGAGCCCACAAACCACAATATCAACATCTTCCACGATTAAAATAAATTTGTAAATTATAATCATTAAGTAATATATCAAGTTATTGGATGCAATTAAAACAAACTATGCTCTTTGTGTCTACACATGTAACCAAAAACTAGATATCCGAAAAATATTTCGAGTAATAAACGCTATCAGACAATAATACTCATTTGAATATACGCGACATACGTTATTAAAAATATAAACGACCGATTGATGAGAGGATGTTAATCATGATATCAATTAATGTTTACAAAAGTGTCTACTATTGACATCAATAACGTTTCATTCAGAGCAATATCCACTTTCTTGGTATGGGCAGACCTCGCCCATACTGGCGCAGCATACTCGCCAGCAGAGAAACAGAGAGCTAGAGCACTTGTGCGGATCAGGTTTGGTTGGGCTCCCCACTTCGTACCTGCCACTTTTCGGAGTAGGTTGTTTCTGGTGGACACCTTTTGCTTAACAGACTGACAGTGTTTCTGATAAGTGAGGGTCCTATCCAGCTTGACCCCTAGGTATTTAGGTGTGTCGCAGTGCTCTAACACCAAGTCGTTCCAGGTAATGTGCAGCTTTCTCTTGGCAAGTCTGTTATTAAGATGAAACGTGCCGGGTGGTTACGGGGTGCCTAAAACCTACCCCAATATCAAAGCTATATCAACTCTCGGGCATTGCCCCACCAAACATACGGCGAGAAGTTACTACCAAGAAGGAACTCACCAAAGCAACCCACGACGCACTCCACCCTATGTTTGGGTACCAAAAGATAACTACACGGCTCAAATCAAGAAGAAGTTTCCTACAGTCGACAACGGAACTGGAGATACCTGAGGCCACCCTGCGGCTGAACATGTGGAGAAGCGCAACTGAGGGGAATACTTGGATTGCCCCGAAAGAGGACCTAGCCCCTGGACATGACCAAGGGTGGAATATATGGAGGTCCCTCAACAGACTTCGGACCGGAGTATGCAAGACGAGGACACAAATGAGGGCCTGGCAGTTTTACAGCGGACCGACTGAATGTGACTGCGGCGTGGAGCAGACCCTGTCACACCTTCTGGAGTGTGCGCTGTGCCCGAGTGGCTGCACCCAGGAAGACCTGATGATGGCCAGAAGTAACGCCATCGACGTCGCCCACTTCTGGGCAGACAGGATCTGAACCTGTTGTTTCCGACACGATTATATATATATCAATAACGTAAAATCTCACTTGCTGCACTGATGATATTTGAAATAAAAAAGATTTTTGATATAGATAAGCTCAACATAAATAGAAACTTTATTATTTCACCGTTGATATCAAGAAGCATCTCATTTACATCAAGAGGGACAACGACTTTATCTATAAAACAACCTAGATTGCACTTTTAGAACATTTCAAAAAGCATAAACAAATATTCACAGAAAAATGATGCATCGCATCCACCATGACTACGTGGTATGTAATATAATGCTAGAGGTAAATATATCTGATTGTTCAAAACGTTATTTAGAACATAATTGTTTTGTATTAAACATCCAAAAGTCATTAAAGTAATTATTATAATCAAACTCTCTATTTTAGATGGAATCTGTCGATTCATACAGTCGGGCACGACACAGGGCATTGACCATCGCAATATTTAAACTCTATGTAAATTGAAGGGATCAAGGTCCAAGACAACAGGTATTGAGGAATTTGCGGTGTATGAAATTCAATGTATCAATATTTATTTTATAAATGATTACTCATGTTGTATACTTAGATATAAAAAAGCGTATATTATCAAATAAATTAGTATCAACTCTGGTCTTTGGATTTATCCTCAGTGCCGGAACCTTGGTATTCCGGCATCACCATTTAGCTGACGCTGTAATTTCGGGACCGCAATCTCGGTTCCGGAACACTAATAGCTAGCTACCCAAAGACACCAATATTTACATACATCAACTCGAAAGTTTTCCCCTTTAACGATGATGAGAACGAGCAATTCCCTACACATTGCTCAACCCAAAATAAATTATTTCAACACAAATTTTTTTAAGTTTTTTTTTTGTAAATTATTTAGTTCTCATTATCATAACGAGTAGGCATTCCTTTTTTAAATACTACATTTGTGTTTCTCTTATTGCGGACCTGTTCACGGAATTCTCGATCGTCCCTCAACCGGGAGATACTCAAGACTGACAAACAAGCGGTCGACAAGCTGACAAACGGCCGGGCGCTGAGCTGGAGATAAGCCCACAGACACTTGAATAAAAAACAGACGGAAGGATCGCAGTGTATAGAGAAATACTGCGAATGAGTGATGGGTGCCTTTTCGCAAGTCATAAATGTCAACGACAAACCGATTCGATCGGACTATAAATAAAGTGGTTTTTAGTTCATATGAATCCTAAATAGCATGTTACAACTTTTAACTGGGAAGAAAATTCCTCTACTGCCTTTCGATAAGAATGAAAACCTTTTCAGTTCAATAGGAGATTGTTTCTCTGGACTTAGAGATATAGCAATGTGCGGTTCTGTACCATCTACAGCGTGTTCATTCATGTATGATTGTAGACATTGTATATCAGTCGAGCGATACTTCTTAATCCATAAAACTATCTAAAACTGTTTTTTCTAGATGCATAGCGAAAGTTTTTCACATCTAACAATAATACCTTTTTATTGTAATTCCCGCATATTTATTGTAATCTATAAATTATTAAATGATTAATTTTTGATATTGGGTTTACCAAGCTTGTGGTTGGTAACGATGCTTTAACGATGAGTTTAACTAATTTAAACAAGTTTCAAGCCCTGGTAGTCAGTTCTTCTCTTTTTTTTATGCAATTCATGAAAGGTTCTTCTTGAGAATGCAAGCTTTGCTAGCTGCTAAAAATAATTATCTTGCATTAAATATTTTTATCATTATCTTTGGTGAGATAATTTATCATCCATCTATATTATTACTTTCTTTTTATGAGTTTCATGCAGCAGTAGGCAAAATTTAAATTATATTCCGAAAAAAAAATAATATTACATCAGTATTTTTTCAACACTTTTTTATGACCAAATAGTCATGCCAAAAGCGTTTCTTTACTTCTCTGAGTAAAAAGGTGGGTCTTGAGTCTGCTTCTGAAGGATGGCTTCGCTTTAAGTTCTCTTATACTTTCCAGCAGCGAGTTCCAGGCAATTAGTGCCACGTAGCTGAAAGCACGATTGACAAATACCTTGCTAGGACTATCTCCCGTCAGCTTCAGAGTGCTTCTATTTGCTCTGGCTGATCTGAGTGTCTCTCCATGCGCTCTTATCTCCGAAGGCTTGATCAGTTCTGTCAAATAACCCGGTGCAGTGCCGTTGAGTGCCTTATAAGCTAATGGGCATAGCTTGTACTGGATTCTAGCCGGAACTCTCAACCAATGCAGTCGGTGTAGTATCGGAGTAATATGACAGAATTTGGGCGCGTTGCACACTAGTCGTGCCGCTGCGTTTTGTAATGACTGCAATCGCTTTAATTGCTTGGCTGGCTGGCCTGCGTGCAGTGCATTACAGCAAATGTAAGTAAATGAGTGCTCCATTAGAAGATTTCATTGTCCTTAAGTGTGTGATACGATTGTCAGTTGCAAAAAGTATAATGTATTGCAAATTTTGCCGGCTTTTAAAAAAAAAAAACTAAATATTTCGTGCTTCTAATTTTTATATTTATGCTACATTATCCACTTGTAAGAGCAATTATTTGTCACTTAGACGCTGCCGATACAAATTCCGACTGAGCTTGACTTTTTAAATAGTTATTTAATTAAATCTAAGGTCTACTCATGCCCCCGGTAGGGTTGAACTATCCCTGAAGGCCAAAAATGCACTATCTGTGCATTGTCTCAAGATCAGTTCTTTAATGGAGAACATGCTTAAATAACGAGAGACTATTAAAAATTATGTGTCCGACAGTTGGTGATTGTAATTCTGAAGTCTCATCTGTGGAATTCTATGACGCTTACCATAGTGCATATGGATAAGCGCTGCATATGGAGTGTTGATCCGTCAACGTCATAGACTACAGCCCGAGATTCACGTATTATCCTTATTATTATTATAGAAATTTACTATGAATGGGTGGTCTTCACGGGACGACTTTCGTCTACCACCAATTTTAATTAATAGGCTATGACTGGCATTTGACGGGTGAGGGATCAAATTTACACCAAGCGGGGTACTTTAGAGCTGCAGAAATCAATAAACAGTCGTAAAATAATGTTTTTTCATTTTAATCTCCGTCGGGAATCGAACCCACAACCTTTGACTTGCAAAGCTTTGACCATTGAGCTACACCTGCTGGAAAATTAAATATTTTTTGTGTTATTGGCTCTTTATTTTTAAATTATCGTATAAAGTTTTAATTTTATTGATATTTTCAGCGCTGAGAAATCGTGAATATGCATGAGCGGTATCAGGAGCCGAGGGCCGGCGAGGAGGTGGCGCATTCGACGGATAAACCCTCAGTAATTGGAGTGGTTCTCCGTCGGATCTGATACTATCGCCGATAATAAAACCATAGAGGATACGAGCGG
Organism: Glossosoma conforme; assembly: GCA_022606575.1. Lineage (NCBI taxonomy): Eukaryota > Metazoa > Arthropoda > Insecta > Trichoptera > Glossosomatidae > Glossosoma > Glossosoma conforme. The sequence continues at coordinate 5,144,525 of JAGTXR010000003.1, read as the reverse complement.
GACGTGACCGGACTCGGGGCCGCCCCCGTATGTTTGCTTGTCGCCACTTGTCGTATGCGATTGACCGCAATTCATGCGGAATGAATTATATAAATGCAAGTCCAGGCTGTGCTTTGAGGCTGTGTGTGCATCTTCTTGAGCGGACGATCAAATAAACAAGCCGCATAAAACGGAAGCTTACTTCACCGCATTTATTGGGCTTAAATATATAAGCGATTTTACTATGCACTTCATAAAAAGCTTAACCCATTTGAAACACATAACATAATTTGCTGGCTTGTATAGCTCAATGGTCAAAACGTTTGCTTCTTTATCGTGTCAGCGACGTCAAATTATTTTTTCCAGTAACTGGCAACATCGATAGCCCGTGTGTTGCCCAGCATTAGATCTAGAGATGTGTAGTATGTTGGGCACATGGAGCAGGATCTTAGCTGTGAGGCGGTCTGCAGGTCTTCACAGTCGCACAATAGTGACTCTCCCTTCCAAAGCATTCCAACGCTCGAGGTCGTCCTTTATTCTACCAACTTCGGTTCTTAATCTGTTCAGGTATTTCCAGGTCCACCAGTCCTGCCAGTTGGGAGGCTTTCCTTTGGAGTAATTAAATCTTCTGATGCGACTTCTTGCCAGAGCTGGGGTCTCTCATTTTCAGGGCCGGATGTGAAAGGTTGTGTGGATATCAGAAAGCTGCTACGTGACTTCAGTCTGGATGTTGAGGGTATCTGATTATACACGCAGTGGGATGGTTGGTTGATTCCTTTACGCATTTCTTCGTTGCATATGACTGCGTCTTATGTTTAGTGGTGCGATACCAGCCAAGGAGCATATCCATTCCTAAAATTGTATGATAATGCTGTCACAGAGCTTTGTCAGCCATTATTATGTAGTATTACTAAGCAAAGTCAATACTAAAAGGAAATGGTAAAAATCAAGTAAACCGTTCGGCTTACAGGAGCTTTTATAATGGTACATAATTAAACACTTACTAGCACACTACTGATTGAAGGTCATCGTATAATGTAAATCTGTAGCATAGTAGCGATTTATATGATTGAGTGTCGTGCGATAAGAACCGTTGCTTAATTATTCCAAACACAATCTAAATAAGCAGTAAATATATAAAAGTGTTTTAATTATATCACGTTGATGTATATCTATTATCTATACGGAGATGCAATGTCCATGGTGTTTATCAAACAATAACTGAAGCAATAACTAAGCCTAAGGAAAGATGGTAAGAAGGGAATGATAACAAAATGTACCATGAAAACAATTTTCTTCAACTGTTCTATTTGTTTATAAGTATCATGTGTTCTGTCGAAAGAATCTTTGATAACAAAAAATTATGAAATAATTTGTATAAAGGGTGGAGCATGGCAGTTGTGCAATGTACAGGTTCCACGTATGCCTTAGCTGTACAATTTTATTTCATTTGTCTACAACTGGTAAGGCATATTTTATGATATTGGCCGTCTGCGAGCACTCGTAGCAGAGCTTTTAGTAGTGCTAGTATATTTAATTACACTCGTCTACTAAGAGAACGAGAGGGAGAGAGTCAAGTACGGTGGCAAGTAGGTGGAAAGCTCCGCTGTATATTAAATTGTCACAACAAGGCGGCTACGTTCACACTACCGGTGGGACATATATCAGTTCCTGCGAGAGACAAATCCTCGCGATGCGATGCGGTGGCTATACGTCACGTCTCTCCACTCTCGTACTATAAAAGCATGAGAGTAAAGTTCCAGCAACACTCCGGACTTAACAATTTCTGTAATACTCGTAACATAAAATAAAAAGTATTTGAAATATAACTGACCTTACATACAACCTAACCTAACCTAACCTAAGCAAACCCCTTCTGATCATTCCTAACTTTTAATACCAAAAACAGGCTTTTCAATAATATGATTAATTTACTATAGGAGTATAACACACATTGCTTTTCTAAAATATACAAATAAAACAAAAGTTCGTGGAACCTTTTAGGCTTTAAAACATCATCATACTATCTCTACTCCCCTAACTGGAGCATATGGCATTCACTAAATGCTGCCACAAAGCTCTGTCAACTGCCATAGTATTCGCCTCATTTTATTTCAGCTCCGTCTCCCACAGCTCCGCCAAATTCATTCTATGTATATATTTCCGATGAACTTCCAGTACGGAGCGAGCCCGGGAGCTTGAAAAAAAGGCAGTTATAGTTTATATTCTCCTGTGGTGTTCTTAATATATGTCCCAGCCAGGTCGATCATCGCCTTCTGATAGACTGATTTATAAAAGGCTGCCTTGTTTGCTCTCTCACCTCGTCATTCCTTACTAAAACAAACCATCGTAACACCAGTATTTTTCACAGACATCTGCTCTCGAATCCCATTATTTTAAATTTTAATATATATATTTTTTTTTTTTTTTCTTACAAAACATTACAAAGTCAATTCGTTTCTGAAGTACAATAAGAATTAATACTAAAATATAAAAATACAATTTATACAAATATATGTACTTATGATTAAGTACTAAGAATAAAGCGATAAAGACAAGCATCAGAAGGTCCCAATGCTCATCAAACAGACAACTCCAATAAATTAATCCCACAAAGAAATTCGTGGAGTTCATGTCTGAATTGGGCCTCCCTTACGTGAAATATATCAACATCCGAGGCGATTTGGTAAAACAGTCTGATCTCTCTCCCAAGAGGCATAGTCTCTGGTAGATAAGTGTTACTCTTTGGGAGAGCGAAAGAGCATAAACAAGAATAAGGACGATATATGCGCTATACTTTCAGCACTTTACGGCATAACATCAATGAAACTTTTTATTTAAATGTCTTTATTTATTTATTAGTATATGAACTTAATTTTCTTGCAGCTCCACGCAGTATATTACAACATATATAGCTGCTACCTTTTATTATAGAGTCAGTACAGTAGTTAATATACTGCATAAAAAATGTAATTTTCAATATTGTTAATCCTTTCGCATCTATGCATATATGAAAATAGACCAGATAAGTACATTTATGCTTCAAATACAAGTTTTATAATTGACAGTATAATTTGTATTTAAAGTAAGCCGTAATGAAAGGGTTAAAAGTTTATATGCATGAAAAAATTGAAGCAATTTTGCAGTCAATAAAATTGCGAAATTAAATTGGATATTGATGTTATCTCTTGTTTTTGATATTTTAGGTCAAAAATGAATATTTTTTGATTGATTACTGATAATAGTGATATTGAAATAGTTGGAACGCTTCATTGTTAAATCATAATATCAATTTTTAAGCCTTTTGTTTGGTACTTTTTATGCGTCGAATACCAGAATTAATTTCAATGAATAAACAGGAAACGTTTTCAATTCATTATCAAATTTATTTTTCGATGTTTGTACTCGTATTTCACGAATATTATCACAAGATATGAATTTAAAATATATTCAATGACATAAATTAAATTTGTTTTTAACGATCATTATTATATTTCATAATAAATTGGACAGAATCAAATGTACAAATTTTAGCCATTAAGTTGAATACCAAAGCTTATCTTTTTAAATTATGTATGAACGCTTAGTGTAACTTATGTTGATTAGAGTTCTGCTCTGCACTCTTACCGAGATGTTTATTATAAAGATAATTGTCCTCAGCTTTAAACATAGTTATTTTGCATATTTTGTATTCGTAAAATTTTATATCGCCCTGATAATTGTTGTATGAAAAATATTTTTTCTTGGGCTCGTTTGTAATGTAAACATTTAAGAGTAAAAAAATAATACACCATTTATACAATAGGTCAAAAAAGGTTTTTTTCACTCGTATGTATGTCCATTTAGAAAAGCTTTTGTAATTACAGCCTAATAATGCTTTTATAAAAATTGATAAAGTCTAGGTTTTGAGAGTCAATACTTCTTATGTCTTTACGACCAGATTTGGTTTTTGGGTTAAGCCGTGTGTGGCGAACTATCTTGTACCAATACTTCAACTATTGGTACGAGAGAATTCGCCACACACGGCTAAGCCATAAAGCCACAATAATAAAATTTAACGATATGGTTTATTTTGTGTATTTTTTTTATTAAGTGAATTAAAAGCGCTGTTAAGACATGTTTGATTTTATCACATAAAATTTTATACAAGGTTAAAATAATTTTTGTCGTAATTTGAAAGTTCTATTTAGCTTCAAAGAAGATATATGTGACACAATTTTAATATGCTAGAATATTTTATTTTTTTTGATTGTAAATAAATATTTTACACATGCATTTCATCGACGTTACAGTTTTCGTATTTTTGTAAAAGTCGAAATAAATTGCTTTCGCGGAATAGTGATGTGGGCCACAAATACTGAATTAAAATATTCCATTTTTTCGTCGCTAGAATAAAAGCCTTTTCTCGACTAATCTTGAAAAAAAAATTCCAAAACTTTAACATATAACCAAAAACTGTAGCCTCACTCCTATCTGTCAGTTTCTGTTATCAATAAGTTGTTACAAAGACATTTCTGAACCCAAATGTCCACCTTGAAACACATTTTATTGCTCAAGACGACTTTCTGTAGTAGACTACAGCTATAGTATAGAAGGCATATTTTGAATATTTATTTAATCAATTTTAATAATTATTTGATCCGATCTCTTCAAAGAGTGGCTCAACTCAATAAACGATGCATTGTATACAACAAGCAGTAACATATTCAAGGTTTGGTTCGCATCTAATGTCACTTAACTTCAGTGTTATAACAATAACCGCGCTTACAAAGTACTATTGTCGTTGGTTATTTCACATCAGTTAGGTATCATCAAAAAATGACTGCAAATTTATAAATATCTCCACCATTGATTTCCAGCATTCACGTGTATAAGCAAACTTTAAAAATACTAAACCTTTTAGATTTGTATCAATAGAATCTCACTCGATTAATTTTGATGCAGTGGGTCGTATGTCGTGTTTCACTTGCGCTTTGTTGGAACTTTACTAGAAGCCCAAAACGCAATTAAATAAACATTAATTTTTGATATTTTTATATAATTATTAACAATTACAAAAATAATAATATATATTAAGCTTGTGAATAAATGTAGAATGATTGAATAATAAAAAATAAAAATATAGATACTTTGAATATATACTATAGTGACATCTATCATACGATGATAACAATGACATAAATACAAGTTCGAACGTGAGTCAGCTCAGGCACAGAAATAGCCAAGGAGGCTGAGCGGAATGAATACCTGGGTATAGTTCATTTCCAAGGTCCGCGGTTCGCATCCTGCTTCTGCCGTTATTTTTCTGAATGAATTGACGCGTTTAAAAGAATTTGATGTATAGTATATGTTTATTTAATAACTAATAACAATACTGTTTTTTTTTAATATTAAACGCAGTAAAGGGTTAAAGAACAAAGAATGAAGAAATAGTCTTCTGGTTGCTCAATTTTCTTCTGAAACAAAGTGCGAATAAATCATAAGAGATACCGGAATATTGTTTATAGAATGCGGTTAACAGGGAAGACAGCGGAGCGTTTTGCTCTTCATGAGAATAAATATTCATGCAAAATAAAATTGATGCTATCTGCGAAAGGCTATAAAATATTCTCTCTGACGTTATCTGGGCGGAGTTATCAGCAATTCGGCTGTTTCGGCGGTCGATGAAATTGAATGTAAGCATAAAAACTAGCGACAACAATAAACATAACCTCAATTCAAAAGCGAGGCTTTAAATTACATTATGATTTGCATGATATACTAGTACAACAGTTATTTATTCAACAATGTATACTAAAATGTACAAAACTGAACGATTTTATAACCAATATACGTTTTTATCATTATTTACGCTATATTTCAACAATTAATCACTAGTTACCATGACACAAGAGTAACAAAGTGATTTCAGTTATTCTAATTCACTTAGAAATGCTGTATGAATTAAATCATTCAAGTAAACGTCAACTTACTTACAAGAAATTAAATATGATTGTGTAACTCGTATGTTACGTTACGCATTAAATCTGCATCTACTCGTATAAATAAACACTTGCCATCATATTAATTCTCATATTCACTGAATTACTGCATATCATTTCCATACTTATTTCCATGCGTCTCGTCTAGTAGCTTATAATGATAGATCACTGAAATCCAAAACTCTTTGTTATTTCATACTTGTTTCTATGTGGCGGGCTTAAATTTTCATCAATCGTTATCAAGTGGCTGATCAAATTCCATATCACTACGCCCAATCATGTAAGTTATCAAATATCTTTGTTTATAAATTCTTGGAGAATGCACTGAAAATGAGCCTTTTTTATTGAGACTCATAATTCGGCAGGTATACATCCGATCAGGCTGAAATAAATTTTACCTGAAAGCTTAACCCTGGACTGCAAACATCAGTCCAATTAAACTGCTGGAGAGTAAAGACGTTTTCGCCCGAAATTTTAAATATGACAGTTCGTGCCCATATGTATAATACACGTTACATATGCGAAATTAAGATGCTGTTTCATTCCATTTGCAAATATCCAAAGGTGATCCGAACTTATCTCTTCCATTAATAAGTAATTTGTATTGTAAATTCTTATTATCTTTAATTGCATCAAACATTTATTGTCCAACACTAAATGATCAAAATGAACACACAATATCTACGGTTTTTCTAATTTTTTTAGACATACGTATTGTATTTAAAAAAATAAAATAATAACGTGTTTCGTAAACGTCAGTTCTCAAATATCGGATATATAATAATAATGCTTGATATATTGTTATCTCATTAAATATATATTGCCACTATTTCGCCGGTGGTCATAGCTCAATGCTCAAAGCGTTTGCTTTGCAAGCCAAAGGTCGTGGGTTCGATCCCCGACGGAGATTAAAAAAAAAATGATTGTAAAATAAATATAATAAATAAAAAAAATATAAATAAAATTCATGCTTAAGTCCATAAAATTAAGGTTATTAACTGACAATACTTGTTCAAACCGCATTATTATAATATTAAATTAATTTTAATTAAAAAATTTAAGAAATTATAATAGTTACTTTGGATTCATATTTATTTTTAACGATTACTTGTTTCGGCTTCCCTGAAGACCATCTTCAATAATAGTTGAATTATAAATGTGTGATTGTATATGGTTTAACCCGCACACAAATACAATCGATTAATGTGTGTTCTTCCATAGGAACTAATACTTTTACATACATACATATATTAGCCACTGCCAGTTTATAATTTAACCATTATTGAAGATGTTCTCCAGGGCGAACGAAACATGCAATCGTTAAATATAAATATGAATCAATTTTAATTTTTTTGTATTTAAACAAATTTAAAAATATACTTAATTCTATAAGTATGCTGCTTATCCATTTGTTGAGGAACATTTACGTCAAAGCTAAATTCTAAACAACACTACGCAATAATCTCTAGCTTAAATTAAAGTGTTGAACAGCGATAATCTCCTTGTTTCGACATTAGTCAAAAATAAAAATACCATCCAGTTTATTTGACGTTATGTCATTTGTTATTCCTTCTCCCCGTTTTTAATTTGTTTACGACACACAGATGTCGGCATTTGTTCCATATGGACGCAGCCGAACAGTCAGTGAAAATAAATACTCGCTTAAATAATCTATTATTGCAGCGCTCTCAGACTTCAGGCCCTCTAGTCGTTTACGCACCCTCTTTTATTTTATGTACGAGCCGAAAGTTGGGCTGTTAAAGAGAAGTATTATGACTTTTCAGAGATTATCAAGAGTATTAAGTGAAGGTGAAGTGTGAGGGACTAAGAGAGCGTACATTTAATGTGCCCGCTCACTATTATAAAACTTATTCTATTAATTGCCGCGCCATAACTTGGCTAATTGTACCAAGTTTGTAATAATAAGCTACGGAGTGAGTGCGCGGCAACAGTGTATTTAATAATGTTTGCTTGCTCACAAATTTATCATAACATTAATGCGTGGAATGATAGAATATTCTGGAACTCTTGAATTTACATACCAACTCGAATGTAATGAATTATGATGGTTCGTGATGAATTACTGTGGAAACTTATTACAGTTGATATTATAAAAAAAAACTTGGAAAAAGACTTAATTAATTAAATCATATTTTGGAAGAGGCAATAGGCATGGCATATACAGGTTTGTCGAAGAGATAGCAGATAAACATTGGAGTTTGGCCCAAGAGTTGGCATAAAGCGTGTAAGATGGACACCTTACCATAATACAATAGATGGAATTACGAAATCAAAAGAATATTGATAGAAGACTCATACGAGAGACTTAAGTTCAACAGTGGAAGGACACAGGCTAATGATGGTGAATTTGGAAAACTGACCAAAATTACTGTCTAAGACATTGCATCAACTACACGTCTATCTTCTTTGTAGTATCAATCCGGTGGATTGGTTTGCAGCAACAAAATCTCGATCTCCACTCCTCTCGGTCCTTCACAACCCTCTTCGGCTCAGCATAAGAGCTACAACTCATGTCCTCGAACACTTGCTGCAAAACTCCCGTCTAGGGTGTCCTCTACAGTTTCTACCCTCAACCATCCCTTAAATCTCAAAATATCGCGAAGAAGACCATCATGGCGCATGATGTGACCGATCCATCGAGCTCGCCTCTCTGAAATGGTTTTTACTAGAATGTATATAATTCATGGATATAGTTGGATGAAATTGCAAGTACCAACCAGGGATCCACGAGAATAAATTTCAGAATACAACACTTTGTCTGGGATTGTCAGTAAAATTCTTTGCTATGTAGGCAATATCGCGACGTATTTTTATCAAAAACTTAATTTAACTAATTAAATGAGTTACGAGTACTACTCACAAGTTTAAATGTTCAGATGAATACTGAAATTCAATATAATTACAACTCCTTCCATCGCACGACATTTTTGACACTGCAAGACTTCCTTACTTCAAAATTAATTTCATTTTCATATATATGCGACTCCAATCCATTGTGTATTTTTGCTGTAAAAGGACACCTTGAAAACTTGTCTTACACAGAAAAAAACAGATTTATTTTAACGTCAATTGTTGACTAAATTATTTCTTGTTTTTTCACACAATTTGAACATCCTTATAATTGGAAGTCACTTATGTGACGTATTTATTTTCTCAGCAATCTCTTAACATAATAAGTAAGCTCTAACAATGTTAAGATTCTCCCCAGCTGCAAAAGGATAAAAAATGTCTTCCCGAAATAAAGCCGACCGAAAATAGAAGACGGAACTCAATTTCAAAGAGATTATTCCGTGGAATGCTTACACTTAATATATTTTACTCATTGTATTATATTTTTACTGGAATTCTGAAATATTTGGAGGGTTTATTGTGGAACAACATTGCTTGAATAAAAAAGATTTTCTGTTCACAATTTTAGTTACTCTTTTACAGATTCCTGTAGAGTAATAATGTACCCAAATTAGTTAACATTATAATTTTACACAACTACACATTTCTTAAATTAAAAGAACTAACAAAGATTAAGAATACCCTGTTTAAGTACTTTTTAATGTGTTTATATATATCACGTTTGGCACTAAATAACTGAAGACAGTTTTTCATGACGTATGATAATTTAAAAGGCTTAAATTCTAATAAGGTTGTTGTTTTCAATATTAAATGACACAAGTTTATTTGATTTTTTTACAAATCAATGAAGCAGAAAAAGAAGAGAAAAAATAATTCTCAAATAAAAGTAGGATAAGAATTTTTGTAAGATCTTATGTCTTAAAAAATATAGTATACTAAATATAATATCTTTAATATGATTTCGTTAAAAATGTTTAAATCATCCCTGAATTTTTTAAGCAACATAAAAATTTACTTGAAAATGTATGTCTGAATGCACCACGAGCTTTATAATATTGTTTTATGATGGAATTTGCGTAATCGATTAAAGAGACATTAATTCTTCATCATTAACCTCCAACAATGCTGAACTTTTCGCATTTGAAACTTTTATCATGAATTTTATTACTTTTAATCTTATGTAAAAGTTACTTTTTATGAAGCGTTACACTAATATCCTCCGAAAATGAATAGCGAATTCCTAAATAAGCTCAATATAAACTTTTTTCATTAAATATTGACAAACTATTTTAATCTTGCGAATAAATATGAAATATCCTTGTGAAAACGGCTAATCATAAGATTAACAGTTTTTATTGTTTATTTTATGATTCACCAGTGAAATAATTGTAAAATTTTAGCAAGGTGACTTTACCATCTTAAACAAATTAATTGCTTAGAGAAACAATTGAAAGGGTTACATAAATTACTTGCTACATCTTGTCTGCCGTCTCAAAACGTCATTTATCACAAAATAAAACAATTGAACTTCCAATACTCTACGCTAGCAATTGTTTTCAAAACGCATTTTTTTATGCAATCGCATGCAGGGCAGCACACCCGGTCAAGACCAATGCACTCTATGACGCTCAGCCAGGGAGACTGGATGCTGCATTTGGGAAACGTATGTTGTGTTCGTGTTTGTGTGTGGGTTGGGGAGATTCCAAGTGTATCTGTTTCTTGAAGAAATCCAGATTGTAGGATGGAGGAAACACAGACGCTGGAAGAGCATTCCATAGCTTATCGTCGGCATTAAGGAAGGAAGTTTGGAAACTGCCAGTTCTTGGTCGACACACCTTAACCGTATATGGATGTTTGGCAAGTGTAAGACGAGTTTGTCGGTTATGGGTGTGTGCAGGAGGAATTAGTACTTTAAGTTTCGAAGAGCAGCAACCGTGGTAATAACGGTAGAAAAGACTAAGTGAACCAATCTTACGCCTGTGTTCCATTGATTGCAGGTTAGACGAAAGGGTGTCATTGTTTATCAAACGAATTGCTCTTCTTTGAACTGAGTCAATTAAGGTTAGAAGATATTTTGGGGCTCCAATCCAAAGGTGACTGCCGTATTCAAGGATAGTTTAAATTTGTCCTCTATATAGAAGAGGAAATTATTTATCGCTGAAACACCTAGTATTATAAAATACAGGTTCGGTGGTGCGATCGCACCACCGAACATAAGACGCAAAGTCATATGCGCCGAAGAAATGCATAAGGCAATCAACCAACCGTCCCACTGCTTGTATAATCAGATACCCCCAACACCAAGATTGAAGTCTCGAAGCAGCTTTCTGAAATCCACACAACCTCTCACATCCGGCACTGAATATGAGAGACTCCAACTCTGGCAACAAATCGCACCAGAGGATTTCATTACTCCAAAAGAAGGCCTCCCAACTGGCAAGAGCCTTGACTGGCCGACCTGGAAATCCCTAAACAGATTAAGAACCGGAGTTGGTAGAACAAAGGACAACCTCGAGCGGTGGGGAATGCTTCGGCAGGGAGAGACACTATTGTGCGACTGTGGAGACCTGCAAACCGCCTCACACCTACGATGCTGCTCCATGTGCCCAACAAGATGCACATCTCAGGACCTAATGCTGGGCAACACACGAGCTATCGATGTTGCCAGATATTGGGAAAAAATAATTTGACGTCGCTGACACGAAGAAGAAGATAAAATACAGGTGTATAATGCTCACACTATATGTTTGATTTTTCTTCCCTGTTAAGTCTCCGAGCTTCTGCACTGGATGTCATTGGGAAACATACGTGCTTAATCCGAAGTGGACCTTCAGGTGTAAAGATATCTTGGACAGAGTACAGTGGATAGTGACAACTGACAAAATTAAGTGGTGGCAATTGTTGTGAGCGTATATTCTAGATATGAAACGAACATGGGCAGAAATAAATCTTTTAAGTTCATCTCCTATTTGAATAGGTACTTGGAATTATAATCTCTCTTATAATAATTTTAATGAGCGAGTCATCACAGAGACCTAATTGTTCTCGGATATGATGTATGAGGCGAGTAATATACATTCTAGCTTCAAGTTTAGTGCATATATGTCATAGACGCTTCAGCGCTTTTATTCCTCCATAAACACTAAATGATATATTTGAGATGCAAATTCACTTCATATTCAAGTAGCCATGCTAAAATACATACGTTGAATGATGGAGGTTGTATCAGTTTCAGGATATAAATAAAACCTTGCGCCATCACCTGAAATGTGCCTGCAGTATCATTACTCATCGTGTCAGCCATTGCTGCTTGCAGGGAGCTTTTGCTTCTGAAAAGTATATCAAAAATAAAGGCATCTGCTGAAAAATGCTACTGCAGTGTGAAAATAATTTCCCGTTATGCAATTTAAAATTCCAAGTTATTCAAATTGAATTCCGTCGTAAGTAGCCTGCGATGCAGAATGCCTTACTGTTTTAAAAAAAAAATTCCGTGTGAACTATAACAATACAATGCGATTAATGTTATCACAAGCTATGCATTTTTTTTTTGTAAAATATTTCTTAAAACATACTAATATCCTCCTCTCTTTCAAAGGTTGTTATTCAGTAGCGTGAGGGCATGATGAGGAGTAGATTAATAACACAGACTTTTTCTGAAGCACATTGACATATATTTACGATAAGCTCTACAAACTTATGGCCTGGACCTAGTCACAGCATTCGGCTGGGCCAAAATACAATATGCTCTCGCTGACGGTTGGCACATGACTGGCGCACCCGTGATGAGCTGTCGCACCACGCTACAAGTGACGATCTTTGTAACTAGTTCAAAATTGACAATACAGAATATAACTAAATGAACTTCTTAATCTGAAAGATTTGTAAAATCATTGAACAACAAATAAATCAATGTTCTCATAGAGTCAATTCTCGGACCATATTATATTTTATTTTTTCATCAATTGAGTATATATAAAAAGACACTGTACGCAAAGGATTCGTACTGCAGATGGTATAACCATGATTTGTTCCAAGCACTTAATGCTGCCAACATATTTAATTGATTGGTAAGTAAATTATCATGCATCCATTTAATTGGTGTATAAATTAATTGCGTATTTACGTTCTTAAGCTTGAAGTATGTGGTTACTTAAAATTGCAGTTACAAAATATGTATGTACCATGGTCTTTGTCACTTTATAAATTAATTCTGCAGGTTGGAGCTCCTCTAAATAGCCTGAAGAGGAGAGAGTCTTGTTTCATGCTATTTTATTTATGTCAGGAGAACATGTCATACCCAGGTCCATATTCTTCTCTTAATTAACTAATAAATAAAACTAAATTAGAACAGCGTCCTTATTTTGCATTTTTTTTAAATTGAGACTATAAAGCACATACTTTTTGGCAGACACCTGTTTTTAAAACCCATTAAAGATTGTTAGTAAAATAATGAGCTTAATTTTTTTTATTGCCGGCAGGTACATATTTGGCGATACCCAGCAAGCCGCGAATTTTACGACACAAATAAAACCTTCTAAACATATCGTTATTGAAAGTGTAATAAAGTTTATTTATAAAACTTACCAAATAAATGAAGAGCGCGCCAGTCGTGCAGTCATATATCCATAATCATAAAGTTAATTGCTTATTGTGCATTGTTGAGGTGCGTCTTAAGACGTAATTTTTGTATAAGCGGCGCTCCGTTCACGGAAAATTATGCGTCTTAAGACGTTTTTGGCAGTTAAAGGATTAAAGCAGACGTTATAAAGAAAGCACATCATTTTGTTAGATTATAGCTGCGAGACCCAGATATTGCGCATGTTATTAAATTAGTCACAAAAGTAATCGAGCTTATGGTATTTATATCTTAAATTTTAGTATGGTGTCAAGTATATAGAAAATATTGATACCCTATGTGACGTTTATTTTCTTATTTATAAATGTTTCATTTACGTAATAAATATATTTTCTAAATATTTTCGTTCAAAAGATATCGGATCACACCCAACACAGTCATTGCATGATGTAGCGATGTCGGGAGAATAGTCAAAATTACTTTAGAAAAATGACTGAGAGGGCTTTCGCAAAGTGACATGAAAAGAAAAACTCGGAGCCTTAATCGACTAGAGAATTTTTCGAAAGCTTTTGGGGATAAGTTTTTTCAAAGACTCAATGCGGCGATATAAAGTTTAAAGCTTTTGGGAAAAGGAAAATAACTTTATTTCTTAGAAGTGAGGTGTACATTTTTTGTAAATTACAGCTGTAATTTAATTTATTTTGCTTTGATATTATGTATCCATTACATATTTCTTGCTATGTCATCGTGTTACTTATCATGTCTTTCAAATAAAAATATATAAATGTCAAACAAACTCTACAATAATCAACTAGATAGTTAAATATCAATCCGTTCGTTTGTTTGATTCTAAGAGATTTCACGTTTCTATTTCGTAAATAAATAAAGATTGTATGTGGGAAAAAACACATTGCTGGGAGAGCGTTTTAAAGCCTGTCTGATATCAATGAATAATCTAGAAAAACTGTACATCTTGATTGAACATATGTCAATCATTTAGAAATAATCAATAAGGATTTTATAGATCTTTGTTAATTACGTATAACAAATTTAACAAAATAAGTTTAATCACATTTTACCTATGATTACCATTGTTTTATTAAGAGTCGTTATTTCCCATTATTAGTTATTTAAGTATTTACAAGCTACATATGTCTTTCTTCTACTTCTTTGAGTATTTGACGTCGGGAAAGGTCTTTGTAAACCAAACATGTACAATACGTTTTGAGAGGAAATCAGAACTGAAAAGACTATTTAAAATTTCAGATATACTCGTATTACGACATTTTTGACAACCAAATCCTCCAATTAGGGCAGCGAATACGTAATGATGCGATGATGATGTATACATAAGTATATTATATACGCGCATATTATTAAAAAAAAAAGTTCCATTTTCAACATATTTGTTGTAAATACGAAAATGCACAAATGTGTTTTACTACAAAATTTCGAGGAATAAGATTCGATCTTGTAACTACTTACATGAAATGATGGTAAAGCGATGGAAAACTTAAACAAAGAGATCTGAAATTTGATAGAGTTTAACAAAACAGCGTTCTCCTGATCACCCGACTACGGGAAAATTGCTTTGATGCACCACCAAGCCCACTGAAAAAAAGCTCTCTCTGCCTTTTTCAACTGCATTATTCACTTACACTCCCACGCGGCACCCTTTCAGTGCACTTAGTTTTTCGCAACCATTTTTCACGTTTTTTTTAGTAACACCTTGCTTCATATCATCAGATTATTTCTGACATGTACAATTTAAGTCATAGCAAAAAAAGCTATCAGTGGAGTATTATGCGAAACACCGTCTTACCTTTGCTTAGCATTCATGAAACTTGTAACAATATTTAACGTAAGCAATATAACGTGCGTGTGATTTGAACGTGCGTGCATTTCGATAATTAGTTGGCAGTTTTATAAGTGACGATAATTCTCACACCAATTGAAAAAAGTAACCATTTTTTGTAAATAATAAAAATAGACATAATGAATTGATTTATTTCATCTTTATGATATGACTGAATGAGCCGTTGTAGCAAAATAGGAAATGTCTAATACATATTTCAAGTGGATACATAATTATGAATTCAAGATACATTTTTGGTGTGTTCATTAAAAAAAATAAAAAAAAAATTAAAAAAACGATCTCGTTATACCAGAAAATTTACTATTGTTTTTCTTTTTCAGATTTTTAATATACAGGTATGTTGATATCAGCTAAATATCTGTTGCCGAAAACCTAGATATGCGATTTTTCGTCTCTTATTTTCGTTCGCTCATCGGACACGCATGTGTTGTCATTTTGTAATAGCCGTTATGAGGACTAGTTATATAGATCGCCACTTGCGGCGCTGGATGTCACCGATCACGGCGCCCGGTGCAGTGCACGTCAGTAGCGGGAGTGGCCTGGATGCGGAAGGCAGAGGATCGACGAGGATGGAGACTCATGCGGCAGGCCTCCGTTCAACAATCGACGGATACAGGCTGATGATGAATCTATGAAATTTACACCGTACAGCCCCGGCAATCTCTCGGTTGAGAATCACTGGTATAAATGCGCATGTACGTGTGCTCACAGAAGCAGGTACATTCGCTTACTGAATATTCTATTTCAAAAGCGATGCAATAAGTGGAAGGCAGTTTATCTTTTGTGCGCTAAAAGTTTTAAGTGTTATTGCTGTACATGTGCTAACGGGAACAAAACAATGTCAGCTTTGTCGGACTCGGAATAAATAATGTATTATAATAACGCGAGTTTATAAAGGTAGAATTATCATCGTGATGGAACGCTTACGTGCAATATGCGCCAAGAAAATGCATTTAACAAAGTTGTATTCTCAATCATGTTTAAATGATTACTTAACTTCATCAAATTCGCAAACGCTAGTCATAAACCATTTTCACTTATTTATAAATTATCTTAGCAAATGTAGCACATTATTAAAGTGAAATTTATATACTTTGTATTCATTTTGAATATAAACGAAACGATGTTGTTTCACTTTGCTTAAATGTGGATCAATTATTTCTGGCTTAATTTTGACGATTTAAACTGTAAGTATGGTATCAAATAAAAAAATAAATAAATTTAACTTTTTAACTCGATAAAGCAGTGTTTTGAATTCGTGAGAAATGACGAGGTTAGAAAGCGCAGCTCGGATACTACAGTATGTCAAAAGACAAAGGTGAACTTGGTTGGGACATGTTCTACAAATGTTGCAGAAGAGCAAATGCTTCCTTTTCTTTAAGCCTCCGTTTTTCAACGTCCTGGTAGGCCATCAGAAACTATATGAACAGTCTACTCGGCGAAGCTACGAGAGGCACAGATGGCATGGGACAAAGCTAATTCCAAGGCGGCAGAATGAGCTTTACAGGTATAACAGCGGCTCGTGATATCCATATGCGAATAGACGAGTGAGAACGGTGTACATGGTCAGTGCGTTGGGCAAAAAAACAGGATACGATGAATAACTTTAGATTCGTACTTCGCGTCCTCTGTTTATTTTTCTCTCTGTTTGCTGTGAATTTGTATCTGTATCAGTTTTACAGTATTTTCATTTAATATTACTTCTTATGGAGTATAAAACCTCCAATGAAGGTCACGCAGCAAAAGCACATAAGTCCAATATCGCTTACTGTCAAGAGTAGCACGACTGATCGGCCTTGCGAGAGAAAGTTACTCCTATGAAGAATTAGAGAGGCGACTGAATGTAGATACATTGGAGACACGTAGAATGGAGACTGACTTGCTGTTTATTTTTATAATTCTGAACTCCATAATCGATGACTCATTTTAATTGCGGGGAATTGCATTCAATGCTCCCTCCCGGTTCACTAGAAGCAGTGACCTGCTACATGTAAGAGCATCCAAAACCAACTACGCTTTCTATTCTCCTATATTGAGAATATGTAGACTGGTTAACTCCATTAGCGAATGTGTTGGACCTTCCGGTATTTCGCAGGTCGCTTTACTGATGTGCGAGATGTCGGTTTTATTTAGTCATCTTTATGTTTTGTCCAAATATATTGTCTTAGCTTTAAGTATTAATTCTGTATTACTATTTTCCTAATTTTTTTTTTCTTATTTAAGCTGTTCGCATTGGCCTAGGCCGGGAATAAATAAATTATAGAGACGTATGAATTACATTAAATATTATACCGTTCTCAATTAGGCAGTCAATTTCTCCATTTCACTACGCGAGCGCGAGCACAAGTACAAGTAGTGAATTTACGACCGAGAAGAGCCGCAAAGTTACCGATGGAACTTTGTCAATGTTTCACCTAACTATCGTCAGTAGTGTGTCGCTGAATTCCATACGGGCAACTACTAACTTCAGCGCGCTTCAATAATGAGACCACGCCACTTCGATCTGTGTCGCTACTGTACTAGACCTGAAATTATATAAATGAAAAGCTTTGAATATACAAAAAAAGGACATATAAAGAACATTGTGCGCTCTTATTTAAAAACATATACATTTTGATGTATTTTCAATTTATTGAATAAATGAAAACATTATATTAAAGAAATATTTACTCAAGTGTATTTGAATTGGAAGCAATTTATTAATTAAGTTCTTCGTACATAATATATAAAAATCCTCCTCTCTATCATTAAAGTTGTTATTCCGTCGCGTGGTGGCACGATATGGACCATAATAATAACAGACTTTTTCAGGAGCACATTAACATATATTTACGATAAACTTGGTTTCCCCGATCGATCGTAACACGGCATAACTTTCGCTTTGGTTGATTGGGACATAACAATGCAATCTCGCCGACGTTCGGTACCCGACTCCCGCGCTCGTGATGGGCTGTCGCCCAGCGCCACAAGCGGCGGTCTATATCACTAACGTCTCACCCGTGATCTGACTTGTCCAAAATTCCATATGACGACACATCATATTCGACAAGCGAACAGAAATAAGAGACGAAAGATTGTACATCGAGGTTTTCGGTACCAGTCAGCAAGGATTATATCATGCTGATGTCAATATTTAACATTTTTCATTCGTCAATAGTTATGTATCAAGCGTTTTCTTTTCATATATATTTTCTATATTTGGAGCATTAGATTTGAGACTTGAGATTCTTGCGTCACCCTTACAATTTTTGTGTTCTCTTGTATGTACTTACGTTAAAAAAAAGGTTTTATAATACACGCTTGAACTGCATTTTCCTTATGCCGTTTTGATCCCCAGGCGAACTAAGTCATGATCTTGTTTCTTTCTGATTCTAAGTTGTTTTTCTCGCGAGGCCCTAAGTTTATTATTTCACAGTGCAGAGAAAAACCTTTTGTGTATTGTTTTTTCTTGCAACAGTAAATATTTTAATCAGGAGTTTGTACAGTTAACCAAATTTATTATTTATCTGAAAAAAATGCAAAATAAATGACCAGCGAAAAGATACCGAACATTGCCGGATGGTAAAGGAAAGAAGTAATATTTGGATAATATTGCACTTGACGTTATTAAGCTATGCGTGTGAAAATACTTCATTGTTGTATTAAATATACATATTAAAGTTCAAATATTTTATGGATTTATATTTAATAAAATAAAAATAAAGTGTCATAGATCAAGTAAGAAATACGCAAAAAAAATATTTTACTTGTATAATCGGTATGAAAGTAAGGATAATTAAGTGAAATAAATATACAGGTAGTACCTCTCTTTTTTTAAAAACAATATTTTGTAAAGCACGCAAATATATAGCATGATCATCATCAATAGTATACAACAACTAAGGTGCATAGTTCGCGGTAAGTATCCCAGCGTCTTCCATTTCTTTTTATCTGCAATTGATGAATCGATTTTGAGAAATGTAATAAAATATGATGCTTTATGTTAATTTGTATGTGAGTATCAATTTATTTAAAATATTGATATAAATGTATTAGTTATAATGTTATAGAATCTGAATATATTTCAAAATATATATATTTTTTAAATAATAACTTAATTTGAGAGGTTTGAGTGCCTTATAAGATAAATTAAAACAATTCATATATATGAAATCATAAAATAAAATAAAATGTAGATTTTTTTTTAATGTTGTTTTAATAAATTTACGAATCTGAAATGGGTTAAAATATTAAAGCAAGTTTTGCTACCTTCAGTCTTATTCTCCTGAAACCTGAAAGTCGCATTACTATTACAGCCTTATACACCGGAAGGAAGTTTTATGTTCCTTTGACGGTAGATATTTACAATTCTAGCTATAGCCACTCCTCAAAGTTTTGATATTAATATTTTAAAACAGATAAATTAATATTATTTCAAAGAAAGTTTAAATCTTTCGTCGATTCTAGTATTAACAATTTGAACTGTAAACTTTGTCCTTTGTTAGCTGTAATTCCTCAGCGGCCCACTCAGATTTTCGTTCAAAGTACTATTTCAAAACTCATCACGAATTTTAACTTACATTATTATAGCAAACGTAATCTTATAAATTAAGACTGAACTTAAAAAACCGTCCATTGGAGTTATACTTTTTGTAACGAGTATTTCTTACAGATAATGGAGATTATTTTATGAGACTTGTTTATATGTCCTTTCTGAAAATATCATACATTATAACATAATTTTTTTAAATTAATAATTTAACTATTCTTCGCGAGATTCTTCATGAAAGCCTTACTTTTTGACTGGAAGTAAGCTCATTTCAAATTCATTGGACTCGACGTTGACTAGAGAACTATTTTTTTTGAGTCGAGAAATTAACAAATTATACGCAACTATTAAATGCTAGGAGTACCCCTAAAAGATGCAAAAGAATTTGTATACCTTGGAAGTACGATCACCTGGGATGGCAGAACAAAAAGAGAAGTCAACAGTCGAATACATCAAGCAAGGCTAGCTTTCAATTAAAAAGCCAAAATTCTTGAGTCAAAGAATATTACTTTAGGGCTCCGCAAGCAACTTGCTAAAACACTTGTTTTGAGCATCTTAATGTACGGCTGTGAGACATGGTGCTTATCTGAAAGTGATAAAAAAAGACTAGAGGCCTTTGAGATGTGGTCGTACAGAAGAATTCTCGGAATTTCCTGGAGAGACCACGTCACGAACAATGAGGTTCTCAGGATAATCAAGGAAGATAGGCACCTAATAAGAACCATCTCAGAGAGGCGAGCCCGATGGATTGGTCACATCATGCGACACGATGGTCTTCTTCACGATATTATGGAGGGGATGGTTGAGGGTAGAAACTGTAGAGGGCGCCCTAGACGGGAGTATTTACAGCAAGTATTCGAGGACATGAATTGTAGCGCTTATGCTGAGCTGAAAAGGGTTGCGGAGGACCGAGAGGAATGGAGATCGAGATGCAAGATTCTGTTGCTGCAAACCAATCCACCGGATTGATACTACGAAGAAGATTAAATGTCTTAGTTTGTTTTTTGTAACTACAAAGAAAATATTACTGAAATTATGATGTGTAATTTTACTTGAATTGGAATAATGGGTATTATATGTTGGAATTATTTAAATTGATTCATTAGTAAGTCAATCAATTTTCTATATCTTTTCGATTTCTTTACGATAGAAACTAAATAATAAAATTTGTGAAATAGTTGAGAATTGTATACGAAAAAAAAAATGAAATTAAATATAGAGAACTTTAAAAATTTACAACTTATAAGAATGATTTTTATCATTAAGCATTGTCAAATCAAGGAAGTTAAACTAATTATTTTGTACATTTGCGTTTTAATATAAAAATAGAAGATATTTTAGAAATGTGAATGAAACATTTTTTTATTATAGGACGTCATGTTTCGGCTACGTCAGGTATTCATTGTCTAGTCAATTATATTTCGAACCAAAACATGTTGTCATTGTTGTGTATATAAAAATTATTAAAATAATAATTAAATTATCTTTTATTTTTACTTTGATATTATGGAATTCGATGAAAAATTACCGATCGAAAAAAAACTAATACATAAGATATAAATATGTAAATAGAATACTTAATTATATTACAATGAATAATTATTTTTTAAATACAGAAATAATAATTTATACATTGTTAATTAATTAGGATGTAAAAAAATCACTTTCTGCGAACAAAAATATAAATCTCACTCTCCATTACGGAAATGTAATGGCAGGACTCTTGACATGATCTCACTTGAAAGTTTGAAGAAGCTGGTATACTGCGCTGGTCACGGAAGCGAGGACTTTCAGGAAGTCAAGTTACTGAAAAACAATGTTTCTATTAACGTTTTCAGTGCGACATTATATTTTATGTGTAAAAAACAACAGGTATAAAGAGCATTAAAAAAATTACAGGCTTATTAATGGATCCTATGATGCTCAACCGGGTTGGTAGGTATGTAAACATTGATCGTGGATGAATTTATTTTGTTTATAAAATCTCATATCCGCAGTGAAAAGGTCCACATGAAGTGGTTATACGAACATTTTGATAGAGTGTTGCACTGCAAAGAGTCCATCCGGAGGACTCTCCACACAGTGGTAATAATAAAATCCACTTAAAGAGAGCTTCCTTAGTAAGAGCCTTACAATGTGCAGTCTGGTTCGGACAGTGAGATCGCAAAGATAACATTACATAATGCGAATGTGTATACAAAGTTTCTTGTATATACTTGATAAAAAAGGTCATTTGTGTCGAATGTTATAAATAATTGTTATTTGCGTTATGAATAAAAATATGAAATTAATTATCTATTTCGACTAATTGCTTTAATAATTTTTATAATTTGCCAATAAACATAATAAATATTTAAATAAATTAGAATTATTATTCGAAAAAATTACGTTGTAAGCGCAGTTCTTGTTAGATCACTGAAGTAAATGATCAGTGGAATTGAGACAAAATTGGAATGCGTAATGGTCTGCTACTTAGCGCATGTCGTTAGTTGAGTTGAGTCTTCTCTTAGGATAAATAGGGTTGGGCATTAAAATTGAAAATCCGATTGAATCATCACTCAAAGTAAGCTTTGGATACTACAACTAGCCGTCTCATTATGTTTTTGGTCTTCTGGTGTCGAAAAACATATGTTTTCAGTTTGACCTCAGATGCAGAAAAAAAAAAACTTCTATATTGGATATGTAGAATATATACAGTAATATTTAATTTCCTTTTACTTTCTTGAATATAAGATTCAATCAATTAATGTATATGTAATCAATTATTGAAATATTTCTTATTACTACGTCTATAACATTCCGCACAAGTCGAAATTACAAATATCTTGCAATCTATATCATAATTAATTTTTGAAATAATGTGATGAATTTCATTACTCCACCGCGGTTTAATAAATCATCAACCACAAACATTTATTTCATGATATTAAACGTGATTGATATTCATTAATTATGTTTATTGTGTGATTTTGATAAACAATTATTATAATTCAATGCGTCTGATATATCTTCATTCAATTTATTAGCTCATGTAAAAATAATTTATTTTAATTACACGAACTATTATTTATTTATAATTTAAATAATATAGATTTTAATCATGTAAATGTTTATTATGTTAATATGTAAAAATATTTCGATTTTAATTAAGGCTCTGGTGGCTGAATAAATAAAAATAATATTATTATTTAATTGTAATTCTATTATGTTTATAGTTGAGAATTAATTTTTATTAAAAAAATAATAGATTAAAAATATATATTTTTAATTAAAATTAATTGTAAATTATAATTATGCAGTTTCACCAAGTATTGTCAGTTGATAACCTTAATTCTGTTATATTTATTAAAAATATATTCAGTTGGATATTATTCACAAATGTAAACTTTTAATTTGCGAAAACGATCAATAAAAACAAATGAAAATAAAATATATTATAATAAATTTATAATATTTTAGATATTTAGAAAATAAAAGGTTCTTAAAGTAAAAATAAAAGTCACGTAAGACACTTTCTAATTTTGTCACTGTTGTTTTGTGTACAATGTTCAACAGGAAGGCTGATAGGGTCTTCATTATCCACAAAAATATAGCCCATTATGAATAAGGTTGAAAATAATGTAGGACTAGTTCGGTACGCCCTAACTTTTTATCAGATTACATGAAACAATGGTCACAAAATAAGACAACTCCTGACGTATTTAAATTAAAATAAATTTGAAATTTAATTACTGTCAAGATCACAATATTTGTGATTTAAATTGTGTTAGAAAATAAATATACTTATATCTAGTTATGTTAAATATTCAAAGAACTGATTGGATAAGAAATTTAATTGAAAAAAAAAGACCTTTTAATTCTGTCAGCACTCGTATGTAAAATTCATATATCTATCTACCTATAATATCAAGTAATTGAGCGTATATCTTACATGTTTTGATCTATGGAACAGAGAATTTTATAAGAAAAATATGACAGGGAAGAGAGTAACTAATAAAATGGTTACTTAGAGCAGAATCGTAGAAAAACACCCAGCAAAATGGGTTGACGACATTGAATATAATTCAAAAAAATATTGATGTTGTGGCTTTTGGGTTGAGCCGTGTGTGGTGAACTTTTTTCAACCAATATTTCGACCGCCATTGCAGGGGTGTTCTTCAGGGTTAATAATTTATTTAGTCTTGAGTTGGTTTATTCAGATTATATATTTCTTATAAATTAAAGTTCACCACACACGGCTCAACCCAAAAGCCACAACATCAAATCTGGCCGTAAAAACCTAAGAAGTTTTAAAAAAATATTGGTTGACGAAATTTTAGAAGAAAAAAATGACAATATTTCCAATTAATGAAGAAAACCTTTACTCATAAATGGGTAGTTTTAAGTTGAAAAATAATAATTGTGCGTTTCATGAACATTATAGGCGCCGTTTTATTTATTTGTTGAACTTATTCTTCCAGCGAAGGAAATGTTTTTCAGGACTTTTCTTTGTAATTAATGGCACCAATTTATCAGCGAAGAAAATGCAAGGTGCATTAAGGCTTACAAACGAAATATTGTACAGCAACCGAATCGGGATCTCAATGAACTGAGAGCATGATTTATGCCCCCATTTACTAGGGAGTGTCTTTAAAGTACGCTATAAGTTTCAATTTCCTTCTGGAAGGATCTTTTGTGCTTGAATAATTAGTTTTGCTCCATGACAATAATTTTATGTTAATGTAAAAAAAAAAAAAATCTTGGAAAAATGATTTTTATTTATCAAAAATCAATAATAATTGAATGATTAAATTTATTTTATGTTTTTTTTTCTCTAATATTTTGTCCTTCTTTTTATATCCGTTCTATATAAAGAATATAATCACCAAAAAATTGCCGTCAATTAGTTCTGTCAGCTACTACTGTTCATTTCTAATTCGAGGATATATCTGCACCTGAAGGTCCACTTGGAAACATATATGATTCCCGACAACCTCCAGAGTAGAAGTCCGAGTACTTGAAAAAAAGGCATCTGTAGTATTCGACGCATGTTTGGAGTGATTTGTTAATCGATTTATTACGGCAATCGAGAGATACGCCCGACGCTTATTTGGCGTTGATAATTTATTTATAGATCATTTTAAGGGGCGGCTCAACTCATTATTATTTTCGTGTGTCTCAGATGTTTATAAAGTAAATATATTTTGCTTTGAGATTAAAAGTTTGATTCACATAAAAAAAAATAGTTTTCTAATTTGATAATAAATGCAGCCAAATTAATACGCGTCCATAAATCCAAACGGCTTTAATAAAAAAAATCTCATTCTCTTAGAAACTTCAAAAATTTGTCGAATTGAAAGTTTCATCGCGGAATAAATCGTCCTTCCGACGGTGTTACAATTAAAATACTTGTTGAAATAGGAAATTTCACGGCATTCGTATAAAAGTTCTAAATTACAAATCAGGAGCGTAACGACGCGCTACCGGCCTTTCAGCCTTCAGCTTTCAGCGTTTCAGCGCTCGGTCGCCTGAAGAAAAGCTTATCTGAAACTTTAAGTAATAAATTACTTTACACGTTGGGACGGTTCGCAGTCAGCCCTGCATAAATCTTTAATCTAATGTAGAAAAATTAGATTACATCGAAATTCACGTTAACGTTTTCCGCGTAGTTTTTTTTTCTCTCGCTCTCTTTATGTTTGAAGGACCGAAAAGAATTTGTCGGATGAAATTTACAAATATTTCCGTTGACATTTTATTGCGTTATTTATTTTTGTTATGAGGAAAAGAATTTTATTTATTCAAATTCTCGGCTTAGATTTCGAGAACCTTTATTGGATTTTATACTTTTTGATAAAATAATATGAATTACTTACCTGTTTTATACAATAACCAAAAATTACTTTTTTTTTTTTTTGTAAAACTGATATTAAATATCAATAAAATAATTTGAAAGTATGTTGACTTGGTTTCAGTGTGCCTATATTTCATTCTCTAATGAAATTTAAAAATATATATTTTTACATATAAAGTATTATTATATATTTGTTACTTGTATGCTAACATAAGGTTTTAAATATTAACAGTTAAGCAATATCTTGTCAAAAAATATGTTAAAAGCGATTTTTTAAATATGTATTTTGTTTTTGTACGTGTTGATTTTGTATATGAGTTTGTATGATTTATAAAAGGTTATTAATATAAAAAAATATTAAAATATTGCATATTATTGTTTCATTTACACAAAAATAAAACGAGTAAATTTCACAAAAAAACAATAGTTTACTATTTCATCGCTACTATTTCCTATACACCGCGTGTCCACACGACTATTCTCTGCCTGGACAGATACGCGAAACTTGATGTATTTATACCATTGTTAAAATCATATAACGATAGATGTCTCTGTAGTTTATAGCAACGCGGTGTATAGGACGGAGCAAAGGTGCAACGCTCGATCTTCGAATCCCGCGTCTGCCGATATTTTTTCTGAATGAATTGAAGCGTATAATTTGATGTAAAATTGTATGTGTGTATTAAATTACTGAAAATATTGTAATATGAATCAATTATCTATAAAATAAAATAAGAATATTGAAAAATATTATAGTAAAAATAAAAATAATCCAAAAGTTATCCTAAGAATTCAAAAAGGATTATTATTATAAGTTAATTTAGCTTAATAAACGCATCAACTCACATGAAAGCATCGCATTAACACTAAAAATGTAATGAAAACTATTTTCAGGCTGAAATTCCGTGACGCTGTGCCAACGCCACAGTATTTACATAAAAAAAACTCTGATTGTGGCCAAAAAAAATGTTTCTGCGTTTGGGGCTATTCCCCGGCAAGCATCCACTTAGTGTCTTTTTGTGTTTATGTTTACACAACATTACATTCATCATCTGCGCCTTTTAAAGGGAGGCGTTTTGGTGGGTCGTGTTTTATATGTGCCGTCCGCCTAGCGAACGGCTAAAGGACACTAATGTATTTCGTCCTTTTTTGTCGTCAAAGAAAGCCACGAAGGGGCATTACTTTCTCTTTGTGAAAAAGGGAAAATACGGCGGCACTAGACTTCGCGATTGTAATGGCAGAATAAATCAAACAAGAATAGTTAATTACTATTTATGGATTGGCTTGCAACATTGCTTAATTATTTTAATAAATTAAACAAACAATACATTCCTACAAAAAAACATACATTGATTAGGGTTTAGATGAATTAATATTCATGTTTTATATTTCAACTTATATGGAATTTCAAATAATGAATATCACTTTTGTATGATTGGAAAAAGAAGGTAGTTATAAAGATTAATGAGAAATTAATATTATTAGCATTCAATTTGAGATCCTTTTTTTTATGAAATAGATAAGACTTTCATGCCGTGTTTAAATATGGATCACATTGAGCAATTTTTCACTTGATGTAAGACTGCAGTTTCACTATTTATAAATAGGTTCTTAAGTTCCAACGTGCGCAAACGTATTTTTCTGTTACATATGGAAAATTCTTATAATGTCAATTGTTACACGAAGTCTTGGGTAAATTTATTTTTCTAGATAAATAATTTTAATAGTCAACGAAAGATCAATGAATTTCTCTACGTTAAAAGTTAAAATATTTATATATTTTTGACGAATGATGATTTAAATATTTTTTCTTTAATGAATGGACATCCCCCGTCTTTAAAAATAAGACAAGGCAGGGGTTCGTCACGTGGTCGCGTGGAGGAAGGATGCAGGAACAGATTAACAACACAAAGAACTTGTTTTTGAAGCGCAATTCGCATTTATTTTTAATTAAGGCTTGATTTCCTCGTCTGACCAGTATGACATTTCGCCGGCCAGACGAGAGCTTGCTGAAAACTCCGGAATACTGTCATCCAGCTCCGCCAAGATAATCACGGCATAAAAGCAAATTAAAGATGACAGTTGCACCAACATGAAATGGAGCAATTGTCATAACAAATACAGGAAATGGCGTATGCAAGCGCCGTGCAATATTATATAATTAAAACATACATTATTAGATGTGCATGTCAGGCGAGCGAACAAAATAAGAAACAAAAGATAATTTTTCGAGGCTTTTTGGCATCGGTCAAAAAGCTATATCAAGCTGATATCAGATTGTTTTAATATTCTTAGGACGACTTTCAATTTAATATTTGAAATTTAAAACTGAATAATGATTTATGAAAATTCAATGAGACTGTTTTGAATAATAAATTTAAAATATTGTCAAAGCATTAACTTATTTGTTTTTGAATCGCGTACGACATAATATGATTAACTTGTAATTGTGCTTACCCCGAAGGTTTCGCAATATTAAGGGCATTAAACTTATCTGCTCCGAGGCCTCTAAATTATATTACGTACTCTAAAAACGAAAGTAATGTTTCACTTGTATTAAAATCCTCGCATTGTTAAAGTAATTATGTTTATTGTTTCGTCTATCTTATCTCTAATGAACAGTTCGAGTTCATTCCGTAGGCACAATCATATTTACGAGGGCCATTTGAAAAGTTTCCGGGCTTATCACTAAACAAAAATTTTTCCTAAAGGTTACTTTCGCATATGTAAGCTTTATACATTTAAAGAATTTTTTATCATTATGCTGTGATGGCTATTTTACGAAAATCATGTTCCCAGTCAACAATTAAAAAAAGTTTAAAGCAAAAGTAAAATTCGTTTATCGTAAATGAAAAATATAATATGATTTTTTTTTAATTTTTATTAGAATATTTTATTATTTCAATATTCTAATCTACTTTTAAAGATCATTGACTATATTACAATATTATTATTAACTAAATATACATATACTATACATAAAATTGTTTTTTCAACGCGTCAATCCAAGCACAAAAATAACGGCAGAAGCGGGTAAGCCCGAGTGGTACTTACTGAAATAAATAGACTGTCGGAAAGAGATAATATTAAGCTTGTGAATAAATGATGACTGATTGAATAATAAGAAATAAAAATATACATACTTTGAATATATACTATATTCACATCTATCGTACGATGATAACAATGATATAAATACTAGTTTCAACGCGAGTCGGTCTAGGCATAGCAATGGCCCAGTTGGCTGAGCGGTATGAATACCTTGGCATAGTTGGTTTCCAAGGTCCGCGGTTCACATCCCGCTTCTGCCGTTATTTTTGTGCTTGGATTGACGCGTTGAAAAAAGAATTTTATGTATTGTATATGTATATTTAATGAAAAATTGAATAATTAATTTAATATTAAATAAACAATATTAAAACGTAAAATAAGTAAATCAATCAAAATAATAAAATTATCTCGATTCTCATGAAGTCTGAACCATTTGAGTATTATTTTAATTACTAAGTTAAAGTATTTATTTACTTGTACTATATAAGTTTATCAATAAGTAAATAACTTCTATAACAGGTAAACATTAAAAAATGTGTGTCTTAAAACAATCTTATAGACGAGAATCGTTTCAGATACTCGAAAATCACTACTTCTAAAAAAATAGTCAAAAAATCCATCAAACTGCAATGTAAGATAGTCAATTGTTTATCAAAAATATTTTTTTAGACATTTAGGATGTTATTTGATTGAGTGCATAATGCTTTCAACCAATAATTATATAGGAATAATAGTTAGCAGAATTGCTGACACGTATGTTTACAATTAAAAAAGAGAACTTTCTACGGAGAAGCTTAAAAGACGGCCACATACAAATAAATGCTAAGGTGAAAGGTAAGAATTTTAAATTAATTTTAATTAAGAAAATAATGAAGTAAAATTATTTTTGTTGTTTGTTTTAAAATAGTTTTGATGGAAATTTTATTTTAAATTGATTACATGTTTCCGCCTCCCTGGAGACCATCTTCAATAATGATGAATGAATTATCGAAGATGGTCTCCAGGGAGGCTGAAACATGTAATAATTGAAAATAAATTGTGAATCAAAACTAAATGTTTTCAATTTACTATTTTTTAAATTAAAATTATTTTAAAATTAAAGATATGCAGTTTCACCTAGTATCGTAAGTTGATAACCTTAATGTTAGTGAAAGGTTAGATTAACGGACACAAAGTAATGATAAGAATTATATAATTTTTTAAAAGTTGCATATTTCAAGGCAGTCGAAAGTTTTTTTCTGCAATTGATTAACGTTGACAAAGCCAGAAACTTCTCAAATATCCCTCGTATTTACGTACAAACATCGCAATAATAAACTTTCTTAATTGCTGAAAGGTCACAGAACCTCGAGTTTCAGCCATAATTTCGTTCAGGAGCACGAGGCTGTTTGCATACTGTAATACCCACTGAAAAACTTACGGGAGTTGTGTGAAAATAAATTACGCAAAGCTTAAATGTCCAAAACTGAGCTTAGAACATTATGTACACAGCAGCGAGCTTATTCTTTAGTTCTGACGTTAAAATTGTTATATAAATATTATCACAATTGAGAATCTATATCATCATTATTTTACATAAAATAAGTCTTAAATTAAATGAACATTGTAAAAGTTTATATTTCACAAATTTTTAAACCCGATAAATGTCATTTCAAAAATAGTTTTAAATTTCACCTGTAAAAAAATCTAGTTGTAAGCAAACATATTAATCGAAATACACTGTTCTACAGACAATAAAAGAAAACAGAATTGAAAAATAAAACACTCATCACTCTACTAGGTATATACATAATCTACTAATACCAAAATTTAACACACAACATTCAAAAGAATGGTTAAGAATTTAACGGAATAGTTTAATTTCAAACCATTTCCTCCGGAAATAAAAGCGATCAGTGACATGAAAATAATGAATAAAAGGGGAAAACGGTTCTTCAAAATTATAAAAATCAGATCTGACGTAATTGTACAAAAATGAGAAATAAATGATATATATATAATTTTTTATTACATTATAATGTTACTATTATTAAAATGATACTAATGTAAACCTCTGTATATGATTCAAGCTAGGTACTAAGTAGTAGTTGTATGTATATGATCCAAGCATAATAAGTATAGAATTTATATAAATTGTATAAAATATTTATATTGTTAAAAGTATTGATTATATTAAGTTCATTAAAAGGTTTCTGTTTTGAAATTGAAAAAATAGATGGGTCGAGGCTATTAAAGAATCGAAATATATATGTAAATGATGCTGAAATTGTCATCACTTCGACTATAAAAAATTTATATAAATTTTAATGGTATTATTTTATATTCTAAAAAAAAAATTGTTATTATGTAAAAAATGTAAAAGAATAATAATTTAAATTATACAACACTTAAATCAAAGATGAATCCCACGCCACACCCAAGATTTACCTTTGAAAGTGGCGTGGAAAACTACATGCTCAAAAAAAAAAAATGAATGTAGTTTTATCAAAATCTCTTTCGTTGATAATATAAAAATTAAAATATTTATGTTATTAAGTTATTTAATTTTTTTGCTTAAATTCAAAACTAAAGTGAATGACTTGATTAAATTCAATACGTGATTACAAAAAAAATAATTAACAATCGGAAATATATATATAAGTTATTGTATTTCTAAAAATGTATGGGTAAGATGAAATGTTGCATAAATATACAGTTATATTATTTTGATGTGAAATTCTTATTTAAAAATTCATCGACTACCGTTTCTGCCTGCGAGCAATACCTTAGCTTAACTCCTTGTGTTTACGGTTACCTTTTGAGTGTTTTCAGTTTCTACATATAGTTTTAGTACTATTCTGTGCACTTTCAAAGTCGTCCCGAGCTGATTTCCATACCGTAATACTAACTGTTAAACTTACCTGAAGTAAGAATTAATCCAGCTTACCACTCAGTAATCTCCACGAGGCCAAAAAATAAGTATAATGCTTTGTGGGCGCTGCTGACAGTAATTAGATTATTAATACTCGAATAAATAATCTGGTTACCCGTTGGTCGCACCTTTTAATTGAATACAGGTAAATGAAAAAGATATAAAGGAATTATGCAGTCTCACTTTAAGTTCATTTACATGGAGATGAAAACTTTCATGCTCCTGGCCAGTTTAAGCATCAAAAATTTAGAGAAGTAATGCAAATTATTAATTAATTACAAAACTTTTTACTGGTTGGTGTAACTCAATAAGGAAAGTCAAACATTTTTGACACACTTTTTTTTAATACTGACTTTTGTATCCACTTTAATAATATGCGTTATTACCCTAATAAGTCATCCACATCGTGATAAATATATTTTTTTAAGACTCACAAAATGTTGAAATTACATTTTTAGTTTGCAATACTTTTGAATGTAAAAAGACATTAAAATTAACACTAATTCGGATAAATTAACGGAAAGCTTGCAAAAGACAATTTCATATTGCATGTTGACGGAGGTGCGAGTGGATGGCTTCCATGCCATAATAAGGAAGCGTTGCGCTTCTCTGTGGGCGCGCGTTCGCGGCAGTCCCAACGCAATGCTCGCTGTGTGGGCGGATAGGTGGAATTTACGGTTGGAGGGGCACTGGATGCGCCTTCACGTGGCCATACAGAGGGGATCCGGTGCTCCATTCACTGAGTAGTACAATAATAATAATGTGGTGTATGTGTACATGCCAATTTATAGTTTCTTTCTATTCTGTTTGATTTAAATTTTTGTTTTTTTCTGTATGAGCTTGGAATTATTGTATGTTAAATTTTGATAATGGCACTAGTCACTAGTGGCTTAATAAATAAATTTTATAATTCTTTTATTGTAATCAATTAATCAAAATATATCTCGACCCAAGAAAAAGTGATTATTTACTCAAACACAAAATAAAATGATAACACGATTCTTAAATATTCAACATGAATATTGAATCTCTTTAAAATTTACTTGAAAAAATAACTTAACAAATATAAACATACTTAAATAAATTTTAAAAAATACTATGTTTTTTTTAAAATGCGACTTGAGTGCAAAAATGTAATCATTTTAATATTAGTTTAATAGCGGTGAGCAAAATCCACACAATAAAAGACTCCGAACTTCGATCCTGAAATTTTCAGGAGACGTAAAAAGCGGCGCTCGCGCAGTGTTTGTTTACGTAAACGGTTTTATGCAGTCAACGGCATGCAAGTTTTCCACGTAGTTTGTTACCCTGTTATTAGGTCCCATTAAGAAGATATTGCATGGCATTTTAAAATGCAGTTTTGCGCTTTGCACATCCCCATTTCAGGTGCACGGTATAAGAGCTCCACCACAGAGCGAGAAAGTTAAATTAGATTAAGGCTCCTGCTCCATTGCTGAAAGTTACACTTTAATGTTATTCAGTGACGTAATATGAAATTTGTTAACTGAGTTGATAGCTATTCAAACTTTCTAGTGAGCATTGAGAAATACTTTTATATCAAATACACAAAATAACGCTTATCTTTTAATAAAACTGTTAACTGAAAATTGATCAATTAATTTAATTAAAATAATTTTTTCCCATTTATAGTAAGTTCCTGTAATAATAAGGATGGTGCGTGAACCTCGGGCTGTAGTCTATGACGTTGGCAGATTAACACTCCACATGCAGCACTTAGTCATATACAGCATGGTAAGCGACATAGAATTCCACAGATGAGACATTAGAATTACTATCACCATCCGTTGGTATTCTCCTGTATGTGCTTATATAAAATAAACTTATCCTTTTTCTAATATAAGGTTCAATAAATTAATGTATACGCAATAAATTATTTAAATACTTCTTATTACTACGTCTATAACATTCTGCATAAGTCAAAATTACAAATTGCTTAGAATCTATATCATAAAATTATTTTTGAAATAATGTGATGAATTTCATTACTCTCTTGTATGTGTTTACATAAAAAAGCGTCTGAAATCACTATCTAATAATTTAAGGTTCTGATTTACATTTCTCACTTTTCTATCGATATTCTAAATAAATAAAAGTAATAATATTAAGCTTGTGAATAAATGAAGACTGATAGAATAATAATAAAAATATACATACTTTGAATATATACTATGGCGACATCTGTCGTACGATGTTAACAATGATATAAATACTAGTTTCATCGCAAGTCAGTCTGGGCATAGCAATGGCGCGATTCGCCGAGCGGTATGAATACCTGGGCATAGTTGGTTTCCATGGTCCGCGGTTCGCATCCCGCTTCTGCCGTTATTTTTGTGCTTGGATTGACGCGTTGAAAAAAGAATTTTATGTTTAGTATATGTATATTTAAGTAATATTCTAAATATATTGTGTTAAAAGTCTTACTGCGTATACGTATACCGTACAAAATATTTTTTAAATTAACGAAAGGCTTATTTTATGTCATGGTATAAATAACTAAATCTTTATTAAATTTTGATTTGATAAAATACGTTCGCCTAAAGGATTAACAATTTATAAACCTATTGAAAACCAAAGTTAATTAGGATAATAATCACCATCTTAATGGAACGATGACTTAAACAGCCATTAAATTTCCGTATTATGTGTGGTTATGTTATTTTCAAAAGAAAAACTCTCAAATGTTCCGTATATATTATTTTTATATAAAACCTAATAAACATTGAGTTATTTTATTTATCTCTTCATTTTTCATATTCACTAAATTCGCATTTAGTACGTTAAATAATGAGGTAAGCCGTGAAAAACACTGAGAATAATATAAACTTGAAAGAAATAATGTTAATTACATCAATACCTTTTTGACCATTAAAAAAATGATTAAAAAATTGAGAATTATTTTAAAAGATAAATTATATTTCGAAAATCAGTCGATTCCATAGAAATAATATTTTTGATTAATAAAACATGATAATCTATTGATATATTCCATAATTGTTTTCTGTCTCTCATATATGACTTCACTCACTTTTATCTTACATATAAATCTAATTATAATCAATTTTAACATTAGAAAAATATATAATCAGAGTATTTTAATTTTACTACTAGAAATAAATCAATGTTCAGCTGCACTTCGAATCTTTATTTTACTGTTTATTTTTTTCTCATTAACTGAATATAAAAAAATATTATAGATTCATATACATATTCAAAAAATGATTATCATACAAAATACACAGAAAAAATATTGATATAATATTCATTAAATCAATTAGAGAAAAATAAATGGTGATAAACCTCACTACGTTTCAATAATAGAGAGCAGTTAAATACTCTCGCAATCTGATTAAATAATAATTTCACATTCCTGGAAAAAATACAATATAGGTGTATGAATTGCTTACTACCAATTTTAGTTGTTCTATTGGGTAGATGCTGAAAAAAAAACTTAGCCTTGTAATATTAAACAAAGCAGGAAATAGTTGCCCGAAGACGAAGGCTCATAGCAGAATGCAGGAGATGCTTCCAGAGATTCCGAGAAGCTTCTCTTTGGTTCCTTCTCTTCCGGAGAGCTTTCCCCAAGAAACAATGCCTTTATCTCTTTCGCAGTACTCTTTTTATTATGAGAAACTCTACTCCGGACTGGGCGCACCGTGAACTCCCGTCTTAAAACAGTGCATTAGTTTAAAGAGTTTTCCTTATAAACTGCACCGAGCTCTATCTCTCTCGCTTCGCTTTATCTCGCTCATAAAACTCATCACGGATAATACTCCGGGTCGGATTTTAACAGATGTTTTTTTATCACTGACTTCTGCAAACCTATTTGGAGTTTAAGATTCGTATACCGGCTTTGTAACTCTATTATTGACTTGACATTTATTTATTTTATTTTTTAACAAACAATTATTAAATAAAAAACGTCTTTGAAATTAAAGATTATAAACTTTATTATTTAGAGTGTATTTATGCAAATACACTACTGTCAATTTCAAAACCATTATTAAAATATGAACTGAGCATAGTCAAAAATCTATAGCAAGAATTTTGAGAACTCGTATTTTGTTTAATAATTTGAATTTTTTTTTTTTTAGTATTTCACATATTCAATAATCTAAAGGTTATTTATTTTCTGATAATCTGTAGTGAAACTGAATAAATATAAATTTATAATTATTAAAATTGAAAAATTAACAAATTACAAATATTTTGCTCACGATGGACTCGATGGGGCCCGAAGCATGTATAATCACTTAAAAATAAATGTGAAACAAAATTAAATATTGTTCATTTGTTAATCCTTGAATTAAAATGTTTATAAAGTTAAAATGCACGTAAAAACCCCAAAATAACTTATAAATTGAAACTACTTTCGGTAATCATGTTTATTTTAACTTTTATATACGTTTGGAATTGGTTCATTTTATTTACTTTGTTTCACATTAAGTGATCAAGTTTTCTCGACGTTTATAATTGCATGACTTCATAAAACTCATGCAACTACACCATACTTGTTAATACATGTGAAAATAATTTAACGATCTTTTTATGACAAGTAAGTATTTAAGAAATGGGTACAAAATAGTCGGCATCACGTTTGCCCCTGAAACTCATAAAAAGCTGAATGAATAATGGCGAGTACGTCTCGGGGGTCGCTTTCAGGCGGAATTATGATTTCAATAAAAGTCATTACGCGGTATTAGGTGGTAATTTCTTTCAGCGGCGCGAAAGCAAAAAAATCAAATGATCTACGATGTTTCAGACTGAAAAAAAATGCCGTCCGTCAAATTGGCTCATGATAGAGTTGTGTCAATAGTCCAGTAATAATAAAAAAATAACTATCACGTTTCTTTATGAACTTGAAAGTAATAAATGTTCCTAAAAAAATGATAGTACTTAGGCAGTTAGATAAATATTTATGACTGTATCTATGGCTAATTCGTCGACTGATGAACTTTTTTCGTCACAAACTATGCAGTGCTTTACAAAATTATTTGAAATACAATTATATGTTTATGTTGATACTTTTGCCAAAATCAACAAACTCTCTCTCCCTATTGCTTTCATAATTTTATATGTTTCACACTGTCTTGACCTAATTTTTTGTCAAATAAGTTTTGTGTTAAACACGTGTGATGATTTAATTGTTGTTGGTGGATTTTTTAGAATATATTTTGAAATTCTAATACTTTATAAATAATTGATGATATATACTATGACATCAGCATGATGAAGCCTTGCTGACTGGTACCAAAAACCTCGATATACGATCTTTTGTCTCTTATTTATGTTCACTTGTCATACATGTATGTGTCGACATATTGACATTTTGGACAAGTCCGCTATAGGATGTGTTAGTTATATACATCGACACTCGGGCGCTGGACGAGAGCTGCAGCGCCAACGAACACGCAAAGCCAGTTGTATTGTGGCTCGGCCTAATGCTGTGACTAGGACGAGCCAGAAATTTGTCAATTTTAACTTGAATATATGTCAATGTGCTTCTGAAAAAGTCTTTGTTTTGCTGACCTGCTCTTCATCATGCCCTCACGCGACTGAAAAACACATTTTTGGAAGAGAGAAGGATGTTAACTTATATTGTAACAAATTAATCCATACATACAAATTTACAGTAAATATCATGTTTTGATATTTCTCTTATCGGCGAAAAATAAATATGGTACAATCTTATAAAATTATTATATTTGTGATAAAAATAATATATAAGCCATAAAACTAATTATTATCTGGAATTTTCCAATCAAAAGAGGTTACCATTAAAAAAACGAATAATAAAATCAGTATTTAATGCGAATTTTTTCAATATGGTACAAAAATATATTTAGACAGCTACCTTAATTGGTTTCTTTTAAAGCCATCAGACTGTAGACATTCTAACTATGAGTGTTCACGGTAGAGCTTTGGAGGCAATAAAACACTTTACTTTATTGTAGAATCTAGACACTTAAGATTCCGGATTTGTATAGTGTAACAAATGTCTTATCGAAAACAAGAAAAGGAAATGATTAATCCTGTCAAGAAATGGCTCATTTGGTGCAGTTAAAGATACAAACGGCGTCCTCCCTAAGAGCATTATTTTCAGCGTCTTACGTTCCATTTTCACATCCACCGTCTTTAAATCTGCAAGCCCATAAACGCTCGGCCATTTGCCAAAAATATTCTATGTAGATTAACCCGCCTACTGGAGATATTGTTCCGAATCCGAGAAAATACCCCAGAGGCGTGGATCCTTAATGCTTTAATTATTTTTTCTATTTATATTTTCATTGCCAGTTTATTTTAATTTTTAATCACATGCAGGAAAGCACAACTGGTTGAGACCAGTGCACTCTATGATGCTCAGCCAGGGAGACTGGACGCTGCATGAGGGAAACTTGTGTTGTGTTCGTGTTTGTATGTGGGTTGGGGAAATTTCATGTGTATATTTATCTGTTTCTTGAAGAGATCCAGCAGACGGAGGAAAAATAAATATATCTTTTAGCTCACAGCCACCTACTCATAATTGTATAAAAGCGCACACTTTCTTGCCTTATTGACTAGACGATGGCTACCTTGACGTAGCCGAAACATTACTGGTACATTCTTGTGTGGTACAGCGGAGTCTTGTATGCAAAAATTTGTTTGGATGAAGCATGCTGATATAAGTGTGTGGTTAAAATGATAACTTTATTCTCCAATAAAAAATCAATATATCATTAAAAAAATACAAATTTCTATGCCGAAAATTATAATGAAATATATTGTTATGGCAGTGTTATTTTGTAGGGCCATTTGGAAACAGCAGTTTTACATATCATCAGGGGTACTTAGTAAAACATTATTTATGTAGCATGATTTTATCTGTTACATTAAGCCAAAAATATTGAGCTTGTAAGCAAGTGACTGGACGATATATTACCCATATGGATTAAATTCTTTTTTTAATAGAACATTGTTTTATTTTTTCAATATTCTAATCTTCTTTTATAGATCATTGACTATATTACAATATTATAAGTAATTAAATTAAATAATATTCATACTCTGAATATATACTACAGAGACGTCTATACTCATACGATGATAACAATGATATAAATACAACTCCTAATGCGTGTCGGCTCAGGTGGAGAAATAGCCGAGAGCGCTAAGCGGTTTATAAAGAACTGTACAAAGGTTGGTTCCAAGGTGCGCGGTTCGCATCCCGCTTCTGCACATATTTTTCTGAATGAATTGATGCGTACAAAGAATTTGATGTATGGTATGTGTATATTTAATTACTAATATATTACCCAAATACATATTTCGATCAATAGTTGTCAAATTAATGTTTCTTTTTCTTTTGTTTACCCGTAAAAAATAATACCTTTTATTTCATTGTTGATATTGTAACTATAGGTTTTTTATAGAGTTAGAAAAAGTATTATCTTGAATGATATATTTTATTTGAAATATTTCAAGAATCTGCGCCACTGGCATCTAACCTTATTAGGTCATTCCATTTTATATAACATTCGTTAAAAGTATACTCTGACTTTTCACATTTAATAAAACTTCACGAATGAAAAATAATGTAAATTTAAAAGTTGAAAATTAAGTCCTTAAATGCATTCCATGTTGAGATCCTCTCCAGTGAGATAACACTACTATCCCAAAAGAGTATCGCTGAAGC
Source organism: Glossosoma conforme (assembly GCA_022606575.1). Taxonomy (NCBI): domain Eukaryota; kingdom Metazoa; phylum Arthropoda; class Insecta; order Trichoptera; family Glossosomatidae; genus Glossosoma; species Glossosoma conforme. Next base: position 5,105,232 of record JAGTXR010000003.1, on the reverse strand, counting down.
AATTTATTTTAAAAGGTCTCGTATTAAATGAGATTTGACTTCAATTTCACTTAACCTCATTGATTTTATAAGAAGAATTTATTACCACATTTAATACGTTTAATATATTTTTTTCAGTGTATTAGTGAATGGCAGCTCACACAAGATATACGAGTAGCAAAATCGGTTTTATTTGGAAAAAAGACATTATATATTCAAAATAATAATTTTTAACGCTACGTATGAGGTCAAACATACATCATAAAGTCTGTGGAGAAACAAAATAGTGGCATTCTCCTGCATGTTTATAATGGTGTACTGGAAAAGAATGTCGTTTTTTTTGTTATCGCTTTTGAGTGGTCAGTTGTGCTTCGGCAGTCGAACTTTTACAACGTGTTCTGTGTTGTTTCTCTGACTACGTATATCTGGAGTGTACTAGACTTTTAAACAAAAAAAAATTCAACCCTATATACAATGGAGAGCTGAGCCAAATAAGGAATTTATTCGAAATACTATGCTTTACCATTTCATAAAGAAATAAAGTGCAACAAGATAAAAAATATTTTTGATTTTCTGGGAGATAATTTGAATGTTCGTAAATGCCAGAGGTGGCTTAAACAATTTAAATCCGACAATTTATTTTTATATATATATATATATATATTACAATTATATTTAAATCTATTCTTCTTCGTAGTATCAATCCGGTGGATTGGTTTGCAGCAACAGAATCTTGCATCTCGATCTCCATTCCTTGAAATTTTACTTGAGATGCAATCTGTTTTTTTTTTGCTGATACACTGGATATCTTTAAGACCTTTAATGTGGTATTTTCCCCTTTATTTCCAAATCCTAATGCCGTTGACCATAAAGGTTCATCCGCCTTAGGAGAGCATTTACTAGCTCCAGGACAAATATCTATTAAAAGCACAAAATTGTTTTATTAAGAAAACGACATTCTTTTCCGGTACACCTAATATTAAAGAATCGGTATGTTGTTATGACAACGTTTGTTACTTTAGTATTGTATACCATAATACTACTCACATAAATTAAAAATAGTTTACTATATTTAATTATTTCCACTAGTTAGTAATTTAATATTGCTCATAGTTATGTTGTCACATAGTTTTCCATCATTTCATATATTGACGCTTTATTTTTCATTTTAATATCCATTATTTGAACATGAAATAACTAAAAACTTCTTAGGTTTTTACGGCCAGATTCGATATTGTGGCTTTTGGGTTGAGCCGTGTGTGGCGAACTTCTTTCAACCAATATATATGAAATAACTATTTATCAAAATTAAGGGCAGATACTTTGAAGTAAACCGATTCGAATTCAAAATCTACTTTTGTTTAATAACGTGAAAAAAGCGGATAAAATAATATGCAAGTTATTCAAAACACACCGGTAAAATTATTTATCTAATATATAAGAATTAAAGAAATTTTACTTTTTAATAGTTTTTTACTTTTAATCGAACACATGTTGAAATTTCTTCATAATTAATTTTTATTATATTTAGTACGTTCTAATTGTTACAATATTCCAACACTGATGCACATAAGAACAATTATTTTGATTTTTACTTACATATTACAAAATGCTATTTTTAATACGTAAGCTTCAATATTCGTACTTAATAATTGATCTTATTTTGAGATAAATGGCAGCGTTGTATTTCTCATAAAACATGCATTTTGCTTTTGATATAAAGAAATAAAAAATGAATATATTTTTTGTGACTTTATTGTGTGTTTCTAAATATTCTTATAACATAGTTTGTCTTAACTCGTATCTATATATGTTTAGTCCCACAAAATGTGAATGGTCTTACAACACCAAGCGGCTATGAAAAATTATATGAATTTCGTAAAGAAATTCTCTGTTAGGAATTACATCGGTTTGTTTACCACTTTCCCCGTATCTTTATGGGACCACATTTCATTTCCAAGTGTCATCCAATTTCAGATAAATAAATCATAGTTTCAGTATTGTCGGCTCCTCAGACGAGCAGAAGTTCAATTTGTTACTCAACACACATTGGCTCTATCGTATCGCACCTCACTGAAACATAACTGGAAAAATCTTATTCAAATATGAACATAACTATGAAATTGACTGTGGATTATAATACCGTCTTACAAAAAAAAGTGCAAAACGTGAAAAAGATTTATTTTTGTAAATTAAATGGCACTCCGCACAAAATGTATTTAAGGTTTCATAATCAAACATTATAATATATTTTTGATCTTCGATGTTGTAAAGCGAAAATTCCGCAATTTCTTACAAATTATGCGTTTAATCAATATTAGGTTTTACCTATGAAATAAAGGTCACCCAACGTGCCATGGAAAGATTCATACTCAGAGTGTCTCTAAAAGATGTAAATTTAAACGAAAATATCCTAAAAATCACTCAAATAGTTGAAGCTTTCAATATAATTAGCACACCAAAAAAGCCAATGGGACATATCTGCCAAAGAAATGACTGTCGATGAGGAAATAAAGTGTTGAGTGGCGTCTAACAACTGGCAAACGGAGCGTTGGCTGACCTCCTGAAAAATGGAATGACGACAACATAAAAATAGCGAGAGGAGTTTGAATGTGGAGGACGAAGAATTGAAAAGGATGAAGACTCATTTTCCTTGAACGAATTAAATTATATGTAAATTAAAATATTCTGTATTTTTTCTAACATTTTTTTTCTAATACATAACTATAATATTCACTTCAAGACGTCATAAATATTCTTATCGTTATTTGATGTTGTTCAGTGTAATAAACCATTTGGGTACAAAAGTTTTGGTGTTTTTTAAAAGAAAAAAAAAAAGGTTATTTATTTTTTATTATAAATCATAATTTTTAACATGTTTTTTTGAATTTATTTCTTTGAAGTTAATATATAAGCATAAATATTTTTTTTATATTCTGAAAAAAGCCACCACTGAAAAAAGGATAAAGACAAGGCAATTTTCTTTTGTATTAAAAATTCATTCGAGAAAAATCGCAAGAAAAATACTAAAATAATGTTGTGTTTTTGTTATTTTGGTTACGAAATATGATTCGTTTCTCCCTTTGTTTCATTTGTTTTGATTTTTGTCGTGTACGATATTAAACACAGAACCGGCAAAATATGTACGAAATAATGATTTTAACGTTTGTACCTATTGTTTACTGAACAATGGAAAATACACTGAAGGCTTAATGACTTTCTTCGGGCCGAGGCAAAGGCTATAGGTAAGTACTCACAAAAACAAAGAAAGCTCATAGCGTATTCGCTGAAAAACTGTAAAAAAAACCGTTTTTGGTCGCCCTTACTTTAAAAAAGTTGTGACTTTAAATATATGGTTCAATTAAGGCTTGATCGTCAAGCTACATAAAACATTTGATATCGCAGAAGCCGTTTGACCTCTTAATGGACATTTTACCTTAGTGTTTTTGTTTTGAATATCATTGCATACATAAAATGAAGGGTAAGAAAGAACTTTATCACTATAGCGTATACTTTTTTTTAAAGATTTGATGATGTACTTAATTTCAAGCCTGAGAATCTCTTTCCATTTTTCCACACCATACTTTTCTAGATCTACAAATCCATTTTTCTTCGTTTTGTTTTTCAAGACTATTGTGACCATTAATCTTATCTATTGGATTATTTAGATAAATTTTTATTATGTTTCAATGATTTTATTGCAAAAATAGTGCAATGGTTTCCTGTTGCAAAGAAATTTTGCACTTATAATAACTGGAAAATTTTTTTCAAAAATTCTTTACGAGGTTATAAGATACTCCATGCCTCCCTCTAGTCGTTTGTTTAACTTTATTTGCCAATTTACCAAAAATATATGCAAATTATTTATCATTGTTGTATAATTTTATATGATTTTGATTTATCTGCTACGTCATATCCATATAAATATAAATAATGTTTTATTGTTTGTACTGTACACTGTTAATTTGAAAATCTATTCTGATTAATAAATAAATTTAAAAAACACGTCATATTTATTTATTTAAATATACGAATCCGTTCAAAAGCCGGAAATAAATTATTTCACTTATTCGCGCTCACATTGGCTGTTGTGTGGCTTCTTTGAAAGCGTTGGATGTTTGAAACAAACGTACTCATATATGCAAATAATTTTCATGTTTTTTTTACACTTATAATAAGGCAATAACACTTTTTCTCTCTTGCACACGTAGGAATAGTAAAATTAAACTTTTTACAAGTGGGGATGAGAGAAATAGAAATTTCGTCACCTTTTCAAGTGACACGCACGTCCAGGCTGTGATACAGTAAGAAAAAGGTCACCAGGAAGTTGGGTAATCAATCCCCTTTCATAAGACGCTGGCGTTCTCTCCAGACCCGGCATTAATCTTGTAACCTAATTTACGGGCAAACTTGGCGACCCAACTTTGCGAATCCGCGAGGGAGCTAGAAACGACGCTCTAGGCGTCGCGATGCGGTGCGATGGGATTTTTTTTTATTATCAGTATCGATCTTAACCAATATGAAAATGACGTAAATATAAACTATCTGGACCCGCCTCACAACCGCATAACACCGGAGGAAAGTTATGTCTCCTTGATAACGCGCTCATTCAGATAATGATCAGTTAATAACGTATAAGTTCAGTGGGAGTCCCCTTTGAACAATTGTGTCAGCTTCAGAACTATGTCGCTATATCCATTATCTTTGATATTAATTAAAAAATAACGAGCTGCATCTTTGTACCAATTGGTTCAAATCTCGGGAGCACCGGTTTCTCTTCCAATATTCCTACAAAATTTATATTAAAAAATCATCCACACTATGCCTCGGATATTACATCTACAGCAGCTTCAATATTTTCAGGTTACTATTCCGGTGCAGAGTGTCTTAAGGCACGGACAGGACTGGACCTTACCCGCCTCACACCCGCATCACACCGGTGGACAGTTAAGTCACCTTGATGACGCGCTCATTCAGATTATGATCAGTTAGCAACTGATAAGTCCAGTGGGAGTCCTCTCTGAACAATTGTGGCCACTGCACAGAAGTGCTAAAAGAAAGAACCCGTGAAAGAGATTGGAATCGCATTCATGGGTTGTAAAGAGATGGAGATGAAGATAGATTCTCTCACCGAAAATACGAGCAAAGATTGTAAATGCGTTGAATTTTTTTTTAGTGGCAACAAAGTCTGAATGCCTGATAGGGGCAATATAAACTATCTATCCAAATTAATCGAAGTTGGCTGCGTAGAATACGTGGAATACGATGATTCGATTTTTTAATCAATCACTTAGTAAGCGGACGAGGCCACCCTCTATATTACAATACATTCGGCTAAGAGACGACAATGGATCTAGCTTTAGATGTCTCAAGAGAGCATACACTACAGTTCTCGACGTTTGAGAAGGCCATCAGCAGCTATAGAATGTATTTGGCGGAATTTTGGAATATAAAGTGACATGAGATGAGGCGAGAAACATAATGGCTTACCGTACTTTATGGAGTTCGTGACGACCACGTGCTCCAAATTGGTGAGCATATATGAAGATGATGATGATGAATGATAATAATAAGTATTTTTCTGCCAAATAAACGGGCTCAATCACCAGAAATACGGGTAGGGTTTAGTCATCTATGAACTTTTGATTGCCTATTTAATCAAGCTTATTCTCGAGAAAACTATGTATATTTTACTTGAGAGGGTTGGGTAATGCCATCAAGTTTTAGTTGAAGTTGATAAACAAATACATAGTAATAATAAATATTTGCCTAAGCATAAATAAGTGTTGTGTAAATATATTATTGTATGTAAGAACAAACACAGACGATAGAAGTGCATTCCAACTTCTTTAAATATTCACACTTTGTTATGATTTAATAGTTTCCAGATCTGCTTCGCCTGCAATCAATGCTTATGCTATCAGCTCAATCAACAGTTTATAATCCTTAATTTAAAAAATAAACTTTCAAAGAAATAGTGATACTTAGCCTAAAACTTTAATATCATATCAATACTTTTCGAATGTGGAAGCTACTCTTATACACTCAATAATATGAATTTACGGCTGCAAAATTGTCAGAAACAAGGCGTTGTATAACGATTTATAACGATATTAAAACGATTTTTTTTTATGTGCACTGAAAAATAGTCGTAGAAATCGTAAAGCATCCCATCTGGTCGGACACCTAGTAGCGGCCTGGTATATTATGCTAATACCCCACAAAACTTCGAACTAATTTAATAAAGTGGCATTGAGGCTAATACCGTGAGAGCCTCCAAACCGAACCGACTGTAATAAAAAGTTTTCAGGTTTTACGTTCACCTCCGGAGGCCCTTTAGCGGGAAATTTTAATCAACTTTCAAATTAGCGAGAGCCGATAGATAACGGCTGCATTAAATCTGAAGGCCTCTGGCCGTATTGGAAACTTTTCAGAATGCAGCGAAAAGGGAGGCTTTCAGAACTTGTATTGAAAAGAAATGTTATTTTTTATTACTTAAATATACATATACTAAACATAAAATTCTTTTTTCAACGCGTCAATCCAAGCACAAAAATAACGGCAGAAGCGGGATGCGAACCGCGGACCTTGGAAACCAACTATGCCCAGGTATTCATACCGCTCGGCGAATCGCGCCATTGCTATGCCCAGACTGACTTGCGATGAAACTAGTATTTATATCATTGTTATTATCGTACGACAGATGTCGCCATAGTATATATTCAAAGTATGTATATTTTATTATTATTCTATCAGTCTTCATTTATTCACAAGCTTAATATTGTTATTTTTTATGTTGAACAAGTTGATGACTTCATAATTGAATTAAAATATGTTGGAAATTCGTTTCAAATTTGTTATTTTATTTTGAATTTTAATTCGGATTAAAAAAATGTGAATTTTATGAAAATAAAAAAACCCAAAATGAAGCATAAATAAGCGTTTTTGTTAAAATTGACTACAAATATAAGATAGTTTTGATCTAATTTCATCTAAAATAATGGTTAGAAATAAATTTTTAATAATGGTTTTATTAAGTATAATAAATTTGTTCTTTAAATAAAAAGTCTATGACCGTAAGAAAACTATTTTTTTTTAATGTGTACCTTTAAAACGCTGTAAGGAATCTATAAATGTTCATCATCAACATCAGGCTATATTTATCCACTATTGAACGTAAACCTCCCGCATGAGTCTTCATTCTCTTCGATACTCTGCCTTCCTCATCCAAGTAAATCCCGCTATTATTCTTATGGGGGGTTCGGCCAATACTTCGATTGCCAGTTCTTTAGCGCCACTTCAATACTTTTCTTTCCCTTTGACCGTCATCTCTTCGACAGATATTTATAGATTTTCCTGAATTATAAAAATGTATATTGTGATGCAATATTTTTTTCAGAACATCATTTCAATAAAAATTTAAATTCAATATGAAATCGGATTTAATTATAACTTCGTTAACCTTTATTTGCTTAAATATTAATTAAGACAGTTTTTGTTTCATCCACCTGCTAAAGTGATAATTTAAACATAAATTTATAATTTAAATATTTTTTTTCTTAAAAATACTTAAAAATACAATAAAACCACTTTCCTACTATGCAATTCAAAAATCACGTATCTTAATCATTTCACGCCACATTGGCGTCCATTGTTCTTTATCCGCACGTTTTGCAGCGAAATAAAATTCATATCCATCATGCAAAAAGTGCATTAGTTACGGAAATTAAGTCGGCTTGCAAACTGTTAATCCTTCAGTGATTTTTTTTTCAGCCGTCGGGCAGGATGGAAATCAAAGGGAGATTTCCCATGTCTGGCCACCAGTCACACTCCACGGTTATTTTTTTAATGTAATCGCGTACTAGAGAATGCCGTTTGAAGGTGATGATTGAACTAGAATTTGTAATAAAGTACGAATGTAATATACAATATATTCTTTTTGTTTCCTCACCTGAAAAGACCGATGAAAGGCAAGCATTTTGAGACGACAGAGGGGATCCAAAAAGCTTGCACCGTGGCTCTTAAGGCTATTTCGGAGAATGTCTTCCGCGACGCCTTCAATGCTTGGAAATCGCGCTGGCAGCGCTGCATCGACGCAGAAGGAGGCTACGTTGAAAGTTTTTAATGAATTGTAACGATTGGCTCAATATTTTTTTTAAATCGACTCAGTCCTATTACTTTCCGGACAAACCCTGTATATTTATAATTTCAAATATTGTTGATTATAATATTTTATCTTAATCTTTGTTCATGCACTTGAGAAATTTATCGTGTGCGATATCAAATTAGTTGTAAAATTCCTTTCAGAAATCTCGCCGTACAAAATAAAAAAAAACTAGATTTTTCTCACAGCTGTAGAATTCCTAAGTTTTTTTGCATCCAGTAGAGATTGTGTGAGAATTATGCACGTTTATTGGCACTTTATTGCATAACTAAATAAAAAAAAACGATTATAACTTTGAAGATTTGTGTAATTTTTAACATGAAAAAACATATCATGGCATAGCTCTTTGACAAAAAAAAATTATAACTTATAACCAATATAACCGTAGTTGCAATTGCAAAAAATATTGCATTGAGACGAAAAGAAAGTGAATGCGCAACAATTTACTTTTTACTATTCTGCCCATGTTACAGTACTCAATATACCTTAAATTTCTGTATAAGTATTATTTAATTTTATTTAGCGGATATATGTCATAAAGAATTATAAAAAATTGACCTTAATGTTTGTTATTTTATAACCATACTGGAATGTTTGCAACGGTACATATCTTTCTAGAGCATATGCATTTACAAAACTCACCGTTTAATTGCATTTCATCAGCAACATCACTAGTATGTCTTTTAATTTTTAAGAAAGAGTAAAAAAAAACATTTTCAATAATAAATTTACACTTTACAATAAATACTTTTCAATTCAGGGTGAAAAACCGGAATTCGGAAGCTTATTGGAAGAGAAACTTACGCCACAAGTGTTAAGTGCTACAGAAAATAAAAGTTTATGTTATTGTATAAATTGACATCCACTGTCTTTAAAAAGAATGTCAAGTCACGAGTCCGTCACGTGGCCGCGTGGAGGAAGGATGCAGGAGCAGATTAACAACATAAAGAACTTGTTTTTAAGGCAAAATTCGCATTTATTTTTAATAAAGTTTTGATTTCCTCGTCTGACCGGTGTGGCGTTTCGCCGCCCAGACGAGAGTTTACTGACAGCTGCCGGAACACTGTGAAATGCAACGCCGCAAAGAGAATCACGGCAAAAAAGTTAATTTAAGATGACAGTTGCATTAACATGAAATGGATTAACTGCCATAAAAATAAAATGGCGTATGCAAACGCCGTGTAATATTATATAATTAAAACTAACATTATTGGTGTGCATGTCAGACGCAATGTCAGGCTGAAATAAAAATGTTGTCAATTTTTTTTACTAACAACCCGGTACTGCTGGCATTGCAGTCGTACTCTTTAACACTCAGTTATTCTCGTGTACTAGTCTGCGGACAGACGGATATAGCTGGACGCCTGCTAAATCCCAGTTAAGTATTACTGCGCTGCGTTTTGTGCTAATCTCTTTATTTGCAACTCCCTGCAGGCGGCTTATGCACGGGAGGGGATTGCTCGGCGATGTTCTGTGGCGAATTTTGGAGCAAGAGCAATGATGACAAAATTATTGCGGATTTCTTCGTAACAACCTATCGTACTCACTCACTAATTTGATAATGGTATTTTAGTGAGAAATAAAAAAGATATGTTACGAAAGATATTGTGGCTTTTGGGCTTAGCCGTGTGTGGCAAATTTATTATTTCCAATATTTTGACCGCCATTGCAGGAGTCTTCTTCAGGGTTGATGACTTAGTTGGTAACACACGGCTACACCCAAGAACCACAATATCAAATCTGGCCGTGAAAACCTAAGAAGTTTTTTAACATGTTATAAATATACGACATGTCATATTTATAGTGCAGTATTTATAGAAAGGATGTCAAATATCGGGCTAGGTGCCTCTTAGTACCGAACGGTCCAAGGTACGGTCACTTGGGTATTCATTAAGTCTTACTAAATTTTTTTGATTAACAAAACACACAAAATCTTCCTTGAATACTCCTGAAGCAGTCGTTTCTGAAATTTCTTTTTTTCATTAAATCAAATCATTGAGTGATTTTGTAACAAAATTCAAAGTATTAAAAATGGAGATTCTATTAAAATATTTGTTCCGGAACCGAGGTCACGGTCCCGAAATTACAGCATCGGCTTAAATGATAATGCCGCAATACCAAAGCACGGAGGATAAGTCCAAAGACCGGAGTTGAGTTGGTATATACCAATAAGTAAGTATATACTTAGTGTATAACATGAGTAAACATTTATAAGAGTAATATTAATACATTGAATTTCATACATCGCACATTCCTCGATACCGTTTTGGACCTTGATCCCTTCAATTTACATAGAGTGGAAGATTATTGGGATGGTTAATGCTACGTATCGATGCGTAATCATTCTCTATTTTATAAAATCAATATCAATACGTAGAATTTCGTACACCGCAAATTCCTCGATACTTGTTGTTTTGGACCTTGATCTCCTCAATTTTTATAGAGTAGCAAAATGCCCTGTGTCGTACCCGACTGTTTGAATCTAAGATAGAGAGTTTGATTTTAACAATTACTTTGAAGAATTTTGGATGCTTAATACAATATAGTTATGTTCAAAATAACGTTTTGAACAATATTACTTAGAGAGGTGACGTGTAAAGAGCATGATCTAAAGAGTGGTTAAAATTAAGATTGATAAACTACCGTCGGTCATCTTACGTGCTTCAGAGCACAGTTCTAGTAATAACAGCAGTCATGTAAAAGGAAGAAGACAACGATAATTGAAAACATATTGATAAAAGTAATGATAATAATTGATTGAAATTATTTCACTCTTTGTAAGAGAATTGTGTAAAGAAAACAAAACGCGTTTAGTCAGAAAGGAATATATTTAATGAAAATATTCAAACAAAAAAACTTGGTAACAATGGTATAAATACAACTTATTCCGCGCAACAGTTCAGGCAGAAGATGGTTGAGTGGTATAGGTTAAATGAACTTGAGCAATGGTTGGTTCCAAGGCTCTCTGGTTCGCATCCCGCTTCTGCCGATATTTTTTCCGAACGAACAGATACCTATAAAGAATTTGATGTATAGTATGTGAGACTCAATTTCTTAACAAAAAAACTTGGTTCTTCTTACGAAAAATAATAAACAAAGCATTCAAATTCATATGGTTTTTGAATAAGGAATAAGTAAAACTACAGATTTGTATAGTTATAAATTGTTACATTTCTATGCTTCTCCACTTACTCCCCTAAGCTCCACCTATCCCCCCTCCGGATTAGCTCTTCACAAAAATATATTTACACATCATTACGCTTATGTATAATATATTTTAACTGATAAAGTATACATCAAGGATGAAAATGCAGTTTTCAAGTCTTTAAACAGTGCTAAGAAGTCATATGCGCCGAAGAAATGCGTAAGGCAATCAACCAACCGTCCCACTGCTTGTATATTCAAATACCCCCAATTGTGATGCAAACAACCTCTCACATCCGGCCCTGAAAATGAGAATTCAATCCACATTATATCAATGTTCACAATGTGCTCGATTCATTGTGTATGCATATATTAATGAATTTGTATCCAAATTCATTATGATTTGAAATTGCAGAGATACCAGGAATTACTTTGACATGACAATATCCGCGGAATGCATCGTCCTGTTTGCTTGACTATCCCGGCCAGATTAAATGGAATATATTATGTATTAATTACGCGTCAATTTGATTTATTAGCGAGCCATTGCAGGTGGGCGACCCAGGTGCCAATATTGACAGAGTTCATCGGAGACAAACAGACTGATTGCCCTGACATGTCTGCATCAGAAACAAACCAATCGATGCTTTATCCGTAATTGACTTATAGGACCTGTCAACAGTCTTAGGTAAGACTATCAAAGCCATCCACATCTATGCTAAATCTATATAAATAGAAAATATATATGTTTGTGTCTATACTCGCAATACTGATACAATGTTATATCTCTATCTATAGTGGTATCTCAAAGCAAATTTTCAAAAGTCATAAAACGCGAGCATAACTTATCAAAGATGCTTTGACAGCGAGAGCACACTGATAACTGATTCTCTGACCGTGGCCGGGGGATTCACGTGGGAAAGCGTGACGCGCGATTCGTGTCTAACCATCCGACCCGCTAAGCCGATTGCTCGTATCTCAAATTTTGCTCGTATTTCAAAGCAAAAAATCGTTCGATCGATGGCTCGAATTTCAAAAAACTCAGATTTTTGGGCACTTGTATGTCAAGGTGCCATTGTGTATGTCTTGATTGCTTATCTTATCAAGATATTTTTTTGTAAATGTAAATCGAAATGGAAGTTAAACATTGAAGAAAGAAAACATATATCAATAAGATTAAACAATTTAATATTCAGCAACTACAGACTCTCACTGAGTGGATCATCGGATTACAGCTGGATTTCTACGTGAAGGCGCATGCAGTGCCCGTCCAAATCGGAGACCCACATATCTGCCCACACAGCGACCATGGCGTTGGGACTGCCACGAAATCGTGCCCAATATGATCTAATCATATTTTAAGATGAAATAAAAGCGTCAGCTTTAGATCAGTTATGCAATGATTTGTTCAGAAATAAAATAATATGGTTACATCAGCTGCTAACAAAAGATTGATTTTTATTAATAAAATATAGATATGGTTAAATAGTCAGCGTGCAGTGAACAAAACTTTCGATAAACTGTTTGCGGTCCAGCTATATTATTTAGGAAACTAAAAATATATTTCATTTATTAAATGTACAGTAAGTGGACTTAAGATCTATTACTTTTCTTTTAATTATCAGAAAAACAGGTATATTTCAGATTAAAAAAATAAAGAATATAATATTTTTCTTTGATCTGGTAAATAATAAAAAAAATACGCCACAGATTAAAGATACGCAATATTTATAAGAAAATAACGTTTATTTTCGTTCATCGTTGTGATGGTGGAACAACTCTAATATTATCTTACTTTAGTACGAAAATAATAAAAGAAGAATAATGCCTCCCTTCTGTAAAAAGATACCGAGTTTTTATTTTTTGTAATGAGTACTTAAGGAGCCGGAGGAAAAACCTGAAGTAATAATTATATTCCGGTTTCACTCGTTAATTTAGGAAGATTACTGTAATTACGAAGACTAAATCTGTTAGCTTAATGCCACAACATTACGGAAAGCTGTGAAATGTTTATTTATTCAAGCGAATTACTGTGTCTTAAAGGAGAATATAAGGATTACACAAGTGCACTTAGGACCTAAATTAAATTTTCAATCAAGTTGATTAAAATACTTAATCCATAATAGTGAATCCATAAATGAAGGTTTACACTTTGCGGTATTATTCTGCCATCAAGAATTCGATTAATTTGAATTGTCTTAAAGCATCCAAAAATCAAGCAAACATTTTAAAATTACAGAATTATAGCAAATTTAATCTTATGTTGTATATTTCTTTTATCAAATAATAAGATAAAAATATATTAGTAAAGTTCACACCGTAAACAATAAATATGATATGTACATTTATATGATATACATAGGGCAACTTTTTTTTTGAGAAGTATTTAATTCAATTAATGTGCATTTATTTTTTAGTAAACGATCAAAAATAAAAACATAAAAAGGTAAATGATGTACTACCGATTAAATTTCGTTACTGCCAATTGATTTAACTTACTGCCTTAACCTCGAAATTATTACTGAATAAAGAAAAACAGGCCTGTATGTAGCATATATGATGAAAATTTAACTCTCAGTTGAAAATTTAACAACATCTGGCCATTCACTGGTACGACTAAATATTGAAATAATTTAAATTGCTGAAAGTAATTGGCATAGTATTTGATATTATGACAAATGAGTTAATTAACTCACAATTAATTAAAAGTAATGATTAATAAATTTGTATACATTCATTTTTAATAAAAAATAAACATTCACTTTTATTTAATGATAAAAAACAGTATTTGATTTTCCTTTCGGTAATGCCTTGTACCTTGAAAAGTGAGTTCCCAACAAAATTTTCTATCGAGTATTATTCGGTCGTTTGCCCGGTTGAAATTTATGCGTCTTGTAGCAAACAAGTTCGTGAGACACTTGACTTTCTTACTAATAATAAGCTACAAGGGATATTTAATGCCCCTTCATAAAGTATTAAGTAATAAACCTTTATTCAAAACAATTCGCTTATTCGTGTACGACCCTAAAAGGCATTTTCTTGCTGCCATAATGCGTAAATAATTTAATTATGTAAATAAAATTTACAGCTTTTTGTAAAATAAATTTGCATGACAACCTCTCCCTGTGCTGTCATTCTTTTTTGAGAAATTTATTTTATCTTACCTTATTCGTGTTGTGCACATTTTTTTATTCATTACATAATGGAATATTAATAAGACACACTCTCATATACGGGTATTACAAATCCCAAGACATCTTACCAAATAAAATATTAGCATATTTGGTGCGCGTTGCCACTCGTCTGAAAATGTAAGCTTTATTATTTAATTATTTTTATCCTACCTAATCTTCTATTTACTGCCTTTCCCACATTCCTGCTCATTAATGACTCCTAACTGATGTCTTCCATTTGCAAAATCTATTTCCCAACCTCACCGTTTTCTTATCCATTCCCATGTATTTCGTGGTTAGCAACATGTTACCAAAGAAGGCAATTCGAGACTCGCAGTATCATAATCAGTCTTAACTTCGCAGTCTTAGACTGAGGTCTATTTGACATCTAACTGATCAGTGAATCACGGGACGGCCTTCAGCCACTCTAATAAGTAAATTTTTGCGTGCGACCAGTAACGGGTCCCCATATGGGTCTCCAAAAACAGGACGGGACAGGGAGAGTTTTACCAAAGCAATTCTTGCTCATTGCTTGTCTACTTTCCATAATATTTCTATACCTATGGATGCATTAAATGTACTTGTAGTGTGAAGGCTTCGATGTATTTTTTGATTTCCAAGATAGGAGATCACAAACAAACGCAAGATTGTATTGAGCAACTACAGGTGACCTATTCAAATTATATGTCCGCGTCAAATGTTGCATTATTTTAGAAATCGAATAGAGAATGCTCATAAAACATAAAAGAAAAGTCAAATAAAATATTAACAGAATTTTTTAAATCTTAAAACATTTATATTTAAAATTTTGACAATTTTCATTTTTTTATGTGTTAATAAGTGTATTTTCTTGTGCAAAAAATAAGAGAATTCCGACTAACACTGATGGAGTAATCTCATATGCCAATTTTGCGCTTTCTATTTTTTTGTATTCTATGACATCTAAGCGCCATAGACTGCAGCCATTGACGCGTGAATTATTTTTACACTATAAATAAGTGATTTTTACGAAACGACTTTTTCTCTACTACTAATTTTGATAAATATGCTATTACTATAATTTTACAAGCGATAAATTAAACATACATTAACTGGGGGCTATAAAGCTTAGAAAATATTTCAAGACTTTTGTACTTTAATTTTCTTCCGGGATCAAACCCACGACTTTTGGTATGGTGACATATATTGGGTATGACTTAGAGGTAAAAATGATATAAATCGTGATCTTTTTGAGCAATAAATTAGTCAATAAGTCACGTGTAAAATTTTGCATAAATTAGTCAACTATCACAGGAATCAGGATTCGCAGAAAAAAATGCTTACTCTCATTTCAATGCCACCGTGATCCTTTGTTCCGCCGGAAACGCGGAACCCGCCATTTTTATTTCAGGCTGACATGTCACGTGGCGGCTGGCGGTGAAACCTTCAGGAGCTTTTAGTGTAATGAAAGTAAATGGAAGCAAAAGCTATTTGAGTCGCGATGGTGGATTAAATTTATCGCTTACATTACGTAGGAGGATAAATTATTGTGGGCGTGTTGCTAGAGCGCGAGTGACGATTTGCCAATAACTTCTTTCGCGAAGACTAAAACGGTGGCATTCTTCAACCACTTCACTGACATAAATCAACATTTATAAACAAGTGAGAGTAACACTGCCATGTTTAATCGCTCTTTATTCAGTGAAATAAACACACAAGGTTACGCCCACAGAAATGATGTAAACATGTTATTTACCTCGTTTAATGAACTTATTTTGCTTACTTAGATGACTTTGGGGTAATAACGAAATTGGATAAACATATCTTAATTACGTTTTATTTTATCTATTTATGTCATATCCGATCTTTATTCATAGCGGTGGCTTCCAGCTTATTGAAAATTCTCACCTGGATGAGATTGAAATAAATTACTATGAGTGTAAAATATATATTTTTTTCTTATTACTATGAGGACAGAAAAACGTTAATATTACGACCACAAAATATTTTGAACGATATAAAATATATTTTTTTGGTTAATCAAAGCATTTTAAGAAAGAAATACTTGTATTTTTTGGTAATAAAATTTTCGGAGGCTAAAAGAGGCTTTCGTTGTTAAGGTAAAATATTTTTTTAAATTTTATTTTCTTTTAAGTATATTTTTGAATGTAATAAAAAGGTAAAAGTAGCAAAAAACCTTCCAACCAACAATCTTGTGCATATGGCCAGTAAAGCATAAGTCAATCAATCGGTCAGTTAAAAAATATTTTTCTCAGAATTTTTATTGTAGTAATTTTGTCATTTGTATTCCTTATAAAAATAGAATTGTGATAGAAAAAAGACAAGAGGCCTTTGAGATGTGGTCATACAGAAGAATTCTCAGAATATACAGGAGAGACCACGTCACAAATAATGAGGCTCTCAGCATAATCAAGGAAGATAGGCACCTAGTAAGAACCATCTCAGAGAGGCGAGCCCGATAGATCGGTCACATCGTGCACCACCGTGAGACAAAGAATTTGGCGGCTGATAGAGCTTTGTAGTGGTAGTTCTTTAATACCAGTTGCTTTAGCTTAGATAACGATGATGATGATACTCCTAATGCTCAAAATATATTTCAAACTGAATTCCAATAATACAAATACAACATTTATTTTCAGCTTAGAAGCCTTGCTTCAATACTATCATATTTACATGTATGACATTGTTATTACCCAGAGGTGGGCATGAACCAAAAGAAAGCTACTTGTGGCTTGCGTGCGGTTGCGTGGATTAGCGAAAGAGAATTCCACTGTGATGGAAACAAAGCTTTGAATTTGAATCGAACGCAGGGAAAATTAAATTATACTAATTAAGCTCCACGTAAGTTATTCACTCGGTATGTGGACTTACATGCTCCCTACAGTCACGCACGTGATGATGTACGACACGCGCGTTCTTTGTGATCGCATTCCTTAGTATTTTAACAGTATCATTTTGTTCGGGAAGTACGAAAACATTTCAATATGTATTTTATTATATTAAATTTCAGTATTTCAGTAAGTATGGTTTTTCAGAATTTTAAGTCAATTAATGAAACTTTAATCATTTTAAGCTATAAATGATTTTTATACTTAATTTTATAATTTTAATAATTTTGTATGATAAATAGACCTGTGACAAAGTAAATTTACAAAAAAAAAAAAAAAAGTAAATAATTATTGACCTATGCATTTAAAAAATATATATATATAAATAATCATTTAATATATGCTAAATTTTCGACTCTGGGGTTGAGAACAAGATCAGCACTTATCGTGAATTGTAATGGACTGGATTGGGTTTATCGCTTACCCGCTAAAAATTTGGAGCATATGGACACTGTAAGTTTCCGTTTTTACAGTTCTGTAAGCTGAGATTGTATATAACTTGTGCCCAGAACACATGTGTACTTTGAGGTCCACATGGGAATAAAAATAGTTCCCGGAAGCTTCCAAGGCAAGAACCCGCGAATTCGCAAAGACTGCGGCTGTAGTACTATAGAGTGTAGGATGTATAGAGCTTAGATTTAATTGAATAAATTTTTAAAAAGCCACCTCGGTCGAGTTTTGAAACGACAGCGTCTAAATGACAAACAAACGCTCTTACCACTGGACTATGCCACCCAATTATAGCATTTAAGATTATACAAACTTTAGATTTTGGTTGAGATCAATGCATTTTAACCAATAGATTAACACTTGGACGATGCATTGGTTTTAATTTTTAGACGCGTAAAACTAGATGATTTTCAAGAAACTTCAATTTATACTATGTTTATTACATTTATGCGATTTGCTAATCTGTTTTGATAATACTCGTAATATATTTGTCTTGTGTTTGTGTTCAAAGCTAGACAATTCAGTTTCTCCTGACAATACGGACATTCTAATGAAATTTAATGCATCGGATGCTTTTACCAAAGCACTCAGGTATATTAATTAATATATGAGCTCCTGGCTGCACACGACATTCAATTTACTCAAATTCAACAAGACAACTACTCGTTGTATATGGTGGCAGAGATATAGTCATTTAGGTTTCGGTAATAATAATCTTATAACACTGCAGTTACAATAAGTGTGAGCAGAAACCGGATATCTGTTTTATGTAAACGGGTGTAAACAGGTTTCGTTTACTGCTTTCTATATGTTGTCTCCTTCATTTTTAAATTGTTTTTTGATGTAGTATTATTAAGCATCAATGGACATGATTAAAGGGTGGAATATATAGAGGTCCCTTAACAGGCTTTGGACCGGAGTATGCAAGACGAGGGCACAAATGAAAGCCTGGCAGTTTTACAGCGGACCGACTGAATGTGACTGCGGCGTAGAGCAGACCCTGTCACACCTTCTGGAGTGTGCGCTGTGCCCGAATAGCTGCACCCAGGAAGACCTGATGATTGCCAGAAGTAACGCCATCGACGTCGCCCACTTCTGGGCAGACAGGATCTGACCCTGTTGTTTCCGACACGATTATATATATTAAGCATCAATGACCGTTTAAGTTGATCTTTTCATAATTAATTGTAAAAAAATCAGGTACATCACAAGTTTTTGATGAGAAACGTTGTCTTCTTCGTAGTAGTATCGAATCCGATGGATTGCTTTGCAGCAACAGAATCTTGCATCTCGATCTCCACTCTTCTCGGTCCTCCGCAACCCTCTTCAGCTCAGCATAAGAGCTACAACTCCTCGAACTACATGCCTTCGAACACCTGCTGGAAATACTCTTGTCTAGGGCACCCTTGTAAGAAACGTTGAACCTTTAATATAAAAAGTGCCTCAGGCGTGGGTTTTGTTATCTTTGAAATGCTGAAACCCTTGTTGCTGCAATAAGGTATTTTTTATACGTGATAAAAAAAAGGGATTTCGAATATATTTATTTTAACAAATGATAAACATAGATATCCTATTCTCAAATATCTTAATTAAAAACAACAACAAAAAATTAAGAAAATAAAAATATTTGCCTATAAAAAAACACTCAAGATTTTTAGATTTTTATAAATATTCAACAACTGACACACATACAAATTCACAGTATTGACCATCTTGTGTGATTTTAAATAAATTTTAATTAAAAAAAAACAAATTAAAAATATTAAATTTTGATTCACATTTATTTTAAGCGATTACATGTTTCAGCCTCCCTGGAGACCATATTCAATCATTATTATTTACTGTACTATTGTTTTATGAAAATTATTAAGTATTCAAAATTTTCAACTGCTAAATGTTTCGAATCAAGCAATTTCCTTTTCAAAAACAGCTAAGATTCTTATCATCGAAACTCATTTTCGATTCCACTTTGGTGGAGCGTAAGGATAAATTCGCAATTAGTCGAAATTAAAATTCAGTCCGCTTTCGAATCGGATCGGAGCATTACAAGACGCCGTTCGTTTCCGAAATTGCCGAAATAAAAATGTCCATTTGATCCCATTGAATCGTCGGTCATAACTGTTATCGTATTTTCTTTTCGCGTTCGCCTTTTCGATACAAAGCAGGGCATTAGTAGGCATGCCGCGGACCCGCGTCGCTGGCTATGGAATTGTTTCCCATCGCTTTTATGTGACCGAAGAAATAACTGCATTAAAGATACTCCCCGCCAAAACGGTGTGGCCAAGCGATGAAAATGCTCGGTTGACAAACTATACGACCGATTCGCGGTTCAAATCTCTGAAAAGCTACATCAATATCAACATCATGGGGAGCGTGGATAGAACCTTCGTGCGGTGCCCAAAGGAAGCGACATTTTTTCTGGAAAATCTTTTCAATCTAGCAACAGTAAAAATTATAATGAAGACTCAAGTCAGAAGAACATGAGACAACTTACAACGATGAGGAATGAAATGAATAAAAGATACAATACTATGCGATCAAGGAGATCTCTAGACCTTATGAAATCTTAGTTCTTGCCCCAAGTGGGCTAATAGCAGTTATTTGTAAAAACTTACGTTAAACAACAGACAGGCCATCAATGTTTTAAGATATTAGGAAGAAAATCATCAACTCTCATGCCGCCACAAATATTTATTTCAATTGGTCGTCACTTTGCCTCCTAACCAGTCGTAGGTTGCCGTGTCTGCGCTTCATAACTTAATAAAGTGCGTAGAATTCTAATGCAAACGATGGTTTGACTTTGTGTGGAATTTCGATGTGAGGGAGCGGATACAGAAGTCTTTCATTACTACATATAAGAAGCAAAGGATACTTGGTTGAGACATGTACATTGTTAGGCTTTGAATATATTTACTTTTGTAATCAAGTTCCCTGATTTCTCGGTTTATTAGAAAGCCATCAGACACTAAACAAAAAATTTATTCGCATGGGATGAGGCAAGAACCACAGTAGCTAACAAACATTTATTGCAGAAGTCCGGAAGACTATTTTGTGGAGCAGAAATGGAAATGGTGATGAACTAAAAAAAATTCGTAATCTAAAAATGATTTTATTTTCAAATCACTGTCTTGTCGATTTCTGTGTAGTGAAAAAAATGCATATGTATATATTTAAGATTAAATAATAGTAAATGAATAAATATTCCTTTTGGTTGAAGATTGAAACTAATTCCTTATCCAATACATTGATATATTAAAATTATTATTTATATGGTACCCGTAATCGTAAAATGTCCCTTTAAAAATACTCCAAAAACATAGTTACATTGTATGTAAATTGGCAAGTATCATGCATTAGATATTTTCATCGCCGTCCACTGGTGTTCTATTGTACGTGTTTAAAAGAAACGGGTGTTTTCTGAAAAATTTCAATACTGGCAACCTCCCGAGTCGTGTACAAAAATGTGTATCAGAGAGGGTCTGTTACACATTTATGTACCAATAAATTTCCTACAAAACATCAGCAATTAAATAATGATCTTGATTTGTACTATAATAACATTAAGGTTATTAACTAATAATACTTGGTGAAACAGCATAATTATAATTTTAGAATTAATTTTAATTAAAAAATTAATAAATTAAAAATATTTCGTTTTGATTCACATGTTATCATTAATATAAATTGTGAATCAAAACTAAATATTTTTAATTTATAAATTTTTTATTTAAAATTAAAAAATTTTAATTGCAATATAATATTCGAAACAATTTTAATTGCAGCACATATACGAGTATTTTATCATTATTATAGTATGAATTATTGGTGAAAGAACAAAATAATATTTTAAAAAAAATATATCCCATATCTGTTATATGTCCACATTAAAATGGCTTCATGACAAAATCGAAGAACGTTTTCAGGAATGCCAAAAACTTGATCCCATCTTGAGATTGAAAGAAGAATTAAAATGAAAAATGATTTTTATCTTACAACATTGAAACTATCAAATGCCACCAAGAATTACCGTTATAATATTAATATAATATAAATCTTTTATGTACAAAAATACGAATATCCAAGACTGGTTAAATCATCTGAAAATAGCACAATAACCAAAAAATTTAATTTTTAGTGATGGTAATAAAGCTCAACGAGGTACTCGTATATTAACCATTCAAGCCAGATTTATAGAATTGAGTTTTTTTTCTTCCTAAATCTAAGTCCTGAGTTAACTACATATTGCTACCTCATACGAATAATGATATCCGTTACTACTACCCATACCTTGCTTAAAACATATATGCACCCGAATATCCATCTAAAAACATATATGATTCACGATGTTTTACAAGACAAGGTTCTTGAAAAGACAACTACTCTTGCATGAAGGTATATTTCAAAGTAATTCAGGTATCTTTACTTAATTGTATTTATAGATTAAACAAGAACTGTGTTTTTTGTGTCAAATTGTACAAACGAGTTTCAATTTAAAATTCAGTTACCGTGCTACTTTGCCAGTAAAACTATTTCAATCAATCTCGTGATCGCTGCATCGGATCTTCTAATCTAGTGAGAGCTCTGAAGCATAAAGAGTTCTCGCTACAGTACAATGAACAAAAAATAAAAAAATACAAAAAACGATTCTCCATAGCAAAGTTCGTGGTGTTCATGGCTGTGATCTACACTCGCCCGGGCAATAAATTAAATCGCATTACTACAGACGTCACACGTTTGATCTTCCGGTCTCGACTATCTAGTTAAGCCCCTGCACAACTATTCTAGAGTTATTTTAATGAATCTACTTTAAAGTAAATTGCAGCATAACGTATCGCGTAGAGATACTGTGCTATGCAGTCTGGGATGGAAGGCTATCGTAAGGAAGCGATGCTTAAAGTAAAGTTCGATTTATGGTGAGAAGCAATGGGGAGTTAAGCAGTTTTAAGCGTACTTTCTCACGTTATTACGATGTATTTAAATTAGATTATGACTACGAGAGCTAAATTTATTTTACGGGTTATATATAGTATTAGCGTATTTAATGAGGTCTTATATAAAATATACTTATTTTGTAGTAAATGACAAACGATAAATAATAAATATTATTATTTGAATTTTAAATGAATTTTATTCAGCAATAAAACTGAATTGTAATTTAAAATTATTTTTAATAAAAAATTAACAAATTAAAAACATTTAAAACATCGTCTACGCTTAGATAGAATTACAAGGAATTTGAGGCATTGAACAAAAAATTTTATATTATATTTTAGCTGAATATATTAAGCTAATGCATATCCCATGATTTTACAATGTAAATTTTTAATGGTTTAACCCGCATACATATACAATCTGTAAATATGTGTGTACAAACGTAGGAACTAAAACTTTTACATTCCTATATAAGACACTGCCAGTTTATAATTTAACCATTATTGAAGATGGTCTCTATGGTGTCCGAATCATGTAATCATTCAAAATAAATGTGTTTGAAAACTAAGTATTTTCAATTTGTTAGTTTATTAAATAAAATTAATTTAAAGTTATTATGATACAGTTTCACCAAGTATTGTCAGTTAATAACCTTAATGTTATTTTCAGACGGTTTTCATTTCCCTGGATGCTCGAAAATTCAAGGGTTACAAACTCGAAAAATATTTTTCACTCAAGAATTAGAGCCACCATTACCATAACAATATTTTCAGTCGCCGTCGCCGAACCCCGTTGATTGCGGGCGACTTATTCGGAGCTTTTCTGAAAAACTTCGCCGAAACTTCTTCGCTGTGAAAAATATAATCGTAAAAATAACTTTGAATGCAACCCCTTTCTGATTCAGAAGAAGAAGGGAATGCCCTCACCACTACCAAAGCCACTTTAGGGACTGGCGGTTCTCAAGCTTTCGAATATGAAAATTAACCAAATTACTCAGTTCTGCCATAAAAAAAAATGCGCAAAAGTTAGGCGTAAAAAATAGTTTCCAGAAACAATTCATATTATGCATTTATTAGAGATTATACAAATCATCTCTAGTTATCACTTCTGAATAAAGGCATTAAAATTGTCAATATAACTTAATGTGTCTTCACTTAATGATGCTATCATTGTATTTAGTATACTAGAAGACGTAATTTTTTTTTTTTATCTTATTCCCTTTAATGCCTTCAGTTTGGTTTGCAAACTTATGCTTTTTATCAAGATGTGTTGCTTCTTGTTTGGCAATTAACTTACTTTTTTGTAAATTTATTTTCAGTCTCTGTACTAACGATAAAATATAATCATTTTATAATTTGTTTTTTTTTCATCACTTTTATCATAAAACCATCTTAAAAGTACTGCATAATAACCAACATTTCTCGAATACAACGGCAAGAGACGGAATCTCTACAAGTCCCCAGGCTTTCACTTTGGAGGCTTTCGAGAGCCGTATATTATGCCAGGTTAACCCTATTATGTATTTACGACATGAAACATGGCATGAACATTTGTGGTTGATATTTATTTATTTATTTTACAGAATCGAAATTCCAATTTTCTTTTACAAATATAGAGAAAAATTAGTATACATAAATGTACAATAAATAGAGAAAAAAGAATAATAAATTAAAATTACACAAAAGAATAAGAAGATGACATGTGTCAAAGATCACAGAGATCAAGGAGAACAATACCATCGACAAAAGAGGAAAAGGATGTAAGAAAAGGATCGAGGTGTGCTGAGCTATGAGCAGATGTGGTACAAAAAATGAAGTTCTTTTATAATTATATTTTTTGTTTTAAAAACGTACATGGAAAGAAAAACATTTCGTTGTATATTTACCCTAAAAATATATACACAAGATCAGTCAATTAAGTTTAAAGCCGGCTCGCTTCCAAGATCTAAGTGTATTATATAGATCACGTCGGTATTTCAACGATAAACAACTTCTTCTTCTATATAAAAGACAAATCCGACGTATCCTTGAATACGACAGTCACCTTTGGATTGGAGCCCCAAAATACCTTCTTTACTTAATTGACTCAGTTCAAAGAAAAGCAATTCGTTTGATAAACAATGACACTCTTACGTCTAACCTGCAATCAATGGACACAGTCGTAAGATTGGGTCTCTTAGTCTTTTCTACCGTTATTACCACGGCTTATTATCGCTGCTCTTAGAAACTTAAAGAACTAATTCCTCCTGCACCGACCCACAACCGACAAACTCGTCTTACACTTGCTGAACATCCATACACGGTTAATATATGTCGACCAAGAACTGGCAGCTTCCAAAGCTCCTTCCTTAATGCCACCGGTAAGCTATGGAATGTTCTTCCAGCGTCTGTTTTTCTTCCTTCCTACAATCTGGATCTCTTTAAGAAACAGATAAATATACACTTGCAATCTCCCCAACCCACACACAAACACGAACACAATAAACGTTTCCCGCATGCAGCGTCCAGCCTGCCTGGCTGAGCGTCATAGAGTGCACTGGTCTTGATCGGGTGTGCTCTCTCCTGCAAGCGTTTTCATAAAAATAAAAATAAATACATAACGAAGGAAATGATATTGAATTAAAAATGTTTTTTTCTTTTTCATTCTCGTTAACTGTGAGCGTTATTCTAACGATATCGTAAATGTAGTTCAACAGCAAGCGCCTTTAGGATTCAAGCATCAGTTCAAGAAAGACTTCTCAAAACAAAGTTATGGTTAAAAAGCGTATGTGGAATACGTGATATGGATAATGATTAAAAAGTTCATCCCTGCATCAAAAAGTATGAATCGAGACTTACCTAATGGAGTGCTGAACGGCATAATGGCCCGTGTTAAGTGACGTCATATATTTCAAGTTGTAACTTATATTACGCGGAATAAAGAAACGACGTCAGTTTTATTGCTGTTTCATTTTTGTAAGAAAGGATCATCAATCATCCCGCATGAGCCGAGAGAGCAAAGCTTATGAAGCCGTAGAGATTATCGTATTTTTCGAGTGTATCCATACCCCGAGCGACTTCTATAGGGAAAAAAACTTATCTTCTTTCTCGTATCAGAAAGCACTCAATTTCTAGTTCGGAAATTTCAAAGCGCGGGTATTTTCATTCAAATTTCAAACACATTTCAAAGTATACTCTTGCATGCACACATAAAATATGAAATATCTAGATAATAATGGTGGAAATTTAAATGCATTGGCCACGATATAAAGATCACCGATATCATAGATAAGTAACATATCATGTTTTTTTTTCATAAAATTAAATTTCAAAAATTATTTGACAACGGGTATAATGTTCTTCTTCGTAGTATCAATCCGGTGGATTGGTTTGCAGCAACAAAATCTTGCATCTCTAATTCCACTCTTCTCGATCCTCTGCAATCCTCTTCAGCTCAGCATAAGAGCTACAACTCATGTCCTCAAGCACTTGCTGCAAATACTCCCGTCTAGGACGCCCTCTACTGCTTCTGCCCTCAACCATCCCTTCCAGATTATCGTTTGATGTTATGTAATGCTTAAAACTCACATAGTTTGACATAATCAACCTCACTAATTATTCTCCCGAATTCGTATAAATAAAGCTAAAAGTTTTCGATTCCTTTGATCAATTAGTCTTGGCGAAAATCCATTATATCAAATAGAAATCAAAGAATGTAATCATTATACCACAGTTTTTATTATCAGTATTATATATTTATGAGAATTCTAAATAATTTATTAATATTTGAAACTTTGGAAGAAATAAAAAAATCATTTTTTCTTTTTATAAAAAGAGTCTAAATAATAACGTTAGATAAATTATACATTAACAAGTATATTTGATGTCTTATTGGAGCATATAGTCGTCACAAACTTAACCAATATAAATCGGCCTGCAATTTTTCATCTCATTCCATGTCAACTTGCATCCATAAGCTCTTCTGAGTACATTCTATGTATAGTTGCCGATGGCCTTCCCAGAAAACAATGTCCGGGGTGTGAGGTACAGGTTTCTATAGTTTATTATCTCCTGCAATATTCAAATTACATACCAGCCAAATACACCTTCGTACTTAACCGACGGAACGCATTGAGGGCAAAATAAAATAGCTTGCCGCTAATAGCAAAACTAAAAAATCATTATTTTTTAATTGAATTCGTTTTTAGCTTTCCTTCGTATAACTGAGCAGTAAATTTATTCACTACACGTGTTCATAAAACATTGGATCAGCGACTCGTTAAAGTCGGAAACTTTTATCGCGCACCATATAAAAGCTTTAGTAAAATCATTACAACAATAAATTACCCGGGTTTTTTTTAACTCACACAGTAATCACACTAAAAGACATAAAGCGTAAGTTAATTATCTGCTATCTCAGCTTACAATCAGCATAAAACTTTTAGAAGCCCTGGTTTTTTTCTGTAATACTATTGTATTATATTATTGTTCTTTCCCTATCTCTCCCTTATACTTCATATATAAATAACATTAGCACTACAGTAGCACATTTTAGATGCGATTCTCGTTAGATCACCGAAGTTAAGCAACATTGGACGTAGAACGAAACTTAACAGGTCGCCTTTCCATATTCGTTCCACATTTGTATCTATAGTGAAAAAAAAAACACTACACAGTTATATTTTAGGATATCAAAAAATTGAAAGAGAAGGCAGTTGAAGTATCTGAAGCATACTTGGGTGATTTATAATTTGATTTTCTCCTAATAGGTTATAAAAAAGAAGATTAAAAACGTTGAACAATAAAAAAAAAAATATATGAGTTATATAATATTATTCAATATTTACAAATCACTGAAGATGCATACCATTATTCAACTATAATTTTAACGCTGAACGATAAAATAAAAGTAGTTGCGAAGGATTGTGGTTCGAATCCTAGCGTCTGTCGTTTATTTTTCTCCGGTTTTTTGATGAATGAAATTTGATGAAAGAAATAATCATTTTAAAATTATTAAATTCTCTATTGCGAACAATATTTAATCGTATTCAACTCAATACGGTATCTTAGCGGTATTGACAAAACTGCTAAGATATTTGCTTTATACTGCAGTGAAACTATATAGTATTTTATACAAGTTGATTTACTCGTATTGTATTGAGATTCGATCATTTAAGATCTATTGTGCACGAACAGTCTGTTAGTATTATTACATTACAAGATACAATAGTAATCAGCTAATTGCAATGCACAGGCTACCGCTACAGAACAATCTGATAAGAATGTCTGTGTGTTCATTGAAAATGCTTCACAGCTACGATTGAAGTAGCCTTAAATATAATTAATTTATAATTAAATGACCAGGACAAAAACAGAAAAATGGGCACAATATTTTTTGTGGTTGTTTATAAAACGTTTGACATTAAAATGCCGACGGGTATAGCTCAATGGTCAAAGCGTTTGCTTTGCAAGCCAAAGATCGTGGATTCGATCCCCGACGGAGATTTAAAGAAAAGGATTTTTAATCCATTTCTGAGCTCTAAAATAACCGCGGATGGAGTGAATTTGATCCCTCACCCGTAAAACGACAGTCACAGCCTATCAATTAAAATTGGTGGTAGACGAAAGTCGTCATGTGAAGACCACCCATTCATATTAAATTCCTGTAATAATTAAGGATAAGGCGTGAATCTTGGACTGTAGTCTATAACGTTGGCGGATCAACACTTCACATATAGCGCTTAGCCATACGCACCATGGTAAGTGTCATATAATTCCATAGATGAGACTTTAGAATGGCTATCACCATCTGTCAGTATTCCCATGTATGTGTTAACATAAAAAAAATATGATAAGTACATTTATCAAATTTATTCTTCGTATATTTGCATATTCCAAGAACAAATATTAACTTCTATGCAAAACATACTGTTAATTGTATGATAAATAAAACAAACTTTTTGAAGATATGTGATTGATCACTATTTTTAGTTATGAGGATTAGCCTCACATGAAATGCATCAGATAATGGAATGAAATTTTTTGAAGAATATTGTTCGATTTTTTCGATGGATAATTCTTGTTGAAAATTCATTACTTCAATAAATATAAATAAATATTTATATTTAAGAAAATATATATATATCGATTAAATAATAAGTTTGTTTTAAATTGATTTTTATTATTTATTCAATTTAAATATTTTGTTTACGAGAGTCCTTAATCATATATTCTAGAACCAAATTTATACTAAGATCGTAATCAATTTTGACATCAGATACAGCAATGTTTTCCTGTTAAAGAGTTCGTTTGATTCTATGAAGTATTTATTGCTTGGTACCCTTTCAAAAATGGAATATAAAATGAGCATTTCCGGATAAATTATGTTTTTTACTATTAAAAAGGTGAACTTATCAAGAAATAAACATAATAATATTTTGCAGGAACATGCTTTTGAAAAACACATTTTACGACTAAAAGGATCAAAAATATTAATTGAATTACAAGGCACTCGCAATATTCCAGAATTTACAGGAAGGCATGAATGAGAACAATACAAGGTATTTTGTTTTGATTGCGTATTTCAGCGAGTTTCAGGTACCACGTATGCAATTAAAAAAGTCTTTATAGTTTATTAAGACCATTAAGTACGTGTAATGAGCTCCTTTTTATCGTGATTGAAATAACGTTTTCAGAGTCTTAGAATCTCTCACTGTTGACTTGTTCTGCAGTACTGAAATTATGACCGCTTTACCTTTTTAACCGCGAAATCGACTTTCGCGGTCGTCGTACACACAGCATACTTCCGCCGCCGCGGTTTGCTCAACCAATTTCGTCCTCATCAAATAACGCCCGGCCACAAAACACCTTTGGTGGCGATACAATCGACGACATCTGGTGTTGCCCCTACCGCACTACTAGCCCTCCTCCTGAAACAAGAGGCAGCTTTGCGGTCCGCAAAACTGTATTGACACAAAACTCGTATGGGCGAATGGGACGTATCATGTGCTCAAACAATCGCCGGGCGCCCTGCCGAATAATCAAATCCCATACTGGAATGTTTGCTAACGTCCTCGTGCGCTCGTCTCGCGTTATGCCGCCCTGATGCCTTGCTTGCTGAAATACAGGACCACCTGAAACTCATCTCAGTGTTTTACTGAAAATGTTAACTGCAGTACATAGTAACTAACGTACTTGCAAAGCTAAAGTGGCCGCAAAAATTGGTGACATTATTTAAATATTGATACATATCATTTAAAAAAATACTTACGGAGCTTTGGGTACAGAGTTGACTTGATGATAAAAGCAGGAAGCGGATAGAAATACAAAGTGGTAAAACAATATTACGTAGATAAAATATATTAGAAGACTTTTTTTTCTCTTTTTTTAAACACATACAGGAAAATACCGACAGATGATGATAGTAATTCTGAAGTATCATCTGTGGAACTCTATGACGCTTAACATGATGTATATGGCTAAACGCTGCATATGGAGTATTGATCCGCGCTCGTCATAGACTACAGCCCGAGATTCACCCATCATCCTTTATTATTACAGGAATTTATTATGAATGGGTGGTCTTCACGGGACGACTTTCGTCTACCACCAGTTTTAATAAATAGGCTATGACTAACATTTTTACGGGTGATGGATCAAATTCACACCAACCGGCGGTATTTAGAGCTCAGAAATCGATTAAAAATCTTTTTTTTAATTTTAATTTCCGTCGGCCATTGAACCCACGACCTTTGGCTTGCGAAGCAAACACTGACCATTGAGCTATGACCGCCGGTAAAACTGCAGTACATAGTAACGAACGTACTAACAAAGTTTAATTGGGCGTAAAAATCAGTGATATTAATTATTTATAAATAAATAACATTTAAAAAATACTAACGGAGCTTTCGGTACATAGTTGACTTGGTGATAAAAGAAGGAAGCGGATAGAAGTACAGAGTGGTAAAATAATAATACTTTGAAAAAATAGAAGAAAAATTATTAGTCTTTAGCCACTGATATCAGCTGGATATAGCTTTTTTAGTCTGATACCAAAAAACCTCGAAAAACGAACTCTTGTCTCTAATATTTGTTCGCTCGCCTGACATGCACATCTAACAATGTTAATTTTGTGTAAAAATAAACGGCGTTTGCATACACCATTTTATTTGTTTTAGCAGTTGCTCCATTTCATATTGTTTCAACTGTCAACGTAACATTCTGACCAGTTTGTCAGCTTGGGCCCGCGCCTCAGGTTTTGCCCGAGCGAGGCCGACGATACAAGATGTTACGGTTGGGTGGGGAAAACGATATCTTATATTGACATTCAACGCGAATTCCACTTTTGAAAAAGTAATTTGCTTAGCGACCTGCTCCTGCATATTTTCTCCACGCGGCCAAATGACGAACCCGTGACTTGTTGTCACCCTTTTTAAATATAGGGGATGTTATCACATACTATATAATAAACATATAAGTCATATTTATTTAAGTGTGAAAAATATTAGCACGAATTTTAAATGTCATTTTTTGCAACAAAATTAATGGTTCGAATAAAAATTAATTTCTAGTCAAGGCTTAAATCAAATTTTTGTTCAAAAGAAAAAAATATATATAGGTTCAAACAGATTTAACTATGAGTAGGTTGCTATATTTAGTTAGGTTAGCAGGTACGCAGGTATCATGATATAGAAGATTTTATTATTTTAGATCACCTGTATCATACCTACCTCGGCCCTGCAAGGACGCTCCGCATTCCCGCTTCGGATGTTTCTAAATTCGTCGCCAGTGGGGGATAATAATTAAAGGAATTCACCCTCCAGCGAGCGCGGATGCTCCGCAGAAGATACTTTTTAGCCTATTCAAATAATTATTACTCACACGTCTCGTTCCCTGATGAATGCAAAACAAAAGTACCAGCGCTTCGAAAGCCAGCTATAATTATTATGTACTTTTTTTGACAAGGAGCGAGAAATATATACGAGTGCTTTTACATTAAATTATATATTTTTTATATATTTTTATGTAAGCACATACAGTGACCGACAGATTGTCATAGTGATGCTGAGGTCTCATCTGTGGATTATATGACGCTAACCATGTTACATATGGTTAAGTGCTACATGTGGATTGTTGATTCGCCTACGTTAAGACCCGACATTCACGCATCATCCTTTATTTTTACAGGAATTTACTATGAATGGGTGGTCTTCACGGGACGACTATCGTCTACCACCAATTTTAATTAATAGGCTTTGGCTGGCATTTTACGGATGAGGGATCAAATTTTCACCAACCGGGGGAATATTTTAGAGCTCAGAAATCGTTTTTTTTATCTCGGTCGGGAACCGAACCCACGAATATATTATTCTCCTTTATATTATTTTCAATAAATATATCTTTAATACATCACTGAAAATCCATATGAATCTTTTAAAACTATAACTCATACAAATAAATGCTTTTCAGCACGTTGGGCAAAGTAGTGGACATGGAGAACGAATTTGTAGTTCGGAAGAAAAAATAATAATAATAGATATTAACTATATGTTTCGAATGTTAATATTAAAAAATACTAAAATCAAGAAAAATCTAAAATATTTTGAGTAAATAGGAATTAACTTCTACAATTCTGAAGATTAAGATGCTGTATGGCCAAAAAGTATCTTCTTCGTAGTATCAATCCGGTGGATTGGTTTGCAGCAACAGAATCTTGCATCTCGATCTCCATTCCTCTCGGTCCTCCGCAACCCTTTTCAGCTCAGAAAATATATTAAATAGTATATTAAATAGTAAAATTTTAATACCATTTTCTATTAAAATATCAACAGATCAAGTTCATAATGATATTGTACGAGTTTCTTCCAATTAATTGACGGTGTATAATGCAAAATGATGAATATAAATATATTCTTAAAAAAATCATGTGAAATAAAACAATATTTTCCATTTTACTTAACAATATCAAATTCAATGTCAAATTCGTCGCAGTTGTCTTTGAATTTCTAACAGAAGATATTTATAGCAATCCAAACTAATTACGTAATTTAAGTTATTTAAGACCCAAATGGAACGTGACAAAACAAATAACTTACTTTAAACCACCCTCTTGTTAACGAACTCTAGTTTTTACGTGACGAATCTGTCAAACTGAATTACAATTTACGTCGGCCAAACAAGAAACAGATTACCATTTCAAGCATTAGTGTTATTTTCATGAATAATTTTAAGTATTTTTTTATTTTAATAACATAGCAATAAAACAGAAAATTACTAATAAATCGATTTGAAATATTTATATCACAATTTAAATTTTTTAAACGTATCAGAAATTCTGCAACTTATTATAAATTAAGAAACATTGTTTTTCTGTAGTTAGCTTTTAAAAATAAGATTTAATTGTTTTTTTTTTGAGTTTTTAAAATTCAATCAAAACACTTATTAAAAAAGGAATTAAATCACTTCATCATTGAAAATGTATTACTTGTTGATACGTATATATGTAATCGCGTCGGAAGCAACAATGTCAGATCCTGTCTGCGCAGACGTTGGCGACATCGATGGCGTTACTCTCGGCCATTATCAGGTCTTCTTGGGTCTAGCTACTCGGACACAGCGCGCACTCCAGAAGGTGTGACAGGGTGTGCTCCACGCCACAGTCACATGGTTCAGGTGTCTGGAAAACCGGTCTAGTAATAAAAATTTTGGCGACCATACGCTTCAAGAAAGGCGATACGAACTTAAAATAACAAGGAGAATTGTTTTTAAATTGTATAGTGCTTCTTTTATTCTCATAGGATTAAAAAAAACTTAATTAATGCACGCAAAATATTTTGTAATTAATCGTAATGATAATTGTTTTCGTTGAGTTTATGCGTCAAACTGTGTGCATTTTCTTGCTTGAAATAGTAAGTAAATATTTTCAAGACGCTTCAAATGGTATATCGTTCTCAATCATTTTGGTGTGTACCATTATCAATATGGCGAACGTCTAAAACGTATGCTAAAGAGCTGGCTAATAGAAAATGTGAACATCTGTTGAGTGGAATTGAACTAAGAATAGAGGGAGAGTTACCGCGAGGGGCTTTCAATATAATAGAGGGGAAGATGGAAGTAAATGATGAAAAAACTCAATAACATCGTGAAACTAATGAGACGGCTTGTCTAATAAAAACTGCTCTGGTAGCCAACTTTTTACTTACCATGATAAAGTGAAGTACCGAATAATTGGCATAATATTCTACAGAAAAAAAAAAACAATTACGAACATTTTCTCTCATTTTTTTTTTAAATTGTGGACTTACAATGTATATTTCATTAATTTAATATTTTATATACCACTTTATATAAATACAACTCATAATAAATAACTTATACTCATATAAATTTATTTTGATTTGAGATGATTTAGAACGATTGAGAATGGTAGAAACTGCAGAGCGCGCCCTAAACGGGAGTATTTGTAGCAAGTGTTCGAGGACATGAGTTGTAGCTCTTATGCTGAGCTAAAAATGATTGCAGACGTTCGAGAAGAGTGGAGATCGAGATGCAAGATTTTGTTGCTGCAAACTAATCCACCGGATTGATACTACGAAGAAGAAGAAGAACGTAGCATTGTGAGTATAAAATAATAATTGAAATCTGTTTAATTTGGAAATACAAAAATTTTGTTCCAATAAGAAATATTATATAAAAAATATCGTATAACCAATAATTTCTATACTATATAAGTGATGTTTTATTTTATCAATCGAACGAAAACTTCGATTGTTATCTTATACAACATATATTTAGTAAAACGTTTGTAATAAACTTGATGTAAAAAATAAAAAAACACATTTTTTATAAAAATATTTTGTACGAAACATTCAGTTGTTTATCTTTCGACAGAAGTCGCAGTGACCCATGAAATAAAATTTCACATTATTTACGGGAAATGCTTTGAAGACAATTTATTTTTTTATTGTTTGTATTTTCCATTACACAGATATCGATACAAGTAGAGCTTCCCAAGACAAATATTGGTCAAACGTATCGCTTTTTCCAGAACAGAACCGAATCAAAGAAACGTGTCTCCTTACTTGGAACATACGAGTATAACCATTATTTTTTTCGTTTACCATATACGCTTCATATGTGGAGCAGATGGACACCATGAATTATCGTTTCACAATTATATAAACTCATGTTAAATATTTCTTATCCCAGAACACCTGTACCCGGAGGTCTACATAGGAACATAGATGGTTCCCGGGAGCCTTCAGGGTAAGAGCTCGTGAACTTGCATAGACTGCGGCTGTTGCACCAGAAAAATTGATCAGCGTTTGGTGGATGATCATCCCCCCCACGCTCTCGACGCATGGAAAAAAAAATTGTCGGAAAGGGTTGTCTCAATCCTACCGGAGGCATGTATAGATCTGAGATAAATATTTTTTTAAAAACCATGCTTGGTCGGAATTCAAACCGACAGCGTCTGAATTACAAACAGATGCTTTAATCACTGGACTATGCCGCTCGGCCGTTTAACCAATATTAAAAATGTAAATTAAAATTGATCTCAATTATTTGAAATAAATAAGGTTTGTTTTAGTTAATCTACGTGAATATTTGATTATTTATAATAAGGACCAAAAGTTCTAGACTTCAGAAGGC
The DNA here is from genome assembly GCA_022606575.1 of Glossosoma conforme. NCBI lineage: Eukaryota > Metazoa > Arthropoda > Insecta > Trichoptera > Glossosomatidae > Glossosoma > Glossosoma conforme. Next base: position 5,069,873 of record JAGTXR010000003.1, on the reverse strand, counting down.
CATTTGATTTCCTTAAATAATCTAACAAGTCTTCTACAATATGCTTCTGATAATACAGTTATTATATTTATATCTACAGGTTCCTAACCTGAATTTCATAAAGAACTATGTTTATACCCAGAGAGTTTTATGGTGCAGAGATGTCATAAGTCAATGCAATAATCACTGACAGAACTGTTGGCAAAAGTTTATGGTAACCATTTGTTCCAGATATGCCACTAATATGGATGAAAGTAAAAAATATACGGTTATTTATGATTTTTGTATGTTGGAATTCATGTAAGTATGATGTTTTTCGAGTAAAATATGTTACATTGAATCCATCTCTGTCTATTTTCACAATGTTTTTCTCGTAACTGGTACCGAAAGGAAAGCGATTGCGTGTGCAAATAAATCAAATCTCTAACGCAACGTGTTATTTCCTATTGTATTCAATTTTCAATAATTTCCTCTTTCCGATATAATTTCCTATTTCCGTAACCAAAACTCGGAAAGAATGAAAACAATCCTCTGTAGATAATAGGAAGTCATTTGCTTCAATTAATCTGATACAAATAATTGACTGCATTTAAGACAAGTTGATGATATTCTATGCTAGTGAATATTTTCTGGATATAAACCCTTTCGCGTGCCGCGGGAATACGGTTTCCCAGTGACTTAAATCGCTACAAAAACCACGTGGAATGCACGTTTTTAATATTTAAAAGTAGTGACATATAGTGTTATTTTCCATAAACACGGCGCAATAGAGATCTCCTTAATCGATCTTTCCATAAGCATCATATCTCATTTTATCTGGCGACCGGCGCACAGGTTGATTTGACAAGAGATAAAAAGTTCGTTTTAACAAGCTATAATCATATTTTTTAACTTTATAAGAAATTCGACGATTGATTTATATTCCTTGCACTTTTTTTATTATAAATAATATATGTTGTTATTGGATTGATCCATTTACTTCCGAATTTTTTTTTGTGGGAATACATCTTCCAACGGATCACGGAAGTGAAGCACACATTTTGGTTCTGCGAAAGCAACACTTTCGCAGATCAACATTTTGCTAGGGGGAGTTATCCTGCCCAAAGTGCCTCGAGGCCCCCTTAATGCCATACAAAAAGGCGCATGGCGCCCCGGGCCCCACTTTGACCTCAAAAAAATATTTCAAATCTCAGAACGTGTGTTTGAAGTACCATTGTATTTTTAATTTTTAACTTTTTAATATATTGTTTTTTTATATTATTTTTGGTGCTTTCTTTCTTCATTTTTATTTTATAACTTAAATTTCAAATAAATATCGTATTATCTTAAATGTTTTTTTTTTTTGAGACTCCAAAAGGTCCGTGGGAAGTATAGATCTCAATTTTGAAATTGTTAGTTTTAAACAAATTTTATAAAAAAGAAACACATTTGTCTTTTATATGTATTGTTTACTAGACTGTCATTTTTTTTTTGTAAAAACCCTATTTAAAATAATTCGCCCTCGAAAGGGTTAAAACTCAACGTACTGTATCATCTTCTGATGTTGAGATTAGGAAACACGCCTACAAATCCACATTTTCCTGGCATGTACGAGTATGTAGGATTCAGACAGAGATCTATCACTGGACCCCTCTAAAAGCTACTTTGCTATGAATTTGTAAGTGCATCACTTTTTGAAGTTAAAACATGCTTAACCCTTTGTAGAGTGAAGACCGAAATTCGATTAATGAATTAACTATTCGCATTATAGGTATATATTTACGTTCATGGAAATGACAACTTTTGCATTTCAAAACGTTGTCGAGAACGTTCTTTGATTAATTTATTGCTCTGATCCAGTGAAATTTGCGTTGCTACATAGACATCTTCATATTTGAGTTTTCGTTACAAAATTAACCGTTGACCAATGTGGTTGTAATCAGGTATTAAAGCAAATTCCAAGCACGATTGAAGAATAAATTACCCAATAAACGTTCTCCAACATATTAAAGAAATGACTTTTCTATGAGCACAATTTAACATATAGAACATAAAACCAGTGTTAATACATTAAAAACTTTAAAATTGCCTTACAAAAGGTTTATTTATTTCGGACAACTATAATTTAAAACAATAAATAATTATTTTTGATGTAAAAATGCTGTTTTTTAAATTTTAATCTGGTAGAGTTTTGATCTGGTTTATCAGTTTAAATTGAATTTCTAAAGCAAAGTACGTACTTTGATGATCATTATTATTTATAAAGCTTACATAGTAAAGCTTTCTAAAGCTTTCGCAGGGAGAACTGTTATTGTGCTTTCGCGGGACCTTGGAATCGAATTTGAAGAAGGAACAATTAAGTTCCGCGGTTGGTTTCTCGTCAATCGCCACCCCACCTTTGCAAAGACGGATTGCCTTTTTCTCTTTTTTAATAACGCTACCTATAAATTACCAAAGATTTACGACGCCTCGACTCAAAAATAAAGTAAGCCCTTGTTCGCGCTTATTTTGAAGGACCGCTCTGAAATTTAATTGAAAAAAAATATATTGCTCTGACCTGTAAAACAAATAAAACATTTTTATGTGTGCTTGCCAACGTTCCTTTTAACTATTTTTCATATAAACCTTCTCTTTTCCATTTTGGGAATCAGGTAATGCAAATTATAAAGTGTAAATTATTCATAAGAGTCATTACTATGGAAATATCAAAATTTATTTGCACATTGAGTGTTTTGGTCAGCCTATAATATTATTTTTCTTTGGTTATCTAACAAGAAATACGCACAACGTGTATCATTTATCAAATCAAAATATACGAGTGTGTGATGTTTGATAAAAGTTTTTTTTTTTTTAATAACTAAATTTATTTACTTGCGCTTTCCTTGGTATTGTCTGAAAATCATGAGATTGTATATTTTTTACAATTAAAGTCATTTTTTAAGGAATTATTAATGGGAAATCATTGCTATGCTTTTACAGAATAGTAATAAGTTATACAGTGAGTTTTATATTAGGCATTAGGTAGTTCAATTGATAGTAAAATTATGTTTTTATTATCATAAAAGTGAGAAATACTATGTATTTAAAAATACAATTATAATATTATACCTATTTATTAATGTGTTGATATTGTGTGTAGTTTAAACAGTCGATATTTTTCATTTTTAAATTAAAGGCTATTTAATAAAGAGTATCATTACTTAAGCTATGCGTCTATGCACTGGTATCCAACAAATACGTAACAATTATTTTCCTGCTACTTGTCCTCGTCACAAATGTATTTGGCAAACCAAGAACTAATGCAGTAATTTGTAACATTGCATTCAAAAGCAGAATTTATGGACTCTATAGTATGTAAAATGATGATAATATTGAAGCTGTTTTAAATAAGAAATTTATAATATTTTCAATGTTTTGAGCATTCACTTTGAGATCCATAATAAATTATAAATATTTATTTATTTATTTACCTTGTTTTCACATGGATCACGTAACAAAAGTTCTCTATTAGGAGACTGCAGTTTCGACTAACTCGTAGTCTTTCTCAATCCTTCTCTAGTTAAGAGATAACTGAGCTGCGTTGTGCTTATAAGTGGTGTAACCCATTTTTTGTAGGGGTGGGGAGGGGGTGTGTCTATCAGGAAAGGAGAGGGAGATAGGTAGTGTTTCAAGGATGAAGGAAGAGATAAATACATAAAAGTTGTTTAGGTATAAATTTATTTTTATTCATTTTTATTTTTTATTTTTTTATTTATTTTATTTTTTATTAATATTAATATTATTATTATATGTAGTATATATAATTTTTATACTTATTTATTTATTTAACGGAAACAATTTTAAAATTGGTGAATTAATTAAGGTATATAGTTGGTTATTAATTATATCTTCTTTCTTATTAATGGCTTTATAAATTTCTAAGTATTCTAAATTATTTAATTTAACGGTTTTATTTTCTACATGTAATACGTTTAATCCTTTTTCTTAAGTTGAACAAATGATTATTTTCTATAAGGTGGTTTGTGAATTCAGAAAAATTAGTGCTTTTTAGGCACCTTAAATGTTCTTTAATTTTAATATTAAAATTTCTTGACGTTCTACCAATATAAAAAGATTCACAATCTTGGCAATTTAATTTATATATTCCAGAATTATTGCGTTTATCATTAGTATCTTTGTTATTTATAAGGTGGTATCCTAGTTTATTATCTGTATAAAACGCTGGCTTTTGACAAGATTTATGGTGGTTTTTTGTTCCATTAATTTGTTCAAAAAACGAAGAAGATTCTACGTTTGATAAGAAATGTTTGAGGATTATAAAATCAACTTAAGCATTTATTTATTTAACGAGTATTTTCTTGCATGAGTTATCATAAAAAAATAACTTAGAGAAAATAGATTCTTATTCCGTGAAAAAAATCGATTGTGCCTCTCATTATATAAAACACGGAACTTTTCTCCTTTTAAAAGGTAAAATACGTGCCGAAGAGATCCAGTCACCATTCCAAGCCCTGTAAGTCCCCGCTTAGATTTTCCGTTCGTCCTTTTTTGAGTAGTCCCATCTCTGAAATCGGCATACCTTAAAGAGCTGACGATTCAGACTTCCAGTCTTTCAGGCGAGAAAGGGGGAAGAGAGAGCATACTTTGTTTTCATTTCAATAAATTGTCTCTTCCGTGAAAGTAAAATGTTATTCCGGGACCTCGAGTGAAAGACTTTAAGAGTGGAAGAGCACCAGATAGTGCGACCTTCATAATTCTTCCTATTTCACTTCCATATTTTCAAGATACCTTTTCAGGGCATCTAGTCGCAGAAACATCCGAACAAATTTTCCTCTCCTATTTACGAGTACTGTTTTTTTTTTGTTTGAAATGCGCGAGTATAATAAAATTAATTCTGGAATAAATTCTTCACTTGATACTCGTACTTTAATGCTATTTAGGTCCGAAAGGAATGGAGATTGAGATGCAAGATTCTGTTGCTGCAAACCAATCCACCGGATTGATACTACGAAGAATGTTATTTTAACAATTTTGAAAACAATCGTACTTGCAATTAATAGTATTATTATGAGATTATTAAATTAATGATATAATTTTTCGTAACTTATTCAACTTTTTGTATTCTTATTATACTGTCGTATAATCAAACAGTTGATTTGAAATCATTAGTTTTGTTTTGGCATACAAATTAAATTAAAGCTGTTTTTTATGATCTGATGCTTGTTTATTTGCCATCTATGAGTCATTAAAACAAAAAAACATTCAGCGTTGACAACTAAAAAAAACAAACTTAACTTTTGCAATCTATCACAAGATCTCATTTTTATCAATCGATGCCCAACATCATACAATAAAGAGTATAAACATTTATTATTTTGGTAGAAAAAACTGAATTGCTAGTTGTTTATTTACGAGTATATTGCAAAGTGAATACAAAATAATAAATATTTATGAAAGCATCGATTTTTTTATTATTATTTTATGTTTTTTTCGTATTTAGATCAATAATCAATTAAGATGTTGTAATAACGCTTACTATTATTAGGGTTGTATACAACTGTCACACGCCAAGGTTTGCATTCATGGCCTGTTTCATTCATAATTAATGACAAAACTTTGCGTAACAGAGCCTCAATTTAACTGAAATTTCTGAAGTCACTACAGTTAATTAATACTCCTTAAAGGTAATGAAATATCACCATAACGTACGTTAGAGAACTCCTACTTAATATTGTAAAAGTATTTTTAATGTTGTATTTTTACATATCAAAGACTAAAGGTTTCGTTCATGGCCGTATCTTGGCATAAAAACAATTACAATTTTCTTCTTGTCTTCTAAAATTCATTTTAAAATTTCTTTATTTCATAATTTTCGCAAATGAATCTGATGGGCGTTCAATTCAAATGGTTCGGGTTGATGAAAGATGTTTTAGTCGAAATATCCTTTTCATACTGAAAGATACTCATGAAATATTTTTTAAATTTACGGTTTTTGGTCAAGATAGGCATTATGCTGCAATGGCATAGCAAGTGTGAGTCAATTATTTTCTTTAGTAATAGATGAAGTGTGTTAAGCTGTTGTATATAAATTTAAATATAAATAAAATTTATTTTTATTACAATATCAAGCTCAAGAATGACTCATAGAGACTTATATACCAGCTTATGACCAGCTTCTTAAATGGTCTCCAGGAGGCCGAAACATGTAATCGCTTAAAATAAATGCTGAATCAAAACTTAATATTTTAAATTTGTTAATTTTTTCAATTAAAATTTATTTAAAATCACAATTATGCAGTTTCACCAAGTATTGTCAGTTAATAACCTTAACATAAAGACTTAATTAATGAAAGCATTACAAATTATATTTTATTTCGAACGCTTTTCTTACATGTGTATATTGAAAATATAAGTATATTTTAGATTTTTATACATCATATGTTTTTAAGCAATAAAATATATGGAAAGCGTCTATTACGGCATATTTTTAGTACTACCATATCTTGTCTTTGAAAAGTTCATCAGGAATTATACGCATTTAATTTATACATTTTTTTATAAAATTACTTTGATGTTCATCCAATCTCATACTTAAAAAATAGCAGTTTAAAAATAAAGTTTCAATCTCATAATAAAATGCTTTCCAGTACACAACACCAAGAGCGTGTATTTTCTCGAGTATGCAAAACGAGCTAGTTTATCTATAGGGTATGAAGTTAAATTGTTATTTTGTATGAATAAAGTGCAAGGCGGGCGAAGCGAGTAGAAGAAGCTCCCTCAAGTCCTTTTGTGAGAGCGTTCTATTGGCTTCCAGTGACACGATGATATTTGTTCAGGTGCTATCCACCGAGATGGAAAAATATTAGCTCAGCTTTCGCACACAAATTTTACCGTCGTGATAAAAATGTTTTTTTAAGAGAGATTCTATTTGTTGATTTGACGAAATTGAACATTATTTTAACAGAAATATTAATGTGAGAGGTTTTGCGGTGGTACAAGAAATCATGTTTTGTCGAGTTCTTTGAAATTCATAAATATACTTCCGAGAACAACAAATCTAACGTTACACGAGTAATTAGTCGTTTAACTTCTGAATATAAGATTCTTGTACGTTTCCATCAGTTTTGATTATATTTCTTGTGCATCTAGATATCTCAGCTATCCATTTTAGGAGTACTATTTTGTTTTAGCAAATGAATTACAAGTTTAATTCAATGTTAAAAGCATTTCACACACACCAAATCAATTTCACACCAACTGGGAGGTTGTTTTTTGTCAATATTTAGGAGCTCAGAATTGTTTTTTTTTTTTAATCTGCGTCAGAAATTGAACCTATGCCCTTTGGTTTGCCAAGCAAACGATTTAACTTTTGAGGTATACCTGCCGGCTAGGGCGCATATAGCACCGACAAAAAATACATACATAATCTGTTTGTTTAATATAATAAAATTTGACTTTTCAAATAATTTTGTTACAAAATGGTAGATTCTTTTAAATTTCGCACGAAAATGTGAAAAAAAGTATTTTAATTTCTTAAGAAGCAGTTATTTTATTTAGAACTTTTTTTTTATAAATACATATCTAAATAAGTAATAGAAAATGGAAGAAAACACGTCTGACATAAAATAAAATCGCTCATACGAACTACAAAAAATAACTCTAGTATCTCTATTAAGGTATCTAGCATACTTTACGATGATGCGCATTATTATGTCAGGCTCAGATTATTATGTATGGAAAATTCTACATACTTTTTACAGCCTGTCATCTTGACATGAGATTATGTTTTAGAGCCGAGCTTGTCGTAAAAGTTCCCGAGCGAACTTTTATTTAAACAAGTTACATAAAATACAGCATTAACTGAGGAACAGCTACTCTTTTCTCTCTGTCGTTGTTCTCTCCATTGTGAGAAGTTAAACCCAATAAAAAACCAAAAAAAAGAGAGTTTTCCTCTCCTTGACAAATACGTTTATTCAAAATTTGTTTTTCAAATAATATAAGACGTTCCACCGTCAAATGTTTTGAAATCAAAAATGTTGACTTGCTTATTTACATTCTTTATACTTGTTTTGTGTGTTTATTTTTTGTAAAAATTTGAATAAATTATGTAAAATTCTATAAAAAAATAAAATATATACAATCTATCGCACGGTTTTATTAACTTATTTCTTCGCTTAACCTCTAACAATTATTTTACTATCACGTCATTTTATTACTATATTTCATTAGATTAGCCAAGTTTATTAATTTTATTTTTACTGCAAATTCAGCTATCGAATGAATGTAATGTAACATTGAAACATTAAAAGTGCCCACCGCATTCCAAAAAACTGATGCGTCTGTACTCTAAGCAGTTGATTCTAAAAATCTCATAAAAAATACTATTTTGAAACAAAATTATGTGATAAAGATGGATCTGACTAGGAAACGTACTACAAAAACTGCAAAAGACCATTAACTATTATTACTACTGGCTGTTGTGTTTTTAAAAAACTGTCTTAAAGGACACATTAAAGTATTTGGTGGTGCTCTGGGAGGCAGAACTTACTTAATGACATAATAGGGTAAGAACCATGATGATTAACAAATACTGCTCTGGTCCAGATAAGAAGTGAATAACAAATTATGATGACATTTTAAAAAACAAATTACATTTTAAAGTAATATTCGTGTATGTCACGCTTGTTGTTATTATTAAACAAATAATTGAATGAACCAAAATAATTAATAAATAAAGATAAATAAATTGAACAGTACCTTCTAAGTTAAACTTATCTTCTTGACAAAACGTATCCCATATTTTTTTCTTTTAAACATTAACAAAAACTTCTTAATATGTTTTTCATGTCTTTGTTTTATCATTATCTTTTGAAAACCTTAATATTATATAACACCATCATCGCAGCAAAATATTTATAACTCCGCAATATTAACTTTACCAGAATCCGCTTGTATGGCCAGGTATTTTTTCCATAGGAGAGTTTTTTTTACGGAAGCCACCGTTTTACTTTTGCTTTCGAACTTGCCGTCGGACATTCGCTTAGTTAACGCGTCAGTAAACAGCGTATCGCTGTCTCCTCCACCCTGAGTAGAAAGCTCGCAGTCTGTATAATATTCAAAGTATGTATATTTTATTTTTATTATTCAATCAGAATGCATTTATTCACAAGCTTAATATTATTATTTCCGGCAGTCTATTTATTTCAGTAAGTACCACTCGGGTCTCGAACCGAAACTATAGATCGAATGGATGAGAATAACTTCTTGTAAGTACGACGCGCACGTTGCAATTAGTTATTTACCTGTGTTACTGATAAATAATTTACCTTCTTGATATTGTCTCAAGGTGACATTATCATATGGTCCGCGGTTCGCATCCCGCTCCCGCCGATATTTTTTCTGAATGAATTGACTCGTTTTAGGATTTTTATGTATAGTATATTTATATTTAATTGCTTATAATATTGTACTATAGTCAATGATCTATAAAAGTACATTAGAATATTGAAATAACAAAATAATATTCTAATATATAATTATAAAAAAAATATCCATAAGATAAATAAATTGACCAGTACCTGCTAAATTACATTTATCTTCTTGAAAAAAGTATCCGATATTTTTTTCTTTTAAATATTAACAAACACTTTTTAATATGTTTTTCATGTCTTTGTTTTACCATTATCTTTTGAAAACCTTAATATTATATAACACCATCATCGCAGCAAAATATTTATAACTCCGCGATATTTAACTTTGCCAGTAGATCCGCTCGTATGGCCGTAGCATTTTTTCCTATAGGAGAGTTTTTTTTTACGGAAGAGCTTTTCACCTCGTTTTACTTTTACACGTGAAAACTTTCGCGAACTTGCCGTCGGACATTCGCTTAGTTAACGCGTCAGTAAACAGCGTATCGCTGTCTCCTCCACCCTGAGTAGAAAGCTCCGCAGTCTGTATAATTGAGTTACCGACGTCGGGCTCAGACTTTAGCTGTTCCTGGTAGATAATGCAGACTTTCTTATATTATTTGCTCTGCATTAACAGCAAACCGATACTCGTTGGCAAATGTGCAAAGTAAAAACGATATTTAAAAAACAAAACAAGTATAAGAAGAGATAAGCTTTATATAAGTATATACTACTAGATAAGTTTATACTAAAATAAATAATTATGTAGATTTATCAAAGTGATACGTAACTGTACTTTGTAATTAAATAAATACAAATTATACTTACTTATGAGATATTGTTTACTTGTCAAAACCTTACATACCACCGTAGAGAAAGAAAACGTTATTATAGTTTTATTGTTACTGGACGGAATTAAGTTTAAAAAAATCGCATGCAACCCATCAATACATTCACGCATACATATATTATGTATATTTTACGTATGTTGCGTTTAATTGTCCTAAATGAGAGTGATAGAATTTTTTAAATACCTTCTTTTTACATTTTATTTTTTAAATTACGGTATGAAATGCTTCTTTAAGACGAGGTTTGACACCGAAAAATCAAAATGAAAATTGTGAACTAATGAAACAAAGACTGAAATTTTCTTAGAAAAAAAAAGGTTTAAGGTGTCAAAATATTTATAGGAAAAATTAAGTAGGCGATATTAGAGAAGGCTCGGATAAAATGTGTCCTGAGGTGGAGGCTATAGTGACTGATCAATATACAATTAGGGATCCGATTAATAGGAAGACTTTTGATAAAATTAGAGTGATTCTGTGTGGAAGAAATAGACTTTTAGTAATTAGCAAGACGCAGTTTTTGAGCAAGAAAAATGATATTTTATATCTCAAGACAAAAAAAAAATTTCAAGAGTTCTCTAATCAATTATAATAAATAGTTATAAAAACTGAAATATATTTGACAGTTAAAAATTGTTATTTTGATACATTTTTACAGCGATATTCTTCATAAGAATTTATATAAATATATACTTTTTCGTTCAAGCCAGCACGTGGATAGAAGTTTCGTTCAAACCACCACCGTCATTTCTTGCTTCATCTCCTTTATGGCTCTGCCAATCAAAATGAATTCCTATTAATCTTCCGGTGGGGTTGCGGCTCAAGAGCCGCACAGCCTCCAGCACTGATCAATTACTCTATCACCGCAGTTTGCCAAAAATTGCAAAAGTTTCACCTTACGGCAATGATTAAAGATACCGTTGACATAATATATTTTCCTCCCATCCTAGTATATAATCAAGCTTAGTAATATATTCAGAAGTTGTTATTCATATCTCATTATATTGTACCGTATGCCGTGTGAGACGTAGGAGCTTTAAATATTTTAGATTAATCCAGGCTGTTCTATTTATACACTATACAAGAATTTAGTTTCATTTCATGGTGGGTGGAGTAATTATTTTATTAATCCAAATCAAATGCACTAGACATGAAAATCATATGTCACGGAATCGTCACGTTTTTCGTTTCGTATAATTACTAAAAAAATGAAATATAAAATAATATTAGATATATATTTGTCTTTATATCGATTGCCGAATATGTTCATACAACATTTATTGTTGTTCTAAATAATCAGAACATTATAAAAATACTTAATAAAATTTTGAAATAAATAGATAAGAAAGTAAAATAAATTAGAAATATCTATTTTAATAACATGTTTAAAATGAAAAAAAACATCAAATCTCATTACAAATGAAGTCTATTAGCACCTTTGAAAAATTAAAATAAAATCAAAAAAATACACGGTAATATTTAACTCATAACTTCTTCATTTTATCTGTGTGTCTTTTTATGAAAACATGCTTAAATAACGAGGACAAAAATTATGTGTCTGACACATAAATTGTTCTAGTCAGATTTTATTTGTATTTAAACAAATACAGGAGAATACCGAGAGATGTTGATAGTAATTCTGAAGTCTCATTTGTGGAACTCTATGACGCTAACCATGGTGCATATTTATAAGCGCTGCATGTGGATTGTTAATCCGCCAACGTTTTACAGCCCAAGATTCACGCATCATCCTTATTATTACAGGAATTTACTATGAATGGGTGGTCTTCATGGGACGACTTTCGTCTACAAAAGATTTTTAATTAATAGGCTATGACTGGCATTTTACGGATTAGGGATCAAATTCACAACAACCGGGGGTATTTTAGGATCAACATTGGGGATCGAACCCACGACCTTTGGTTTGCAAAGCAAACGCTTTGACCATTGAGGTTCACCCGCCGGTGTTGCAAGTGGTTGGTAAATTTAAATTCATTAAATTATGAGATTTGGAATTTAGAAAATATGATCAATATACTTTTAACGTATTGAAGTAAGAAATGATTTTAATATAAACATAAATAAAAAAGCAACAGATAGGTCTACAAAATTAATTGTTTTTATCACAATATCATCAAAAACAGCACTATGTATTTTATTCAGATTATCTTGATAATATATTCTGCTCTCATTCTTTTTTATTCTTATTTTATATCCGATATCAAAACATGAAGTGTCAAAACTGCTTCGAAATGGTGATGTCAAGATTTAGTTCGCCCATCCCAGAGCAGTGAAGCTTGAAATGTTCTTAGATGTTATATTGTGAGCTTTCATCAGGCGGGCGATAAGAAAAATATATTACTGCAGGCGACAAACGGTGGCCTGTGGAAGAAAAGCAATCTTCCAGCAAGTGATGTTTCAGATCGGTGAAAATTCCGGCGAGTTTCAAACGTCATTAAAGAACCATTAAACCTAAAGGATTGAATTTATCAAAGATCGAATGCGTCTTGTTTTAAGTAACTTTTAGTATCAGTTTTCGTATAAGCAGTTACTCGGAAATATAAAAATGACAATTAAACGTCAAAATTATTACAAACTAATAAAATGAAGAAACATGAGACGACAAACACATGGATGATTTACCGCTTGTTGATTATTTAGTGTTTTTGGTCAAATTAAGCCGCCTTTTATGAATAAATCATTTAAGAGTCTTGAAGTTTGGGCTAATCGTCCAATAAAAAACCTTAAAACTATTGATTTAACGAAAACCTTAAATACGCCTTAGGTATAATATTTCCAAGTGAATCTTCAAATGAAAGATATCTTTAGTGGAAAATGCATATGGATAATGGCAGCTTACCACATGTAATGACAGGTGATAACATGAAATCACATTTCAAAATGTAAATAAAACATAATTGATATATTCTTTACCTTTATTTACTTTATTTCTAAATCGGCATAGTATAAAAGTTAAATTATATCAATATTAAGAGACAAAATATTTTACGATCCTAATTTACATTTGAAAATTAATATAAAGTTCATTTCAAAATTTAAGTTTTCCATATGAGCCGTTTAAGTTTTTAAAAAATTGTCTGGTAGAATATTCAAGAACTTACGTTTAAAAAATCAGCTTGCAGTGAAGGTTTAATAAAAAATTCATTTCAAATCTCATATTCCCCACTCAGGTACTACTTAATAATTTATTTGCCCGTGCAACCGCCACGAAAATATTTTTTTCAACCTTCAATCAGAATTTCATAAACTTATTTTTCTACCTGCAACCCTTGAGACGTTCAGTGAACTTTAAGTACTTCGTAGTAAATCAACTTTGATGTTTTAATGATATCTTAAGAGTTTAACAATTTAATTTTCTTAGAAATTCATCAGTTTGAAATAAATATTATTATCAGTTAAATAGTTATACAGTCAAGTGTTTTGTTATCGATAATATAAATATTCATTGAATTTAGTTATTTTCGTAGTGATACTTTTACTATTACATATTTCATTATGGAAATATGTTGACAGCTTATATTTTTTTCTGTATTTGAGAGATTTCAATACAATAAACAGATCGATTTCGGACAATTACTACGTTACAGTACTTGGTAGGAAGGTATTTAATTCCTTTTAAGAATATAATATATTGTATACTTTATACAGGTATATTTTGTCTTGTTCAAATATCAACAAAGCAAACAAATAAAAATAACATTGAATGCAAGCCAAAGCATTGACGGATTACGGCCTGTTTCTTATTGCAGGTTGATGGTAGTGATAAGCTCTTGTCATTAAATGGTCCAATTTTTACGTATTGCTCTAATCATATTTGTTTTATTTTAAATATACCACTGAAAATATGCCTTGGATACTACAATAGCCATGTTACACTAGGTGAACCATAGGGTGCAAAGATATCATAGAACAAATTATGAACAATGCAACTGCCAAGTGACAGTACTTTTAGTTGCGTTAATTGAAAGTAACCATATGTTCCAGATATGGAACGGACATGGAAAGAAACAAATGCTCATGTTTCAATCAAGAATATAGAATCTTATTTTTTTTAACGAAGTTGAATCTTTTGTTCCTCTCATATTTCTATGTTTATGTCCAAATTACTGATTTATATTTTATTGCTTCTTCATGTATTTTTACGTCATATATAATGCATACATTTATCTACTCTCTTCGTTAAAAATGTATGTCAGAACTCCAATATAAACTGGATATTATTTAACTGTAACATCAACATTTTTGTGATAATTTCACTTTATTTATGTTTTTTTATTCTGTTATGATCAAAAAAATATTCTGTTATGTAACAAATTATTTTATTACATAACGGTAAGCGTGACAACCATAATGCTACACAAATTAGCGCGCTTCCATTATATCGTGCATCGACGAAATGTATGCGAAGAAATGCAAACTGGGGTCCTACATCATTACATTAGCATCCCTATTCAAGGATGATCCCCGCTTATTAACTTCCTTTATCCGCGGCCCTTTTTTCAGGCCTTCAAGGAGGCGCTGCAAGCTTCCGCCCTGCTGAAATTTTAATTCAATTTCTTCATTTCAGCGCTCCGGTGCGGTCGGGCCTTCTAAAGCCTAAATTGGCAACTAAAACCGCGAATTTATTGCGCCCTCCACCACCGAGGCACTAAGAGAGGTACCGAAAGCTCCGCCGGGCTCCAGCAAGGTATTTGGACAAAAGTAAAAGCTCCAGGCTGTCATATGGTATGTCACGTGTTCAATCTTTTATTATTATATTATTATACAATGTATAATTGTATGATGTAATATTGAATATATATTGCTGCTATTCTTAAAATTCCATCTTCTCGCTATCGCAATACGACGTCGAGAGCTTTTTGCTTAGAAACTATTTGGTGTATCAACGGCTAAAAAGCATATTTAAAATGATGATGATAAAATGGCAGCGGACAGAAATAAGAAGCGGCAATTTTCAGTTACGATATGCTCCATATGTGGATAGAAAATGGAAAGAAGAAGTTTATTTCATTCATTATAAATCAGCTGTATATCTGGAGTGTACGGTCTCCACAAATTTCCACCACCAGTTATGATTGTCTCTAGATATTTCAGTATCTGAAGGACTACTTCAAAAAAGAAATAGTTGTCGATGGCCTCCATGCTAACAGGTCTGAGAAAAAAACGTTGTTTAAACGAAGATAACAAAAGATAATAAATGGTTTGCAAATAAGAGAACGCCAAGCTTTCATTGATCAAAAATATTATTTAGAAAAAAACCTTACTCGGTTATTTTCAATACGTGTTTATAATTTCCTTAATACCGAAATCAATAACAATCTATTATCTAAGTAAGACCTTGGAAAAATTCAATTACTTCTACACACACCGCTTATAAACACACAATGCTCAATCGTCTTCAAAATGACGAGCGTCATAGAATCCTTAGATGAGATCTTTCGGTCACCTTCCGGTGGAGTTCTCATATATGTATTTTCATGAAAGG
This sequence comes from Glossosoma conforme, assembly GCA_022606575.1. Classification (NCBI taxonomy): domain Eukaryota; kingdom Metazoa; phylum Arthropoda; class Insecta; order Trichoptera; family Glossosomatidae; genus Glossosoma; species Glossosoma conforme. Next base: position 5,054,157 of record JAGTXR010000003.1, on the reverse strand, counting down.
ATCGAGATGCCTGTTGGGGTCGAGGGGTCTCGCATTTATTTGCTAAGCAATATTTCTAGTAAATAAAAGAGACTGTCAGATTAGTGCACTTAGTGTTAGGGAATTATTTGTGTATCTCTTTCCGAAAACATACTTTAATTTGTGTTGCAATTTTGGCAAGAAAGAAAGAGGTTATGGAAACCAAATACACTGAATTCATTGCAAAAGTGAAGCGTGTGTTAAATTATATATTCGGCTTTACATTCATTTAAATGTATTATCATATTACTGTGTACTTTTATTTTAGTAATACGTTCAGTAAATAAATGATATTATCGATATTTGAATACCTCATAATTATTGTAACTTCAATTTTATCAAAATAAAATTATTGGTAAGGAACGTACTAAATTAGTTATAAGTTGGTCCCGAAGTAAGAGGGCTGTTTTTAAAATCAGTCGATCGATAAAAAATTGAGTCGGTGGTTTACAAAATGATTTTTTATTTATTATGACAAACAACAAGGTTACTGCGATCTTCGAAAAAAAAAATTATAATGATTATGAGATTATTCGGTGTAAGAAAATTTTTAAATGTTTAATTAATTAAATGAAGTATTTAGCATTCTATATTTTTACACAAAATAAAATATCGTATACTAATTCAATTTTAAATTACATACTGACTGAACCTGGCATGCGTTGCAATGTTTCTTGAAATGCATTTGTAAACTTTTGCCTTAACTAAAAACATACCCTTTATTTAAGGAAAAAACGACTTCATGTCACCGGAATCGTTATTGGGACACTTGGTGGACGTATGAAGAGCAGATGAACAACATACAGTCTTTTTTATAAGCACATTGAGATATATTCAAATTGAAAATTAAGAAACTTTGGTATTCGGCTCAGACCACGGACAATCAACGATCTACCTCTGTTGAAAGTCGAGCCGAACTGAGATGGAACGCTGCAAAACACCACAGCACCCTTCTATCAGCTGATAGCCCGTGTGTTGCCCAGTATTTGGTCTTGGGATGTGCAGCTTGTTGGGCACATGGAGCAGGATCTTAGGTGTGAGGCAGTCTGCAGGTCTCAACAGTTGCACAGTAGTGACTCTTCCTTCCGAAGCATTCCCCACCGCTCGAGGTTGTTCTATGTTCTACTAACTCCGGTTCTTAATCTGTTCAGGGATTTACAGGTCCGCCAGTCAAGGTTCTTGCCAGTTGGGAGACCTTACTTTGGAGTAATGAAATCCTATAATGAGACTTATTGCCAGAGCTGGAGTCTCTCATTTTCAGGGCCGGATGTGAGAGGTTGTTTGCATCTCAGAAAGCTGCTTTGCGACTTCAGTGTGGGTGTTGGGGGATCTGATTATATAAGCAGTAGGACGGTTGGTCGATTTCTTTACGCATTTCTTCGGCGCATATGACTTTGCGTCTAATGTTTGTTGGTGCGATAGGGGCATATCCACTTCGAAAATTGTATGATACTGCCAGTGCTGGTGTCTCTCATTTTCAGGGCCGGATGTGAAAGGTTTTTATTTATAATACATTATTACATTATTGGAAAATATAAATCATTTATTGAATAACAGTTTTAATATCACACTGAAGATTACAATAAATCAATGAGTTTTACGGTGAGCATATCGGAAAATAATATTGTATTAAAAGTACACAAGATAACATAGAAAATCTGAAAATACTGTCAGTCTGAAAAGGGTTAAGGTGCACGCGGTTTCATGAAAACCTGTAAAGATTGGCTCCCCCAGCGCTTAAGAGGGTGTGAAAATAATCAATTTAGACGTTCTTTGTAGGGGCCTGGAACGGAAATAATTTATACCTGGGGTTCACACGCCCCATATTATGATGCTTCCGAATCCCCATCCAAGATGATTTCATCACAGATATTTGATTATTGCTCACATCTTCAGAAATAATGATATCTTCTTGAAAAATTTACGCAGCTTATCTTAATTTTGTTTTTTATACGAAAATTTGTAGTACATATTTTAAACTATTTATAAATTTAATATTGTTTGTAAGATCTTAAATATTAGAACCATCTCAGAGAGGCGAACCCGATGGATCGGTCACATCATGCGCCACGATGGTCTACTTCACGACATTATGGCAGGGATTATGGTTGATTTGTAGCAAGTGTTCGAGGACATGAGTTGTAGCTCTTATGCTGAGCTGAAGAGGATTGCAGAGTATTGAGAGGGAGTGGAGATCGAGATGCATGATTCTGTTGCTGCAAACCAATGCACCGGATTGATAGTACAATAAAAGGATTATTAAAATCATTATTTTTGAAGTTTTTATCACTGTTGAACAAATATAACACGCCCTTTCCGCTTTTTGGAGTGTTATCACGTTATTTTTTTAACTTATCGTTCTACGGTGACTAAATTCTTTATATATGTATTTTGTAATTTATTGAAAAGTATTTTTCTGGCTACTCATTATTATTTCTAAACATGCAAATATTTATAAACTGATGAAAAACATATATTTGTTTGTTAAAAAATAAAGTATGAATTAAAAAAGGAATTGGTATCTTTCAGCTTGATTCACTCTACTTTCCTAAATCCATTTAAAAATCTAAGGAAATAAATAACCTAAGTTAATTTTTCATAAATTTACACACGTAATTTTTTTTACAAACATATTTAAAATTGTAAAGTTGAAAAAAAACATATTCCTCTTTTAAATGAAATTCTTAGAATGATTTTATAATTGAACAAATAAGAAAAATAAAATAAAAAATTAATAAACTGAAATTAATTACAACGGCAAAAGTATTTTTTATCAAATCAGAACAAAATTAATGAAAAAGGAAGAAACATTTTTGATACAATTTAAATTTATTCAAGCATTCATAGAGTAAACAAAGTTTCTCATCTCAAGACCGATGTAAAATCACGGCTTAAACGATGCAAAGACAAACCACGATGCCATGCGGAATTTATGAATAATTTATCACTTTTCAAAGCTACACAGTAAAACTTCAATACGGCAGCCTCTTTTTGAATCTATGAAGCAACATTTACACATTTAGATAATTATGAAAAAAAAGGAAACAAACCACTAATTACATGACGTAAGTTGCTTTTAGCTATTGGCGATATAAACAATATTTTATACTTAAAATATGGTCCACTTATGCACTAGTACAGTTTATAAATTATCATTCTCTACCGCCTTAACCATTCACCTAACTGAACTCAAATCGTAGATCAATAATTGTTTTCTTTAAATATGCAAATTTCTTTGTTGTCGAAAAAATATATATATTTATGTGAAACACTGAATAGGTAATAATTATATTATTTATTACCGTTGCCCTAAATTATTCTACTTTCCCAATGGTTCATTGCTTTCAAAAATGATTTATCATCAACACCATCAACCTGCGTCCATCCACTGTTGAAAGTTGGCCTCCCGCATGAGTCTCCATCCTCTTCGATCCTCTGCCTTCCGCATTCAAGCCATACCCGCTATTCTTCTTATTTAAGTTAATAAATATACATAATTTTATAGTTTTATCAATATTAGTTTTGTTTATATATTTTTTTTCAATACATCACTTTTAAAATAATAGATTTTCACAAAAAAAAAAATTTCATTAATATAAATATGAGCTCCGCCATAAATTATCGACAGAAGAAAACAAATGGGCTTCTGGCGGTAATGGCTCAGTGGTCAAAGCTTACTAAACAGAAGGTTCAGGGTTTTATCTCGAATTGCAAACAGATGAAGACTGGATGTCAGATAGTAGTCTATGACTTTGGCAGCTCAATACTCTACACTTATAGCACTTTTGGCATTCACTTATGAAAAAAAAATGTCTTAGAAGAGAACTTCAACATTCTGGAGATGATATTATATTTAGTTGTATTATTTCAATGGCTATTGCGTTATTAATCAACGTACATTTTTTAATTTCTCTAACATAGTAATCGCAGCTCAAGCAAGTGTTGATTTTTTCACAGTGTCAACGGAGAGCAAAAGTGTTTCGACGTTTGAATGGGTTTTTATGGCTCTATTTACACGGAGAGCTTTTAAAGTTGGTTTTTAACGATCGCTTGAGCTTACGCACCTGGCCCTGATCCACCTCAGTTCAGTCATACGGATTGAGCTTTCACTACTGGGGTGACTTTTAATATCAGTAAATCCTTTGGTGAGGCCTTTATTACTTGTTAGCGCGCAGGTTTCGTGAGAAGGCTCTTCTCACGGCTTCACATGATGGTATTAAGAAACCACATTTTTTTTAATCATCAGAATTCCAACAATTTACAAAAATTACTTATTTTCTTAACCAATTAGTACTTAATGAGTTTTAAGTTCTTAATTATATTAAACTTTAATATCACTTTTTAATCAGCTACAAGCAAACTTCGGTCTTTAATTAACATTATTTTAAACTTTTGACGATGGCACAGATGTTCTGTATGTATATTTAATGTTATCAAGTCAAGACCAGTGCACTCTATGACGCTCAGCCAGGGAAGGTGTACGTTGCGTGCGGGAAACGTGTGTTCTGCTCGTGTTTGTGTGTGGGTTGGGGATATTTCAAGTCTACATTTATCTGTTTCTTGAAGAGATTCAGATTGTAGGAAGGAAAAAACTCAGACGCTGGAAGAGCATTCCAAAGCTAACCAGTGGCATTAAGGAAGGAGCTTTGGAAACTGCCAGTTTTTGGTCGGCATACATTATCCGTGTATGGATATTCGGCAAGTGTAGGACGAGTTTGTTGGTTGTGGGTGGGTGCAGGAGGAATTAGTTCTGTAAGTTCCCAAGAGCAGCGACCGTGGTAATAGCAGTAGAAAAGACTAAGTGAACCAATCTTACGCCTGTGTTCCATTGATTGCAGGTTAGACGTAAGAGTGTCTGTTTATCAAACGAATTGCTCTTCTTTCAATATATCTTTCATATCAATGATCCTTGACATCTTTATACTAATTTCGTAAATTATTATAATTTTTATTATTTTTTTCCAATTTTGTTTCATCAATGCTTGTTTTGTCATTGTTTTCTTATCTCTTTACCTGTCGTATTTAATCATAGTTCTGTGGAGGAAATTATCTTATCTGAGCATTAAATACTTGTGTATATTGTTTTTTTGTTAAAATAAAATATATTATGAATGAATTTGGAACAAAAATAAGCTTTAATAATTGGTTAAATTATCTACCTCATGTTTATGTGTACATTTTTGAAAACACTTGATATTTTCTTTTTAAATATATCTAATCTACGAAACGTTTACGACACTGCTTGAGTTGAGTTTATCAAAACCAAGTTTTTTTGACCTAAGAAGCATTGGGCTAATAAATTACTTAAAATATCAGTTCCAAATTGGACTTTCAGGTGAATATATCTCTGAAGATGAGTAGAAACTTACATAACTAAAATATGTGGTTGCGTATTTGTGGTGACCATATTTTTGTGATATGTTATTGATATAATAATAATTATATCACTTAGATACGTACATGCTCACAACCACCACGCAAAATTCTCAAAACTAAATAACACTTTATAAGCTTATTTTGAGTTTTAAGCTGCACTCTTTGCACCCCAAAAGTATTCACTTCATAAGGAAGATTTTAACTCATATGCGCTTCGCCCACCGGAGTTTTTAATATCAGTATAAATCCTTCGTGGGTCTTTATTGCCTGTTAGCGAGAAGGTTTCGTGGGGAACTCGAAGGAGCCGCATTAGGGGTGTAAAGTGAGGAATATGCTAAGTGCTTAAAGAACTCAACCCTCATGTTAGTTTCTGGTTCGAATCCCTCCAAAGTTTATTATTACCCGAAAACTTCATGAAACGATTTTTTTCTTTGTCTGAACCAATATTTAATATATGCGCAGTGTGTTTTAATGAATCTTTTCTTTATATCTATTCACTAGTCAGTATTCCAATAAGTATGGCTAGATAAATTGGATGATTAATAATATAAGCGTTGTTATCTGGTGATTTCTGCGCTTTTTATGTAAATAAAAAATAAAAAAACTGTATTTTAAAAAAGAATAAATCAAATACGACTACAAAATATTATATTTTTATATAAAATTTGAATTGGTGAATTGTATTATGTGGTTATGTCATACTTTTCTTGTTTTAGTGTTAGCTCTAGCTCCATGAACTAGTCATGATAAGATTTCAAAGTAATAATAATCATAAAATCAATTAATATGGTTGCATAATGTTCATAATCAAAACATAAAAAAATGTTTTGGTATAATTGAAGCCTTTAGGCGGTTAGAAAAATGTAACAAGCTAAAATATCGCTCGTAGGCCAATTTAATACATTTTAGTAAGCGCCCCACAATGCCTGGAAAGTTGAAAACTGTTAGGAAGCTTCCACAATGTGAGTCTCGCTTAATAAGATGAGAAGGAGGATTTTGATCAAATATATTCACCATTTTATGTTTAAAGTATGTTGAACAACCTTTTAATTTTAGGATTAAAGGTCCTTACCTTCATTACATAACTGTACAAATAAAAATATTTTAAAATCTTATTTAATATTTGTTTGTTGTTATATTTTTTTTATTAGCTTCAAAAATAATTTTATCACTTTGTTTAATCTCGTATTTTTTTATAACATCGATATAATCTTGACAAAAGCACATCATTCATACGTGGTTAATGTGTGTCGACCAAGAACTGGCAGTTTCCAATGTTCCTTCTTTAATGCCACCGGTAAGTTTTGGAATGCTTTTCCAGTGTTTTGTTTCCTCCTTCCTATAATCTGGATCTCTTCAATAAACAAATACATATACACTTGCAATTCCCAATCCACACACAAACATGAACACAACTCTGGCTGAGCGTAATAGAGTACACTGGTCTTGATCAGTGGTGCTCTCCTGCATGCGTTTACATAAAATAAAAAATAAATGTAATCGCAGTTCTCGTTACACCACAGAAGTTAAGTAAAACTTGACGCTGACCAAACTATTGATGAGCTCCCACCCGTTGCTTATCGCAGGGTTTGGGAGCGTCGAACTAATCGTCTGATCTCATTTAAAATCTTGATTTACAAATCATATAAAACTATCAATAAGATTATACAGCAGGGTCACCTCCAATTCTATAGGCAGGTATATTACTGCCCTAGTGTTGTCTGTAACGATATACAAATATGTTTATACCTATCAGGTAGGACTTAAGGTGCAGAGATGTCTTGAAATAGCGCATGAACAATAGTTACATAGATAGTGACGACATGTTTCAGGTATATTACGGGTATAAGAAAAACACAATAAAAGCATTTTGACTTTGATATAAAAAAACAAGTATTTAAACACAATACTTGATATATTTGATCAAAATCCTCCTTCTGATCTTATTAAGCGAGACTCACATTGTGGAAGCTTCCTAACAGTTTTCAACTTTCCAGGTATTGTGGGGCGCTCACTAAAATGTATTAAATTGGCCTACGAGCGATCTTTTAGCTTGTTGCATTTTTCTAACCGCCTAAAGGCTTCAATTATATCAAAACATTTTTTTATGTTTTGATTATAAACATTATGCAACCATATTAATTGATTTTATGATTATTATTACTTTGAAATCTTATCATGACTAGTTCACGGAGCTAGAGCTAACAAAAAACTCTATCAAAATGGGTTAAGAAAAGTATGACATAAATAGTGTTCCAAATAAACTATTCGTAATTATTATTTTACAAAACAATGCGACCTATACCAAGAAATACTCGACTCTTATTGGTTTATAGAATTAACCAATTCAAATTTTATATAAATCTTACAATAATATTTATTTAAAGATTGAAAACGCTTTCATGCGAAGTTTTATATGGTACAATTAATATCACAATAAAGATCTTCTGGAACAGTTTGATAAATTTGTGATAGATTTAAGTCTTATCTGAAAATTTTCAGTCTACGCAAACGTGAAACTGAAAGGTTACCTGACGCTTAATTGAAATAATTGCTGAGGGCGTATTTAAACTCTTTGGTTTTGTTGTTTTCTGAAATGGGAAGTATTTTATTCCGATGTTACCAACAGTCTCGAAGAGCTTAATCCAAAAGTTATAAATTTATGCGCGTTTGCATATGCTCGAGGATTTCGCTCACCCTTCACTCGAGCTCTCGCAAACTTTTTGAGAGAATTAAGTTTGAGAGTAATAGAGAAAGTATTATTCACTTAAAAAGCCTAAGCAACTAAATAGAACCAGGTTAATTCAAATTAATCTTTAATTTTCTTCTATCTCCGAGAAAAGAGTTTGTTTCTAAATCTCGATGAGGCTTTGTTGTCCGAAAAACATTACTCGAAATATTATTAAACCCAGTTTATAATATTGAGTAATTAATTTATAAAATACTTTGAGGCATACTGTACAGTATTATTTGTGTCATAGCATATTTTACTATAGAAAATTTCATTAACTAATTAATTTTCAATATCAGTATATGAAATATGAAGTGTTATTTATTTGTTATAAAATAAGCTTTAATTTATGTTATGTATTTAATTTACGGATTGCTTGTGATAATAAAATGAGAAAAATTAAAAGCAAAATCTATACCTTTTTTATATTGATTAATATTAAATAAAGAAATAGGGCATATTGATCAAGGTATGTTAAGACTGTCAAAGTTTGATCACTTTTGTTTTAGAAAAATCATTGAAGTGTCATAGTGCACATCAAATAAACATTTTTTATATACCAACGATTCACTTTATCAGAAATATTACCACTTAATAAAAACAATTATTGCCAAACAAAAAACAGTTTCAAAAGTTACACAAATATATATATATATATATATATATAACCTTTAAATACATTGTAACCATTAAAGTTGTCTCTTAATATACATTATTTGCTTGAAAACTAATGCAGTAAAATCTAAATTACTATAATAAGTTATAGATATTAAATAAAGTAAATATTTTTCCCCTGATGTCATATTATTATACAGAATTACATGGTTGTTTTATATGGCAACATTCTCAAAATAATGTGAATCGTTACCGTTTTTATAACATTTCGTGATTATCGTAGAATGCTATAAATGTTAATATTATAAAAAACACAGTTCTCAATCCCCAAACACAATGTACGTCATAACCTGTCGCTTCTCCCAGAGATCCGGTCATTTATCCATCTGTTATCAGTCCGTCAGTCGGTAGAGTAATGGACCAATAATTTATCAATGTACAATAGCGTAATTTCTGCTACGCCAAAGCTGGCCTCGTCGTGGATTCCCAGTCCACCGACTCTTTGGAGTCTCTCAATAGTCCAAAGGAATCTATTGCTCTTCAGACACATTTCAATCATACATTTCAGAGTGAGTTGTATCATACTCCTCTCTCTATTTCGTTTTCGCATTTCTCTCGCCCACTTTCTCCACCACAGGCTTTGACCGACTCTCTTGATTCGATTGCGTATAAACGAGATGTAATATTAAGTGTTTGCTCAGTATGATTAATGGTCAAAGGAGAGTGATAACTATTCATCGAAACATCGTTAGTAATTTATTATTTTTGTACATAACTATGTTTAAATATAATGTTATCAATATTGCTTTAAATTCTCTTCTTACTGAGTGTATATTTGAAAAAAAAATGTAGATTCGGTTGAGCCGACTCTAATGACCAATTGGTTCAGTTTCAAAAACTAGACTTTCATCCAACATTCTTAACGATTTCAGATTAATAAATCACTAAAATGACTCCTGATTCTGCCTTGCCTCCTGCTTTGTAAGATTTTTAAGTTTAGGTACGTTCAAGATATGGATCGGGTAAGAGATACGATATTTGCAGAATTTAACAATTGTGCTCAGTGGATATAAAAATATGAATAGATGGTCTACAGGGAGGCCGAAACATGTCATCATTTAAAATACATGTGAATCAAAACATAATATTTTTAATTTATTATCTTTTTAGTTAACATTGATTTAAAATTATACATTTATAGAGCGTACAGAAATGTTTTTTAAATAGTATTGAAATAATTTTAATAACACAGGAGACATATTTGCAAGAAATAAACAAATTAGTCGCTCAACAATAAAATACTTGTATTTTGTCTTCTAACTAAACGAATCTTTGAATCTCACTAAAAGAGAATGTAGCTGTAAGGTGGTTTTGAGAGAAGGTACTTGCGTTGTGAACTGGGGATACTATGGTTTGACGTTGTGAGAAATTACGAGTCGAAGGAGTTAACGTAGCAGTCTTAAATAATACAATCGATTAAGAGACAAAGTTGGATCTCTTCACGTTTTTGATGAAACTTCGAGAGGCGAAGTTTATATGAGATGAGACGAAAAATATGGCAGCTGACAAAGCTCTGTGGCGGTTATTTGTGAAATGATGATGTTTACCAGGAATAAAAAACAGTTTTTTATCTAATATTTTATAAATCAAATATACATTCTTTTGAAATATTTATCATAAATTTTATAACTACAAACAGTATCAATAATAAGTACGAAATATTAAAAAAAATACACTTTAAAAATTATACTTTTTGCTGAAAAAAAAACTTTTTCTCTCAGCCTAAAGCCGCATTTTATTACACATTGTACGAGGAGCTTTTCTCGGCCCTTAGCGGCTAGCACCTTCCCAAGCGCGTTACCGTACATATGTTAGTTTATATGGATTTATTACGGGCAGCCCACTCCTGTAAATTGATAAGTTGGTCTGAAAATTCATTAGACCGCGAGGGCAGCCCTCGACGGTCTAAGATTGCGCGAGGGAAATATTACAAGAGAGCGACTGTAATTTTCTTTAAGGCCCTGTGAAATATGAAGCTTAGTTACGCGATTATCCGGAACGTTTTCCCCGTCTGCATTTGGCTTGCGAGGCGGAGAAAGTATTAATAATTGTTATTGAACAGTGATTTAATGGATTACTTAAGAAATCTGCGGACGGCTCTGGCATTACTCATCTCGATGTGAAAAGGTTTTAATTGATTTTTTACGACACCCATTATTCTTGTTATTTTTAATGCAAGTTATTAACGTTATCAGGTTTTTACACTTTTTTTTGTAATATTGTTAAATGTTAGTTTTTTATTACAAAACATTTGCTTAACTGATAATTTTATGTAAGTTAAAGTTGACAATAAGACATTTTAGCGCTCTATATAACTGCAGTTACTATATAACTAAATAAAAATGAATGAATAACCTGTTGCTTGCCGTATTGTATGACTTATCATTTGATCTTCAAAAATTATTATATTTAAAATCACCTAAAATATGACTCGTTTACTACAGTTGCTATCTCATTATTATACTGGGGGGTATAGGAATCATACGTTCCCAAATAGACAGTAGTAGCAACTAACATAACTTAAAGGATACCAGAAAAAAATGTAGAGACAGTATGCTACAAATATAAAGAGGAGAAAAAGGAGCGGACAAACCAACGTTTTTATATTACAAACGTTAAAAGACAAAGGTAGACCTTGCTGGGATATGTACGAGTACTTTGAATGCCGAAAGAGAGTTTGAGGCTTAGGCTATAGCTGTCTTTTCTACGAGACTCTGGGCTCTCGTCATCAGGAACTATGCATATGAAATACAAGGGAGAACTTCCGAAAGCAGAGCTAACACAATTTTATGAGGCGAGGACCATGGCAATCGACAGAACTTTGTGACAAATACTCTAGTGAGGGGGGCGGATATGAAATTTAACTACTTATTTTGCTGTGTCTTTATATATATGAAAACGGGGTCATACATTATTTTTCTATGCTGTGAAATATATCGCACATTCCCACGCCTGTGGTGAGACAATTCCCTAAATCAGGTTCCATAAATATTTGATACATCCAGATATCGTATTGAATAGATACACTTCTACCGCCCAGGGCCTAGCCGATACATCCACTATTCACTTTGTGAATCAGAGTTTCTCAGCCCTATATTGTGTCATGCGAAATTGAATGTTTTAAGAATAAGTATATTTTTGCAACATTATTGCATGAAATATTCAATGAATATAAAAGTGATACAGTTTTGAAAACATCAATATAAATTAAAATGCCAGAAAAAAAACAATTTTATTTTTTGGATTTTACATTTTGAAATGGAGTTGTTTGTGATTCGAAACCCCGCATGAGCCGCTTATTATTCTTCTATTAATTAATGAATGAAATTACATAAGATTTGGTGTTTGCAATAATTTTTTTACGTGTATCAGTTGCTGAATGTTTTTTTTTTCATATTTATTGGCTTTACAAAGTATTGAATAAATTTGACTTTTTTGAAGTACTTAAATATACATATACTTTACATAAAAGTTCTTAAATGAGTTAATTCTTTCGGAAAAAATATTGGCAGGAGCGGGATGCGAACCGCGGACCTTTGGAACCAACATTTTTGCCCAGGTAGTTATACCGCTCGGCCACCGTGGCCATTTCTTCCGCCTGAGCTGACTCGTCTTGGAACTCCAATATATATGAGACTCATTGTTATCATCGTACGATAGATGTCGCTATAGTATATATTCAAAATATGTACATATTTTTTTTTACTATTCAATCAGACTGCATTTATTCAAAAGCTTAATATTATTATTAAGCTTATATATATAACCGCGGTTCGCATCCCGCTCCTAACGATATTTTTCTAAATGAATTGACTCGTTTAAGGAATTTTATGTTCGGTCTATGTATATTTAATTACTATATTATTGAAATATAGTCAATGATCTATAAAAGTAGATTAGAATATTGAAATAATTAAATAATATTCTAATAAATATTTAAAAAAAAATATATTGACATTTTTATTTAAACCATTTTATTTAATATTTTTGATTATAATTAAATTTATATAAATACCTTAAAAAATAAAACATATTTTTATCTGATCTTACCGGATATCTACTAGTTTAGAAAAAAAACAATAATCTATATGGAAAGGGAACATATTTTTTGGATCGCAGGAAGAGCAGCAGAGCTAGTAGTGGCTTGGTTTACACTTGTTGAACTTATATTAAAAAAGTTTCAAACAATAAAAGGAGTCATAAACATAATACTCTCTCACTGTCTATGAAATTAAGGAGCAAAAATAGTTACTACTTGAAAAAATAAGAAAAGTCTTTTTATATACCTCTCTTTCCGTGTTAAAAGACTAATATTTTCAAGATTACGTTCAAAGATAATTTTGTAAGCGTATTTATGTTTAAAATAAAATTTAATTTAGCTTAACTCCACGTACTAGAATTTTGAAAATAGGGAATAATTTATTAACAGAGCTCCTATTTTCATATATTTCCAAAGTTTCAATATATTTCCTTTAAAACTGTTCAATTGCCCCCGATGTACAAAGTCTTAAAGTTGAGAATCGCTGGTGAAACGGGTTGTTTTTCTTCAGAAGGCAATATAAAAAAGTGCCTATTCCATTGAGACTTATGCGGCGTATACATTATAAAACGTATCGCTATAATGGGGTATACTACATTATCGGATTGCGTATCGTATTGTTTTATGTACTATACATTTTTTGTTTATCTTTTTTTGTACCATTTTCCCATACGTAGGATCTCCTATTGTTATATATAGTTCCTAAGGATGAATTAAACTTACTATCATATTTGATTCTTTAGCATTCGTTTTTCATCGCGAGTAAGTTCACATTAGAAGAACAGAGATATATTCTATGATTCTTCTATACCAAAATTGTTACTATTCCGCTCTCTTGTTGTACCTTTGCTCACATAGCCTACTTTCCACTCTACTTACCCACGTACTTTCTTGTTTAATTCTTTCTACCCTCAAACAATCTCTTTCAATCATTCTCCGATACGCGATCAATTAACAAAAAATATTTCTTTTGATTCGAAGCAACGCACCACCTCACATGTCCACACCTATAGTAATCTCATATCTAAACCTACTAACATTTGGAATATTATACAAATCGTGGCATAAATACATTCTTCCGTCAGCAAAGCCCATGTCTTCTATTTGCGTAATTTTAAAAAAAAGTTTTTAAATACATATTGAATCACATTACATTTAAAAAAAATGTCCATTTGACCATAAATACTCAGAAGGTCTTCAATGCACTCCGGGTCCAGGATAATAACGCCTTCCGAATTTTGTTGGGTCTGGCGCTATCGAGGCGCGAGTGGACTGCTTCCATGCCATAATGAGAAGCACAACGCTTCCTCAACGGTCCCAATGCAATGGTCGCTATGTGATAGGTGGGAGTCCCAGTTGGAGGGGCACTGGATGCGCCTTCACATGGCCATCAAGCGGTGATCCGGTGCTCCAATCACTGAGAGTCATTAATTGTTAAAATTGTTAAATGTAATTTATTACCTTGTTTTTTCTTTGTATATGTATGAAATTCTTATTTGTATGGCTTTGGTGGCTGAATAAATAAAATTATTATCCATTATAAATAATAATATTATAAAGACGAATTTATGACGCTGCACTAACGTTACCTGTTAGAATCTGATAAAAGTAATATTATAGTGTAAATGTCCTAAGTATTTAAATTCTTTGATATTGTAGTATTCAAGCAAAAAAATATGAATATTTTTATACTTTGAAAAACATCATTTGGGTAAGCTTTGACATGACCAGCTGTGAAATTAAAGACCAAAAATCAAAATCAAACATTGTACAACGGCAAAATATTGTAATGTTTCTCGGAACGATTTGAATTTATAAAGTCAGATTTTTCACCGCCGTTCGGTTACATTTTAAACACGACAAAAACACAAGATTTACATAAAAATTTAGAAGAAATATATAAGGAACATTTGATAGGAAAGCGAGGAAGAATATTTGTGTCTCGGAAAAAGAAAAATCTTCGGAAATAAAAGAAAAATATCAATTTGAAACGACAAATTTATTCGAGTTATTTGCATCTGTTGCTAGATATTTGAAATATTGCCGATCTGCAAAACATTTTACATGTCACAATGGAAAAGTTTTTGATTAATACTGCCTTTAGGAAATGCTTATTTATGATACAAGTATTCAAAATAATAAATCATGGAAGGGGAGGCACATCGAGCTTACATTACTTGGACTGGGACTTGCTGGGAATGATGAATGCGGGTGGAAGGATTCCAGACAAGCAAGGACAATCCACTAGAATGGATAATTTAAAGACATTCACAATGATAACTAAATTATTTCTAGATTATTCGTGTGAGTTTCATATCCAAATTAAATTTATAGAATCGTGATTTGTGAAAAAATTAGAATTTCATACATGTTAAAAAAAAATACAAGGTAATAAATAACATTTCACAATTTTAACAGCTACTATAATGGCCACTTGAAAGCGCATTCAGTGCCCCTCCAAACGGCAGTCTCACGTATCCGCCCACACATCGACCATTGCGGTGGGACTGCCGCGAACGCGAGCCCACAGAGAAGCGCAACGCTTCCTTATTATGGCATGGAAGCCATCCACTCGCCCCTCCGTCAACATGCCTCAGGCACAGCAGTATCGCGGCATACGCAACAACATTCGGAAGGCGTTTTTATACTGTAACCGGATAGCACTGTTGATCTGCTGAGTATAGCCAGTCCACAGGCCGCACGTGTAGAAAGATTGACAGAAGGCTTAAAAAGCGTCGTGTACAGGTTGTACTCGCTCAGCACTAATTGACTGTTAATGCTTTTTTATCATTGCATTGACAGAAACGAAAAATCTTTGTTAATGTCACTAGTAAGCTACGAAATGCTCATTTAGTATCCGTGTTTTTTTTTGTTTGTATTGTACAATTTGAATGTCTTCAAGAAACATCTTTATATATATTTAGAATCTCCCTAACCTGCACACACTCATAAAAAATCTTTCCCGATTGCATAATCAAACCGTCACGGCATAACGTCATAGAGCCCACTCCTGGTCTCAACCACTTGTGCTCTTTTGCAATCAGTTTCATACAAATGTAAATATTTTGTTCAAGGATATAATGGAAAAATAATACTCTTATCTTCATAAGTACTGAATATTGATAATAAAGATTGACAAAATTAACATGTAATTATAAACATTATATCCTTGAAATAAAAAGAATGGAAAGAAATGGAAGATCATCCATAGGCTTCTCTGACATATTCGGAGACGAGGCTATGATGGATCTATGTGGTGGGCAGGACCTAATAGCTGAGATGTGGCAGATGAACTGAATTGGTGGTCAACAGCAGCTCTCTAGCTTTCCAAGAAAGCTACTGCCTTTGCGTCTGGTGGCAATCGGCGGAAAAAAAACCACCAAAAAAAATAATCCATGATGCACGAGAAGATCTGAAAGACCACAGGCAACCTGGACTGCAACTATAGACAAGGATCTGAAAACTCTGGGCTTGACCGAGAATGCAACGCAGGACAGACAGACATGGTGAATATGCACAAAGAGAGCCGACCCCAGATGATGGGAAATGGCGAGGATAAAGTAGAAGACGATATGCTTGAAATTAAAGAAATGTTCTGTCTTGAATAATATGAATGTCAGATATTAAATTTTTACAAATAATTTTAAAAGCTTCGATAACATTAACAAACTTTTATATTACCTGAAACAATCATACTATGTATTTCGCTTATTTTTCTGAATAAAATGTAAACTGAAATTTTTTCACGCAAAAAATAAAATTCAGTTCTTCTAGTTGTGTGTCCGTGGTATTATATCATATGGTATGCAAAACCGGAAGGTTCCGCCATTCCAAGCAACCCATTTTTGTTTAAAAAAAACGATATGCGCTTGAGTGAGTTGAATTTCTAATGAAAGGCTGCACACGTTCGCACTATATAAAATATAAAACCGTTATTATACAGCGTATATTACGCATATGAATGTACAAGGAAACCCCAATTTTACTAGTAGGTAGGTTATAAAAAAGTCTAATTTAAAACAACTTTAAACTGATGTGTGAATGTCATACGAATTTGAGTGATATGTAACGATGTACACTATCCAGTACGATTACACAACATGTGTGTAATCGCCAGGCCGAACGTTAAAGGCGGGTCACACAACATGTGTGTGATCGTTCCGCCAACGCTTGTGGCCGACTATACACAGCTTGTGTAATGTTTTTTATAACGTTATTGGACGATTTTACGTTTTTACTTCGACCATAATTCAAAGATCTCACACATTTTCTATGAGAAAAAATTTAAAAGGGCTTTTTTTGTAAAAAATGAAAATGTGAGATTAGACTTTATTTCGCTTGTTACAATTATTATTTTTTTATTTATTAACTTTGATCGTTTTTCTCGATCAATATTTCGATTGTATGCATTTAAATTTCATATTTTTGTTAGCAAAATAAGTTTTTCCCAAAATATAAACTGTTTTTTTTTAATTTTATTTTACATTCCAAAGCAAAATATTTTTCGTTAGAATTAGTTGACGATATACGCTGATGATTTGTCCGATATTCCCGATGACGACGATATATGTTATTTAAATATAAATAAAAAAAAATCTAATAGCTTCTTAGGTTTTCACGGTCAGATTTGATATTGTAGCTTTTGGGCTTAGCCGTGTGTGGCGAATTACTATTTTCCAATATTGACAGTCATTGAAAGGGTCTTCTTCAGGGTTGATTACTTAGACATGAACCCTGAAGAAGACCCCTGCAATGGCGGTCGAAATATTGGAAAATAGTTATTCGCCACACACGGCTAGACCCAAAATACACAATATAAATAAATCTTATGTATTGTATATTGTAGAGTAGCTGCTTGCTATTGAAAGGGAAAATAATTCGCAGTGACAGAAATGTTTTTTCTGGCTTAACTCTCCAGTGCCCGCGTTTTTAAAGATCCTTGGAAATCTTCTCCTCAAAATGAAAAAAAAAATAAACCGCGTTAAAGTGAAATCGCTTTAATAGAGCAACCACGTAAATCTGGGTTTGAGTGTATCGACAAAACTAACGAAGCCGCCATTCTCAAAATTGGTAATCCACACGGAAACAATTCCAACAGTCTCTTTGAAAAATATATTCATACGTTAAGGAATTATTTTCACTCGTGAATATGGTCGAAAATTCATGCATATGAATCACATTCAAGAAAAACCCCATCAATTAAACTGTGTATAATTTATTTCTTTGTAACATTACTTTTAGTTTCAAGTAGGTAGCTATGAAAAGCATGTCAAAGAAAAATTTTTTTTTAATATATTTTAAATATCTTTTTATTTATATTTTTCTCAACAATAATAAAATATTTATAAATAATACCTTGTTTATCGTAGTATCAATCCGGTGGATTAGTTTGTCTCTACTCTATTCTTCTTGATCTTTTCCAACCTTCTTTAGCTCAGCATAAGAGATGCAACTCATGTCTTCAAACACTTACTACAAATACTTCCGTCTAGTACGCCTAAATAATACCTAAAAAATACATTTAAACAAAAATATAGAAACTTGTTATTTTCACATAAATTGCGGTCGTTAGTACTCTGCAAGATATATACCTTCCGAATGTGTCACCATCCTAATTATTCCTTTGTCATTCACATTAAAAATTTTTTCCTACTTTACTTCTCATATCATCTATCAATTTAGTTTGATATAAAAGTATTAATTGATATAAGAATCATTATTTTATTTAAGAAGCTTGCACTTTCAACGAAAAGGTAAATTATATGATCATATTATTTGAGGTAAGCCGTCAAGTTACTAGGGAAATGCAATACGGTTGTACTGAATATTGCAGACGAACAGCTCAAGCGAATAATTAGAATAAAAAAACGGATGAGAAATACTTACGCAGGTATTAAATTTAAAATATCATAAGAGTTTCATAAATTTTATGTCAATGAAATAGTACATGTTTGCGAATCGGGAAAGTTTTATTTGTCACTTCTAATAATGCTTTGCGAAACTATTCTAATGAAATCAAATGAGATAGTTTTAAAACTGATAATTGGGTTGCGACACATTTTTAGACTTAATTTTTTAGGTTTAATCATTGTTTACCTTTAAAATTATCTGATTATTTATTTAAATAAATCGAAATCTTTCTCGGATTCAACACCTGCCGTCTCATCAGTTTCCGGCCCCGGGAAACTTCAAAACGCTTTCTTTTTGCATCGATACACTTGCAAAAACGTATCCGTATGTACCGCGGCTGAAAAGCACCCTTAAAGTCCTTTACGGGAATGTTGCTCGAGAAAGTTGTAACATGCTTTTTGATGTTTTTCGACGCTCTCCTAATACTTTTCTTTCAGCCGTCTCTTCAGTCGGGGAAATAGAAAAAAGTCAAATGGAGCCAAAACGAGACTGTAAAGAGGCTTGAAAGCCACTGGGACGTTACTCGGGGCTGGAAAATTTGTGGATATTATATGGTAAACATTTATTAAGAAAAGATTAACGAATAAAAAAATATGTAAGTATACATACAATGTTGTATGGTCATAATAATGAATATTGAAATAATAACTTATACCTGCATAACGGGTACAAGGTATAAAAAAAATTGTAAAATTCAACCGCAATGCACAGCTTCCGGAAATTATGCTATTTTAAACATTTAAAAAATAACCTGCAAACAACTCCTGTAAACTATCGTTACTCCACCGTAGCTTTTCCCGGAGCTTTGCAATAAAAAAGCGTTATAAAAACCACACACGGGATGTGAGAAATAATTTAAATCGACATTTTGGCAATATTGCCCCTCGTAACTGGCTGGTTTACGACCAACTGATGGTTGTCCTTTATTACTTATGAGGGCGACGGTTAATACAAATTTGCCGCATAAAAATGCGACCCTATTTATGGCCTTGCAAATATATACGTCTGAGCATAAATTTTTAATATCTGGGTTTGAAAAAAAAAACATACCGACTCGTCTTTAATGTAAACTATTAACGATGTTAATTTGGCTTTAATGACAGTGTAATAAAGTTTTAAGCAAACTACTCAACGTCTTAAAAGCTCATTATAATTTTGAAGTAATAAATCAACGAATATACTTAGTTTAAGGCATCAGGTCTACTTTTTACAATATTAAATTAATATTATTTTTCTAGGTGGCGCATAAATAACGAGGTTTAAAAAAATTTCATCTTCAGATCTTTAAGTTATGAATATCCTTTACTCGGGCCAAATTAAGTCTGCACAAATTTGTTAAAGATAAAATATTAATCGAAAATATTTTTAAAATAACTTATATTGTTGAATATAGAATGAATATATATAGTTTATACAGTGGCAATGTACAGGACATATCAGTCAAAGGAACGACAGGTGATGGGGATGAGAAGTGATTTTGAAAAATAGGTTTTGGGCTTTATCCCATATAGTGGTTAAAAAACATAATTTCTAATCGATTTGTAAGCTCTGTATACCTCGGATGGTGTAAATTTGATCTCTCAAACGCAAAATGTCAGTCATACACTATTAATTAAAATTGGTGGTAAACGAAAGTAGTCTCGTAAACAATACCCTCGCAGATCAACACTTAGTTAACGTCAAATATAATCCAAAAATGGGTTTTAAGCATCATAATCACTATATGTTGGTATTCTGGCGGGTATAGCTCAATGGTCAAAGCGCAAGCCATATGTTGTGGGTTCGATCCCCAACAGAGATTTAAAAAAAAGTATCTTTAATAGACTTCTGAGCTATAAAATACCCCAGTTTGGTGTGAATTTGATCCCTCACCCGTAAAATGCCAGTCAAAGCCTATTAATTAAAATTGGTGGTGGACAAAAGTCGACCCGTGAAGACCACCCATTCATAGTAAGCTCCTATAATAATAAGGATGATGCGTGAATCTCGCGCTGTAGTCTATGACGTTGGCGGATCAACACTTCACATGCAGCGCTTAGCCGCCATATGCATCATGTTTAGCGTCATAGAGTTCCACAAGATGAGACTTCAGAATTACTATCACCATCTGTCGATATTATCTTGTATGTGCTTACATTATAAATAAATAAATATACGATGACTTTGAAATGATGACTATGATGATGTTATCATTCTTTATTGTGCTGTCACGCAAATAAATAAAACAGAGCAATAATTTGCATTCTTTGTGGACGGTTCAATTGTAAAGCTTCTGAATTATTATTTGCAGAATACGAGAATGTTTGGTTTTGATGTATCGCCGGTCGGTCACACGGATAGTTCAATTGTAACAGGATGACGGATATATTGAATAAATCATGGCTTTGGGTCGCCTTTAGTGCATTCTGCCGATGCAAGCAACTGCGGATGCAACAAGAACAGCCACATACAATGCAATTGCTTGGGTTCTATATATTTATTACCGCATTTCAATCAAATACCATGCAGTACAACACACACCGCTTAGTGATGAGTGCGCGACCATAAATCATCGGTAGTATAACAATACAGAATACGGGTTAAATACCTTGACATTATCAAATCTGGAAACACTAAATTCAATTTTTTCAACGTTTTGCAGCATTCACTTTGAGGTCTTTATTAAATTTAAAATATTTATTTAATTTACCTTGTTTTTACATGGATCACGTAAGATAATTTCTTTATTAGGAGACTGCAGTTTTCACTTTCTCAATCCTACTTGTTAAGAGATACCTGATCTGCGATAGTACTTTGCAAGTGGTCTAACCCATTTTATGTAGGAGAGGGGGTAAGGGTGTTTCTTCCAGGGAATGATAAGAGTGGAAGACAGATTAGGTTGCAAGAATGAAGAAAAAATATATTAAGGTATAATTTTTTTTTTTTTTTTATTTTGTATTACTTCATATTTATTTTATTATCATTATTATTTTGAATTATTAACTTTTGTAGTTTTTTAGTTATTGCGGCTTTTGGGTTTAGCCGTGTGTGGTGAATTTCTTCTATCCGATATTTCGACCGCCATTGCAGGGGTCTTCTTCAGGGTTGATGACTTTGTTGACCCTGAAGAAGACCCCAGCAATGGCGGTCAAAATATCGGAGAGAAGAAATTCGCCACACACGGGTAAACCCAAAAGCCACAATATCAAATCTGGCCGTGAAAACCTAAGAATTTATTTAGTTGTTTAGCGTTTAAGCCTTTTTTACTTGCAAATTTGCTTACAAAAGCGATTTTAAGGGTTTTGATCTCCAACTGAATATAAAAAAAAGGTTTTTAAGCTCTAAAATTCCCCCGGTTGGTGTGAATTACAACTCTCACCCGTTAAATAAACAGTCTAAGCCTTGTTTATCAAAATTGTTTGTCGACGAAAGTCGTCCCTTAAGCACCTTATAATACATTCATAGTGAAATACTGTAATATTTGGATGATATGTGAATGTCAACCTGTAGTCTATGACGTTGGAGGATCAACGCTCCACATAAAATAGTCATATAATTCATAAATTAAACTTCAACATCACTATGTATATATATATTTATATTTATATATATATGAACGCATCTTAATCACTATCTGTTGGTATTCTTCTGTATGTTCTTGTGTAAAAAAATCAACAGTTCACGGACAAAGGCTTAAATAACTTCGTAGGTTTTCACGGCCAGATTTGATATTGTAGCTTTTGGGTTTAGCCGTGTGTGGCGAATTATTAATTTCAAGTATTTTGATACATATAAATTGTTTACGTGGACTCTGGGCGTTATATTATGTTTTCCACTAAACACTAACATAGAAAAATTACGCCAATATTAAAAAACTTACATGCATTATTAATTATAAAATTTTCTAAAAAAACTAATTGAGTCAATTGTGGAAGCAATTTTTTATCTGAGAAAGTTTTATGCTCTTAAAAAGCGCAAACACGCTTTTAATAACGAAAGGTTTATTAGGTTTTGTAGGTAGTTAAAAGCTTTGAACTATTTTTTACGTAAGCGCTTTATTTCTACTAAATTTAGTATTCGCATGAAATGATTATGAGTGAAATTGTAAAGCCATATCGACAGTATTGGTTCTATTAAATTAGCAATCATAATCTGGAGGCTTAAAAGTTTCATTGTGTTGCTACGCAAATTTCATATACTAATGGACGATGTATCAACGTGAACTATTTATTGGCTATAATATTATTTAGTGAAAATACATAGTTTGATTTATTCTATTTTTCACCAACTACCTGTTGCGTTGTAATTATAATTTTTAAATGGAACATTGGAATATTTTATTATTATTAAAACCTATAGTGCTAGGAAAACTGCGATCTGATTCATGTGATTAACAGATGCTGAATGTGAAAAATTTAATTTAATAATATTTTATCATTTTCTTTGAATGCTTACAAACATAAATAACAATATTGATTCATCTTCTTCTAGTAAAATTTTATTTATTCCAGAATAAATGGTCTTTCAATTGCAGGATATTATTAGATCAATGAATTTGCGCATAAATAAGTTAACAAATACGAATATATATTGTTTTGTGTTTTAATTTAAAAAATCATTCTTTTATAAAGAATTAAAGAAATTATGTTTGTAAGTGAGAAGATATTTCTTACAAAACAATCATGAAACGAAATGAACAAACATTTGTTCTCTCATATCTTAGAACGCTCCAAATTTAACATTCAGGTTAATCTGCCATTTAATGGCTCTAATGGTGCACAGTCACAACTGCAAGGTATAGAGAACAACCCTCTTAGTACCAAAATCAACTAACAATTTTACATAAATATACTATCGTGTACTATTAAAAAACATAAGTTTTATAATTTAAATTTTCGTCCATCTAAGCTACGTAAAACATCACTAAAAAACATGAAAGACTAAGGCTGTCTTCTGGTAGTGTTCTGTATTTGCTTATCGAAAAAAATATAGACCCTGGGATCTCGTTAACTTGGAAGGTCGTCAAAACACTTCCGTAACGTACGATTCGTGACACATTATTAGATGGAAATATATAAATACTATACATTAATTAAATCTATATTTATTTGTGTTATAATTTTCTAACAAATATAAATATTGAAAATACTTTTGATTTATAATAGAATGTAATGGAAATAATATATTATTTTTGTTAGATTTAACTAAATAAAACGTATCCTTTTATTATAAAATATATTAATTAAATATCTATTTCATATTATTAATTAATCATGGAAAAAATATTTGAGCTGAGAAAACATTTGTTACTCATATATCGATAAAGTTATTCTACAGACCTTAAATGCATTAAATTTATTGTTGTATTGTTCGTTTAAATCACATTGCAAAACAACTAATTTGGTTTTTACCATTAAAAAAACTTTATGACGTTAAAGTACTCGAATATACGAGTATGTGAACAATTATGCACTACGAATATGAAGAGGTTAAAGCTCATATAAGAATCAAGAGGCAAATAGAGTCGGATATTCCATTTAGGAAGACATTTCCTCCCGAAGGCAGCCGGTAGTAATTTCAGGAGGAGAGAGCGAGCTCCATGAAATGTTAGTTCATTGAGACCATTACTACATAACAAATGATTCCACTTTCTCAGAGTCCGCATTAACATTTCAGCTGTGCTAGCCTGAAGCATCGGATCATCGGAACCGCTTAAGTGCCTGCAAATTGCAGGGTGAAAATTTAAATTAACAATGTTTTCAGTTTTCAGGCGAGACTAGTAATTTGAAGCGAGGAAAGAGAGACGTAAATCTTCTCTAGGGCTTCCAGAAAGAATAACTGGCGGACTTTAGCACGTCTCGCAATTTTTATTTAGAGCAAAATAGATAATATTGTATTACGAAATATGTATTTTAAGTTTACAGCTGATATTTAACTGTATCGCTAGTGTAGTAAAACTTGTTTTATATTTGACTCTTTAGACGTTAAAAACAATTATTAAAAAAAAAAAAAAACTTCTAAGCTTATACTGATTATGCTTTATTCTAAGTGATATTTACATCTGAATTTTATTTGGAAGCATGGTTCCTAACGATTTCTAACGCAGGAATCTATGGACTTACAGAGATAGCAACTGGAGATGCTTTTCAAGATGTTTTTCTTTCCATATCCGTTCCACATCTGGAACATATGGTCACCTCAAGTTGTTGCCACTTAGTTTTGTCAGCTACTATTGTCCATTACTTTTTCTTGGAGGTCCACTAGGGAACATATTTGATACCCGAAAACCTCAAAGAGCAGTCTGATTACTTGAAGAGGTGGTAGTGTAACATCCAAGGCATTCTTGGATTGTTTTTAAACATTTTTTTAAGAAAGGACATGATTTACACAATGATCCTGAGGCCTTGACCATTTTATCCTAAAAGGTACCTTAACCCGTAACCAATCATATTTTAAGAAATATATTAATCTACTGCATTTTAATGAAAACTTCGATGCTATCGAAGCCTGGATCATTTTGTTCTAAAATGCGGCTGAAATCCAACCAATGACACGTAGTAAGCAACAAGCTACTTTGATCTACGTGCAATGTGATTTAACTTCGATAATTAATCAAAAACTTCGCATAATGTGCTACTATCGCTGTTCAATTATCATATTATATTAAATAGTTAATAAGCGACCAATAATTAATTTTTCAATTGAATTGTAATGATTATACTGCGACTATGATAATTCAATAAAATCCATCGTTAGCATTTATAAGTATTCCACTAATCAATAAATTTGTATTGTTACATTTCGCATTCATTGTATGAAAGGTCTCTCTCTATGCAGACACGCCAATTGATTTTCGGCAACGTTCCAAACAAGCCCGGGATGATTTATGATATTTGAAGAACCAATTAATTTTTCTAGACACTAAATCAAATTTAGTATCGGCCCGATGACATTTCCCGGTTTAATCGCTTAGAAACATTTTTTCAGTCGTATTGCAGGGTTCATACGGGTAAGCGTGCGTTCTAGGGTGGGCCAAAAAACATAACCTATCAAGTACAAAGCGTTGTGCTTCTCTGTGGGCGCGGTCTGGCGCGATACTGCAGTGCTCCAGGCATGTTGACGGAGGCGCGAGTGGATGGCTTCCATGCCATAACAAGGAAGCGTTGCGCTTCTCTGTGGGTGCGCGTTCGCGGCAGTCTCAACGCAATGGTCGCGGATGGGTGGGACTCCCGGTTGGAGGGGTTAGTAGTTGCTTAAATTGTTAAATGTTATTTATTACCATGTATTTTCTTTTTATATGTATGAAATACTAATTTTAATGACTGTGGTGGCTGAATAGATATAAATAATTTTGAATATTTTATTATGAAATTATAATAAAGCTCAGATATTTAGATGATTATGATACAAAATTTAAAGTAATAGTCCACGCAAAAGACTGAAACAATGATTTTAAAATCTAATATTTTACAAAAAAGTGTATAAAAGTGCTTAAAAGTGACCAAGTAGGCCACCATTTTCTAAAGGTTGTTGGACTTTAATATTTATAATTCACTATTTTCGCAAGATTTTTTTTCTTCACTTTTCTGATATCAGTGTATTTTTTCAGACTTTAAATATATTTTCAACAGTATGTATATATATAATCGTGTCGGAAACAACAGAGTCAGATCCTGTCTGCCCAGACGTGGGCGACGTCGATGGCGTTACTCCCGGCCATCATCAGGTCTTCCTGAGTGCAGCTACTCGGACACAGCGCACACTCCAGAAGGTGTGACAGGGTCTGCTCCGCGCCGCAGTCACATTCAGTCAAACCGAAATCACAACAACGAATCCTTAAAAAAAGAGCACGCGTGAATGCCGAAGTTGAACGATTGAACACTATTAACGCAACGCGTAATTATACTACAAGACGGCAATCGTCGCTTAAAGTAATACAAAGATTTTATGTTTGATATTTCTATCATCTCGCTCTCCCTATAAGCTGATATGCGCCAATCGACAAAAAACCGTATACATTTTTGAACCTTGAATTAATTTCTCGAAAAATCAGAATATTTTCGTTCCACCCTGTTGTAAATGCTATTGTTTTCTAAATATTTAACGATGTCCCCTGAAATCGAACCCGTTTATCAAAATTCCGCGCGGACAATTGGATATTTCTGGCCGTGATTTAGTGTCCCGAACGATAAAAATCGCCAAATCGTCAATAACGCCCCTTTCCTGACATTTTCACATATAGTGATTGAAAGAATGGTCTGCCCGAGAGCAACTGCTATCATCAAACAGTGCGAACACGCAAAAATAAAACGCTGACGCAATGTAGTGCTTGACACACAGCCGATAATAAATACGCAAACACCGTAGCCAACTAAAGCAAGGATTATTGTATTGTTGAGTTATTTTATGTGTAGCTTTAAATATCACAAAAAAACTTCACTTTTTTAAAAAGTCTGTCGTGTAAGATGGAATGAATTACACGTACATTATTCGTCATATTTTGTATTTTTGATTTCAAAGATTTTATATTCAAAATTAACTATATGGTGACTACTATCTGGAATGAAATGTTCCCGTTTCACATCCGCATCCCATCAGTGAGAAATGAAGTGTCCTTGATTTTTTTTACGTAAGCACATACAGGATAATACCGACAGATAGTAATTCTGACGTTCTATCTGTGGAATTCTATGACACTTTCCATGGTGCATATAGCAAATCGCTGCATGTGGAGTATTGATCCGCCAACGTTATTAGACTAGCCCGAGATTCACTCATCATCCTTATTATTACAGGAATTTAATGTGAATGGGTGGTATTCACGGGCAGACTTTCGTCTACCACCAATTTTAATTAATAGGCTTAGACTGGCATTTTACGGGTGAGGGATCAAATTTACACCAACCTGGGGTATTTTAGAGCCCAGAAATCGATTACAAATCCTTTTACTTTAATCTCCGTCGGGGATTGAACCTATGACTTTTCGCTTGCAAAGCAAACGCTTTGACCATTGAGCTATACCTGCCGGCAAATGATTATAAACTCGTTTAAATTATAATTAATAAGTTATTTATATGAAATACACTGCATAGTATCACCGGAAAGATTAAAATTGGATGGAAAAAATTAAATAATAGTAATTCGCAAATCTCACAGAGAATTAAAAAAAAACTATAATATTATTTTTAGTAGCCACAAAGTTCACATACCGAATATGGCATTGAATTTTATCGATAGTGACCCTTTATCTTTTAAAAGAAATTAAATATTTCTGATAATTTGCTCTGAAATCTGGAATAGAATGTAACTGGAGCAATAAAATTTTTGAATACAAACATTTGATTTTTTTTGTGTAAACATATTAAATGCAGAAATATATGAAGCTTTAAACTAAACCATTATTAACGCTAAGGTTAACACATAGTTGGTGAAACTGTAAAATTATAATTGAATATTTATTTTAATTAAAAAATAAAACAAATTGAAAAAAAAATAGTTTTTATTTCAAATTTATTTGTGACTACACGTGAAATCAAAACTAAATATTTTTAATTTATTTCTTTTGTAATTAAATTTAATTAAAAATTGTTAACATAAAAAAATACATCCATTATTATTACACAATATGTTTTGCATAGAAATAAAATGTTATTACTCGATATATTTCAGTTAATGTTTTGTATGAAACTACTCAACATATGTTCCTATTCTACCCTGGAAACACTATAAAGTGCTCCATATAAATAGTATGCCTAAACACTGCATGCAGAATGAATACAAATGTTGTTGTGTAATGTTTTGTTGGAGACATTACATGTGTATATAAAATGTTTATAAAAGCCTTGCAGTTTATTATAACATACACAGTATAATATTTGTGATAAGAAATTATACTGAACACTTTTTTGTAAATGACTTTTGATTAAATAGAGTTGTGACTCGCGTGTGAGTACTTCTTCGCAAAATATGAATAAATTAATTTTATGACTTAGTTGCACTGGTGTTGACTGACTTCATCGTTTTGTTATTATAATTGGATGACTCGCTGTAACCGCGGGTCCAACTCATAAAGATACTACGGCCGCATAAGTCAACTGAGGCCACTCCAGTTGGCCGGAACTGTGTGGTGAAGATCTTAGAGATGTGAAAATATGGAGGAGTTGACAGATTATGAGTTGTAGAAAATATTAACCATTTATAGAAAACAGCAGTTTTTAATGAACTCTGCTATGAGCTCTTCACTGGTATGGACGGATACGAAATGCTGGACTGGTTTGGTTTTGTGACAATAATGCCGTGCTATTTGTGTGTCAACCATGATATACTTATAATATTATGGTTTTTGTTATCACAAATCCTAACTATTTGCACTGCGTTTCGACACTTGTTCTGAGTGTGAGGTCTGTGACACTAAATATGACAATACATTAACATCATCACACTTACGTTAGTACATCAACAATTAATAAAAATGGTATATTTTGTTAT
This sequence comes from Glossosoma conforme, assembly GCA_022606575.1. Classification (NCBI taxonomy): domain Eukaryota; kingdom Metazoa; phylum Arthropoda; class Insecta; order Trichoptera; family Glossosomatidae; genus Glossosoma; species Glossosoma conforme. The sequence goes on along the minus strand of JAGTXR010000003.1, from coordinate 5,024,941 downwards.
GTCATTGAAGGAAAAGAAATAAAAAAATTGAAACTACCTCACTTAAAAATTACTAGAAACTTACCACCTCGCAAGCTTACATTACAAATACTCCATATTCATGCTTCCGTTTGCAAATACTTCATCATATTCTAACTACCTTTACCTTGCAACCTTCTTATAATTACTATTGTATCGAAAACTTACTATTATCGCTCATTTCTACATCTCCTCATTTTTATAAAACAACTTGCGGAAATATACGTTATAACTAAACAACCGTGAATCAGTTATACGTGACATTTTTTCAACAAACGTGTTTACTTAAAGACGAAATTCCGCAATGGTCAGAATTATGAACTTAAAACCAAGATCAATATTTATCCACTAATAATCTTACAGCGCCAAAACATAAAATATAATAGCGGTTTTATCCATAAAATAAAATTGACCAAAAAATATTTTTAAAATTCATGCTTTAAGTGTATGTTTACGATAAAATCCGAAATAAGAATATCCGTATAAAACTTATTGTAATGGACGTTATCCAAATACTTGTTATACTGTATATACACTTTAAGCTGAATAAACTTTATTTTTGGCCAGAAATTTTTTCAAGTGGTGTAAAAGAACTGACAAAAGAAATGATGTCTAACCATCAGCAATATGTTTTTTCAATGTTTTCAGCATTCACTTTGAGATCCATTGTAAATAATAAATAATAATTTATTTATCTTGTTTTTTTTACATGAATCACGTAAGATAAGATCTCTGTTTAGGATACCCTTAGCCTCGTAGTATGAAGAAGAAATATCTTCAGATTTTTTAGGATTAAAATCTACTCCGATAGCTGACTTGCTCTGTGTGGTCACTTCCAATGGCAGCGGTACCGAGACGGATGGACGGAAGCGGCTGCGGCTTCCAGCTGAGCCCGCACTGTATCGTGAGCTATCTTTGTCCGAATAAGAGAATAAACAATGCGACCCATACTAGCTCTAACCAAACAATACACGACACAACCATTTTGTTTATATTTGAGTTGCAATGTGGCACAGTTAGAAATTACATTTTCTCTTTAATTTAGTAACTTGTTATTACACTTTTGCATTTTGCGTTATAAAACTTCACAAATTTGAAATATAATGTCATAGAAAATATTCAGCATCAGAACTTTGTCGCTTTATCGTTATCATTGATATAAAATAAAACATAACGAGCCGCATCTTTGGACCAATTGTTTCAAGTCTCCGGAGTACTGGGTTATATCCCAATATTCGTACGAAATTTCTATTAGAAAATCATCCAGACCATGCCTCGGATATAACATCTACAGTCCCTTCAATATTTTCAGGTTAACTTTCCAGTGCAGATATTTTTAAAAGCAAAAACAGTAGAAAATGAGTAAGTGTTATTCGATTTAAATTCAAGTGCATTAAGATAGTAGGATAAAATTAGTTAGGCTTACACAATATATGAAAGACATTTATACTGAACTTTAAAATCGCTTGTACGTTTGGTAAAAATCTTTATAATAAAAAAACAGAAATACCAGTTAATAAATATAAGGACAATCATATTCGTTAAGTGCACAAATTTTATTCAAATTTAAAAAAATAAACAAATTAGTTGTGTATTTTTGCGGTTGTGTTTAAGAAATAAATTTATTAAATTTGAACTTTCATTCGGAAACCAAACCAAAAGTACCATCTCACAGGGGTGAGCTCGATGGATTGGTCACATCATGCGCCACGATTGTCTTCTTCACGACATTGTGAAAGGGATGGTTGAGGGTAGAAACTGTAGAGGGCGCCCTTGACGGGAGTATCTGCAGCAAGAGTTCGAGGACATGAGTTGTAGCACTTATGCTGAACTGAAGAGGATTTCAGTGGATCGAGAGGAGTAGAGATCGAGATGCAAAATTTTGTTGCTCCAAACTAATCCACCGGATTGATACTACGAAGAAGAAGGAAACCAAATTAACCAAAAAATAAAATTGCTCAAAGAATTCGTTTTATTACTACAATTATTTGCGATTATAAGACTCAGATCTATTTTGTATGCATATGTTTCGAAGACAGAAATGTAAAAAGTTAATGCAAACTGATTAAATAGTTAAAAAGGCGGAACACACTTACACGCTTCTTTGAATTTCTTTGCTTTGGAACTTTTAAGAGACACTTTTAATTCGATCTTTCAATCGAGCTTTGAAGAACAAAAACTCTCCGAATGGAATCTGTTACGCGGTGCTCCCACTGCTATACAAATATCCGTTTATTTTCATCTGTTGGGTCGATAGGTTGGTTTTAAATCAGACCCACGAGCCTCTTAACGGCAGAAGAAATCGAACGTAAGCCTAAAAATAAATAAATAAAAAGCCCATTTTATATATGTCTTTACTTTTTTCAGCAAACGACTTTCAGCGTTTTTATAACGCGATTTTTTTTCACAGTATTTGAATAAAAATCATAGATCACACCAAGATAATCTCTTTAATGCGTTAAATCTCTTTTTTCTTCTCTCTGAACAACTTCATAGAAATATTAAAAAACTATTTTCCGCTGTAAAAAAGAACATCGCTCATTTCTTTAAGTTGTCCGTTTGAAATATGGCCTCCAATAAAAAAATAAACTTGCTCACTTAATAATTATCGTTAGTTAAATGGGAATTTTCGAGAAAAATGTTTTGAAGTGCCGAAAGTATATTAAATTTTAGTGGCGTGTAAACTTTCAGGAAAGTTTTGAACATAATAATTATTTTGAATAATAAAAAATCGTTCCTTTTATAAGTTTTACTACGCAAGTTAACTAACCTTAGAACAGTAGTAAAAACAAAGTACGTAGATAACAAAAAATATGTATTTACATCTTTTAATCATAAGGTAACGAAGGGTATTTTCCCTTTTCTCTTTTCACTACTAGTGGTATTTTACTGAAATATTTTCATTTTAGGTGATCTTTCATTCTTCAGGAGTAAAATTACTTTATCCATGATAAAAACGTGAAAAAAATTACCAACACGTATTAGCCACAATTTTTTTCCCTTTATCTTAATTCTTCCTTTTCTCATTTTTCAGAATATAATCCTAACCTGCCAATAATATTCCAAAATAATGTTTGTCAAGTTTTTTAATATTTATATTTCTTTCAACATTTAAATTTTAGTAAGATTAAACATGAAAATTTTATTATAAATACGATGTTTTAATAAAGATTTAATTTATATGTTATTTATTTTAAAAACAAATTAAAATGATAAAGTATTGATTTCAAACTTATTTTTAGGTGCAAACATGTTGTGGACTCTATGACTGAAGATGGGCGCCAGGGAGACATTGTAATAACTTAAAAATAAATATGTTTTTTTTTTTATAATTTTAATGCGTTATTTTATTAATTGAATAATAATATAAAAATATAATTAAGCAGTTTCACCAAGTATTGTCAGTTGATAACCTTAAGGTTTATAAGTCAGCGGCAGCGCAAAAAAATATAATGCGCAATTTAGTTACAATTTTGCAAATAAAAATTGCATTCGAATCTTACGTCTTAGAACACATTTATTTTCCATGAAAACAAGTGTCTGAATGGCAATTAAAAAAAAAATCAAAAAAGCAATTAAAAATTATGGCAATGAAGAAACGATATAATACACTATAACTTTGTGAAAGCCAGTTGTTTTTGTAATTAACTTCAGATACTTAGTATTTAAAAATAAATACAACAATAAGAAGAGAAAAATGGTCAAGCATTTTGTATTTCAAAAATACTTTCCTAATTGATATAGAACTATAGCACTGCGTTACGTGCCTCGCGTAACTTTCACTGTTTCCATGCAGAAAATTATAAAAAACAAACAGAGGCCACACAAACGGCATAAAGCAAAGATAACAGATCCTTGCGAGGCTGTACTAAAGCATAACAGGGATAGAGTGTGGAAGAACTCAGGATAGAATTAGGTAATATCAAATTTCAAAAGGGGCTTAAATGTATATACGCCGTAGTAAAATATTTTACTTTTAAAATTATGTTATCAGAATAGCGAAAAAGAAATCCAATCGATCGAATATACTCTATTATTAATTAAATATAAATATACTATACATAAAATTATTTTTTCAACGCGTCAATCCAAGCACAAAAATAACGGCAGAAGCGGGATGCGAAGCGCGGACCTTGGAAACCAACTATGCCCAGGTATTCATACCGCTCAGCCAACTGGGCCATTGCTATGCCTAGACTAGACCGACTCGCGTTGAAACTAGTATTTATATCATTGTTATCATCGTACGATAGATGTCGCTATAGTATATATTCAAAGTATGTATATTTTTATTTTTTATTATTCAATCAGTTATCATTTATTCACAAGCTTAATATTATTACTTTCCTGACTAATATTGTAATATAGTCAATGATCTATAAAAGTATGTACTATAGCGACATCTATCGTACGATGATAACAATGATATAAATACTAGTTTCAACGCGAGTCGGTCTAGGCATAGCAATGGCCCAGTTGGCTGAGCGGTATGAATACCTGGGCATAGTTAGTTTCCAAGGTCCGCGGTTCGCATCCCGCTTCGGCCATTATTTTTGTGCTTGGATTGACGCGTTGAAAAAAGAATTTTATGTTTAGTATATGTATATTTAATTAATAATAATATTGTTATAAAGTCAATGATCTATAAAAGTAGATTAGAATATTGAAATAATAAATTAATTTTCTAATAAAAATTTAAAAAATTTATATATTATCCATATCTTTATCTAAGTAGTGGAGGCTACCAAAATAATAGGCACATTCAATTGGCAATGAGCCTTACATATCTGTCGAAGAGACAATGGTCAATATGGAAGAAAAGTGTTGAAATGGCGACCAAGAACTGGTAAACGGAGCATTGTCCAATCCTTTGCTAGATGAACTAATAATATCAGAAGAATAGCGGGAATAGCCTGGATGCAATGCTTGGAAGATTTCAAAGGACTGAGACTAATGCGGGTGGCTTGTGTTCAACAACGGACGGACACAGGCTGATGATGAAGAAATCATTCATTATATCAAACCCAGTTTCGTAATTGAAGCTTATGATCGTCACAAACTGATGCAGCAACCTTTTTCAGCAATAGTTCTCGCATCATCCAAAGTCTACTCCTTCACATGGACCTCCACCGAGTAAATTGTATGTACTGGGCTCTCAGTTTAATGCAATGTTCTTGCATTAGACTAGCGCCATTTTAACACTGATGTGACATTGAATTCCACATGTGCCATCATTTACTTATTTTTATCTATTTAATTGAGAAAATGATTCATCACCGAATTCAATAGTATTAACATCCTCTTCTCTTTCAAAAGGTGTTATTTAGTCGGCTGATGGCATGATGAGGAGCAGGTCAGCAAAACAATGACTTTATCAGAAGCACATTGACATATATTCAAGTTAAAAATTGACAAACTTCTTGCTCGACCTAGTCACAGAATTCAGGCCGAGCCACAATACAATATGCTCTCGCTGACTGGCGGCACACGACTGGCTCCGCGCGCTCGTCGGCGCTGAGGCTCTCGTCCAGCGAACGAGTGGCGATATATATATAATTAACAAACCCGTGAGCGGACTTGTTCAAAAATGCTGATATGACGACAATAAATGTATGACAATCGAACAGAAATAAGAGACGAAAGGTTGTTTTATCGAGGTTTTCGGTACCAGTCAGCAAGGGCTACATCAGTATGTATATACATCGTTTACATATCAACAAAATAAATTATTAAAAGTTTGTTCTGCGTAAGTGACGAATTTTCTTCTGTTACTGCTTTTTTTAGATCTGCGTTCTGACAATCCTCGAGACCTATATATATAATCGTGTCGGAAACAACAGGGTCAGATCCTGTCTGCCCAGAAGTGGGCGACGTCGATGGCGTTACTTCTGGCCATCATCAGGTCTTCCTGGGTGCAGCCACTCGGGCACAGCGCACACTCCAGAAGGTGTGACAGGGTCTGCTCCACGCCGCAGTCACATTCAGTCGGTCCGCTGTAAAACTGCCAGGCCCTCATTTGTGTCCTCGTCTTGCATACTCCGGTCCGAAGTCTGTTAAGGGACCTCCATATATTCCACCCTTGGTCATGTCCAGGGGCTAGGTCCTCTTTCGGGGCAATCCAAGTATTCCCCTCAGTTGCGCTTCTCCACATGTTCAGCCGCAGGGTGGCCTCAGGTATCTCCAGTTCCGTTGTCGACTGTAGGAAACTTCTTCTTGATTTGAGCCGTGTAGTTATCTTTTGGTACCCAAACATAGGGTGGAGTGCGTCGTGGGTTGCTTTGGTGAGTTCCTTCTTGGTAAACTTCTCGTATGTTTGGTGGGGCAATGCCCGACAGTTCATATAGCTTTGATATTGGGGTAGGTTTTAGGCACCCCAACGGCACGTTTCATTCAGAGCAATATCCACTTTCTTGGTATGGGCAGACCTCGCCCATACTGGCGCAGCATACTCGCCAGCAGAGAAACAGAGAGCTAGAGCACTTGTGCGGATCAGGTTTGGTTGGGCTCCCACTTCGTACCTGCCACTTTTCGAGTAGGTTGTTTCTGGTGGACACCTTTTGCTTAACAGACTGACAGTGTTTCTGATAAGTGAGGGTCCTATCCAGCTTGACCCCTAGGTATTTAGGTGTGTCGCAGTCGTTCCAGGTAATGTGCAGCTTTCTCTTGGCAAGTCTGTTATTAGATGAAAGGCGCAGACTTGGGTCTTGCTTGGGTTTGGCTGTAGTGGGTTTTGGTGGTAGTACGAAGAGAGGGTGGTGAGTGCGTTATTAAGCTGGGTTTCTCGAAAGAGACCCCTTGTGCTGTGAGCGCCAAGTCATCTGCGTAGATGAAGGACCTGGTATTGTTCAGTATTGGCTGGTCGTTTGTGTAGACATTGAAGAGAGACCTGTTACTACGGGAAACATGTCCAGCTGTTACACCATATTTTTTTGTGTTCACCTTGAAAACCTAGTGGTATCTTTTTCATTTCTATACTCACCACTCTTTCAAAACATATTCTACTATCGTGATCTCTCTAGTGCCGCGTTCTTGATCATCCGTGTCGCATATTATTTTCAACGCCGCGAACGATGAACCAATAAATTTGTTTGATATATTCAAATAATTTTCATTAAACGTGTATGGGAAAAATAATAAATTGCTTTCTTATAAATAGTTCAGTTATATTACATGGTAATGGTGTTATAGATATAAATACGAATTGCATTGAGAACAATAAATGCACGAATGTGCACTTAACATGATGCCTCCTACTTATTTCAGAATAATATTTTTTAGCAAATTGTCTTTGGATGGGACTCTCCGTTTCCAGCACCACCCCTGGCGAGCTCACTCCTCCACACCACACCAGTACATAATATCCACCTCCGCTGTGTGTTATTTCTGCTTCTGTTGGTACGACATTCGAGCGATTAAATGGCGAAATAAAAATGCTAAGCGACGCTTGTGGCTGACAATGTAAAACAATAAACCAGCTCACTCGGCTAGAAATGTTTTTTTTTGGCGGTTCTTTTCTGCAGGAGACAATAATATTTTCTCACGGATTTTTAGTCCACGATTCGAGGTGAACGTATTGTTGATCGAGTGGCTTTATCGATTTAAACAAAAAATACTTTTTATTATTTATAAATTTATGTCTCAATGTCCTAAGTCATCAATCTTTATCCAATATCTCTAACTGTACACGTGGTACTAACACATGGTCGTCATAAACAGAAAAAAAAACTTTTTTCTTATATCTAAATCCAAATTCAATAGTATGGTTAACAAAAAAGTAATAAAGAATTAGAAAGTAATAAGTAAACTTTTTATGTATTATCGTCTAGGTTCTCAAAACTTTTCGGAGCTGCTACTAAGAACTGATTTTCTTTGCGTTAAACCATATTACAAAAACATCGTCAAGATAACGTTTACGTTGTTTTTTTTATTATTTTTTTATGTAAACATATAAAGGAGAATACCAACAGATGGTTATAGTAATTCTGAAGTCTCATCTGTGGAATTCTATGATGCTCACCATGGTGCATATAACTAAGCGTTGCATGTGGAGTGTTGATCCGTCAACGTCATAGACTACAGCCGGAGATTCACGCATCATCCTTATTATTACAGGAATTAACTTTGAATGGGTGGTCTTCACGGACGACTTTCGTCTACCACCAATTTTAATTAATAGGCTATGACTGGCATTTTACGGATGAGTGATCAAATTCACACCAACCGGAGTATTTTTGGGCTCAGAAATCGATTATCGAACCTTTGGCACTAGCTATGCCTGCTGGCACTGGAACTAGAAAATAATAAAAAAAACTGTAATTCTTAAATTTTGTTCTCTTCGCAATTATTTTTTTATTTTTGAATGTTATATGCAGAGTAACCCACGCAAATTTATTATTTCTAAACTTACAACACCCTACTTTACTTGCCTCAAATAATGTAGAAATAATAAAGCCACCTTCGTCTTATGCGCTATATGTACATTTATTTACGTACTTATACGATCTAAAATTGCATGAAAAAATAATGAAATATCACCCGGAAAATTTCAGCGACGCCCAAATGGCATTTCAAATATTAACAAAATGCCAAAGAAAATACGCGGAAATCGGCTTCTCGGCGGCTGCGAAACTTTGCGCTCGAGAGTCTGAAAAGTTTCGTATCAATAAAACAGAAAACGTTCGAGGGGAAGGCAAACAGCGGATGTGTGGAATTGAAACTCTTAAACAGAAAGATGAGACTGTTCCGGTATTGACGACACGGCCGGTGCAGGGGAACTTTGCACTCTGGCTGCGAGTCTCCCGGCTGCCAAACACAATCTCGCTCCTCTCCCTTATCTCTGGTCAATGTTGTATAAAGTTTATGGAGCCTGGCGAAGCGACGACACCACAATCATCTTAACCGATGTACCGATGTCTGGACCCGAGACAAATGTGCACTGCGGAGAAAAGTTGGCTAACTTGAAGTGAGCTTTACAGCGTGCCGTACGATGCATTGGTTTCTTTCAGCGCCATCACTTATTTATGTTCACCATTTGTGTGCTTGTGGGTACTCATTGTTACGAGTATTATTTCATAAAACCCATAATCAAATAATTTTAGCCATCGACTCCGTAGACACATACTTTTTTTAGTTTTATTTTAAAATAATTTAAATTTAACCACGTAACAGGAAACATTAATTATCATATATTAATATTGTTTTTTTATACTGCTCAAGTTTTAGTTTGAATACATTAATTTGATGAATATTACTTTGTACGCTGCTTTATTAATATATTTTTTTTACGTTTATCGTTAAGGGATTAACTATGATGGGGGATCTACGTAATTTACAAAAAATATAGTCACACGTGATGCTTGATATACGTGTGTGTATATATTTGTAAAGCTCATGTTTGTTCGGCAATAGTAAATATTTTTTTGTTAAGAATAGAATTTAAAATAATTGTTAGTTTTCATTATTTAACTTGATCTACGATGCAACTTACTTTATTTTGCATTTATTAAATTATTAAATGACAAATAATAAAAGGTTTTTTATTTTGACCAAATTATGATTTAAATTCGTAACCGAAATTGAATTAAATTTTGAGCATTTTGATATTTGATTTCTATATATATTTTCTAATTCATCTAAAACCAAATAAAATCTTCATGCAAAAAAAAAAACTAATTTTTTCACCATCCTTCGCTAATGCATTCGCAACAAAGACGAAAGAACGTTTCACTCTAAAATATCATGAAGAGCGTTTACGCTGCAGCGTACCCTCATTCCATATGAGCCATGCAGGTACAGCGCGATTGCGTTCAACAAATAACAGCAAACGCTGGTTGTTTTCCCACAGCATACGAGATGAAAAACCTGTGTAAGCTGTCGAGGAAGGTTCTTTGTTCTAGGTTTAATTTCTTTAAAACAGTCGACCCCGCAGTGGAGGCCTCCTTTACCGAGGTTTCTGTGCCGTCGCATCTCCGAGTGAACCTAGTCCTCATACACTCTCTGAAGCCTTAAAGGTGGCTTGTTTTCCTTTGGATCGTTCTGCAGCACAAATATAATTATGGTAGCTCGGTGCAGGTGAATCTAACTGAGAAATGTGTATTATATGCACCTAACCTGTGCCTAAGAGTTCTTATTGTGTGAAGAGAATGTGTAGAGTAGTTTGTAGTAGTTTTTAATTAAAACGTCAGTCATTTTATTGATATTGAGTTTCCAGGTGTTCAGAAGGCTTTTTTTTAATAGGTCATGAAGAAAATGATTTAATGTGTTGAGTAAGTAATTTATATTTAATATGATATGAATATTATATGATATGAACAAATTATTTTTTAATACTCATCATTTTAAAGAAACTTTTTAAATCAAATATTACAGTTCAAATGTTTTATTACGACTTTTAAGCATTAGAAAAAATAAATATTTTGTCACTTATGTCTTCTGAAATGCTTTTTTTTTTAGATTATCATTTTTTTTTATTTTAATGTACATTTGTAATCTATTTTTCGTTTTCTTGTATAAAATTATACATTTATGATTGTTGATACAATTTGAATAAAATAAATATGGTGAAAATCAATAACGAAATATATAAATTGACAATTGTACAACGGTTTTTCTCAATATCTAAGAGTTGCATGAAAAGTGCCAATTCACTAAAATAGCACAACAATACAACTTGGCATTTACGCTTCGTACATTTTCACGGAAATTTAAAGATCTGATTGTAACCGGACGACTTTTTGTCTGCCACTTATTTAAGTATGATGTTTTGTAAGAGTGTAGTATAAATTGTATCCTAACAATACACATTTAAAGAGAATACAGAAAATTATAAAATAATCATTTCTACTTTCAGCGTCTTATGGGTTTGAACCCATGACTCTTAGATTGGTATCTGTTTTCCAAATATGTCAGAGAATAAATAATAAATCAAACTCTTCTTAAATATTTCAAAATATGTAATTTTATCAAATGTAATTTTATTACATTAAATAGCAACAAAATCGATATATAAAAAGTATATAGATGAAGCTTTAAAATTTTGAAAGACAAATGTTTAATATCGAATAGAAACTAAAAAAAAATATGTAATTAACCAAAAATGAAATTTTTTACGTGATTAAGACCGCAATCAAGCTTTTCTCTTAATGAAGCTGCAGCTTTCATTCTTTGCCTCGGCTAATGAAGAAAGCTGTGATATAATGTATGACGAGCTTTTGGTTCTCTGCTCAATTAAGCAAATGACTCCCCCCAACGACGAATCGCGGACACTAAAATCCAATTCCATAATTGGACGCGTCATGCAACTTGGCACATACAGCCTCCTCACAAAATTGTTCTTTCATGCTCGTTCATAATAACATAATACTCGCGAGCTTTATAAATTTAAGCTCATAATTTACTGAGTAGGTTATACTAACTCTATTTTTATGTCCTAGTGAAAACATCATAAAGTTAAGCTTATTAACCGAGAATACTGTACGAAAAAAAAAAAAAACGCGCATATTTAAAAATTCTATTCAATTGATTAAACATGTTTAGGGCTCCATCCAGACCATCCAAAGAAATTTCTTAACGTAAAAACTATTACTTTTACATCATCGACTATCGATTTGGAGTCAAGTTATGGCTTAAGATGGACTCTATGGAGTCCGAAACATTAAAAGTCACTGAAAAATTTAAGTGAAAAGTTTTTTTTTTTTTTTAATTAACATTATTATAATATTTTAATTTTGAAAATTTCAGAATGCAAGTAACTGTAATTTTTTTTTAAAATAAGTGTCATAAATAAGCACTTAAAAGCAATGCCTTTAATTCTTATAAATATCTACAGCAAAATAACATGTAAATTAAATATATACACAGTTTCCAGCTGAAATTTGAGCGTTAAATTGTCTGTGTAAAATTATACAACTTTACTTGTTCTGGGATTGTACATGTTTCAGGCATTATCAGATCCATCTTGAGTAATGGCGTTACTCTTTATGAATAGCCTTTTAACACTATTTATAAAATTCTTTTTTTTTTTCATTAAGTTTACTTGCATGCATCGCGATGTATCACAAAATGCATTACGCATATTAAAGTGTACTGTGTTTTAAGTTTCTATTAAAGTACATACTTTAATATCTCTATCATGACCATATCCACTTTTTAACTAGAGTATATGGACACCACGAGCCGTTGCTACAAAGCTCTTTCATCCATTTAGGTTCTCGCCTCATTCCGTGTCAACTCTGCCTCTCGTAGCTCTGCCAAATGCATTCTAAGTATATTTCCTAACGGTCTTTCTGGAGCGTACAAGGTTGGAGGTTAAAAAGAGGCACGTATATTTAATACTCTCCTGTAACACTAATAGTGTCCCATCTAGATCCACTTTCGCTGCTCTACCGACGGCAGAATATTACTACCAGTCTTCTGTAAGAACTGAATAACTTTAATATGCGTAATGCATTTTGTGATGCATCGCAACGCACGCAGGTGAACGTGTGTATTACACACGTTTACCAGGTACTAACAGAATAGTGGATATAATGAAGAACCCTGAAACTACTATCCAATTCAGTGATTGGTCGCTTTTGCACAACTTGGCAAATACCGCGACACCAAATTATTCTTATTTAACATTATATTTGCGAGGTTTATTCTCTAGAACACTGTAAAGTTATTGCACCCGCTATTTTTGCATTGTACGACCGTGCCTCAGAAAATAGTTTCAGAATAATTTAAGGTTATTCAGAAAAGAATTTCGTTTATAAACAAAAAATATAGCAAATATAGTGTTCTTGAATGTGGTACATTTTCAATATAAAAAATTTCAGATTTAAATTTTTTAAGCCATGTTTACATCAAGTCATATTTTTCTTGATTTATAGTACCTTTTTCTTAATAAAAAAATTATGCTGCTTTTAATTATAATATTTGAATGTGTACCTACAAAAAACTTTTGCGTAGTCGAATTTTTTCAAAAGAAATTAAAGTTGTCAAAATATATAGTAAATTTGTAGCTTAAAAAATAAACTGTCTTTTATAAAACACAACCAAAACTTTTCGTGAGAAAGAACTATAAATTCGAAAAACCGAATATTTTTTTATATTTCTCGATAAATTTTGAATTTACAAATTTAAAATGTCACAATAATTTATTAAATAAATCAAATTACTGGTAGGGTAAAAATTTGCTTTATCAACGTTTTGCAATCATTTTTATTTCATTTCTGAAGTGAATTATTGCACCTTTACTTCGCTGTAATGAAGTAATTTTATTTCTGTATTGCGTATTTTTATGCAGTGCGTGATACTTCAAAATGAAGAGCAGTGCTTGACAGACGATAAATTTCATTGAATATGTTATTCCATATAAATTATACGTATGTTACCTATTGATTTCAGAGTCATTTCAATTTCAATAAAAACCTTTCTACATCATACCACAAAGAAACCATGACAAATTTAACAATTTATTAAATAAAAAATTAGCGTTTGTATATTTCATTAAACAAATGAGGCAAGAGAACATATATCACAGCAGCCTTTTCAACAAATCTCCTAGCTCGCGCTGTCCTAGAAAACTTTCGATAACTATAAATAAAAAGAGTGTACTCGGTGAAGTTTAGTAGGCAGAACCTTCATGGGCTGAGGTGAGGACCATAGCGTCTGATATAGCTTTATGGCAGCAATTCGTTACATTCGTCACAGTTAAGGGGTGTGAATGTAGATTGCATGATGATTATATTCTACTTTAAAACTAATTAAATCGACAGTACATTAAAAATATTTCCTCTCGAAGGGATACCACTTTCAAAAATACAAGCATACATCGTAACTTTTATTTTACTTGATATAACATTTCACTCTATACGAAAGTGTAATTTAAGTATTCATTTATGAACACTCATTAAAGCATAATTATGGTTTCCGTGAAAGCCCATCATAATTTTCTGTAAGATGTCAGTATATTTGTATTGTGAGGTCGGCTCCGTATTTTAAATCACTGTCATTTTTTTTTTACTGGAATATTTACAATCACAAATGTACCATTCTTCCGTCACAATAAACTATAAAAAAATCTTTTATTTTTTTGTAATTAAAAAAAAATGAAAATTTTCATGTTCACATGAAAAATATTCTGGATTACTTGGTTCGCCGTATTAATCTACAGTATTGAAATGCAACGTTTCGCAGGAAAGTCCTTCGAAGGCTTTTGTGCTACAAACGTGAGTTTTTCCAGCGTATTTCAAATTAATACATTCTCCATTTGCTTGTGCAAAAGAGCGCAAATATAATTCTCAATAACCCAACCCAGAACACTACATATCGCTACAAACTAAATTAAATTGTCGTATTTTTTATTTAGAAATAAAAATATATTATTACTCACGAAAATGATGAAAGTTAAATCTTAAAAAAAATGCACTTTATAATGTTTTTAAAAAATATTTGAAGCTATTATTTATTCTTAGCTTACTTATAAAAGTTCAATGACTTTTAAGCGTCGCAACGCAAATATGGCAGGTTTCTTACTACGTGTAGTTAGGAAGAGTCTTAAGATCGTTAAGCGGACGCTACTAAACGAATAAGCACACATGGACACAGCAGATATTAACGGGCGGGAGACATCTGCCAAGCAGACGAAGGTAAATGGAGATGAAAATTGTTTGAATGGCGCTTAAAAACTGGAAAACTGTATATCGGACAACCTTCAATACGGCGAACTGATGATTTAAAAATAATAACAGGAGGAGATCTAGCATGGAAAGCAATTGGTAAAATAGGCTTAGTAAAAATAATGCTTTATTGGGAAAAACTGCACACATATATAATTATATTCAATATAACCTCAGTATGTACCGGCGGGTATAGCTCAATGGTCAAAGCGTTTGCTTTGAAAGCTAAAGGTCGTGGGTTCGATCCTTGACGAAGATGTAAAAATAAAGATTTTTAATCGATTTCTGAGCTCTAAAATACTCCGGTTGGTGTAAATTTGTTCGTTCACCCGTAAAAAACCAGTCATAGCCAATTAATCAAAATTGGTGGCAAAATTGGCGTCCCGTGAAGACCACCCATTCATATTAAAATCCTGTAATAATTAAGGATGATGCGTGAATCTCGGGCTGTAGTCTATGACGTTGGCGGATCAACACTCCACATACAGAGCTTATCCATATGCAGAATGGTAAGCATCATAGAATTCCACAGATGAGAATTCAGAATTACTATCACCATCTGTCAGTATTCTTTTGTATGTGCTTACATAAAAAAGTATGATAGAATGATTAAATAAAAAATTAATAACGGTTTTTAGGGCCACATTATTCCTAAAATAATATTCTGACAATTAATAAATTTAATGATCTTGAATCATGGAAAAATTGAATTAAATAAGTTGATAATATATTTCATTTTGCAGATGAAAATCATAGAGGTTCATGTTGCTTACAATAATTAACGTATAATGAAATACTCGAGTAGCAGAAATAGCCGTGTACCGTACACTCAGTCGGGCCATTATCAGCTGGGCACATTTCTCGATTACCCGCTCGAGTTTGGCATCCATGTACTTGCTAATATGAATATAATTATGATGTATGACTCGCTAGTACTTCCTTTACTACCCCTGAGATAATTCGGAAGTCTCCGTGTGACAAGAAATAAGAGAATGCTGACAATGTGAAGAAAAACACAATCAGCTTACCTATTTATATTGTTAGCATTAAGATCCACCTTAAATTTAAAAAAAAAACTATGTATTTTTTCAATGTTTTCAGCATTCACTTTGAAATCCATTAAAAATTAAAAATATTTATTTATTTACCTAGGTTTTATATGGATCACGTAAGATAAGTAATCTATTAGGAGACTGCAGTTTTGACTAACTCGTAACCTTTCTCAATTCTTCTCTTTTTAAGAGATAACTGAGCTGCGATAGTACCTTGCATGCGTTCTAATCCATTTTATGTAGGGGATAATAAATTCATTTTATTAATTATTTTCTTCATCCTTGCAACCCTATCTGTCTCCCTCTCTTATCATTCCCCGAAGGACACATAGTTTGTTATATATATTTTTTATATTTCGTAATATTATAAGTGATTTATAATGTATTATTTATATAAATAGACATACCTAATTTTCAATTTGTATATACTGATATGATATATACTGGCAAACGAAGCATTGGCTGACCCTACAAGATGGACTGACGATATAAGAAGAATAGCAGGAGTGACCTGGATGTGGAAGGCGGAGGATCGAAGAGGATGGAGACTCATGCGGAAGGTCTACGTTCAACAGTGGACGGACACAGGCTGATGATGATTATGCTGATATGAAATTATCTAACTAGTCTAAATGTCTTTATTGTATATATATTATAAACAAAAAAATAAATATCCAACAAATTAATAAAGAAGAATATGATAACCCTTACAGATCTGTACAATAATTCACCATGGCTGATAATTTTGTCTGAATGCTATATTTCAGCAAAAAATTAAATACAACAATACCCTGGACTGTAACAATTTGCCAGTCCAGAGCAATACGTCTAAATTTTTTTCTCATACAGCAGCTTATAGTTAACAAAAAAAATATATATCATAGATCTGTCAGTTATTATTATACAGGGAGCGGTAAAAAAGGTGACGGTTTTCACCGTTGTTTTGATTTAAAACCGTCAGTTTTGTTGGCGCTCCCTGTATTAGCTTTATCTATGCACCAGCTGTGCTTAAAAATAGATTATGTTTATATTTAAGAACATATTTTAATCAAAAATGATCATTGATGACAAATATAACTAGAAGTATTTCGTACACATTGTATACATCACCAGTCTTGTACCAGAAATAAGTTTAATTATTTTGTTAAATCTATAATTTTATAATGTTTCGGTTTTAAGTCGAACTTACAACTTGTTGCATGGCAGTGCACTCCTTCACGACTAAACTTTAAGCTCAGATAATCAAGACCTGCGAAACCAGAAGTGTAGGCATATGACGATTCAACTTCCGGTGAAAGATAAGCTCCGCGACACAAAAACTTGCGGAGCTTTCTCGCAAATTGAATAATGGATCTTTCTCCTAACGAGCTAATCTTGTATTATAATACGTTCATCTGCTGGAGAAAGTTGACGTCAATGGGTGGATTTTCTTAGAAGTTTTAAAGGTTAATGAAAAGAATTCTTCATTCTTACGTTAATTATAATTTAATGTTTATTTAATTTAAAATATTGAGTTCTACATCAAATTTCAAGCGTTTCACTATAATCAAGGCATTTTAAAAGGAGAACATTTTTTTCATGCTGATTTTTATGTTTTTTTTTACAATATTTGGCCATTTGTGTTTACCATACATTTTTTATACGCAAAGGATATGGAAATAATAATTCTTACTTTTAGTAAAGACTAGTAAAAAGAGAGCTTAAATATGTTAAGTCACAGATAAATAATATTTTATTGTTTGCATGCTAAATCTTCACTATTTATTTCACTGAGTGAAAGTGTAAATCTAAAATAAAGGAAGAATCATCCTGTAATTAATTTGGGAAATTCTCAAAGTGATTGATTCATGTTTAAACAGTGTAAGATATCATTATTTTCTTTAAAAAACATTTTTATAGCTTTGTTTGAGACTGAACTTAAATTAAGTAATTTATGTCATATTTTTCAGTCAAAAGTTACTCAATTAGAAAAATAAATTTATCGATTATTATGTTATTCTAAGGTTTTAATTTTTTGAAGTTATATTGGATTGTTTCGCTTGAATTGAAATTCACAAGCGGAATTTAATTTAATATCAAAGTCCAACAAAAATCTGAACCACGAGAGACACGCACATTTTCGACTGAAAATCTATTTAGTTTCTCAAAGAGTCTTATATATTCTGCACGCTGTTTATTCGAAGATGCGTGACTTATAATGTATTAAAATAATTCAGTATTCTAGTACTAGAATCAGAACTCACAGCACGTCGATAGTATCGTACGAGACCCAAGTCGAAATAAATAATTTTGTTTAGAATTGACACCACTGTGCGGCAAGCGAACCTCAAAGACTACCCACAAGTTGTATCCAAAGAATAACAGACTACTATACACATACGAAGCTGGCATAACTAAGAAGATGGTTCTGTGAAAGAAACGAGTTTTAACGCTTCTGTTTTTTTTCAGTATCGTCTCTAAAATCAGATGTCTATAGTTTCAACATTTTGTTGGATACAAATTGTTACAATACAACTCTGACAGTCACCACGGTCTTTGCCTCATTTTATATTTTTTTTTTTATGTAAGCACATACAGGAGAATTCCGACAGATGGTGATAGTAATTCTGAAGTCTCATCTGTGGAATTCTGTGACGCTTACCATAGTGCATATGGCTAAGCGCTGCATTTGGAGTGTTGATCCGCCAATGTCAAAGACTACAGCCCGAGATTCAAGCATCATCCTTATTATTACAGGAATTTTACTATGAATGGGTGGTCCTCACGGGACGACTTTCGACTACCACTAATTTTGATTGAAAATAGCCAACAAATTTGAATACGCTTTGACTGACATTTACGGGTGAGAGATCAAATTCACACCAACCGGGGTATTTTGAAGCTCAGAAATCGATTATTTTTTATTTAATTTAATCTCCGTCGGGGATCAAACTCACGACCTTTAGCTTGCAAAGCAAACGCTTTGACGATTGAGCTATACCCACCGGCAATAATTTCCTCTCGATAATTAGACATATGTGATTAGCCAGGCTATTGAGATTTTCTGAGGGTGTTTTATCTAATGTTTTTGACTTTGTTTTCATTAAATTACATTTTAATGTATTTTTATGTTTGAAAACCTATATACTTAAATAATAAATATAATCATACAGTTTTAACACAAATTATCAGTTAATGTACTTGAAATTATTATAATTATATCATATATATAAAAATGCCATAAGTGAAAATATTATGTAGTTTATATTGTAATTGAATTTAAAAATATTAAATTTAGTTTTTTTCTTGCTTACATCCTCCTCTCTAAAAAGGTAGTTATTCAGTCCCGTGGTAGCAACACAAGGACTTTTTCTGAAGCACATCAAGAATTATATATTTTGATAACTTTACAAACTTCTGGCACGGACCTTTTCACAGCATTCAGGCCGGGCCAACAACACGCGATCTCGCCGCCGTCGGCTCACGACTGCCTGGCTGCGCGCAATTGGTGATTTCTTTAACTAACGTCACTCCCGTGACCAAACTCAAATTCTAATATGGCGACACAAACATGTACGACAAGCGAACAGAAGAGATATATTTTACATTGAGGTCTTCGGTACCAGTCAGCAATGGCTGTATCATGCTGATATCATTGATTATATTACACGTTTCACTTCCTGCCGAAGCATTTACAATGCAATTGCTTTACTCTCAATCAATAATATTTGCAAGAGCATTTCATAAATATATATTTGATAATACATATGTATTTAATTAAATGTATTTAGCTTTTGTTTATATTCACGATTGTTTATTAAATTGTTTGCCTTTGTTGAAAAGGCTGGGAGGAGATGGAACACATTATGTTTTACATAAAAAGTGAAATGAAACTACAATATATGTAATCATTTATTTATTTTTTTTGTAACTTTTTGCAAATTTATTTTTGTGAAGTATTGCCAAAAATTGACAGTGAATACGCTAACGGTTTATATTACGGATTTATTTAAATACTAAAAAAACCCTCACTAGTTTATATTTATTTATTTAACAAAAAAAACACTTTTTATTATTATTTTTTATTCAAATAAAACAATTCTTTACGTGACAAATGTTGCGTAACGTGTAATGTATTGAATAAAAAACCATTTTAAAAAATAAACGCACGATAAAATTGCAGAGTAGCTGTGTTTTGACTATAAAATATACGTAATTATTATCTTCCGCAAAAGAAAATATTTTCTTATCTTTCAAGAAATATGTATGGGAAAAATAATAAAATATTTCACTTATTATTGACGCCCAGAAGAACTCCAGATTGTTCGCGCTCCAGTATTCAAGTGGCTCAATGTGCAGATATTTTATATGAAAAATTATGCTAAGCCCATTTGGCATTGTAAGCCTGCGAGGTCGATTTTCTTTTCAGCTTTCCCAGTATGTTTTCGTCGCAATATGCAAATCCCACTTTTATTCCCATAAATTGCCTAAACTGTCTTCCACTGCTCTGAGGTCACATGTGAAGGTTTTGTCGGAGAAATCACGCGAGAGAATTCCGAGGAAAAATGTATAAAAAAAAAACATTTTTCTAGCTAGCGCCTAAAAATAAATTGTTGATTATGATATTGAACATGTGTTTTTTATGATATTCTGAAAATCTTATTACCTTGTTAAAATAAATTTAATGGAATTACAAGCTAAATTATTGCATAAAGTCTGTATAATAACAAGGAAAGGCGGTTAAAAATAACTCTTCAAATTTCTTATTATTAGAGTCCCTTTAAGAATTAGACATATTATTTTTAAATATTAAAATGAATAATTAAAACCATATATTTTTTAAAAAAGTTTTATTCAAACATGAACATCATTAATCTCTCCCAAGACGTAAAATACTCGTACTCTTCAACTAGGTTGAATCGCCATTTTATGAACTTTTTTTATGTAAACAAAAACAGGAGAATACCAAAAGATGGTGATAGTAATTTTGAAGTCTGATCTGTGGAATTCTATGACGCTTACCATGCTGCTGCACATGGCTAAGCGCTGCATGTGGAGTGTTGATCCGCTAACGTCATAGACTATAGCCCGACAATCACGCATCATCTTAATTATTACAGGAATTTACTATGAATGGGTAATCTTCACGGGACGACTTTCGTCTACCACCAATTTTAATTAATAGATTATGACTGGAATTTTACGTGTGAGGGATCAAATTCACACCAACTGGAGTATTGTAAAGCTCAGAAATCGATTAATAAAATAGTATATGTTTTTTTTTTAATCTCCGTCGGGGATCGAACCCACGACCTTTGGCTTGTAAAGCAAACGTTTTGACGATTGAGCTATACCCGTACTCGTATAGTTATAAAAAATATTTGTCTTAACAAATTCTAAGAGAATATTTCTACCGATTTTGAGTATATGTGACAACTAATCGTTTCAAAGCATAGTCTCTATAACTGTTTTTAGTATCTTAGAATTTTGTATACCTACTTATGTCTTATGCTTAAAACTAAAAATATTTTTACAAAATCAAGTACTGGTTGGAATTAAGGTGCATAGCTGACTTGAGTTAAAGTGAAGATCATTTTTGCTTACGGAACTTTATATAAATGAATTGTAGTGAACATTTGATCTAACTTGGGAGTGGATATGGAAATAGATCATCATATTATGTCCACTTCCTTAACTGAAGCATATGGCATTTACAATCCGCCGCCACAAAGTTCTGTTAGCCTCCAAATTCGCCTCATCTCAAGTCAGCTCCGCCTCTACAGCTCCGCTGAGTACATTCTTTGTTTGATTCCCGACGGCCTTTCAGGATGGCGTGTGCCCGAAGACTTGAATAAAAAAATCAGCTATAATTTATGCCCTCCCACGGCATCAACCAGGTACACCTTCACCTCTTAACCGATTGTATTGAAGAGAGGCTGCCTTGTCTGCTCTCTCACCACGTCGTTCCTTAGAAAGTCTCACTATACGGCTGCATTGGCTCTTTGTGAGATACTGAGATTCACAGCCGTAAAGAAGAATAGAAACGATACTGGTGCTGTAGAGACGGAAGATAATTATTACTTAAAAAAAAAAAAAAAAACACTTAATTGCTATTTATTATAGTTGGATTTATGCTTATTAACATTTTTAATTTTGTATGCTATTTTCAATAATGATACATATGTTTTTTTAAATTACAAAAATATTTCAGATTTTTTGAAAGAAAATACTTATAACGCAAAGTTTTTTCATAAGAATATGACATATTGTTACTTCATTTCCCCTCGTAGCCTTTTCAAACAATGGTGAAGGACTGTCTTGTGTGTTGTCATCCAGTTGTAGTTTACGAAAGTCTGACCCTTGCATACCTACCCGAAACTGCTGAAGATCTTTTCAAGGGTGTTTTGATACAAAGTACTTTCAACGTTCCGTGAAAAAAAAATACGCTGGCCGCCCTCATTACGGTGAAAAAACTCGTCTCCTCTTTCAGGCATAATCCTGAAATATAATACTCCCTTGTAAAAATTCTTTCGAAAACTATTCACCGTGTCACGGGGACTTTTGTTAGAAATTTTAAGAGATTGAGATTACGCATATGATATTTTTTATTTTATAAGTGTAATAATTTTGGTCAAATAAAATATTTTTTTACCAACAAGCGTAGAATATTTAAAAATCATTACTATCATATTATGAATATAATACTAGAGATAAGCAACATTGAGCGCTGTTTGTAATAAAATAGTGATATCAGCTTGCTCCTTAAGGCCGATGCCGTAAAGCCTCGACAAGCGATCTTTTGTCTATTATTTTTGTCCGCTTGCCTGACATCTACATCGAATGTTTATTTTAATTATATAATGTTGCACGGTGCTTGCATACGCCATCTTGTTTGTTATGACAGTTGGCCTATTGCCGGTTGGTAGGACTGTCATATTGGCAGTTGGTACCGTGGAGATGTGAAATCGCGCTGTGGGCTGGCAGTTGAAGTTTGACTCGCGCCCTTCACAGTGCGCGCGTTCTAAGCGTTCGCTGTGGCGGGCGACGTTTGTGACAATAAACATGTATCGTGAAACAGAAACAAGATGTTTATAATGTGAACCTGATCCTGCATCCTTCATCCAGTAAACCGATGTCCTAAATGGAAGAGGAGGATATCAATAGGTTACCACCTAGTATCTACCGCACAACGTTCGTTGTATTTATATAGTCATGTAACATGTCTAAAAAAGTGTTGTGTTTAAGTGACTAATCTTCAGCTCTTTTTAAGTAATAAATTATTTTTTTTACCTTATTCTTATATGGATAACGTGAGATGTAAAAGCAAGGTAAACAGATAAATATTCATTATTTATAATGAATCTCAAATTTAATGTTGAAAAAATTTAAATAAAGTTATTTTTAACTCTTTCATTATGGCTAGTACTGTCAATTATAAAACGAGTATTTGAAGCATAAATGTACTTTTATATGGTCTATTTTCATATATAACATTGGTTTTTGTGTTTTTTAGTTATCAGATGATGCATAAAAAACTATTCTACGAAAGTAGCAAAACAATATATCACGGCTATCGATGTCAACGGTATAGGAATGTTGCACGGCATATATCAGATACCGATGCGAACAAGTTAAGTAGGTTGTAAGAAGACGCCCAAATATATCAAGGCTACTACAACAGCCTTATTATAAAAATTGCAAGCTCCCAATAGTACATTTATGTGAATTTCCACGTGCAATAATTACATACGATGAATTAAAGATAAAATAAGGTTAAAGAACTTTGAAAAAGTATTTTGTGGCGACTAAATGTTACAACTAGGATGTGGATATTAAAAAAATTATTTTACTATAAATTGAAGTATAAATCATATATTTTTGGATTATCACATTTCATTTCAAGTTTTAGAACGCAATTTTTATATAAAATTAAATGATTTTAAAACATTGTTATCCCCCGTTTTTAAAAAAGCAACAAGCTGCGGGTTCGTCATGTGACCGCACGAAGGAAGGATGCAGGAGTAGGTCGCAAATCAAATAACTTGTTTCTGTAGCATAGATCGCATTTATTTTTATTAAAGACTTGATTTCTGCGTACAACGTTCACATGACGCTTCGCTGGCCGGACGGAGACTTGACTGAAAACTGCCGGGATATTGTGACATGTAGCGCCGCCATGATAACCGCGGATAAAACACAATTGAAAGTTGACAGTTGAACCAACATGAAATGGAGCAACTGTCAAAACAAATAAAATGACATATGCAAACGCCGTGAAATTTTATTTATAGTTAAAACTAACATTATTAGATGTGCATGTCAGGTGAGCGAATAAAAAATAAGAGACATAAGATCGTTTTTCGAGGCTTTTCGGCATCAGCCTCAAAGAGCTTTATCAAGCTGATATCAAACTCATATTTTATTTTTTATTTATTGGTATTAACTTTAACTTTATTAATAAAATTCATCAACAAAAATTTAATTCACTACAATTGAAAAGTCGATTGAATGTAATGTGTAACGTTTTTAATGATATATCGCCGGTTTATACATCCAAACTATAAATCACTTTTTTGAAACGTTTTTATTGTAAGCATTTAAAAGTACAACAATCGCAATAATTCAGCACTTTACAGTTCAACACCTCTCGTAATAACATTACTATCCACAGCCATTTCTGTTTGATAAAACATTGTCACGCCATTGCGTAATTGAGAGCCAAGTTTTTACGAAATGCGAAACATTGTTTCGAAATGCGTTCATTAATTTTTCATAAAAAATGAGGCCGCGAACGAAAAAATTGCATTACATTGTACGTTGTGTAATACAAAATTTAATTATCAACACTCAAATTAAATTTAAAACACCAACTATCTGTGTGAAAATACAATTATAATTTTAGGTATTTATTTTTTTGATAAGGATGTAAAATTTGATATAAATACTTATGTGTGTGCACTGCAACAGCCATTAAAAATGTAGACTTGAAAAATAAAAATGAGTTGAATCCTTTATTTGTTTCGTATAATTATGAAGATAAACAGCACAAAAACCAAAGTCATGAGAGTAAGCCGCAATGAGCAACATTAATATATCAATTCTAGGAGTTACCCTAAGAGATGCAAAAGAGTTTGTATAACTTGGAGGTTCGATCACGTGAGATGGAAGAACTGAAAGAGAAGTCAACAGGTGCATACATTAAGCAAGGCTAGCGTTCAATAATAAAAAAAATATCTTGAGTCAAAAAATATTAATTTAAAGCTCCGCAAGCAACTTGCTCAAATATTTGCTTGGAGCATCTTCATGTACGGCTGAGAGACATGGTTCTTATATGAAAGTGAAAAAAAAAAGTCTAGAGGCCTTTGAGATGATGTGGTCATGCAGAATAATTCTCGAAATTTTCTTGAGAGACCACGTCACGAACAATGAGGTTCTCAGCATAATCAAGGAAAATAGGCACCTAGTAAGAACTATCTCAGAGAGGCGTGCCCGATGGATCGGTCATATCATGCGCCACGATGGTTGTCTTTAGATATTGATTAAAAATGTTTTTTTTTTAATCTCCGTCAGAGATCAAACCCACGACCTTTGACTTGCAAAGCACACGCTCTGACCGTTGAGCTATACCCGCCAGCGAATTCAAAGAAAAAAAAACATATTTACCAGTTATAAAGGAGTTTAATCCATACTCAAAAATTTATTTTAAACATTTTTTTTTTATCTTTAGTAAACTATTAGCAGTTTTATTCAAACTTCCATAGTTTATATTTCTTTTATAATTCTATGAAATAAATGCACTTTTTATAGTTTTTGCTTATGAACAGCTTACGTTTCGGTAATATTTTTTAAATGTTTAAATTATCTTAACAAAATTCACAGAATTTAGCAATAGAAATATAAGATAAACTTTTTTTTTGTTGATAAATGTTACCGTTTTTTTTTACAGAATTTCAGACACTTTCTATTTTCCTGAAATGACTTACAAAGCATCCCTTCATCCCATTGTTGAATGTTAATAATAAAACACCAACCCGTCCTCGAAAGATCCAAAGTTCAGTTAGATAATACAAAAGAGGCAGGCCAATCTATCAAAAATTCTACCGCTGTAAAGAAGTGAAACACAATATCCTTTAACAATAGAGCTTCTCAATATTTTAAAAGTCTGATCTTAAAAAATAAATAATATAATAAAGAAATGAAAGAATGTTTGTAATTCATATTTCTACAAATATAACATACTTCAAATCTTACAATAAATGTTTTGTAACGACTTTACGTCTTTTTACTAAGACTTCTTCTTCGAAGTATCAATCCGGTGGATTGGTTTTCAGATCTCTGCAATCCTCTTTAGCTCAGCATAAGAGCTACAACTCAAGTCCTCGAACAATTGCTGCAAATACTCCCGTCTAGGGCGCTCTCTGCAGTTTCAACTCTGAACCATCCCTTCCACAATGTCGTGAAGAAGACCATCGTGGCGCATGATATGACCGATCCATCGGACTCGCCTCTCTGAGAAGCTTATCTTACTTAATTTTGCTGAGAGCCTCATTATTCGTGACACGGTTTATTCAGGAAAATCCAAAAATTCTTCCGTATGACCACATCTCAAACGCCTCAAGTCTTTTTTTAACACTTTCAGATAAGCATCATGTCTCACAGCCATTCTGTTGTTCTGCCATCCCAGTATTAATGTTCTGCTGCTCATTGCGGCTTACTGTCATGACTTTGGTTTTTCAACTTGTTTATCTTCATATTAAATTTAGAATTAAATATGTTTTACTATGACTAACTTTAGGAAAAAGGCATTGATTCACACTTTCATTGTTTACGAAATAAAATTAACAACAAGACACTTTAAATGAATGTTACTTACAGGATTTATCTATTGGACCACATACACGGACTCGATATATTTTCTTCAATAAATCTACCTTGTAAGAAAAACAATATACTATTTATCCAATACAGGATTCAAGAACCAATTAATGTCTTCAAAATAATTAGTCCAGCTTGCATTAATTATTTTTTACCTTAAAATATATAAAATTTAACATACTCGTACATTCTACATACTTAGTCGTTTATCTTATAACTTGACCCTCTTAAATTCAAATTCATAAAATTTAAGGTTTTTATGTAATGCTGTCTCGTACCACTCACAGGAACTGCTAACCTAATTTGTATAACTAACTTCAAACAATGATAGTTATTTTGAATGACATGATTACTTATTATGAATACATTTGACTGTTATAGTTTCAATAATTAAAAAGTAACTCTCTTTGCTGTTTATTGAATCCCATTTTACTAAGTTTTTTGCATTCACGTCATACCACAATACTTGCTGAAAGCTTTGTGAGAATTGGGAAGCTTTTTGCTGAAAGACGTCGTCGGCAAGTCGCCTACGGTCATTCTCAATAAATTTTGCGCTGCACAAAGCAGAGCCTTCAGAGTCCGAGGTCAAAGAGAATCAGTAATGGGCTGCGGGTCCTCCCGACCTTTCATCAATAATACAATTGGAGATTTGACCACTTTGTGCCGCACACTGGCCATTCCATTTTTTTTCTGACCTTAATTCAATAAATTATACTGAAGGTTGTTCCAGTTTATTAGGTGTTTTGAATTATATTTTTGCTTGATGTGTTATTTACTTACAATTCCATAAAACTCACTGTTGACTTTTAAAATTCCATAAAACTGTTGTTTATATTTTAGAGTAATTTAAAAAAAAAAATTTATTTTTTATTTTTATGTAAGCACATACAAGAGAATACTGACAGATGGTGATAGTCATTCTGAAGTCTCATCTGTGAAATTCTACGACGATTACGATGGTGTTTATGGCTACACGCTGCATGTGGAGTGTTGATCCGCCAACATCATAGACTACAGCCCGTGATTCACGCATCATCTTATATTATTACAGGATAATGCGTGAATATACAAATGTAAAATTAGCATTATTTTCTATGGAAAATTTTAAAAATATCATATTTTTGTCGGTTCTTTAATTTATAATTGTACTAACATGAAATTTTTTAAGAAATTTCTCACAAAGAATATAATTTATAGCATTAAAATTTTGACAAAATCGCTTTGATGAATTTATAACCTACTCATTATACGTAGTATTACTTATTTTATTATTATTTTTGATTTTGTAATTTTTTTATATGAAAAATGCCAGTTTTAACTTATAGTTGCCAACATTTATAAAAAATATAAATTTAAAGGTGTATTTCTGTCAATTTAACAGCATATTAAAGCTGTAATATTATGTTTCAAATAAATTATTACTCAAATAGATTTTGGAAGTGTCAAAGTAATGAAAATATTGAGAATATTCTATGAATAAAATATTGTTCTTATTTTGAGAGGAAAATCATTCATATATACATGTTTTCAACAATTCATGTACTCAAAAATTAATGAAACAATTCATAAATGAATCATGGTTTACTATAGCGGCAGAGAAACGAGTGGTATAATGATAATTTTTAACTAGATAACTTCTGAAAAGCTTCAATTTACGGAACGAATTCATATTTTTCTCTCTCTGGCCTCGCTTCTAATTGGCCCGGAGCCGGAGGCTGTATCTGCTAGGACACAATTACGTCATCGTCACACTCAGACGAGCGTTACGTGTAATTCATTTGAAGCGTTACGTCAACGTGTCCAAAGAGATCGAACAGCGCACCGAAAACGGCCCTAATTCTGTTGAATTTTCTTCAAAGTCAAAGCATCATCATCATATCCGTTACTTAAAGCAAATGGACATCACAAATAGCCACTTTTTTAAGTACTGCCAACTTGTACCAGCTTCGTCGAATACATTATGCGTACTATCGTACTACAAGAGAAAGCCTAAAAAAAATACTATATTATAGTTGATACTATTCTGTCTTCTCTTATTCGTTTCATGTCTGAAACATATGGTCACCACAAATTACCATCATTCAATTATATCAGATACTTCAGTCCATGCAAGGTTTCAAGAAATACGGCTTACAAATATTCACTTGGAAACATATATGGTTCACAACGATGCCCAAAACAAAAACTAAAAGACTTGAAGAGGCAGTAGCTATGGTATCCGAGGAATATTAAGGGTATTTAAAAAAAAAACATTAAGTACGTCAGATGATTAATCCGGTGATCTCAAAGCCTGCACCATTTGATCCTAAAGGTCAGCAAAGCTTAAAGATCCTTCTGTGGCATCCAAAAAATATGTTCCTCACAAGCCAAACCGTTGTAGCCCTAATTTATCTTTTTTTATTTCATTTTATATTATTTATAATACACGATTTTGAACTACTGTATTACAGCGTTATATTTGTGAAGGATACTTTTAAACAGGAGTAGACAAACCATTTTTAGTACGTAATACGTTAAGTGTAATGATTTATTACGTTTTTCAGCACAGTGAAAAATTATACAAGTCTCACTATAGGTCAAACGTGACCGTTGTAATAATTTGATACGTTTGATTTAGTTTTCTTGCAGAGAACTTTGTTCTGGGATTTTTATGTCGTGTGAAGCGATTAATACTTTACCTTTTTTTTTATAACACAACCACATTCGCTTTGTTACTGATCAAACAAAAATTACAAATGATTATTTATGAACGACTGCTTTACTTACACAAAATTATCTTTGTAACTTTTACATTTACCTGAATTTTTTTTAAATTAAAAATTGAATAAAAGTTATTATCAATTTGCACAATTTATATACATATTGGAATATATACGAATATTTTTATAAAATTATTATCATTATGTTAAACTATATGACCAGACTGTTAGTGAAATTAAAATGCAGCGATACTATTTAACGAGCATAATTTATTTTATAAGAACGTGTAATATTGTACTAGAACTCGTATTTAACCATATCAATTTATATTTGTCTATTAAGCAATTTTGAAGTACTCGTATTTTGCTCAAAAAGCATACGATACTTTTCTTGTTACATCTGCAGATTATTAATTGTAACTATGATGTTCACGTTTAGCCTACGCGGAATATAAAATATACAGCAGCATCCTATTTGAGAGGAGAACGCTGGGCAATCAACCAACAGACGCTGCAGGTAAATGATGTCCGAAAATCTATCTTTCGTATTTCCGAATCCATCTCAGTTTGATTTGGCGTTTGCGCCTTACTATTATGCTGTTCGGAACAAATTTATTTACTTAACGAAAAATAGTTTTAATTTTTTTAAGCTAGGCTTTAGAAATGATCATAAACGAATAAATTTAATAAAGCAATCTCTCAGCAATCTAACGAGTTTTTATCCGTCAGCTTCCATCAATTACAAATTCGAGTAAAACGTTTTTACAACCCATTCATGTACTTTTTCCGCCAAAAAAACTGCAATAGAGTGCCTTCAGAAGTTTCTACTAGCCTTTTTGAATACGGTGCATTTTAAATTCAAAACTATTGGGTCGAAATTTTGGATATCAGCTTACGCAGTAAATATTGCTTTTATAAGTAAAACTTCTACACGCACGTCGGATTTTTTTTTCTTACATAAATTTTACAGGTTTAATAATAAAAAAATTAAATATGTCAAAAATTCTGCTTTTAACTTTATATAATTGAGTAAGAGAACCAATTTCAAATTATTGCATAGAATCAATAGAACTTTTTCATAAGTATGCCCTACTATAATTATCTTCATCATACCATCAACCTCACCTAATTCTAAAGCATATTTGCCATCCAAAACTTCGCTGAGTAAATTATATGATAGTTCTTTTTAGTCTCCCGAGATGGGGCGAGCCAAGTAGTTTTAAAAGCTCTCGCATCAGCTCTCTAAATGCTTAAAACTATGCAGGTTAAGTGTGAAGTTGGCCGTTAAAAAATACAATTATTTCTTCTTTTCGTGAAAATTTTGATTGCGTTCTGAACAACTTAATAAATTAGCAATTTTCCCGGTCAAAGGCTCAGCGCACGGGTGTGGGAGTCGCGTTTCACACTTAAAGAAATACTCGTCTGCTGAAACAAACAAAGGGAAACATTTGGGCGAGAGCAGAATATGTGATTCCTCGAAGGGTGGCGTCTAGGGAAGGCTAGGGTAGCTTGTTTTACCATAGAAACACTAAAGAATCACGAGGGAGGAGGTCCAGACTGCGGTGACAGCTAGGCGGGCGCGATCGTTCTTTACTTGAAAGATTAAATGCGTGAAATTTAATTACGAACAATGCCCACATTTATGTACACTAAGGTAAATATATTGTTTAATTTTGTGCTGACGTTTACGGTACAAAATTATAAGACTCAATCCATCACGTAACGTTTCTATTATTTATTTTCATATAATACACACTACGGTTGAAAAATAAGTTTCACCTTTTTTTCAGAATATTTTTAGCAAGAATTTTAGAAGAAAATTATCGCTATTGAAAGTGGACATAAAGCAATGTTATTCTTCTGTCATCATAGTATGGTGAAATACTGATTTTATGTGTTGTTTTTATTTGGATGGGTGACCGCTTGGGAGTCCGGCATTTCATGGGCTTAATTGAGCTCTTGTGATTGTTTGCATTTTTATACGATCACATTAAAAGTTCTGCTTAAATAACTTTTGAAAAGTACCAAAATCCTACTCTCTAAGTTAGTTATTTAATCGCGTAGTGGCAGGATGAGGAACAGATTAACAAAAAAAAAAATTATTCTGAAGCACATTGACATATATATTTCGATAACTTTACAAACTTCTGGCCCGGACCTAGTCACAGCAATCAGGCTGGGCCAACCACAATACGCCTTCGCCGCTGTCGGCACACAACTGACTGAGCACTGGGCGCCGTGGTCGGTGACACCCAGCGCCGCAAGGCGATCTTTATGACTAACGTCACACCCGTGACCGGACTTGTCCAAAATGCCAATATGGCGACACATACATATACGACGAGCAAACAGAAATAAGAGACGAATGATTGTATATCGAGGTTCTCGGTGCCAGTCAGCAAGGGCTTCATCATGCTGATTCTTTCTATGACGTTTACCATGCTGCATATGGAAAAGCGCTGCATGAGGAGTGTTGATCTGTTTACGTCATAGACTACAGCCCGAGATGCACGCATCATCCTTTATTATTAAAGCAGATTACTATCAATGGGTGGTCTTCACGGGAAGACTTTCGTCTACCATCAATTTCGATTAATAGGATATGACTGGCATTTTACGGGTGAGGAATCAAATTCACAACAAACGGGGGTAATTTCAGAGCTCAAAAACCGATTAAAAATGCCTTTATTAAAAATCTCGATCGGTGATTGAACCCACAACGTTTGGCTTTCAATACAAACACTTTGACCATTGAGCTATACCTCCCGGCAACAAATATGACTATGATATTGTTGTACAAATTCAAAAGTCTACCCATTTTTGTAACATTTA
Source organism: Glossosoma conforme (assembly GCA_022606575.1). Taxonomy (NCBI): domain Eukaryota; kingdom Metazoa; phylum Arthropoda; class Insecta; order Trichoptera; family Glossosomatidae; genus Glossosoma; species Glossosoma conforme. Next base: position 4,992,826 of record JAGTXR010000003.1, on the reverse strand, counting down.
AAATGCTGACATAAAATATTAAAGTAATCGCCAATGACCAGCATTACATTTGTAACTGTAAAAACTGTAACCGATAATGTCTGTGATTTATTGAATTTCAGTGCACTTTTGAATGTCACTAAATACGTTATTTTTTAGGCTTTATCTATCGCTTGCATTTTATTTCCAGCCAGCATGAATTAACGCAAAAAACCACTCATTTAGAGATATTAAAATTTTTGCGTTTCATTTTTCTTTTCTTTTTTTAAATATCAATAATAATATATTCTTGTTAATTATATGTTTTTATTTCATTAAATACATACGACATATTCAAAAGGCACTATTTTATATTACTGTTTAACTTCCTATTTCAATAATCTTAATAATAATAATAAAATTTATTTATTTAGCCACTATTGCCATAATCAAAGTTTTACATACAAGAATTCCAAGCAAATACAGTTTTTATTTTAATTAAACAGAATAAAAATAAAATATAAATCGTCATGTACACAGACACCACATTATTATTTATGTACTACTCAGTGAGTGGAGCACCGGATCCCCTCTGGATGACAACGCGAAGGCGCATCCAGTGCCCCTACAACCGGGAGTCTATAATATTAAAATTATAATTTTGTCACATAAAATACTACTGCACTACAAAAAAACTTAAGTTTAATGATTATGTTACTACGATAATACGAGTACAACGACATTTTAATATTATTTTGTTGAATTTTGATAATAGTTACACAAAAAAACAATATAATAAGAATATTTGAAATATGTTGATGTTTGTAAATAGGCATGTTTGAAGACATGATTAACCCGACGTTGTTGAGTTCTAGTCCGTTCAATCCCATGTGGTGGCTCAATCTATCTAACGAGATACGAGTATATGGCATACCCCAAAGATCACTATTCAAGTGCACTCGATGTCTTATTTTACTTCCCTTTGGTGAATAAATTAAAAGTGGTATTTCAATGCGCTAAAAGAAGACTGAAATCCTTAAACGATTACATTACGAAAAAATACAACAAGATTTCATTTATTGAATCAATTTTATTTTTATTCAAAAATACAAATTTACACAGCATTAATATTTTTAATGTATTTTTTTCGATTGCTCAATGATATTATTCCTTAATTTGTGAGTTTTATTTAAGAGGTGATTCAAAAGAATCAACGAAAACATTCATTTTTTAAGTTGATCAAAAAGTAATCTCATTCTATCTCTAACATAAGACTTTTAAAATCCGATGTTCCGAAAATCTGAAAAAATGTTTTGATAAAATGCCACTTCCAATACTAATGCGTAAAATTTTTAATTGACAGTTTTGATGTAGAAGATTTACCCTGTTCAATAAAAACAATTGAAGAGTATATGGTTAGTAAGTCTATTGATGCTTATCGGCGAAAAACAACTCATGAAGTCACTGAAAGACTAAAATAATCAGATTGAACCTTTCATGCTTATTGGAAATGCCTAAGCTTACAAAACAAGGCTTATTTTGGAAAAAAGTCATACTATTTAAAGCGTAATTAAAATATAAAAGCTTACGTTTTTCAAAGAACAATCGTCTTAATACGTGAATTGAAAGCGCCACTTTATGGGTATTTATATTACGAAATTTTATAGCTGAGATTTCACAATCAATAAAAATGGAGCGTTTTTTACGCGCGCCGACGTTAGTTTTTTTTATTATTTTTATTTCATTGCTCATAAACGCTGCCAAAACTAGAATAATGCGTTTCGCAGACGAATTTATTTTCGGTTAATTGTTTGGAATGGTGCGTATAACGCCTGATCGCAGCTGCGTACGCCTAGATACACGTCGTTAAAGTAGTCGTTAACTTTGAAAACAACAAGAACACTTCGCTGTGTGCAAAAAAATGGTAAAAAAGATCTGTTTCCTCAGAGCTTTCAGTTTCAGTGATTACTAACTGTACATACGCAAAATACAAAGCTTCTCCAGCAGAATCTGAACCAGCTGGTTGTAGTTAGGTAAAAATAATTAGTTGACTGTGTTTGATGAAATGTCGTACTATTTTTCAATAACAAAAAGATATTTAATTAAGCCGGTTTGAAGTAACATTGTAAGTAGGAGTTTGATTGGATTGCTGTGTTTTTGTATGTCTAAGCTAACTAGTAATGAAATGTAATAATAACATCTATTAGTTCATAAGTATCCTTCACTAAAAGCTTACATCCCTTAACCAGTATTTGTATTATGACATATCATTATGTTTATTTGCCAAGCAATATGGTAATAAGTTTTCGAGAATTTTATTATTTACTTATAAAATGTACTAACACGTTATTATTTTTGAAAAGCGTGCAGATTTTCTAGGCATCTAAAAATACTTCATTTTTTAAATCATATTACATTATTTAACTAGTGTTATTTTTTACTTGTGAGATCTAACGTCTTGGACTATAAACTAAGCTCGATAAATACTAATTTTCATCTACAGAGCGCCTGTATGGACCGCATTAATTTATATGGCTGCCAAACTTGGCAACATATCGAGGGCCAATGCAGCCGCAGGTTTTAAGAACAAGTGCTTGCAAAGAATATTGGATGTACGATAATATGTAATGACATCAGCATGATGTAGTCCTTGTTGATTGGTACCGAAAACCTCGATATAAAATCTTTCGTCTCTTATTTATTTTCGTTTGTTATACATTTATGTGTCCGCCATATTGGGACTAGTTATATACACCGCAAATCGTGGCGCGGTCGACGGCCCATCCCGAGCGCGGAGCGTAGTCGCCCCCCGCCCTTCGGCGAGAATATATTGTATCGTGGCTTGGCCTACTGCTGTGACTAGGTCCGGGCCACAAGCTTGTAAAGTTTATCATAAATATATATCAATGTGCTTTTGAAAAAGTCTGTGTTATCAATCTGCTGCTAATCCTGCCATCACGCGACTGAATAACACCTTTTTGAATGAGACGAGGATGTTAGTAATTTTAAGGAATGATATATTGTCGTACATACTTATATATGTCATTTAACGTATTCATTAAAAATAAACGAGATAACTCGGTGACCTGGCATTAAATTAAGGTGGATCTTGCATATTTTTCGATCAACAAAGAGCATAAGCCATTACATTATTTTCTGAAGGCTTTCAAAGTCTTACTTATGCAAGGAGTTGGTAACTTCTTAATACCATTTTCGCTCCCCTCACTGGAGCATATGGTCGTCAAGAAGCTTTGTCAGCCGTCTTGGTTCTCACCTCAGCATATGCCAGCTTTGTTTCTTAGAGCTCTACCCAATACATTATGAACATAAGCCAACGCAGCTACAAAAAATGATGCCGAAAATTTGTTGGAGTCATACAATATAGCTGGAATTTAGACGTTTTATAATAATTATGATACATGTTTAAAATACATGGCCAAAATATTGATGTGATAAGGTTTGCTGATGACATTGCTCTGATTGCTGAAACTGAAGATGAACTCACGGAAGCGCTGACATCCATGGAAAACATATTTAATTCCAACTACAATATGAAGATAAACAGCACAAAAACCAAAGTCATGAGAGTAAGCCGCAATGAGCAGCAGAAAATTAACATATCAATGCTAGGAGTACCCCTAAAAGATGCAAAATAATTTGTATACCTTGGAAGTACGATCACCTGGGATGGCAGAACAAAAAGAGAAGTCAACAGTCGAATACATCAAGCAAGGCTAGCTTTCAATAAAAAAGCCAAAATTCGTAAGTCAAGGAATATTTCTTTAGGTCTCCGCAAGCAACTTGCCAAAACACTTGCTTGGAGCATCTTAATGTACGGCTGTGAGACATGGTGCTTATCTGAAAGTGATAAAAAAAGACTAGAGGCCTTTGAGATGTGGTCGTACAGAAGAATTCTCGGAATTTCCTGGAAAGACCACGTCACGAACAATGAGGTTCTCAGAATAATCAAGGAAGATAGGCAACTAATAAGAACCATCTCAGAGAGGCAAGCCCGATGGATCGGCCACATCATGCGCCACGATGGTCTTCTTCACGATCTTGTGGAGGGGATTATTGAGGGTAGAAACTGTAGAGGGCGCCCTAGACGGGAGTATTTGCAGCAAGTATTCGAGGACATGAACTGTAGCGCTTATGCTAAGCTGAAAAGGGTTGCGGAGGACCGAGAGGAATGGAGATCGAGATGGAAGATTCTGTTGCTGCAAACCAATGCACCTGATTGATACTACGAAGAAGAAGAATAATTATGAATAATGATATTTTGTTACTTGAACAAAATTAAATTGGTTTAAAAAGATATTAAAAATGAAACATCCTGTTCATCGCTGACCATTTGTATTTACGGTAATAAAATTCAACCTGACATTTCGAATTAATCTCCATTTAGTCTTAAAATAATACATTCATATTTTGGTCGGGAATTATTCTTATCTCGAATTTTAACTTTTAATTAAGACTCGCAGGCATTTATTTTTCCCGGAGATCCCTCTCGAGGGCCGCCTGAAGAACTAGGCCAGCTCGGCTCCTTTAAAAGGTCCCGTGTACTTATTTCATGAAATATTTCATAGGCTATCCGCCGTACAAACGGTTCAAAGCTCCTTTCAAAGTAATGCCGCGACTCGTTATGAATGGTAATTATTATTCAGATCAAAAATTTATTACGTTTGTTAACGTTAAAGCGAAACCCACTCAATCTTTGATATATATAAAGGAAAATGGCTTTAAATTATCATTCATTGATGGATAATTAAAAAATCACTGCTTAACTTGTATAATAACAAACTCACAATATTCAGTCATTATTATCATCATCTGTCGAAGAGACGACGGTCGATGGGGAAGAAAAGTATTGACTGACGATATAAGAAGAATAGCGGGAGTGACCTGGATGCGGAAGGCGGAGGATCGAAGAGGATGGAGACTCATGCTGGAGGCCTACGTTCAACAGTGGACGGACACAGCTGATGATGATGTTTATCATACCCGATTGCTTTACCCGCTTTTATCACTGGAGCATATGGCATTAAATAATTGTCGCCTCAAAGCTGTCAACCGCAATACTCTTCGTCTCATCACATATCACCTCTGCTTCCCGCAGTACAACCGATATATACATATTTATAGTTTCTAACGGCCTTCCAAGACGTTTTCAGAGCCCAGAGGTTTAATGAAAAGACAGCATTCAATAATTAGAATTAAGGTAACCAATATATTTATTTCTTCAGCTCATATTGCAACTACGTTGTGTCAGTTGTCACTAATCATGCCTTATTCTAAAACATTTCATTACTTAAAAGGGCAATACATAAGGGATTGGGTAGGTTGTGCAATACCCAATCTGCCATATTTTTAAATACATGCATTGAACAAAGTTTTAATTAAGTGAAGATAAAATTAAAATTAAAATAAAATAAAATAAAATAGTATTTCATGGAGCTTGCTGCACCATTTCCATCCATCGATGGCTCAGGGAGGAGTTGAGCCATTCAGAAGCAGCCAGGATGATGATGTTGTTGGACCTCCTTATCCTGCTCCAGAAGCCGGCAACACGGTGTCGCAATAATGCTGGAAATGAATGGACTCCGCCCTCCACAAACATGTCAGATGCGCTACAAAATCTAGGGAGTTGCATAAGTTGGCGGTATGAGTTATTATACGCAACTTTGAGCTTCTCCCACTCAAAGAGGCGACGTTTTTCTTTTGTAATTCAAATGTTAAATGATGTTAAGTTGTGAAGAAATTAAGTATGCAAAGCTAACGAATCAAATGTAGCCTTATATATATAGCGCGAATCTTTTAAAGTGTGATGCTTTAATGTCACTTTATATGAAACTAATTTTATATTTATGACAAAAATTTCCATCTGGAATCGACAAAATGCAAGAATAAAACTTTTGAGAACATAAACCAAAGTTTTAAAATAAATCGACAGACTTTCAAAGGACATATTAAATACATAGGTGGTAACTGAATTCTATATTTTTCCATGCAGATCCAAAGATAAAGATATCACATTTTTGTAAAAAATTTACAAAAAATAATTTCTGCATATAATGGATTTTATATACAGTTTCCTGTGTTGTATATTGGAGTTATGATGGTTTGACTCTGGAAGAAATGACAAATTGAGGTGATGGAAATGGTTTCTTTTTGTCCTATAATCAGTCAATTGTGACAATTTTAATTTTTACATTAAACAAAAAACACATAAAAGCTCGTCGCATACAAAGTCTTGCATTTGTGAATATGTAGGCCTTCTTAATATGTGTAGAGACCAACTACTACGCTTTCAGATATAAAATAAAAGATTCTTTAGAATTTATTCCACATGTATAGAATATGTTCATATGTGGAATAAATTCTAAAGAATCTTTTATTTTATATCTGATATAATGGAATTCCACCAAGAAATATCGATCGAAAAAATCGAAATACTACGCTTTCTCTATATTTACGGAAAACATCAACAAAAAAATTAAATTGTGTGACGTCTATACCCAGTTTGATATTGCACATGAAATACTTTAATTTATATAATGATATAGTGAACTGTTAACAATGCCTTCGCATTTTGGTTTTTGGGTTTAGCTGTGTGTGTAAAATTGTTTTGATCCGATATTTTGACCGCCATTGCAGGGGTCTTATTCAGAGTTGACGACTTTGTCAACCCTGAAGAAGAGGTCATTTACCCGATGGTCATAGCTCAATGGTCAAAGCGTTTGCTTTGCAGTTCAAAGGTCGTTGGTTCGATTCCCGAGAGAGATTAAAAAAAGGGTTTTTAATCGATTTACGAGCTTCAAAATACCCCGGTTGGTGTGAATTTGATCCATCACACGTGAAATGCCAGGCATAGCTTATTAATAAAAATTGGTGGTAGACGAAAGTCGTCCCTTGAAGACCACCCAATCATCGTAAATTCCTATAATAATAAAGGATGATGCGTGAATCTCGGGCTGCAGTCTATGACGTTGGCCGATCAACACTCCACATGCAGCGTTTAGTCATAAACACCATGGTAAGCATCATAGAATTCCAGAGATGAGATTCCAGAATTAATATCACCATCTGTCGGTATTCTCCTGTATGTGCTTACATAAAAATAAAAATAAACATTGTACACACGGTCAATGCAGCTGAATAATGACTTGCCGAAGCTTGTGAATACATCGAGAAAAGAAACATAAGAAGAACTCGAGTATTGGAAAATATCGAAAAAATTGGCTCATTTAAGTGTCAATGGGCAGGACGTGTCTGTCGGAAATATGACTGTCAATGCAGAAGAGAAATGTTAGAGAGGACAAGAATTGGCAAACATAGTTTAAGCTGACCTCTTGCAACATGGACCAAAAACATCAAAGTCTGACGACATCAGAAAAATAGCGGGAGAAGCCTAACTATGGAAGAATCGTGAAAGATGGATTGGATGAAGAAATGCATTTTAGCAACGTAGGCCTTACATATGAGTAAGGCCTACGTTGTTCAAATGCATTTTTTAGAATCTCTATGTAAAATTTATGCGCTAAAATATATAACACTTTCAGAGCCGAGCGCCGTAAAGTTTATCGCCCTATTCCCTTAAGTGTTAACTCGCAAACGCAAAGTTTGACCCATTTTTTTTCAATATTGAAAAGTTTCCTTAGCTGGTAGTTATTTTGCGCACTCAATTTGTGTATTTGTTCGTGGACCGCTGCTATGGCTCGCTGGGGCGCAGTTCGCCTGGGGCCAGTACTGGGGCTACTAAATACATATACGAAAACCACTATACAGTGGTTCTTCACTAAAAACTGAAAAAATATTTCAGCCAACGTAAGAGCTTTTCAGTTATCCTGATAATACGAATAGGAATATTGTTTCATAAAAGCAGCATTGCATTCGACTACGACAACGACTATGACTACGCATTTCTTTCGCCTAGTGCGCAGCGTGTTCAGAAATCCTGATATTTTGTTTGAAATCGGTTTGTTTGTCCCTGACAATTATTTAAGGATAAGAAGGTACAGATTGTTTGTTCTTCCTAGAGGTAATACTAACCTGCCAGAAACTATGCCTCTTGGGAAAGTGATCAGACTGTTCAACCATATCGCCTCGAATATTGATATATCCCACTTGAGAGAAGCCCAGTTTCGACATGAGCTCCACGAATTTATTTATCAAAGTAATTTCGTGGAGTCTTCTGTTTAGCGAGCTCCGGGACTTTTTAAATTATTGTATTATTATTGTATATATTGTTTCGATTATATCCTATTTCAGAATCGCAATTAATATTTGTATTTGTAATGTTTCTGGAAGAAATAAATGAAATTGAAAATTTAATTGGAAAATTGAATTGACAAACAAAACTTATACTTTTATTAACTTATATTATCCAATAAATTTTACTACTTGTATTACAATAAATTTTACACAGCTAAACACAACGTTAGGTTATGCCATTCTTCGCTTTATATGTTTCAGGAAGCACCAGGATAATAAGATAAGTTGTCAAATAAACGGTTAAAGCGTTAAGAAGCTGGGTTATAACCCTGAAGAAGACCTAAGACAGCAACCCTGAAGAAGACCCCTGCAATGGCGGTCGAAATATTGGAAACGAGTAATTCGCCACACGCGGCTAAACCAAAAAGCCACAATATCAAATCTGGCCGTAAAAACCTAACAAGTTTTTTATTTAGTATTCGTACGTAGTTTACTTCAAACTGCCGCCACAGTCTTCTGTCAGTTGCCATTCGCCAAGCCTTATCTCATATATGCACCCCAAAGTCCACCTGGGAACAAATAAATATGGTTTCCGTGACCACGTAAGCAGGATTCAAGACTTTGATAAGACAGCAGCTGCATCATCCGAGGCTTATATTTGTCGTTTTTTTTTTATTTAATCCATTTTTTTATTTGTAATAGATCGTTTGATTAGCATTATGCTCCCGAGAACTAGACCATTTTATTGTAAGAGGCGGTACAACGTAACTAACGGAACGCAATTATTAACAGGAAAAAATCGCTTAATTTAAGGTATGTATTCAATTTTGGTCAACTTTTGTGATCTTACAAAAATTAGACCTTAAATAAGCTTTGTCTTTGATTTATAATAAAATTCATACAAGAGGTCGTTTTAAAAACACATTCAGATAACACAAACGTTTTTAATAACATTATTTTTATTACACGCGCTTAAAATATCTGTGTGTTAATGTAACTTAATTCACGTTAACAAACAAATAAAAATGTTTGAAATTACTGCACCAGCCGCGATAATATCGCCATAATGTTAAATTAAAGTACTGGGGTTTGTTTGCCATGTTAAATATGAGTCATTTCATGTTTTAACAAGGCCCACAAGCCGCAGCAAATATTTTATATACGGTGCAATAATCACTATTGTTCAAACTGATTATGAATTGAATTGATTATGAAAATTAAATATTCATATTATCATAGTTGTGTCCTGTTAAATACGCATGGAATGGTGTAATGTTTTAAATTAAATAGAAAGCTAATATGTTCAATGAAAATACTGCATTCGTTGTGATTACTTTTGATTAACATATTTTTAATATTTGTTTGTATTAATGTATTTTAGATCATTTAGTTAACATATACAGTTTACATATAAGTAATATAAAAATATAATATTAAAATTAAAATAAAGTTATAAATCTAGAAAACGATTTTTAATCAACTTTTCAACACCATATTTTTATACGATTGTTAATTATTCTGAAATTATTGAATAAAGGCAAAAAAAGCTGACGACTTTCGTCGTTGTTTTGATTTAAAACCTTTAGCTTTTTTGTCGTTCCCTGTATTAATTTTATAATAAACCTTTTCTTCAAATGAAATATTATTCTAGCTTTCTCTTACAAATACATGTAATAACTAATGCGTGTTTATCTCTTGCCAATGAAATTTATTGTTTTTGAAGGATTTGTCCATTGCTTAAAATGCTTCCGTTAAATAAAATCAATTGACTTAAATTTTTAATTACATATATTTAGTTGAAAGGTAACACAATTATTTAAGCGAAATTTTTAAAAATTGACAGATTCACCTTATGGTTATTTTCGCACCTGCTTATAAAGCGAAATGCCCAACCGTTTACGTCATCAAATGCCTTAAAGACAGAGTTTTTTATATATGTGGAAGAATTAGGTTTGGCAGCGCAAGCGGTTATGGTTTGAAGAAGTTGTGGACATCCTAAGCCAGGGACTAAACGAGATGTGCCATTACGATAAAACTAATCATCTCAAACCCAACCCATCAAAGACACAAGTCTGCTGTTTCCACCTAAGAAACAGGGAAGCTAACAAAAAGCTTCGTGTCACGTGGGGAGGTAGAGTACTGGAACACAGCGACCATCCAAAATACCTCGGAGCCACTCTAGATCGCACTCTCACCTTCAGGCGACATTGCAGCAACACTTAACAGAAAGTTGCAATAAGAAACAACCCCATCCGCAAGCTGACCAATACTCACTGGGAAGCCCAATCACTTCTTCTTCTTACCTCAGCTTTAGCTCTTTTTTTCTCAGCCGGAGAATATGCGGCACCAGTGTGGGGTCGATCAACCCACTGTAATCAAATGGATACTGCCCTGAATTATGCATGCAGAATCGTCACAGGCTGCCGCAAAACAATACCGTTTTTTAAACTATACCCCATGGCTGGTATCGCAACACCAAACATAAGACGCAAAGTCATATGCGCCGAAGAAATGCATAAGGCAATCAACCAACCGTCCCACTGCTTGTATAATCAGATACCCCCAACACCCAGACTGAAGTCGCGAAGCAGCTTTCTGAGATCGCTGACACGAAGAAGAAGATCAAAAAATGAAATATTTTTTAATACTCGTATTATACTTATCTAATTATACTTTAATTTTTTCTGGTTATAACCATAAAGCTGTTCATATATTATTTACAATACTTGGTATTAATTTCAAAAATATAAAATCCATCGTTTTACTATATACTCGTAACGGTGGATAATTATCTTTTTTTTACTGTATGAAAATAAAGTTTTAATAGTTTTATGAAAAAATAAGTTTGATACCCATTACGAATTCATCAATAATAAAAAAATAAACATTGTAAATATTTCCATGAAAAAGTTTTTCAGTCGATTTTGTTTTTTTTTTCGTTTAACAAAGAAACATGTTAAGCATTTGTATTACTCGGTTGAAGAAAAATCAATGCGCCTTTAGGCAGGCGGGCTCCCGGGGGACTCAGGAGCTTTCAGAGGTCTGCATATCAACAAATGTAACGTGAAGGGGGCTTAATGTCTCGTTTGACATTGACAAAAGGACGTGAAAGGACTTATTTTGCGGAAAAATAGGAAGCTTTCAATAATGTATACTCTTCCGAAGCCGGAGCGGTTAATTTTAGACGGAAAAATCTTAAATAAGTTTATGAATAAAAAATGCGTTCAAATTTAAAAATTATGTTTTTGGTTAAAGGATATGCACATAATAAAATCTTTAGATACAGTAAAGAAAGTTATTTTAATTGTAAATTATAATTCTTTTTCGCAAATCTGTTCCAAATCTAGACCATGAGGTCACCTCATATTGCTGTCACTTATTTATGTTTTCACTTTCTATTACTCATTCTATAACATATCTGCACCTTAAGGGTTCACAAAAGAATGTCTAATATTATTTATATTACATGACGATAATTTAAATCATATGGGATTCCATAAATTTTATGTCTTAAGGTTGTTTTTTTAATGTTCATGTTAGCATCCTGTTTCATATAAATTGTTCAGTTTTATTTTGAAAAAAATATATGATTTATGAGCTCCAAAAATACTGTAAAATGCCAGTCAAAGCCTATTAATTAAAATTGGTGGTCGACGAAATTCGTCCCGTGAAGACCACTCAATCATAGTAAATTCCTGTAAATAATAATGATGATGCGGGTATCTCAGTCTGCAGTCTATGACGTTGGCGGATCAACAATTCCCATGCAGCGTTAAGCCATATGCACCATGGTTAGCATCATAGAATTCCACAGATGAGACATCAGAATAATTATCTGTCGGTATCCTCATGTATGTGTTTACATTAAAAAATATGTTAAATGTTATACATCGTAATATAGTATGTAATAAAACATTGTTGAGAATGTCGAAGGATTTAAAAAAAAAATGTGTATACGAGTATGTTACGTACGCAAATATTATAATAATAATTATAAAAAAATACTTATTTGTCTTATAACGAAAGGGTTGAATGAAAGTCAGTGATTTTTTTCTGGTTGTACTCTTCGGTGGCCGAGGGCGAAACAGTTTCGTAGTATTAAAAGGTAATTGTTTGAAATAATTCCGCATTACCGGCAACTGCAAGGGGTGACCTCGCTCTACATCCATCATCAATTTTATCGTTAGTTGCAGTCTTATTTTTATTGGTACCGCAGTAAATTTTATCGAGTGTGTGACGCTATGGATACCTTGAAGGTCCTTATCCCACGGTAGCGAAGGTCTTTAACGTTTCAGCGAAAGCAAAAAAAAGACACTCAAAAATATATGTGAAATATACAAATGACTATTGCCATAATGAAGAATTTTCCTACAGACGACAATAGGACTAGTGATACCTGAGGCTACCCTGCGTTTGAACGTGTGGAGAAGCGCGACTGAAGAGAATACTTGGATTGCCCCGAAAGAAGACTTAGCCCACAAACACGTGGAATATATGGAGGCCCATTAACAGATTTCGCACCGGAGTATGCAAGACAAGGATACAAATGAAAGCCTTGCACTTTTACAGCGGACCGACTGAATGTGACTGCAGCGTGGACCAGACCCTGTTATACCTTCTGGAGTGTGCGCTGTGTCCGAGTAGATGCACCCAAGAAGATCTGATGATGGCCGGGAGTAACGCCATCGACGCCGCCCACTTCTGATCAAATAGGATCTGTTTTTCCTGTTGTTCCCGATACGATTATTTTTTATGGAATATCGATGATCAAACGTCATTTGACTGTAGCAATTCATTCACGCATTATTCATTAAACGCCCGCTCGCTATTTACTTATAATGTTAAGTACGAGATAACATTCATCTGTAATAAGTCTGTCTCACATCAACCGGAATTTTTTCAGATTTTATAGTGTTTTGAAATTATTAAAAATTATATTTTAAGCTTCGCAAATATCAAATTCATGACCTTTTGCAGGGCAAAGTAAGCAAATACTTTACTTACAGCCATTTTTCTCGTGTATGTTAACACACGTCAGATTAGTTTTAAAAATATTGTATCAATTCATAATAAATATGACTGAAAATTTTATCACTTGAATTTAAAGGATTTTAATTAATTTTGCTTTTTCTATGTCAAGTTTGTACAGTATGATATTTTTATTATTGATATATGCGGCACTAGTCTGGAGTTGATCAACCTAAAGTAATCAAGTAGATACTGCCCTGAATGACGCATGCAGAGTCGTCACAGGCTGCCTCAAACCAACAGCCATTTTAAAAACATACCCCTTAACTGGTATCGCACCACCAAACATAAGACGCAAAGTCATATGCGACGAAGAAATGCGTAAGGCAATAAACCAACCGTCTCACTGCTTGTATAATCAGATACTTCCAACACCCAGACTGAAGTCGCGAAGCAGTTTTCTGAAATCCACACAACCTCTCATATTCGACCCTGAAAATGAGAGACTCCAGCTCTGGCAACAAGTCGCATCAGAGGATTTCATTACTCCAAAGGAAGGCCTCCCGACTGGCAAAAAACCTTGAATGGTGGACCTGGAAATCCCTGAACAGATTAATAACCAACATTGGTAAAACAAAGGACAACCTCGAGCGATGGGGAATGCATCGGCAGGGAGAGTCATTATTGTGCAACTGTGGAGACCTGCAGACCCCATCACACCTAAGATCCTGCTCAATGTGCCCAGCAAGCTGCACACCTAAAGACCTACAAGGCTACACACGCGCTATTGATGTTGCTAGATACTGGGCAGAAGTAATTTGACGTCGCTGAGAAGAAGAAGATTTTTGATATTAAAACTTTTGAAACCATTGTAATTTAAAATGAAAAAAACGTTTAAATAACCTTATATAAATTTATTCACGATTGAATACAATTGTCGCACATTTATTGCATTGAAAAGGCAGACTGTGAATTGTATCTGAGTTAGCAAAAATGATTATTTAAAATAAGCAACTAAAAAAATTATTTGCAAAAATATTTCGATATGCATCGTTCACTTTATCAGTGTTTTTTATTTCAAAATTTCTGTTAACTGAAGCGGCCTACTTCCGGTTTGACCGCCAAGAAAGCCGCTAAAGCCTTCGTGAGCCTCTGGACGCGCTAAGTGAGCCGGATCACTTATATACCTGAAATAATAAAGGGTGTAAGTATAAAAATGAACAATATTACATGACAAGTACAAAAAATATATTATTCAATGAAATTAAACATGCAATTACAAATATTTTCAGTTTTCTTTAGTTGTTTTGTTCTTTGCAAATTTTCATCAACAATCAGTAAAAAATGGCAAGTAGCAGCGAGCCCACGCTAAGGACAAACTCAACATTGGTTTGCTAAGGTACGTGGTTAGAATCCCAGCATTCGAAGTTTATTTTTCTACTATTTATTGATGAGAGTAATGTTATACAAAATGTCGTTTGTTGTGAATTCATATGAACGTATCAATTGTTAAATTTCGTTAAAGATCTATAATGATCTATAAATATTACAGTATTACAATATCATAAATATTAGAATATTGAAGTATGACACTAAAAAAAATATCATTCTTCCAACGTAATAACTTCAGTACAGCGTAGCGTAAATGAGTGTTAATAATACAGATGCACTTTGTATTATTATTTTTTTGTATTCTGTGTTCAAATCTATCCCATTTATAATATTTATTTTATTTACACCCTTATTTATTTTCAGTGATCGCTTGCTCAAGCCTTTTCTCGGGGTGGGTAGAAGTTGCCAACGGACAGTAAAATTTGACAGGTGTATCCGATTGTTTTGCCGATACTTAGGCTGTCGGGGGCAACAAGCACCGGAGATCGAATTCTTTTATTACATAGTTGGCATGTAGGCCAACGAAGGCTTATGTCAAAACTTGTGTAATGCGATAATACTCATATTTCTTACAAAACCCACGACATTGTGGTTATTTTAAGATTTAACGCTTTATGATAAATAACAAGTCTTTCAAAATGTATTATATTAGAAATTTATACATATAGTTGTTAGAAAATTAATGTCATTTTTTGGAAAAAAAAGTATAGCACCATGAAACTTTTTAACATCTTGTTTTATGAGAAATATATTTTTATAAATTAACCAACGATAAAAGCATATCTGGTATGTCTGGTTTTCATTTAATCTCTAAAGTTCAGCAACAAATAACGTAGTAAAAGTTAAGATGGGTCACCGCTTTTTGCTTACCAAGTGTTGGTAGTTAGTGACATCAGCATGATGTAGTTCTTGCTTACTGTTACCGAAAACCTCGACAAACAATCTTTCGTCTTATATTTTTGTCGCTCGCCACATCTTTATGTATATGGCCGCACTGGGGCGAGTTACATAGTTTTGCCACCAGGTGGCGCTGGTGAACGAGCGCGCGCCACGGAAGTGTGGACACAGGCAGTTGGTCCCCAGCCTTGGCGAAGTAAGGTTGCATTGCGACCGCGCGGCATCATACCGCGTGGTCTTAAAGCTTGTCATGTTTTTATCGTGAAAATATAATCTGTGCCTCTACAAGAAAGTCTTTGTCTGCTGTCCTGCTCCTCATCCTGCATCTCGTGACGTAATAACGCCCCTCTTTTTGAGAGAGGAGGATGTTATTACATTAAGCTGTAGATTACTATTCGGACTCTCACTCAGGAAGCTGTTGAAAAATATACATATGTTTGCATGTGGACTTTTGAGTGCTAATTCGTCATTAGAATAGGCATGGACAGTGGCAACTTACAAAACTGAATGGTAGTAATTTGTAGAGAATATGTTTTCCTGATACGAAAAGGATATGGGAATAAATAATACAATATTCATGTACGTCATGGGTTGAGCTAAATCCATGACGTACGTGAATCGAATGTGAGATTTACTTTAAAAGTTAAGAATATATAAAAATCATGATATTAATCATTTGAAGCAAACACTGTTTAAACACGGTTCTGTCAAAGGTAAGTATTTTGCGTATTTCGCCTGAGAAATTCATTAAACAAACTTAGTTTAAATATACAGTTTCATTTGTTTTATTACACGCCCACCTTCACATATTTGCGTATTACGGAGCCTTCACAGAGCCTCGGCACAATATCATAATATAATACGCACTACACAAGTACGCAGAGATAGTACCGAGGTAGTATGCTTTCTAAGATATCCTCCCTGAGAACCATCATTTACACCCCAGCTATACGCGCGCATATTTCATCACGATGGATGGCTATTGAGAATTCAGAATTACATCTTTGTTTCCATCCGTAGCAGCCCCGGAATTAAGTTAGGTTTGCTACATGCAAATTCGAGGTCTGAGCAAGTTTCGGTCTCCCAATGAGTTTTGCAAGGGGACCTCTGCTTTGTTGTTTATTCCGGTAATATTCCAAAGGGATTAGAGCTCTACGAGTCCGCCGTGGAATAATATTTATTCGAGTCTACGTGCGACCTTCGGATGGCCTCATATGTAATTTATTTCATTTGTTGTTGCTGGAGGGATAAATGGTCTTAGCGGGTACCCTTATTTATGATCCTCGAGCGTCCGAGTGGTCATCTTGACTAAAGCGCTTTGCGTTTGTTATTTATTTTCATGAAAATTACTTATTAAATTGCAATACAAGCCTATCAAATTTCATTACGAAAAAGGAATACCTTTTTAATAAATATTGAATGTATGATAAGTTTTTTAAATAATTATATTTTTAATAAGTAACTTCAAACATCATGATCAAACATTTTTCAAATTGTATATATGGATATAAATAATTTCGTAGGTTTTCACGGCCAGATTTGTTGTATTACTTGTTTCCAATATTTCATCTACTAGGTCATCAACCCTGAAGAAGACCCCTGCAATGGCAGTCAAAATATTAGAAATTAGTAATTCGCCACACAAGGCTATGTTTTAAAAAACCTAATCCAAAGCATCTTTGTACCCAATGATCCATCTGAGAATATTTAAATGATTTCTTGACAACAATCAAGTTGAGAGCCTGGAAAGAGAAGAGATATTTGTCTTAGTATCCAAGACTTCAAGATGTTCGTGAATCACTTTTTTAAGTATATTTGATGATTAGTCTGACACATCTAAGACTGAGACAATTTAATGTGCTTAATATTTCGCACGATACATAAATTAAAAAATAATTTGACTGTTTTTTCACACCGATTAATGCGAATAATGGTATTGTAGTTGCGTTCTGAAGTCTATTTCTCATTTTATTTGCTTACACATAAAATATTATATAAATAACACTAAAAAACTAAGATTATAGGAAAAGTTGTTTTTGTTTGCCACTCTCATCCATTTTTCCAAGTTTTCTTTTATTGTGTATAGTGAATACTTGCATTTAAACAGAAATTCATAAATTTTAAGTATGCATCAAAACATTTTTTTTAATTCCTTTATTTTCGCGACACGTCAAATTTATTTTAACACTCATCCTCGCAGGCCACACAAAATAAACTGAAAAAACGTTATGTCAGAAATGATAATTTTTATGAGATCCTAGCTTCACAGTACAGAAGGGCAACGTAATTTAGATTAAGGCCCCCTGCGCCCCCTGCGCCCCATTTTCAATATCAAAAAAGGGTGAGTGAGTGGAAGGATTACCCTCAAACTTCCTGTTGTCTATTTTTATGTAAGCACACACAAGTGAATACCGTCAGATAATCGAAAGAGTCCTCATTTGCAAATTTAATAACTCTTGCTTACAATAAACAATGCAAAGAAGGCCATTTTAAGCATCCATCATATATATTTTGCCAGGACAATTTTATGGTATGGATTAATTTATAGATGTAGAACACCACTTAAAGCCTGAAATTCAGACACCGTACAAAGAATACAAAAAACTAAGTTTTATACTAGGAATGAATGGCGGTTTAGGATTTGGATTTTCACTTATTTAACAATTACCTGCTTATTGTTGTGATTTAGAATAATCCGGCTAAAAAGCAGCTTACATATATGGTAACGATCTAAGATAACCATATGTTACAGTAAAATTAAATAATTAGTATTTTTTTAAATTATACATTTTCCATTATTATTATTCGTTGAGACCTCAGAACATGACGTTTAGATGTAAGACTCTTAAAATGGCTTCATATATGTTTTACATCCTTAATTGAAAATATGGTCTGCACATTTAGTAAAATATATTTTTAATATAAACACAGTATCTCGTAAATACTCTTCTAGAACAAAGTTCTTAAAATATTAATAAAAAAACTACTTGAAATGGATCTATAAGATAATATTTAGATTAGTACGGGGCTTGAACACAGGACAACTTGCATGACTATCGAATGTTTCGCTGTTAAGCCGTATCCTTCGGCATGTACCATTTGTCGCTCCCTCATCAAGACCCCCCCGTAAACACAAACAATTATCAAAATTAAACCGACCCGCGCGCACAGCCGAAATATCACTCCATGCATATTATTCTCACCGCGTGAAATTCAGGAAATTTTCACCAGGCGGACGAGCCACCATATCCCTGGCTGAAATAAAACTGGCCGCGTGTATTATTGCTCGGGCGAGCGCTGCGATCAAAGCCGCAGTTGTATGGGGTGACTGACGAACAATAGTGCGGGGAACAAAGTGCGACAGAAAATTATTTTTCGCTTGCATTTCGCGATGACTGAAACAGTTCATAGAATATTGCAAAAAGTAAATTATTTGACTGTAAAAGTTAGATGTATCAAGCATTTTTAATTTTGGACATTCATTACGTATATATATTATTATTGACACATTATTTTTAAAATTTCGTTGCGCTGCTACATGTTACTACTGAAGTACAAATGATTATTTCGACATAAAACCATGCCCATTAACTGTTGAAATTTAACTTACTTTACTTACTTTACTAATATTTTTTCTTTTTTTAATAAGAATCACGTCGAACAATTCATCAAGCTCTCATTTAACAAGCTAGATTTTGTTTTAGTAAATGAACAGCGCTCAGTTTCCATCGTGATAAATATATTTTTTCTTCCCATTTCCGTTTCAAATCTGTATTATACTCGCATGTTCACCAATTATTACCCCATAACATTAAGGTTATCAACTGACAATACTTAGTGAAACTGCATAATTATAATTTTAAAATCAATTTTAATTAAAAAAATTATAAATTAAAAATATTTAGTTTTGATTCACAATTTATTTTAATGATTACATGTTTCGGCCTTCTTGAAGACCATCTTCAATAATGAAAAAATAAAAACAGGCAGTGTCTTATGTAGGTTTGGACAAGTTCCTATATAAGTACACACATATTTACAGGTTGTATATGTGTGCGGGTACAACAATTGAAAAGGGTTATTATCAAACTTAATGAGTATGTGATTAATTTTAATGCATAAAGACAATATACAATAATATATTTTTTTTGCTTTTAATTTAAAAAGATATTATAAAATACTAGGTATTCGTTATTTTTAAGTATTACGGTAATTATAAATGAATAAAATTTTGTTTTCAATTATATATAGACATTATAAAATACTAGGTATTTGTTATTTAAAGTATTAAAGTACATAATAATAAATTTTGTTTTCAATTAAAAAAAATCTTTGTAATTCTTCGGTGTAGACGACGGCCAATCCATGGAATAAATGTTATTTATTATATTATTAATTATATCGTAATATATCATTAAAATAAATTGTGAATCAAAACTAAATATTTTTAATTTATTAATTATTTAATTAAAATTGATTCTAAAATTATAATTATTACCCCCATTATGTTTTGTTCTTAACCATTGGCCATGGCTCATCTTAAGATATATCTGCGCTCAAAAGACTTCTTGGGAAAAAAGACATCCTTCACGAGGAATTACAGAGACGGGAGTTGTATATCAGTAGTAAATTTTTGAAGTATTAGCTTTTATCGACTATAGGGCCTTATGATATGCTGATGTCGAACGCGACAAATGATTAATTTAAAATAAAATAAAATTTAAAATAGATCTTTTGTTGAAAAATTGGAATATTTTATATATTCTATATTATTTCAGCTAGATAAACCGTAAAAAAAAATTTTTTTTTTTATGAAAATATTCGTTTGTTAATCAAATGAATGATTTTAAAACTGAACATTTTCTATAATGTGCAATTACAGGAAATATACTAAGCTTTTGATACCCCGAAGAGGAATTAATTAAACAGAAAACATGATTTATTGTTTATTCTATATTTAAATGATATATTTCATTTTATATAAATCACACACAAAAGCCTGCAAAAGCTCACGAAAGCGTTCTGTATTTCCTTAACTGTGCAAACTTCACAAACTACGTATGATAGTCAAACATTCGTAAGATAACTCGTCCTTTGATAAACGCGCGCACAATTCGATATTTTGTTCGAGCTTGGATTTTCACTGAAAGAGAACGCCCTCGATATATATTGAAGTGTCTCGAAATAGTTTTACACAGTGCTTTATAAAATATCTGATCTGCTTCGGGCCTTTGCCAAGCGCCGCTTTGCGGTGCCCTCTCCCGTCTGACGTAACTCTCCTCGCGAACAAACGTGATCGTAGATGTCGTCCTCGTTTCACATGCAAACACTTGCTGCAGTACTATTCGGCTTGCGTCTTATTCTTGTGAAGCTACAGAGCGCAGCTGTCTTTTCATGCAGCGTCCGCGATACTCAAAGGGCCGACGAGATGACAGATTCCTGAAACGGCTGAAGAGCGAATATCAAACTATGTTGCAAGCCAATAATAATAATTTCAGGAGGTGCGATGTTATGTAGTAACTGCAATTGCAATACACTTCATATTATGTATCGTGACAATATGTCGAATTTTCTGTATACGCGGCGACCTTCGGCGAAGAAGTCAAGAAGTCCAAATTTTAACGTCTGAACTACTAATTCTTACACCCACGTTTGGTGTTGGTCACCAAAGTCCATTACTTGTACAACGAGAAAGTACTCTGAAAACAATGCCTTGGTAAGTGCTCACAAGGATCGCAGGTACAAGGCGACCGGCCTAGGGGCCTTTGTCGCCAAAAAAAAAAATGTCGAATTTAGTTGAATCACTGGTTTGTCTAAAAGGGCTTAGATTTAGGGCGTTGACGAACCTTCAAGTATATATATATTTTTAAATAAAGTTATTTATTATTGTGAAGGCCAAAATCAGCTCAATCCGTAATATTATTGTAAGTGTTTCAATTCATAAAGTAATTATACTGAATTATCCAAAGTTAATCTTGAACAATTTTACTATCTTGGTGATTGAAAAAACTTATTTCTGGTAATTTATGACGATCACATGATCTAGCCAGAGATCTGATATGACAAAAAAATGTTATTTATAATCGTGTCAGAATCAACAAGGTCAGATACCTGCTGCCCAGAAGTGGGCGATGTCGATGGCGTTACTCCAGGCTTTCATTAGGTCTTTCTGGGTGTAGCTACTCGGACACAGCGCATACTCCAGAAGGTGTGACAAGGTCTGCTCCACGCCGCAGTCACATTCAGTCGGTCCGCTGAAAAGCTGCCAGGCTTTCATTTGTATCTTCGTCTTGCATACTCCGGTCCGAAATCTGTTAAGGGACCTCCATATGTTCCACCCCTGGGGACCTAGCCCCTAGGCACGACCAAGGGTGGAAAGGAAGGAATATTAAGAAACGTTTATGAAAAATTTGGTTTCGCTGAATATTATGTAACAATAAATTGTTCAAGGTGGATTTTTAAACTTTTTTTACAAAATCTAATATTTTTATATAATTAAAAATCTATACAAATATTAAATTTTTTTATACACACATACAAAAAAAAAACGGTAAATATTATCCTTTATGATATTCAAATGGCATTTAAATTGTGTATATATCAAATACAGAATTTCATATGAAAATGAAAAAAATATTTAACATATGATTGCAAGAATTGATTGTTAGAATATAAGTGTCTTCCGTTTATTTTTCTCAGATATTTATGAAGAAGTATTTGCTGCAAATTTGTATGTGTGTGTCTAAGATTATCATTTCTTATTGTATCAGCAGAAAAAGGCGAGTGTGTTAAACTTTTACTGATCTAAAAGATTAAATATTCTAATTTCTCTAAGTCTTTAACTCTAAATTGTTTTCACTCACTTCAAAATTTTATGATTAGTGTATTTATACAATAAATTGATAAGTATATTTATACTTATCAATTTATTGTCAATCATATCACCAACTTATGCAACTTCCTAGATTCTGTAGCGCATCTGACATGTGTGCGGAGGGCAGAGTCCATTTATTCCCAGCATTATTGCGTCACCGTGTTGCCGGCTTCTGGAGCAGGATAAGGAAGTCCAACAACATTATCATCCTGGCTGCTTCTGAATGGCTCAACTCCTTGAGCCATCGCCGGATGGAGATGATGCAGCGACCACCATGAATTACAATTTTGTATGTACTATACAAATATATACATATCTAAAAATATAGCAGATTCGGTATTGCAAAACCCCCCGACTCCTGCCGGAATAAAAGCTTTTATTATTTATTAGTATTATTGTAATGAAATTATCCAAATGAAGTCCGTTCAGTGAAAAAATGAATCATTGAATGAAAAAGGTTCTGTATCGATGCCTCAGACGTATAAGCGTATGCATTACTACCCTCACGTGCCATTTTGCGTCACACAGACCCAATAAAACTTGCTGCAAGTTGAGTTCAGCAAACACGTCTACCAAGCAAGTGCGCTCGCCCTGTATCATCCCATTCAAATGTTCTGCGTTTCTTTATCCGATCCACTATCGAGTATAGTAATTGGCTGTTTGGATACGCAGTGCGGATTTTATGTTTTATTCTTATTTTCAAGCATTCTTCCAATATAGTGAATAGATTTGCCAGAGGTTATAGCTCAATGGTCAAAGCGTTTGATTTGCAAGCCAAAGGTTGTGAGATCGATCCCCGACTGAGATTAATACAATTAATTTTATATGAATTCATGATTTGAATATGAATGAATTAAAAAAAAAAAACAATATGCTCCTGCACCCACATACAACCCATAGACTTGTCTTATACTTGCTGAGCATCTATTCACCATCAATGTATGTCGACGAAGAACTAGCAATTTGCAAATTGCATTCCTAAATGCCATCGGTAATCCCTGGAATAATCTTCCGGTATCTCATCTATCAGTGTTTCGTCATTATAAAACTTCAATGACATGAAGTCAGATGTTGTGAGGTTTTCATTATTGTGCTTCTTGAACAGCTTTAAATTGTATGACGAAGAAAACTTATACGGCTTAAGAGTATAATTTTCTAATATAATTTGCCGGCGGGTATAGCTCAATGTTCAAAGTGTTTGCTTTGCAAGCCAAATCGATTTCTGAACTCTAAAATACCCCCGGTCTGTGTGAATTTGATCCCTCACCCGTAAAATGCCAGTAATAGCCTATTTATCAAAATTTGTGGTAGACGAAAGTCGTCCCATGAAGACCACCAATGTAAATTCCTGTAATAATAAGGATGATGCGTGAATCCCGGGCTGTAGTCTATGACGTTGGCGGATCAACACTCCACATGCAGCGCTTAGCCATATGCAATATGGTAAGCGTCATAGAATTCCGCAGATGAGACTTCAGAATTACTATCACCATCTGTCGGTATTCTCCTGTATATGTTTACATAAAAAAAGATAGATAACACGGAAATCAGATTTATTATTATGCTTTCTTAGTACATGAACCGACCAGATTTATTTTTATTCTTTTAAACGACTGTAGTATGAAAGTGTGCCATGTCCACTCACTAACCTCATCATTCTCTATAAAGTCAACTTGTTTTTATGGAGGCATCTGTTTTCAAGGTCTGTTAACCGGCAGCATAAAATATGGTGCGATATCAACATTTCCAGATGTATAGAATGATGAAGACAATTCAAAATTTGTATAAAGCTGCGAGTCTCAGGAAGTTGCGCATGGAATTAAAGTACAATCATAATCATAATTCAATTGGTAATACATTACCAGAATAAATATAATATTTTTAAACATTAAAGTACTTTTTTTTCATTTGATTTATATCAGTCAAACGATCCTGAAGTTAACGAATTTAATATTTAAAATTTGATAAATGTTAGAAAATAAAACACTTGCGTTTTTTTTGTTTTGTGATTATTTTAAAGTATTACAGTACTTTTAAAATCGTTATTTAGAAATCATTTTAAAAATTAATACCCTAATAAACAAATGTCATATTGTACGATTTTTCTTGTATTTTAATAAAATTTAAAAGATTATTTGATAATTCAGAGAAAAACGAACATTGTATGTCGTTAAAATATTATAATATTATTATCAAAAAATACTTTTGAAGCCCTCTTTCATTTCACTTTGTTATATCACTTCACCAGAGCCGTCAAAACAATAAACGTTACTTTAAAATGCGCATTATTTTTGCCAGCAATCAAATTTCTACAATATTATTGTACAATTCACCAAGCAATCAAAAAAGCTTTCAAAAACGCCCCTTCCGGAGCTTTCGTCTCGCATTGAAAGCTCGAGTCCGGAGCGGGAGCTTTACGCCACCCATCGCTGCAGGCGCTTGGGCGGTTAATCCCGCCCGCGACTGTTCATTTGGCAGGCGGCCACCGGTGGGCGGTGAGGGGGCGGGAGAGCTGGCGCCCGGGAAGCCGTTTTTTGCATATAAAATCAGACTACTTCCTGTTTGCAAGTGACCATCGCCAGGGGGCGACCAACGCCCAGCGCCGGAGCGACAAAGGTGGACGCGCAGAAGCGTAGATGCCATTAAACTTCTGCGCCACCACTGTACGGAGGCAAAACAGGTGCAGTTAAACCTTTGCAAGAAAAATATAATTGTTTAATCATTGATACATTTTATAGTTAACTTAAAAAACAGAAGTTAAATACTTAGGTTGCCATGTCCAATGTCAGACAACACCTAAGCTGCATAATAACGTCTTCTTCAAGAGGTAAGCAACCTTATGTATACGAAAACCTAAATGTGCATTTGTAATTGTCCGTTGCTATCCGCGTAATGTTTGTTAGGTTGAGTTTCTATTGAGGAGTAAACTGTCTAAATTTTAGGTATGCGAAGTTTATAATCATCCCATCGTCCTAGAACTTAAATTAACAAATCACCTAAAATATGCTTTGCATACTTTTCATACCGTCCCATTGAATTTCTGCGCTCTTGCTCCAAAAGTCACCAAGAATCAGTGAAGATATGTCTTCGAAGAAAACATGGTAAGTAGTGACTGCTAAAACTTAGTAGCAGTAACTTTTGGTAACCAAATTCTTATAAATTAATATATGTATTAAAAAAATGCTAACTTAAAAACTGCGATAATTCCTATATCCCTTAAAGTTATAAGTAACTGCCTATTTACTAGAGTTATTGCCTTTTGGTATTACTTATACTGAATACATTGAAAGCATTTTTGGACGATGAAAACGTTCAGAGAGTATAAATGCTACTGATTTGAGTGGTGTACAGTAAGATGATTAACTTTCGCAATAACGAAAATGTATAAAATTTACTGTTAATACTATAGAACCTAAGAAGTTTCACCTCTCTTTCAACAATAGAGAAAGTAGTCATAAAAATCAAAATAAAATATCTTAGTCAAGTCAAGAAAACCAAATGGACTTTTATTTTAATCCAGACGCTTCTCACTATTATGAGTTAAATAATAATTTATAAAAAATAAATGGTGTGCGTCTAAGTGAGTCAAATAATTGTTAAAGTTTTCTCAACTCGCATGACATTTATCAACATCTGGCGTTAATAAAAAGCTCTTTAGGGTCGCGTGCCAAAGCTCTGCCTGGGCTGCTATAGATCACAGCAACGGTATGTAGATCGTAGATAGTTGCGTAAAAGTCCGCGGTGAATTACTCGCAGGGAGGGTATTCCTACCAACTGAGTGAAATATGCCCGACTTCCGTATATGGGAGGAGTGGAGCGGCACTCTTTCAATAACTATTTATCTCTGCTTTATCTATTTTATATCGTTCACGAGCTTTATAAATACGCTTTAGAAAAGCTCCCGGGCAGATTTACTCTTATCGTTAAATAAGCGATATTTGCGAAGGGAAGTCGGCGAAAATTGAAAGTGAATAATTTGCGGACATTTATCGCCGGTCTTGTACAATAACAGCTGAATAAATTTTGTATTTTGTAAATAAACAGTGTTGTTTTGTTTTATTTTTGTGAAAAAAAAAACAAACGACGTGTATTAATCAATCGCTTTTTATGTAAATAAATAAATAAGCACAAAACGGAAAAGGATGTTTTTTGTTTGTTTTTGAAGAATCTATACTATAGATTTTTCTCTTCCGCTCAGAGCTTGGACTTTGAGTCAGCATGAGATAACGCTGCTATTTGGTTCATGTCTAGATCAAGGAGTTTACCCTGACTGCTGGAAAACAGGCCTACTCTGAATATATGTTTTATAGTATTAACCGTCTTATTCTGGTATTATTTTGTATTAATTTTGCTGTATTTTTTCAGCATTTTAACTTTTTTTCAATATTTTGATGACGTTACGATGACGTTACATCAAGATTTGAGCCTGAGAAACCAAGAAAATTCCCAAAAAATTCATGGAAATTGGGTATTTAGTTGCATAAACAAATTATTATTGTACAATGTACATGTATACATTTTTTTACCATATCCGCTTCATATGTTGACCATAAGGACACCACAATTTATCGTTTCACAGTTCTGTAAGCTAAGGTTATCTATACCTTGTCCCAAAAGACCTGTACCCGAAGGTCCACATAGGAATATAAATGGTTCCCGGGAGACTCTAGGGCGAGAGCCCACGAACTTGCATATACTACGGCTGTAGTACTAGATATATATTTGGGTGTGCATTGATCAACGTTTTTAAGGAGATTGGATTATCAGCCTGACGCTCCCGAGACCAGGGAAAATTTTATTTTGTTCTTACGGTGTGGATGTTAGATTTGATTAAATATTTAAAAAAAATTAAGCTTGTTCGGTTTTTGAACCGACAGCGCCTGAATGACAATTTTTGTAAACACTGGATTATGCAGCCCGACGACAATTTTTTATTTTAATAGATAATTAATTGTAGTGGAAATGTTTCCAAAACGCATGCAACACCAATATGCAGATTTTATTTCTCGTAACGTCAGCGTGAAATAACTCGTGCATATATTTGACGGCTTCGACTTTTTAAGCCGAGAGAAGCGGTCAAGGGCTTGATTTGGGTTTTAAGCCTTTTGAAGTGGCTTGAAAGTTTGATTAGGGTTGTTAAGCCGTGTGAAGTGGGTAGAAAAAGCCACGATTTATTAAATCTGGACGGAAAGACCTGAGCAAATGCTAGCCTTGTGCATGTGTGGAGATGTGATCCAAAGATAATACAAATGCATGCGAATTAAATTTTGTATGTACGCATATTAAATTTGAATTTACTATTTGTTTTCATGTAAACACAAACAGGAGAATACAAAAATACAGTTATTTAGAAGTATCATCTGTGGACTCAGCCATTTTTTGGTATGACTAAGCGTTGCATGTGGATTCGTATTATCATAGACTACTGCATGGCATTCACACATTTATCCATTTTAACAAAGACTCACTATAAATGGGTAGTGTTCACGGGACGAATTTCGTCTACCACCTATTTTAATTTTAAGACTTTGTTTGTTACCTTACGAGAAAAGGATCAAATTTAAAATTACCGGGGATATTTATAGACATTAGAAATCGAATTAAAATATTTTTTTATGTTAATATTTGTCTGGAATCGAACCCACGACCTTCGGTAGAGAAAGGAAACGTTTTATTTATTGCTACATATAAATAAATACATAAACCTCTTTTGTATATTTATTACTTAAAGGAAGTATGTTTTTTTTTAATATATAAACACACATACGGGAGAATACTGACAGATGTTGATAATAATTCTGTAGTCTCATCTGTAGAATTCTATGACGCTTACCATGCTGCATATGCCTAAGAACTGCATGTAGTGTTGATCCGCCAACGTCATAGAATACAGCCCGAGATTCACATATCATCCTTATTATTACAGGAATTTACTATGAATGGGTGGTCTTCACGGGACAACTTTCGTCTACCATTAATTTTAATTAATTGGCTATGACTGATATTTTACGTGTGATGGATCAAATTCCCACCAACCGGGGGTATTTTAGAGCTCAGAAATCGATTAAAAGTCCTTTTTTTTTAATCTACATCGGGGATCGAACCCACGACCCTTGGCTTGCAAAGCAAACGCTTTGACTATTGAGCTTTGACCGCCGGCTAACCTATGATCGCTGGCAAAGGATTATTATAATTTAAAATTATTCCATTCGTGTATTTTACTGCTACAAATATTGAACATGTAATATGTCCTATATATCCTAGATATTGTGTCTAAATATTGCGCAAAACTGGAACATAATTTAACTGTATCAGTATGCAGGAGCAACTTCAGATATTATTTGTCACAATTCATTTCAAGCAACGCGAGGTTCAATTTTACAGAGTATTCGTATATCAAGGCTTTCACGTTTATATCTAAACAGAAAATACACGACGTGTGTACTTATATTTTCATCGGACATTGAGAAAATAAAGTTCCTAACAAGTTCACTTTTACTAGATATCAAATATAATTTTGTATAATAATAGGTGTACCGGAAAAGAATGTCGTTTTGTTGCTATCGCCTTTGAGTGGTCAGTTGTGCTTCAGGAGTCGAACTTTTACAACGTGTTCTGTGTTGTTTCTCTGACTACGTATGCCTGGAGTGTTCTAGGACTTTTAAACAACAAAAATTTACAACCTTTCATACAATGGAGAGCTTTCTACCGAATGAGTATATTTGAAATATTTTGCTTTACCATTTCACGAAAAAAGAAATTGCAACACGACAAAAAATATTTGTGATTAACTGGGAGTAATTTTGAATGTTCGTTAATACCAGAGGTGGCTTAACCAATTTAAGTCCGGCAATTTTTTATACTAAATTTATACATATATACTATCAATTATATTTTTATATTTATTAAATGTACCAAATTGTTTTATTAAGAAAACGGCATTTTTTTCTATTTTCTAATATTAACCGCAACTTTATCCAAGCATTCATTAGCTGTTAAAAAATGTCATCAAAGAACTAACAGCTTAATTAATTTATTTATGCCATCACTAAGCTCTGAAATGATCTTCCATTGTCTGGTTCTGTTTCAGAAACACATCAATAAACATCTCCTCAAGCCAAACACAAACACAACACTAACATCCTCCTGTCTTTCAAATGTTTGTTATTATGGCAGGAGAAGGAGCAGATTGATAACACAAAGAACTTGTTTTGTAATATATTTACGATAAACTTTACAAACTTATGGCCCGACCTAGTCACAGCATTCAGGCCGGGCCACAATACAATATGCTCTCGCCGACGTCGTCGAGCGAACAGAAATAAGAGACGAAATATTGTTATATCTTATACCAAGGCTTTTGGTACCAGTCAGCAAGGGCTGTATCATGCTGATGTCAACTCATTTCTCGCACTCAGCGCTCTTTAATAAAGATTTCCAATCTCCCTAACACCGATGTTATCGTTGAAATTACATGTGCGGTTGATATGGAATAGACGCCTGTCTTTAATTGTTAATCACTGCATAATCTAATCTTAAGTGTAACTTGCAGGATTTCTCGCGTATCTATTTTTCTATATTTTTAAATGTTATAAAAATTAAATATTAAATTTCTCCAATCACACAAAAACATTACACACGTCAGTCGTCCTGACCTATAGTCAAAGAGTGCAATATCCTCATCCGGTTGTGCTTTTCTGTGTAAAAAATATATTTAATTGCCCTTATGTGGGTCATAATGCATCGAGGATAGTTGGCCTGATCTTCCGGGCTGCTGTGTGCAGCGGCTTGCACGCGGAGTACCGGGTATGCGCGGGGATAATTTATGCCTCGGGCGCGCGCAGTGGGCGCACAATATGTTTCGCAAAACATTGGCTGAATATTAAATTCCGCCATTACGGCACCGCGTGAAGTTTTTGCACCAAACACGGTGTTCAACAGATCGCGACCAGGTCCGCATCGAATGGACAGTAATTAAAAATACTACACTTCGAAAACTGAGCGGATTCAACTTCTTCTTTGTAGTATCAATCCGGTGGATTGGTTTGCAGCAACAAAATCTTGCATATCGATCTCCACTACACTCAATCCTCTGCAGTCCTCTTCAGCTCAGCATAAGAGCTACAACTCATGTCCTCGAACAATCGCTGCAAATACTACCGTCTAGAGCGCCCTCTACAGTTTCTACCCTTAACTATCCCTTCCACAATGTCGTGAAGAAGACCATCGTGGCGCACGATGTGACTGATACATCGGGCTTGCCTCTCTGAGATGGTTCTTAATTCGATTCAACTATGGAAACATAATATTTTTAAATACCATTATGAAGATGAAAACCTAATATACCACAGATTTTTGAAGCTCGTGGACAATTAACCTGTATTACTAACTATTGATATAAATGAACTATTACATATTTACTAGAATTTGGATTATATAACATTTAAAATACACATTTGAAAATACTGGAATAGAGTACAACCTATCCATTAATTACCGAAAACATGTGAAACGTTTTAAATTGTATATAATATCAATTATTTAGGTAATTTTCCAGAAATATAACATTATTTTTCGGTACAATATTTGTTATTAAAGAAATATTAGAAATTATTACGTATTAAAATCGGTATTGATTGATGGATTTTAAAAATTTGTTTTAATACTATATATATAATCGTGTTGGAAACAGAAGGGTCAGATCCTATCTGCCCAGAAGAGGGCGACGTCGATGTCGTTACTCCCGGCCATCATCAGGTCATCCTGGATGCAGCTACTCGGACACAGCGCGCACTCCAGAAAGTGTGACAGGGTCTGTTCCACGCCGCAGTCACAATTAGTCGGTTCGCTGTACAACTACCAGACTTTCATTGAAATACTCTTATACTTATACTAGAGCAAAGGGTTTTGGACATACGCTGAGTAAAGAATGCAAATTAAAAGCAAGAGCTCATGATTCAAACCCTAGCGTCCGGTGTTTTATTCCTGAATTTGTATGTTCCACTTTAAAAAAGAATGTTTATTTTTAGTTGTTGGTACGAGTATATTTATTTAAGTTTCTCTAATAATAATAAGGCCAATGACAATAGCACATTACAATCGCTGAAGGAAAACAACATTGGACTTTAAACAAAACTCTGGAGGTCTCCGCAGTCACACAGCATTGACTCTCCCTATTGAAACACTCTTAATCTGTGCAGGTTATCTCACGTTATTCCGATTTTATTCTTCTGCCTGGACTTGACCCGCCTCACACCCGCATCACACCGGAGGACAGTTTAGTCTCCTTGATGATGCGCTTATTCAGATTATGATCAGTTAGCAACTGATAAGTCCAGTGAAAGAATGAACAATTGTCGCCACTGTATATATATATACCTGTAAGTGCTAAAATAAAGAGATTAGAATCGCATTCACTGGTTGTTCACGGTTTGTTGATCTTCAGCCTGTTAACTGACCTGCATGTCTTTCAGTGAAGGTTCCTTTCTGTTGGGAGACTTTTTTTAAATTAAATAATTCCCCCAAAACCAGCTGCTGCGACAAGTGTAGTTTTCCAGACTCTTGGAAAAGGCATTTTTTAAAAATATTTTCAATCTAGCGTCTTCACTTAGGGACCAGTTATTATAATCATTATGTTCACATTTAGAACAAGTATGCCGCCCTTGTGTTACTCAGTTCAATTGCCGAATTTTCGCATCCGGTTCTGGTCGCACCGCGTTCGAACGTTTACGGCGTCGCAGTGCACTAAAACCGTGTCGGGCGCCCGGCGAATATATAATTGGTCCGCTGTTAAAGGCGGTTGATATCGGACTGATCCCCGTTTAATTTTGCACAAATAATTATAATTACTTGTTCTGCCCTGTCTCTTTCCACTTTCCGACGCGGGATTAATAATGCGTTAATTGGAATTAGATTGCTTTTGAGCGTTTGAAATATGCCTTTGTGATTACGCACTTTAATATAACCTAATACAATTAATAAAGAGTATAACTAGGTGAATCTCCTATTTTTATTATAATTTTCAAATTGAGTATTTTTTTAAAACAAATGATGACTATCTTATAGGATTTGTACACTGAAATAAATTTAAACTTTTTAATATATATATAATCGTGTCGGAAACAACAGGGTCAGATCCTGTCTGCCCAGAAGTGGGCGACGTCGATGGCGTTACTTCTGGCCATCATCAGGTCTTCCTGGGTGCAGCCACTCGGGCACAGCGCACACTCCAGAAGGTGTGACAGGGTGTGACAACTTTTTAATGAAATGTGACATTACATGCAAGAGATCACTACCAGTCGAAATTAATAGGTATTAACAGGTAATACAATTAGCCGCTGCATGCAAAAAACGCGTTGTGTTAATGTACGGGTTGAATATATTACAATTACAGGGAGCGGTAAAAAGATCAGACAGTTTTTGAATCAAGCCAACTACGAAAACCGACAGGTAGCGGCAAAAAGATCAGACAGTTTTTGAATCAAAACAACGACGAAAACCGACAGATCTTTTTGCCGCTCCCTGTATCTGTAGTCATGTCCAAATTGTATAAAGGAGAAATAGATTCGGAGAGACGCACTCTTTTAAAGCAAAAGTAAAACTTTTTTTTTTGATACGTGCCAAATAAATATATTTTTATTTTTTTCCACATAATCATTTAATCAAAGAAAAAATGTTTATCTGAGGTTGTAATCGCATGCAGTATACCGATACTGAGCTAATTCGCAAAAAAATAATCGAAAGCCCTAGAGATTCAAAATATAGTCCACTTCTTCTTCTTCGTGTCAGCGATGTCAAATTATTTTTGCCCAGTATCTGGCAACATCGATAGCTCGTGTGTTGCCCAGCATTAGGTCTTAAAATGTGCAGCTTGTTGGGCACATGGAGCAGGATCTTAGGTGTAAGGCGGTCTGCAGGTCTCTACAGTTGCACAATAGTGACTCTCCCTGCCGAAGCATTCCACACCGCTCGACGTTGTCTTTTGTTCTACCAACTCCGGTTCTTAATATGTTCAGGGATTACCAGGTCCGCCAGTCAAGGTTCTGGACCTCTTACAGAATGTCAAATTATTTTACCTAACACATGACAATTCGTTTACTTACGCCGTCTTATCTTAATGTGACGGAGTGAATAAATGAATTGTCAGTGCACTCGACATTGTTAACTAGCTTAGGTTCAAATTGTTGACTTATTATTATTTTATGATTAAAGATAAACACATTATAAAGCATGTATCCCATAGATTTGTATGCGTATCAATTTATTAATAAATATTCGTTTTAAAGAGTGTTTATTGAGTAAACAAAATCTTAACAGAGCCAGTGTTTCCGAGAATGGGTGTGTCTATAATTACTTTGCAGCCTCAGCGTCCGGTGGGGTCATTTGAAACTATCTTGTCCAGACTTCCATTAGACCGGCACCATCGCTAAAAGCATTCGCAAACTCTTGTTGTTTGTTGGTCCAAGATCCGCGCACGTTTGAGTGAATATTCACAATGGACTGAGAGGACTAACGAGACCAGGACCCGCCCTACTTGAACGACCCGCCTTACTTTCGGAAGAGACGATTTTGTGATATTACCTCTCTATACCGTTAAACGACATCTTGCACATTTACCTTACATACTATGATATTTTTTTAAATACACCAATAACAAACTTTTACCAAAGGGTAAGTCCACTAAAACCTTGACTTTGTATACACAAAAATACAGGAATTCAATCTTGTTGAATTTCTGTATTTTTGATACAGAAATAGGGCATGCGTTAATGTGGATGCAGTGAATTGAAGCTTGGAAGAGTGGTCGTAAAATGGGCCGACTCAAAACTCGACCAGCTTTCAAGCGCGATAGGCGTCAGACTGCCACGTGGGTAGTGGTACCTTTCTCGACAAACGTATTTTTCAGTGACGCTACGGGAAGGCAATGTTTCTGTCGTCAACCGCTCTGCCCTCAGCGGTGTCACAGGGAACCCCACGGTTCTCTCGTCGGCCACTAATTGCCGGTGACACTACCGGTTAGTTTTTGCTTAGATTTTGATGAACGATGCTGATCGATGCAAGATGGCGACGGCTGGTATGATATAAAATGAACCAATGACAAAATCACATATATTTTTTTTTGATGTATGCGTAGACCTGAAATTCAGCTATTATATTAAATCCTTAAGCGATCTTTGCGATAAATGTTGTTAAATTTTAATAAAAAATAAGTAAACAATTTTTTTTTTGCAATTTAATACTAATTCATACAATAACAAATGATCATTATTTTTGATTGATTGATTTCGCGATGTTGGTTAATTTACAATATCAAAGCTATATTAACTCTCGGGCATAGCCCCACCAAATATACGATGAGAAGTCACCACAACTGCTCCTGGACAAAACCAGGGGTGGAATATATGGAGGTCCCTTAACAGACTTCGAACCGAAGTATGCAAGACAAGTACACAAATGAAAGCCTGACAGTTGAACAGCGGACCGACCTAATGTCACTGTGGCGTGGAGCAGACCCTGTCACACCTTCTGTGTGTCCGAGTTGCTGCACCCAGGAAGACCTGATTATGGCCGGGAGTAACGCCATCGACGTCACCCACTTCTGAGCAGACAGGATCTGACCCTTCTGTTTCCGGCACGATTATATAGTAAAATTACAACTAAATAATAATTGCCATTATAATATTTTGATATATTTTTAGCTCAATGTGAGACGTCTATAATAAATTGTAAGTGTAGTCGTGTCATGAGCACTTTGACCGGCCAGAGGTAAGCAATTTACTATGCAAAAGGTAAAGGTGAAAACGTAAAAAAATATGTTTTAAACAGGAGCAGAGTTGTTCTACTGTTTTTTGTGTTAAATGTAATAGTGTGTCAAAAGATGTCTAATAAGAAAAAATCAAACCTTAGATTGATTTGCGACAAAGTGATAACGTTCATATTATAACACTAGTCCTACCATATGTCGTTCAAATAGTAACCACGAATTGCCGTCACTTAATTTTGATGACTGACATTGTTCATAAATATCTTGGAGCTTATGTTATTCTCGATGACATTTATGTATGAAAAAAAAACGTTGTAACGCAATACAACGTTTTTTTTTAATGTAAACACATACGGGAGAATACCGACAGATGGCGACAGTGATTTTGAAATATCATCTGTGGAATTCTATAATGCTAACTAACCATGGTGAAAATGGCTAAGCGCTGCATGTGGTGTTTTAATCCGCCAACGTCATAGACTAAAGCCCAAGATTCACGTATCATCCTTATTATTACAGGAATTTACTATGAATGAGTGGTCTTCACAGGATGACATACGTCTACCACAATTATTAATTATTATGCTATGACTGTCATTTTACAGGTGAGGGATCAAATTCACACCAACCAGAGGTATTTTTGAGCTCAGAAATCGACTGTCGGAAAGTGCACAAATACTTAAAGCGATTTAATGATTCAACCTTTCTCGTACAAAATGAGTAAACTTAATTTGTATTTATTAAGAATTAAAAAACAATTAATATCACGTCGGACCATGTTTTTGACCTCAGTCCTCTGTTAACTACCCCTTATGTGACGTTCGCCGACCATCGGACAAAAGGAAACATGATCGGTCGCCGACCATCGGACAAAAGGAAACGTGATCGGTCGCTGTAACCAAGGAGGCTTCTTTTGTCGGACAGAAAACCTCGCGCGGAATTTCTGGCCAAATACTCAGCCTGCGGATGAAAGGTCTACTCACGGGGGTAATCCAACACCGTTGACTGTTTCTTTTTTGTCACATTGTTAGCGTCTCTCACCTGAAGCGTCGTTACAGACACGCGGCCGCAGACACAGGTAAACAAGAACATAATACCATATGTGGGTACTTTCAAGCTTAACACTGCGATAGTAGCTCATTTGATAATAGCCGGCGGGTTCGGCTTAGCGCAGAAAGAGTTTCCTTACAAGACCAAAGGTAGTGAGAACGATCTTCGACGGAGATTTAAAAATTAAAACATGAATTAAATCCTCACCCGTCAAATGATAGTTATACCCTATTTTTTAAATTGGTTGTAGAAGAAAATCCTTCCGTAAAGACCACCAATTAATAGTGAATTCCTGTAATAAATGGTTGATGCATGAATGTCAGGCTGTAGTGCATGACGTTGTCGGATCAAAATTCCAGATGCAGCGCTTATCCATACGGTTAACATGATAGTATCCACAGATGAGATTCATCACTATTATCATCTTTTTTATTCTCCTAAATGTGTTTCCGTAAAAAAATATAACTACAAATCATTACAAGCCCCATTTTAAGATAATATATATTATTTTGTTATAAATAAAATGTTTTGTTTATAGATGGTGCTTGTTAAAAATTTTTTTTGTTCAAATGTAATTA
Organism: Glossosoma conforme; assembly: GCA_022606575.1. Classification (NCBI taxonomy): domain Eukaryota; kingdom Metazoa; phylum Arthropoda; class Insecta; order Trichoptera; family Glossosomatidae; genus Glossosoma; species Glossosoma conforme. The sequence goes on along the minus strand of JAGTXR010000003.1, from coordinate 4,956,135 downwards.
TTTACTTAAAAATTAATAATTTTAATGAAATCTTTAATTAAATCTATTAGGTAAATAAGTCATTTTAAATAGTACTACTTACTAAAACTATTGCGTAGAATCAATCATATTTTTACAAGCAAGCCTTGCTATATCAGCTGTAAAAATATAAAATGATTCTGCAGTTTAGTTATGAAATTAGCTGGGAAATAATATAATTTAGTATTTTGTAAAAAAAAACGAAACGATTTTTCGTAAATTTCAATATGAATATTAGTATTTAAGCTCCTTTAGTTTCGTAGCTTCCAACTCATTTATTCTCGCATAAATTATTAATAGAGCCGTAAAGAAAGTCATTATCAATGCTGTTTATATTATTCACATAATGGCGTCTTAGAGTACCGGAGAAATGCTTTATAATTTTATAATTAAAATTCTAGTTTTATTCGCGAAAAAGTAAAAGCGTCGAATAATTCCGCGTTCGCTCCCAAGTAAAAAGCAATTTTCGCATTTAACTGAATGGTCTGTCTGGGAAGGCTCCACTTTTGCGTTTTCGTCATTTAATTTTGAGGACCGGAGAGTAATAATTGAGAAGTCTGGACTCTCGCTGAAGTTACAGTGTTAGTTTAATGCATCCGCGTCTACTTGAAGCGGTGTTAAAATAAATTGAGTTAGTGCGGGGGTGTGGCCCGCCAGGACCGGAACTCAGCATCGAATAATTACTTTTACTCACATCCGGTCTTAACTTGACAAATAAGTCCCTCCACAAATCTGCAACTACCGTGATATACCAGTATACTCGTATGCCAGTTGCTTACTTAATTTTATATACGTGATTAATACTATTACGTTTTAATGAACCATTTACAAATTGATCTAGCAGTTTTATTTTGGGAATTTAATGTTTTTATTATTAAAAAAGACACAACTATTGAGATACGAACATAAACCTCAAGAATTTATATATTTTTTTTATTTTTTATTTATATTTATTTAAATTTATATTTTTAAGCCTTGCAAATTCCAAATAACACCTCAAATAATAAAAATAAATTACCTCTTTCATTGATTTTACATATTAAAAAACTTTTTTATGAGCCTGGATTTAACTAAACATAATAAATTCAGTTGAATTGTAGAATATTATGCAATTTTTTATCTAAAAAACACATAGACTAATGAAATTTTTAATGAAAAAATACTTCTAAATGATCTTATCAGATAACCTATTATTTTTAACATTTTTTAAATAATTTTAACACGATATTAAAAAAATATCAACTGATTTATTTGAAGATGAACACATTTAAATTCTCATGTCTGATATCTTTATTTTCTTTTTTCATTTAAAGCGGCTTATATTATTTTCTTAGTCTCAAAATTCGACACAATAAAAAAAATAGAATCATAAATATTACTGATTTCAAATGCTTATCTGCTTACCTTCAAACTAAGACATTTAAACTGTTGAGTGCACAGTGTGAACTTACATGGAAGTGCTATGTTGAGTGGTGTTTTCACTTTAAATACAAATCAATATAGTGTGTCACCTAACTGGGTCATGTACCTTGGATGTCTTAGGAGATCATAAAGAACAGTATCCATTTCTGTCCTGGAAGGTCATTGGAAACTGTCACAGAATTTACTAGGAAGAGCTTCAAAAAGCAGAGCTGACATAGAAAACATGGCGATGAAAGAACTATATGGCTGCATTTTGTGACAACCATAAGCTCAAACTAAGAGAGCGGATATCGGATTTTTATTAAAATTATGTCACCTGCCTGAAACGGGCCTGGTTCGCGGTGCGGTGAATAAGAGGAAAAACTTTCTGTCGCTGTCACTGAGAGTGCCATGCAATTAATAATCTTTCGCGATGCAATTTTCCCCTTCTGGGGCTATTAACTAAATAATGTGCCACCGCAAGTACACGGCGAGCAATGCCAGAATCGAAATCGATATTTCAGTGGCTTTGCCAAAGTTTCCCGTTCCATAGAAGCTGCAGTGCCAGCCTCGAGCGATATACACTAGCATGCACTTTTAATAGCTTTCAAATGAATGCAAAAATAAGCACAAAAGCTTCTAAAAACAGACTTATAATAAAACAAGCTCATAGGTTGCGCTTTTATTTATTTTTAATGAATGCTGATAAAAATATATAATTCACTACTTGAGAGTCTAATTAGAGTTGTATGTTCAGTGACTTTCTATGTTGAAACTATCAATTTTTGTAAGCCTTCTACAGCCCCCATTTAATCACGTTTTTAATTAAAAAATAAAATTAAAATTAAGTAGGTTTTTTGATTTTGTCAATAATCTTGAATGAAGTGATTAAAAATATTTCTCTTTTCATTTATATTATTGCACACCAGGAAATTCACAATGAAAAATCGATAGGAAAAAATCCAACATATCTTACTATTTTTTAATTATCATTACAGCCATTTGTGTTTGTTATTAGATAAAGCTTATGGGATAATTATATTTGTATGGTTCTGTGTACTTTTGTTAATACAAACTTACATGTCTTTGAAAATTCAGATAGTTGATCTCCCCACCACAAATTTATTTTTACAGTTTGAGTGATTGGAGTCAAATTTTAAAATTAAAAAATAATGTAAAAATACTTTAAACATAAAAATATATCTCTCAATTTTATTGCGTGTGAGTAGGCTTCAACATGATAGAATGTGTATAAGTATTTATTACAAAAGAGTGCATTTATGTTACAATCGCGAATGATAAAGATAAACCGCATATAGGTCGGTAATAGAGATAATAAAACGGCTGAGATGACTTGCAATACGACAATTCTGAGATCTTAAACTTTTATTGTTGCAATCCATACATTCCGTGAAGCGTTTTATCGACATAATATAATCCAGTCGGGCTCAAGCGTTACGACCGAGGATTTACTGTTACAAATCCAATTAAATCAATTTTACTTTGTGGACAATCAAGTAAAATGTTTACATTGATATATTAACTGAAAAAAATGTGTCACATTTTATATATTTTTTCGTTTTTTGCTTTATTTTCTGACATGTCTTTAAAAATCGCGGTTTCGTCACATGACCGTGAGGAGGAAGGATGCAGGAGCACATCAACAACAAAATGAACTTGTTTTTGAAGCAAGATTCGCATTTATTTTTAAAAAATACTTGATTTCTTCGTCTAACCGGTACGGCATTTCGCCGGCCAGACGAGAATTAGCTGACAACTCTCGGAACACTGTGACATGCATCGCCGCCAATGATTGCGGCAAAAAAGAAAATTAATGATGACAGTAGCACCAGCATAAAATGGAGCAACTGTCGTAAGAAATAAAATGGCGTATGCAAACGCCGTGTAATATTAAACAATTAAAACTAACATTATTGGTGTGCATGTCAGGCGAGCCCACAAAAAGAAGAGACAAAAGATCGTTTTTCGAAGCTTTACGGCATCAGCCTAAAAGATCTATAACAAGCTGATATCATTTCACATGATACTTTTCAGCACCATTTTATAATGCACCCATTAGCAAGAACATCACAAATTGTCACTATAAAGCTCCGTCATCTGCCAGAGTCTTTGCTTCGTCTCGTTTAAGCTACGTCTTCCAAAACTCCGCAGAGTAAATATTATCTACAATTTTTTGACAGCCTTTTAAGACAAATAGAGCACGGAGATTGAAAAAAGACCACTCTAACATCAGCTTTCCTCTAGATAGGCTCACTTTGTATATTGAATGAAAGTATGAAGGCTCTCTTTCCTCGTCTTTTCTCGAAAAAAAATCAAACCATCATACTTTGAAATACATATATACTGGTTTCAATAATGTTTCACTCTGATTCAGAGCATGCATGTTAAAAAACATGCATCTTCCAATTACTGAAACTCTGGATGAGAGTTTTTGGTTAGTTAAAATCACTACAAAAACATGACTTATAACTAAGAAAACTTTTTAATTAACGTAACATGAATATTTTACCTGCCATTCATTCAAAACTTTAGGATAATCATACATAGCGAACAAATCATAGTCAGCTAACTCCAAGTGTAGATACGGCCATGTTCTGCAGTTAAAGAGCCAATACAACAAATGATACAATATATATTTAAAGCATCCATATGACTTGAAATGCATCTTACCTGCACTTGAAAAACGTTCAAAGGCTTTTCGTTCAGAAATTAGACACCTCACAGGTCCACCGAACATCTCTTTCCTTCAGTGAGGCGATCGTTCTAAAAAGGAGAAGACGTCTGCATGCAAAGGTGTCACTAAGCGTATTGTAAGCGAAATGCTTTTCAAAGGATGTCTCCGACATTCATTCCCTTTCACTCGCTGAAAACGCTGAAAATCAACCATCTCGACGCTAAAAGGCATTCTCGATTCCTGCAGTGGGCTGAAAAAGCTTCCCCTCTTAACTGCGCCGCTTCCTCAAGTATTTTTGCAGGGAAAGAAAGCTTATTGAGATGTTGACAGAGACAGATAATATTATTTTTAATACATAAATAAACGCGGCTGACGTCATAGGATGCTGATATCTCCATTAATGATTTTATTTTAGTACATCTACTTTAAGTACCATGGTTTTTTAAAGTTCCTATAAAATATATAAATGTATTCATATTTTAGTCTAGTTAAATGAACTTTATTGATTTTGTTTATAATAATATGGTTAATTTCTCCACAGCTGAATAACATACAAGAGTATTAAAAATATTTTTATTATGGTATGTAAATTAATTGTGTAATATAAATTTAAATTAATGAAGTGAAGAGTAGGTAGAATTTTTTTAAAATAATTATATTTTTAACATTTTAAAAAACATTTATCATGCTAAATTGAAAACATGATAAATTAATGCACTATTAAATGCTTCAATGTAATAATGCACGTGAATAATTATCACTGCCATTTTTTTTAATATACCTATATGGTTTCTTTATTTAAACTGTTTATTTATTATTTATTGTAAGGTTACTAATATAATAGTAAGAACCATCTCAGAGAGGCGAGGCCGATGGATCGGTCACATCATGCGTCACGATGGTCTTCTTAACGAGATTGTGGAAGGGATTGTTGTGGGTAGAAACTGTAGAAGATGCCCTAGATGGGAGTATTTGCAGTATGTATTCGAAGACATGAGTTGTAGCTCTTATTTTGAGCTAAAGAAGATTGCAGAGGATCGAGAAGAGTGGAGATCGAGATGCAAGTTTTTGTTGTTGTAAAGCAATCCAGCAGATTGATACTACGAAGAACAAAATCATATATTGAACTAAAAATAATGTAGCCTGTATATTTTTTTTCCATATCCGTAGTCAATCTAGAGCAGTGGTTCCCAAAGTGGTCCACATGGACCCCGAGGGGTCCATGGGATCATCCACGGGGTCCATGGAAAATTAAAATTGATTTGGGGGTCCATGAACATCGTTAGGGGGTCCACGGAGGGTTCAATATAAAATTATTAGAAATTTTGACACATCAGTATTAATTTGGAAGTTACAATAAATAGCAATATATAAATGAGATATGTGTGATGTAAATATTTTAAAGTGCATACAATTAATTTCTTAGCCTGAGACAAAAATAATTAAAATACGGGTTGGAGTCCAACCCTTATTTAAATGGAGGTCTACAAAGCGAATCGCATCTCACCGCCGGTTTCGTCTAATTTTGTTATCTGGCCAGGATCTCGTTACTCGCCGACACCGAAGAACACAAATTACTTAATTATTATTGCTTTATAGTTTTCGCTTCCAGAGAAAAGTTAAATGTTATTGAGCAATTAAATATAAGTAAAGTGCATTTTTTTTCAAATACTATTAAATTATAATCCGCAGCTTTAATGTTCTGACACGAACTTGAAGTGCGATTTCTTCTGGAGCCTTAGAGGAGAACTAATACAATACATCTCTCTTTTTAAATAACACCCTCATAAAAATGCAATAAAGTATTATGAGTATCTCTAATTACCACACTGCATTATGTGTTCACACGATTATCACGTATGTTTTTACAAGAAAGCTTGGCTATTGTAAAACAATAAATAAATAAAAGTTGCCCTTTTTCTGAAATTCTATTTAGCACAGGAAACAATAAAAATGTGCCTGTTGCCAAAATCAAGAAAGGTGAGACTGACGTTATTTGGTCCATGGGTATATAAACAAGGGTAGTTTACAATTGGGACACAGAATCTATCTTTGATACCTACTGTATTGACCTATAACTGGCTCTTGTTATTCTATTCTTTACAAGTTGATTAATATAAGTATACTTATATTTTGCGATACTAAGCCACAAAGCTTTTCCATTGTACTTTGGGTTATAGGATCGTATATATATAAGATCGACTAATAAGACGTGAGCAGCCGGCCCCGCCCCGACCCCAGTCTTCCATCAACTCTCGTAATGTAAGTTTAATATTCAAATATACACACACTCCTCAATAGTTAACTTTTAAACAATCGATATTATAATATTTCCGTATATTTAAAATGATTTTATTATTGCTATGTCTAATTTGTATTTATAATTATTTTGTCAACAGATAACTGATACTAAACATGGCCGAATCTAAAAAGAAATGTAGACAGTACAATGTCGATTATTTGAAGTTTGGCTTCATTCCATCACAGTCGAACAAACAATTGCCTTTGTGCCTTTTATGCAACAAAGTTTTAACCAATGAATCTATGAAACCATCCAAGCTGGAGATTCACCTGAAAAGATGTCACCCTAATGAAACAGATAAAGATTTGGAATACTTTCAAACACTCAAAAATAAAGTGATAAACGAAATGTTCGGCTCGACGTCAAAAAGAAACGATGATGTTTTGCGGGCGTCGTACAATATATCGATACTTATAGCAAAATCTGGAAAACCGCATACTATCGGAGAAAAGTTAATTTTGCCAGCAGTCGAAGAGGTTTTAAAAACTGTCTTACACCAACCTGCATCTGATATAATTAACAAAATTCTTTTTAGCAACAACACAGTTCAAAGACGTATTGATGAAATGAGTTATGATATTGAAAGTTTCTTGTGCAATTATTTGCAAACGACTCATTTCTCTCTACAGCTGGATTAGTCAACTTTACCTGATAATAAAGAATTATTATTGGCATATACTCGTTTCATTATGGATCAAGAAATCCACGAAGAACTGCTATTTGCGAGGACTTTGCCAACCGACACTAAAGGCGAATCAATATTTCATGTTTTGAAGGATTACTTCACAGATAAAGAAATTCCTTTGTCAAATATTATGTCAGTTGCTACAGATGGAACTCCTGCCATGGTTGGGCGTTATCGTGGATTTATAAGTTATTCAAAACAAAATGTACCCGGGGTGTTAGCAATACACTGTGTTATTCATCGACAACATTTAGTTGCTAAAAATCTGAATATTAGATTGCATGAATCTCTTCAATTAGTCATTGATACTGTAAACCGAATCCGAATCAATGCGTTGCATACGCGGCTATTTGCGCAGTTGTGTGACGAAAATGATGAGAACTTTCATCATTTACTCCTTCACACCAAAGTGCGCTGGCTGTCGAAAGAATTGTGCTTGACAAGATTTTTTGCTCTCTTTGACACTATTTTAGAGTTTCTGGATGATAAAGGTAGAATTTTAAAAGAAAACTTAATGATGTGGAAAACGGACATTGCCTATTTAACAGATTTGTTTGCTAAATTTAATGCGGTTAACTTGCAATTACAAGGTGACAGTCTTAATTTGATTCAAACAAAGTCCATCATTTCAGCGTTTCTTGCCAGAATAAAGCTAAGGAAGCAAAATATTGGTCGGGGCGAATTTTTCCAGTTCCCCAATCTGTCACAGATAAGCTGCCAGGAAGACGATGTTTCAACCTACGTTCAACATTTAAATGCCCTATATTCAGACTTTGAGACAAGGTTTGAGGATATTTTGACTATGGTAATACCACAGTGGATAATAAATCCATATGGTGGTGACATTGAAGAAACAAATGTCATATTACAAGAGGAAATATTTGGAATATCAACTAACGAAGAACTCAAAGCACAGTTTAATAAAGGATATCAGCAATTCTGGCTTCAAAAAGACATACCTGTCACTTATGCCGCATTGTGGAATATTACGAGAAAGTTTTTACTTGCTTTTACATCTTCATAACTAGTGGAAAGGGGTTTCAGTGCAGTTGCCAATCTCATAACAAAAAAAAAAACAAACTGGATATCATCAAACGAGGAGATTTGAGATTAAATCTCACGAAATTGATGCCAAATGTTGAAAAACTATTATTAAATCATCAAGTTCATCCCTCCCATTAAATGCATTTATTTTTCGCCTAGTTGTAACAGATCGTAAATTATGATTGGGTTCGTTACAATTTTAATTTACAAAATTGTTACAAAAATAATGGAGTAGTAAACTTCAATAGTCTGCCTCGGGAAATTAAAGCGATCACTGATATAAAAAAAGTGATCGAAAAGGTAAAAAAGTTCTATAAACTATTAACAAACAGAACTGACGTCGTCACATAACAATGAGAACAAGGATATGTACCTGAAGTGATTTTGTGGCTTTTGTGTTAAGCCGTGTGTGGTGAACTTACTTCAACCAATATTTCGACCGCCATTGCAGGGGTCTTCTTCAGGACTAATAAATTTATTTAGTTTTGAGTTGGTTTATTCAGATTATATATATTTTTAAAGATAAAAAAAATGTATAATCTGAATAAACCAACTTAAAACTAAATAAATTATTAATCCTGAAGAAGACCCCTGCTATGGTGGTTGAAAGAAGTTCACCACACACGGCTCAACCGAAAAGCCACAATATCATCAGGGGGAGGCCTAACTCATGCGGGAGGCCTAACTCATGCGGGAGGCCTACTCATGCGGGAGGCCTACGTTTAACAGTGGACGGACACAGGCTGATGATGATGATGATGATGATCAGGGGGTCCACGGATAACCGAAAATCGTGTCAAGGGGTCCACGAGTGAAATAAGTTTGGGAACCTATGATCTAGAGCGTATATTCGCAACACATAGATACATTCCAGTTCTATCAGCTGCAATCATTCCGACATTGTCTCAAGTCATCGTTCCACTCAAAGTTTCAACGAATAGATGGTATGTAATTTTTCCAATAACTTGAAGGCTTGAAAATAAAGTAACAAAACTATTTGAGAAGCAAAGGCGTTGGCCATATGAGTATATATATATTTAACGCTAAAGGTATATTGAATCAACGCTATCAATATCTAGACCATATGGTTCTTAAAAACGACTCAATCAAAATATATTATTATAATATTAATTAATTTTTTCGCCAATCGGAACATATATTATTTAACATGTATCTAATCATGTATAAAAATATTTTGTAAAGATGTACAAAAATGTTTGTAATATGATTTTGACATACTCGTTACATATTTTAATTGTACTATGGCTTTTACAAAGGAAAATGTCTCGTTATAAAATTGAACTGAAGTTTTTTTTCAGGCAATGCAATTTAAAAAATCGTCGAAAGGCACGCAGTTTGCATGCACAAAGGGCTGAGTTCCTGCTTCATAGTGCCCTGAAAACGCTCTTCCTGCCCCTGGGAGGGAGAAGGGGGAGCTTCTCAGAATATGCTGACTGCTAAGATGGCTACATTTCCTGGGGGAAATACTAGATTTAAAATCATCAACGGCCTCCAGAAAACCTTTTAGCAATATAGTGTGACAGGTTTCCCCATGGAAAATAATATTGCTTTTTATGCATGAATTTGAAATACTCCACTATAAGGTGACTTATCGCTTTACTTGCTCTAAGCAAGCTAGGTTCACTTCACTCACAAATCTGAACGTTATTTAAGTCACCTGTATTCTTTTAGCTGCCAGATTCTTTTTAATTTCCCAAAACAAACTTGCATTCTCAAATTAATGGTGCAGTGTGATAAGAGGTTTTTTAGGATTACTGGAAGTGTGTATGGAGAGTTGGGGGGTTCACTTTTATATTTTTGTACAATAACCGCTTAATAGGTATAAAAAATCTCTTAAAGTATTTATTAGATGTTTGAAATGCAAGGACATCTAGTTGGTTTTTAGTTTTTAACGAGATTTATTTTAGTAGTCAGGTACAACATAAGATGCTTAAAACTGCACTATGAAATTAATATATTAATATTAAAATCATTATATTGCATAATTACTGATGATGTGTTTTATATTTCCCTAAATTTATATGGTTACACATTCTTACAACCAGAAAATATCAGGATTCTCAAACACATTTTTTTTGTGTATATATTTATTTTATAAATAACATACTCGTATTTGTTGTTAACATGATTCTATATATTTTGCAAATTACTGTTTTTTGTGTATATTGCTATATCTACCCATGGAAATTACATTATATCTACAAATAAATAAGACACATAATTCTATCAAACGCAGTTTTATTAAGAATCTCAAAATGTACTTTTTAATTAAAATAATTGTCCAATGAATGTACGATGTTTATGAATTCTTAGTTGTTTTTTGTAATGAGCAATACGCTTAATATATATTGTTACGTTAGAACTAAGTTGTCTTATAAGCAATACATTTAATAATAAATTATATAAAAAATTTACAATATAAAAGTCAATTTAATTGCATCTACTTTACGAAGCTCCAGGAGAAAAACGTGATATGCGATTAAGGGAGGAGTTTGGCGACTGAATTTTATAACGGCATTTTAAGAAGAGCATTTGCTCAATCTGGGAAGCAGATATGTGACAATTATGATGAAAATGACACCACACAGATGACACATAAATGCCTTGAATTGAAGTTTTAACCGTGTGAAAACATATGAAAACAAAACATGGATCATTTTCCAGTGTGTTGTTCCGGAAGCTCGTGGCGCCCCCCGCAAATCGGCGCCCGGCCACAAGCCGGTGTGGCTGCAACTTTATTGCAAATATTTGGACGCCGGCCGGATATTGTTGCCCGGCCCTGGTCCGCTCGTTAAATGGCTTATTAAATAAATCCCGTCGTTTGCAGGGGCGGATCGCACCGGGGCCCAAGGTCTACCGCATCGTTATTTATGGTTTACGACGCCAACCGCCGAGCAAAGGTTTGTACACACTCGTCACAGCAATGCGTATCGTCGTTGTTCAGACAAAAATATGTTAATAAATCTTCTTCATCGTAGTATCAATCCGGCGGAATGGTTTGCAGCAACAAAATCTTACATCTCGACCTCCACTCCTATCGATCCTCTGCAGTTCTCTTCAGCTCAGCATAAGAGCTACAACTCATGTCCTCAAACACTTGCTGCAAGAACTCCTGTCTAGGGCGCACTCTACAGTTTCAACCTCAACCATCCCTTCCACAATGTCGTGAAGAAGACTGTCGTGGCGCATGATGTGACCGATCCATCGGGTTCGCCTCTCTGATGTGGTTCATTTATTTTTTCTATCTATTCAGATAAGCAACATGTCAATAAATCTTTTATAAACGTAATCCGCTTTTAAATAAAAACATATACAGAACAAATGGTATTTTTTTCTTGATCGACGATTCTCGGTGGAATTCCATAATATATATTATATACTCGTATATTGAACTCGTGTTACTTACACCATCTATAACTCAAGAACGGCGGATTTGTCTCAATCTCGAATAGAAAAATAAATATTGAAACATCGAAAAAAAATTAAGATATAAAAATATCAATGATATTAATTTTTTTTACACTTGCGTGGAACGGCCATTTAAACTTAAGCAACCTTCAAGAGATGGCGTTGTATGTTTTCTCAATTTGAACATTTTTGATGAAATAATTTTGAGCATGGCATTTTCGATCTTGATAAAATACTGATTTTAATTAATCTTAAATATGTAAAAAGAAAGTTTATTGAATAAAAGGCCAAGTCAGCTAATATTAAATATAAATAAATATTTGTATGAATTTAATGTCGTAAATGGCTACACGATGTAGCTGAAAAATTTCGACACGTAATAAATATTGTGGAAAAAATTGCATTTTTTAAATATTTATATTTGATAAGAGGTATGTAAATTGTGCACGTAGCACCGTCTTGTTGAAACCGCATGTCGTTGGTGTCTATATCACTCAATTGAGGTCAAAATAAATTTGTAATCATCAATATTACCTGTTGACAATGATGTCCTGGCTAACTTAGTTCTAAATAAATATGGACCGATTACGCTGCCAGTTCAAAATTCACAACAGTTTATATATTCAACTTTACAGTTTAAAATTTTTAGTTTTTTTTTAATTCCTTTAATAATATTACAAAATATTTATATTTTAATTAATTATTAAAGTAATTACAAGTGTGGCATTGTAAATGTATTGACATATTTAGTATCAATGACCGCACACTCAGAACTAGTGTCGGGATACTCACGCAAATAGTTGGACTTGCGACTACAAAAACCATGTCATAAGTATGTAATGTTTGACACACAAATAACACGGCATGATTGTTACAAAATCAAATATCTGAAAATATTTCGTATCAGTCAACACCAGCACTGAATCTGAAGCAATATTACGCTAAATATGTCAATATCTTTAGCAACTAGACCTTTGAATTGATAGTAAATTAGTATGCATAGACCTTAAGTCAACAAGAGGTATCATCGAAAATAATAATTCAGCGAGACGGCATCCGGGTAAATGGTCAAGGGCCGCGCAAGTTCAGCGATCATTCCGTATTATTCCAATTAGAGAAAGAAAACGATAAATACATCCGACCACTATCCTTGTTTACTGATCGTTATCATTTGTAATCTTTATTTATGCAAATGATCAGGGACCAGGTGTTTCATTTGGATTCTTTTAGAAACCTAAATGCGGCTTACAATTGCAAAAAATCATCTTACAATCGCTTAACATATTTGAGCATTTATCAATCAACTGCTCAGGTAATTCAGATGATTACATTGAAGCTCTAATATATACAATCGAGTCAGAAACAATAGGGTCAGATCCTGTGCCCAGAAGTGGGCGACATCGATGGCGTTACTCCCGGCCATCATCAGGTCTTCCTGGGTGTAGCTACTCGGACACAGCGCACTCTCCAGAAGGTGTGTCACGGTCTGCTCCACGCCGCAGTCACATTCAGTTGGTCCGCCGTAAAACAGGCTTTCATTTGTGTTCTCGTCTTGCATACTCCGGTTCGTAGTCTGTTGAAGCTCTAATGAAGATGGACATGGCCCATCTAAGGTGTAACAAAAAGAGGTTCGATCCTCTTATTTTGTAATTTTATAAAAAATGTTTAACTAAATATATCCGCTCTCCTTATTGTAGCATATAACTTCCACTACGTAGCTAGGTTATCCGCCATAGTCTTCGTCGCATGCCCTGTCAGCTCTGTCTAACGCAGCTTATACGAGTATATTTAACGTAAATTATATGTTTTATACTCTTTGACGTCGCAAGCCCAGAGGCTTGACGAATATATACTAAAATACAGCAGGAAAGTATTAACTACAGCTGTATCTTATAAACATTCAAGTAGTAAAAAATAATCTGACACAAACTCACAACTAAACCACAACTAAATCATCAATCCTGAAGAAGACCCCTGCAATGGCGATGGAAATATTGGTTAAAAGAAATTCGCCACACACGGCTAAACCCAAAAGCTACAATATCAAATCTGGCCGTGAAAACCTAAAAAGTTATTCAAGTGGTAAATTTTTAATCTGAATTGTATATTCTCTTTTTTTTTTTTTTTTTTTTCAATGTTTTGAGCATTCACTTTGAGATCCATAATAAATTATAAAAATGTATTTATTTATTTACCTTGTTTTCACATGGATCACGTAACAAAAGTTCTCTATTAGGAGACTGCAGTTTCGACTAACTCGTAGTCTTTCTCAATCCTTCTCTAGTTAAGAGATAACTGAGCTGCGTTGTACTTATAAGTGGTGTACCCCATTTGTGTAGGGGAGGGGGTGGGGGTGTGTCTATCAGGAAAGGAGAGGGAGATAGGTAGTGCAAGGATGAAGGAAGAGATAAATACATAAAAGTGGCTTATTTTTATTTTTTTACCACCCCCTCCCCTACAAAAATTGGGTACACCACTTATAAGTACAACGCAGCTCAGTTATCTCTTAACTAGAGAAGGATTGAGAAAGACTACGAGTTAGTCGAAACTGCAGTCTCCTAATAGAGAACTTTTGTTACGTGATCCATGTGAAAACAAGGTAAATAAATAAATAAATATTTATAATGTATATTCTCTATTTGTATGAGACATTATTTCGATAAATTTTCTTTTAATTTACAACAAACAGGCTATATGACTGTCATTCTATGGACACCACTTTGCACATCATAAAATTATTTTACTTTGTTTATAAAACGTTATTATATTGCGTAATATGAAAACATTGGTTAATGAACACTAAATGTGCAGCGAATATTACTTTAAGGCTCCGCAAGCAACTTCCCAAAACATTTGCTTGGAGCATCTTAATGTACGGCTGTGAGACATGATGCTTATCTGAAAGTGATAAAAAAGACTAGAAAGGCCTTTGAGATGTGGTCGTACAGAAGAATTCTCGGAATTTCCTGGAGAGACCACGTCACGAACAATGAGGTTCTCAGGATAATCAAGTAAGATAGGCACCTAATAAGAACCATCTCAGAGAGGCGAGCCCGATGGATTGGTTAAATCATGCACCACGATGGTCTTCTTCACGATATTGTGGAGGGGATGGTTGAGGGTAGAAACTGTAGAGGGCGCCCTAGACGGGAGTATTTGCAGCAAGTATTCGAGGTTATGAATTGTAGCGCTTATGCTAAGCTGAAAAGGGTTGTGGAGGACCGAAAGGAATGGAGATCGAGATGCAAGATTCTGTTGCTACAAACCAATCCACCGGATTGATACTACGAAGAAGAAGTGCAGCGTCAAGAATGATTAAAATAATAAGCTTCATGAAACCTACACATAATTTATTTTTCTGTCGCATTGTGTGTTTATTATCATGTACTATACAATACATATTTAAATTAAGTCACTGACTGTTATATGGTATATACGAATAACGTTAAAATTTACTCAATTACTGTTTATATTTAATTTTCATTTATGGACACACTGATTAAACTATTACTTGATTTTCTAAAAATGTAATATCGCTTGGTAGCTACTTTTATTCAATTTAATATTCATGGTGGAAATTTAATTTTGCCGCTCAGCTGGTAATAAACCTAATTATCTATTAATTGTTTGCCCATTAAAACACTGTTGAACTTTTTGGATCTACCTTAAAGTTTACAAACAATATTGGGTAACGAGGCAAAAATTAATATTTTATTTTAACTTTTCTACGAAATTAGAAACTATCAATGAAAGACAAACAGTTTGCAATAGACTATTTTTGTTTATTTTTCTTATATTTCATTACATATCAGTATTTTCTAAGGCGCTTAGGAATAAAATAAATAATAAAATAAATATTGTGGGAATTACGGTAATAGAGAAACTGATAATAACAAAAAAAAACACTTAACAATCTAACGATACAAAAAAATTACAGCTAGTTCTAGGATTCTGATATGTAGGATGGTTCCATCCTACATATCACATTTCTTTCATCAATAAATTGGTAAAAAATAAACGACGGACACGGGGATTCAAACCACGACCCTTGCACTATGCTAAGTTTTTCGCCCAAAGCTATAACCACTTGACTTATTGCGCTTCCGCATCGAATAGTATACAAATTATTAATAAAGAAGTCTTTTTGTTAATTGAAAATGTATTTTATATCGCAAAGTTCAATCAGTTAATTTTTTAACAAGTAGTATATTTACTGTCAATCTATGCATATAGTGTAACATCTGTTTTCTAGTTTGTAAATTAAAAATATTATATATTATGGATTTTTAAATATTTATTAGAATATTATTTTATTATGTCAATATTCTAATCTACTTTTATAGATCATTGACTATATTACAATATTATTAATAATTAAATATACATAAACTATACAAAAAAATCTTTAAACGAGTCAATTCATTCAGAAAAATATCGGCAGGAGCGGGATGCGAACCGCGGACCTTTGGAACCAACCATTTTGACCAGGTATTTATACCACTCGGACACCGTGGCCGAGCGGTATGATTATATAATAAAGGTCGATATTTTCTCTGAATGAATTGACTGGTTTAAAGAATTTCATGTATGGTATATGTATATTTAATTACTAATATTATATATCTTCACTTTGGTGTCCTTTGTACAGAGTGCAGTATCTAATCTGTAATGTTTGTAAAGAAGACTACACGATACGCCACGAGAAGAATGGGTGATTCTAAAACTTTTCTGGTTACGCGCCTGATCACGGCAAGAGAGAGAGTCCCGGCCGTAAAAAGCTTTCAAACCGGAATCGTGCGCTACAATGTGAGCTTCCTGGTGCTTAAAAGCTCGCATGACTTTAACGACAGTCAAAGCAGGGTGGGCAGCCTGCGCACACATGCTCACTGCACGCAACTCATTCACACCAGAGCTTTCCAAAATAGGTTCCGTAGACCAACAATACTACCACTTTACATGGTACAACAACAACTGAAACTCTTTTAAGCTGTCCACCTGGAAATACGCCTAGTAAGATATGTCAATTTCGTTGCCACAAAATTCAAGGATTCGCTAGTATTCCGCCTTTATTTACATCTCTTGGTTAAATTGAATCAGATGCTAATTACTAATCCTTTCGCTTATTGCGATCCAGTAACAATTCGCTAAAGAAGGCAAGTCAAAGTATGCTTGTAGTGTACTAACGTCAATAAAACTAGTCTGAGGTCTGTCTGTTGTTGATACAGATGGGTACTGCCGATTCCTTCCAATTAAATGTTCCAGGCATTGGGAGCGTAGAAACAACCGATTCCCTTAAATAATTCTATGAACAAATAATCCTTAATATATCTCGAATGTTACAACTGACTCTATCAGTCATGTAGCTCCTGTCCTGGAGGATACCTTCTTTGAACACACACAACACCACGATTCTTGATTTTTTGGACAATATTATTATCTTCTTAGGGATATTAATAATATATTTACGTCTTACATGATACAATATAATGATAACTGTTCATTATTGTACTAACTGTACTAATGTTATAATAATATTAGCTATTTATTACTATAATTTAATTTTAGTTTGTTTTTTTTTCAATGTTTTCAGCATTCTTTTTGAGATCCACTATAAATTATAAATATTTATTTATTTACCTTGTTTTTACATGGATCACGAAAGATAAGTCATCTATTAGGAGACTGCAGTTTCGACTAACTCGTAGCCTTTCTCAATCATTCTATTGTTAAGAGATAACTGAGCTGCGAAAGTACTTTGCAAGTGGCTTAACCCATTTTTATGTAGGATCTTACGTGATCCATGTAAAAACAAGGTAACTAAAAAAATATTTATGATTGTAGTTACTTTAGTTAATACACCAACGAGTATTTTTATTTTATAAAGGTAAAGTTCTTAAATTTATTACAATTGAGAATCACTTCCATAGACAATAGATTCGGCCAAACATAAAATCGTGTATTTACATTCATTTTAAAATAACTACTTTTGTGTAGTTCGTTCGGAAGCGATCCGTCAATAAGCGATAAAACAAAATGGTAATGGAGAAAAAAATATCGAAGGGCACTTTGTGTAACGATGTTAAGCCAGATATTAATTGGTTTTAACACCCTTGCTAGGAACATAATGAATACTTATTTTATGACTAAAATATTGACTTATGTTGATTGTCATATTAATATATTTTTAAATTATGAATTTAACATTTTATCATTCATCAATATTTTACACTAAAATCAAAGTTTAGACTCATTTTTTTTCTTCAACCATTTAAAATTTGATAAATGTGTATTTTTAATTTATCTAAGATATCCGTTACCTAGCTCAACCATAGCACGAAAGTATTTGTTAATACACAGTTCTTTCGATAACTAATGTACTAGGTGAAGCTGCGGGAGGCAGAGCTGCAGGTGGAAGAGCTGGTATGGGGTGAAGAAAGGAGCAAGGTGGCTGACAGAACTTTGTGGCGGCAGCTTGTGATGTCCACATGCTCCAGTTAAAAGTCTTGGACATTATGATGTTCTATTGATTGTCATTTTCTTCACCTCGTTTCAAGTCATCTCTATCTCTATAACTCCACCGAGTATACGAGTATACTATTTATAGCAACCAGTTTAATACTACATTGTCTAGTTTTTCTAATAACGTCACAAGATTTTTTTTTAATATGATATTAATATACAAATTGCAGAAGAAAACGAATACTTCGACGAAAGATAATTTATCAATATTTTGTAATCTTTTATAATATGCTTTTATTGTAAATTTCAAAAGTAAATTTTTGTGACAATATTTTAAACATTACTCGTATTATCAATGAATTATAGTACCATAATAAAGAAAAAAGACACAAAAAAATTTCATTAGTCTAATAACCTCCATTCTCTCACGTATGGGTACTCTCCGATAACATTAAACAAAATTATAACAAAATTGTGTAATTATGTAAATTAATTGCACTAAAAGATGACCCGACGATATTAATGTTGCCTGTTGTAATAAATTAGTAAATATTTTCCTGAAAGTGAGGGTAGATTAAATCTTCCCTTTTTTATGTAAACACCAACAGGAGAATACCGCCAGACGGTGATGTACCCATCTTATCTGTGAATTATGTGACCCTTTACTTTCGAGCGGATCTAGGTCGACTACAAAAGTTCGTACTTGGACGGGTCTTGTTTAAGTTAGGCCGCCTCCAATAACCAAACGGTTCATTTATCGGTGGATTTTCTGCTTCTTATCAACTGATATCTTTAAATAAACGCTGGAGTGTGTTTTCGATACTACAATGCTTTTAATGTATTTAATTACATTAAAAGTACGTCCAAGGTAGAGCTCGAAGTTAAGTGATAATAAAAACTGACAAAATTTTGGCAGAAATTTATAACAAACATACTATTTCTTCATATTTAGATATCAAGGAGAAAATTGACTTAGAAATGGCACTTGATTATTTTAAAGTAAAACAAAAATAGAAGAATTGAATTTTAAACGAATGCCGTGAGTCTGTCGCCTACCGCGCTTGCGAGCTGGTCAAGGTTGAGTCGATCTTAATATTGGATCGTTCTATTCACCGCGGCGCAGCCTCACGGTATTTGCAAAAAAGTATGCCATAGTTTCAAGTGCAATTCTTCTATTTTTAGTTATTTTTTAATAAACGAGAGTAATCTCAATGTAATGGTTTCAGTCAACTTACCCCTTGTTATGAATATTTATATTAAGATAAAGTGAAACATTGATCGTCTCATGTTATTAACCTAGAATCTGGTATTCAGGCACATCTAATATTTATAAAAAACATTCAAAATTTGCGGTTTTCCAGGAATTAAATAAGTATAATAGACTTTAATAATATTTTTAAAATATAATAGACTTACTTGTTAAAAAATAAATTCACAATTTACGTTTTTGAAAAGCTTCTCTGAACTACATATTAGCTTATCGGCTTAATTCTTACTTATGAACATGAAACATATTTCTCTCCATGCATTTCGATCTTTAATCTCCTGCAAAGCAATATCATTCTTATTAACTTATAATGATTTCAAATAAATAAAATATATTTTTTACATTAATGGTATTTGAGTAAAACCAAACACACCCGTTGCAACTCAAATGTCAGTCGACCTTTCTAGGATAAGGGTAACACTGCTCGATGTATGGCCTACTGCCCGTTCTAATAAATTAGTAAATATTTTCAGTCAAGTAAAGGGCAGATAAAATCGTCCCTGCACTGGGCGTTTCAATTACTTAAAAACCCGACGCATAAATTTCGTACATTATTCTTGTCAAATTACTGAGCAGAGGCCTCCTAGAGGCCTATTGTTTTCATGACCACAGGTCCGGTCAGAAGGGAAGACCAAACGAAAAAAAAGAGCCGAACTTAGTAATTTATTTTTATTTTATCTGACCAATTCAGAGATGCAATAAATTTTCGTCACATGCGTTGTTCCGAAACATCTACACCTGGGAATATGTAAACCTTTTTTTATAATCAGACTGTTCAACCACATTGCCGTAGACGTTGGATATATACCAGGCAAAGGAAGCCCATTTCAGACACAAGCTCCACAAATTTGTTCGGAAAAAATCGTGGTGTATGTTCAATGAGCATGAGACTTTCTGTTGCTTATCTTTCTTCTTTTCTTTTCTTGCTGCTCTAAAACAAGGAATAGATAGTGAAAGTTGACAGAGCTAAGCGACTGAAATTTGTGGTGACCACATGTTCGAGATATTTTTGTTTTTTATGTAAGCACATACAGAAGAATAATAATAAAATCTGTAGATTATATGACGCTTACTATGCTATATATGCCTAAGCGCAGCATGTGGAGTATTGATCTGCCAACGTAATAGACTACAGCCCAACATTCACGTATAATCCAATTATTTCGGGAATTTACTATGAATGGGTGGTGTTCATGGAACGTTCTCCATCTACCACTAATTCTCGATAATTAGGTTATGACTGGCAATTTACGGGCGATGGATCAAATTCACATCAACCGAGGGTATTTTAAGGCGAAGAAATGAAAATCTTTTTGATTTAATATTGGTATCGAGCCCACGACTTTCGGTTTGGTAAGCAATTGCCTTAACTACTAACCCACCGGCATAAACGTGGATATGGGAAGAAGATATATTGAAATGGAACAGAAATTGTAAGAATTCCCAGAATTTGTCTCCAATGGTGTTACAGTAAATGTGTCAAGCATTCCATGTAGGCACTTATTCAGGACTCGATGCGGCCCTGCCCATGAGATATAGGGGCAGGGGGTGTCAAACAGAGGTGCCGGAGGCCCGCGGCCGCGACACGCAAGGGGCGGGCTCGGCGGCAGATGTGCTCCCGACTTCAAAGTGCCCCCGAGTGCTGCCAGTGTGGCTTCCCTGCAGAACGGAAACCATTCAAGCATCGCCCGGATGAAACGCACTAAATGCATTTTTAATAAATATTAATAGTAAGATTCGAAGAAGATGTTGACTCATGCGGGAGGCGTTAGTAAAAATACTATGTGGGCATCAATATTGGTATGCATTATATTATACATGAGATATAAAGATATGTACACTCTTTACCCTTTCGTTACGGCTCGGTGGAATACAAATTATACTATCAATACGGCGTGAATTTTTCAAACCATTTTTTTGCTTAAAACTAGTATTTAAAGCATATATAAATGGAGAAGGATCTTGTGTGATATATTTTCATAAATCACATTGGTTCTTCTATCATTTGGCTATCATATGATGCATAAAAAACTATTATATTTAACAAACGTTCATTATGTAACTCCATACATGTGATAGCATTGACAGATGTGGTTTACAGAAAAATCGCTCCTGTGACGAAACTTAACGATATTTATTTACATGCTTTACAGATTCCTGTAATTAATACATATATATTGATAAAAGGAATGACTGCAGTTCCAAGTTCCTACCGTAGATGTCACAATGAGTACTGAAAGCAGCAAAACGATATGTCAACCGATGTCAACGGTCGGGGATATTTTGACGGCATATGCCGATAACCGATGCGAAAGGCATATGGCCGAGCATATGGCATTCACGAACTGCCACCGAAAAGCTCTGTCAGCTGCCATATTCTTTGTATTGTCAGCTCTGTCTCCCGCATCTCCCTGATTACATAAACCATTATACATTGTAATACCGATTTATTTTTTATCACCCAAATTAAGAAACGTACACGAATAATTTAGTTTTTTATTGACATATGCCTCGAGTACTACATGGAGTTACCTTCAGGTGCAATAGCTTGTTCACTAGAAATTGCTGGGATCAATAATTGGACCACCATATGGACCTTGAAGTGTAGAAGTGTTACGTGACGAGGCATGAAGAAAGACGACCGACGGAACTAAGTTACGAAAATAATAGTGACTATATGTTTCAGATATGGAGCGGAATAAGAAGAAAAATATTATTATTTTAATCATGTTAATCAAATACTTTTGATTAATGAATAAAAGTAACAAATAACAACACACCCGTATGTTGTCTAGGCGTACATGTATCACGTTTATATTAGCAACTGGTAAGAACCTTGACTGGCAGACCTGGAAATCCTTGAACAGATTAAGAACCGGAGTTGGTAGAACAAAGGAGAATCTCGAGCGGTGGGGAATACTTCGGCAAGGAGTCACTATTGTGCGACTATGGAGACCGGCAGACCACTTCACACCTAAGATCCTGCTCTATGTGCCCAACAAGCTGCAGATATCAAGACCTAACACATGGGCTCATCGATTTTGCCAGATACTGTGCAGATATAATTTTACGTCGTTGATACGAAGAAGAAGAAGAAGATATTACCAATATAGTAATTAAATGATCATTTACACAGATATTCAATGCAGTTTTTCAATATTGGCCTTGACAATACCATAATACCTTGATAACTGCCACAATCCGATATGTTAAATTTTGTTTTATTTCAGCTTTGTGTAAAATGAAACTAAATACTTAAATTTTTAAATAAATTTTTCTTGTTATTATATTTGTGCTGTTTCAGTGAGAACTGTCAGTAACAAACTTTTACGTCATTATAATCATGAGTTGATTGATGTAAGTATAAAGAAATAACTAACTAGTCTAACACTTGCATATAATAGCAGGTGTGGTGTTTTACTTGGTGACAGTTGTCTTCCCCTATCTGTGTAGGCGCGCACCTATGCGTGAGAGGAGTTGCCTGTTTTGCATTTGACGCCGTTTAGCGGTCACCAACCGTTGGTCGTGTAAACTGCCAAACTGCTCTCTAAGCGACGAACCGAACAGAGGGTCCGGGTTCGAGGGGACTAATGGAAAGTGAATTCTCGTTCAAGGGATGCGTGGATTGGCGAGAATCAGGGTAGCTCAAGAGTAGACAAGTAGTCAAGCAAATTTCTGGAAAGTACCGTTGGTACTCATGAAAAATGGTTTTATTTTAAAGGATCCGCGGTCCCAAAGCAAATGACTTGTCTCAATGCAAGAATATTTTTTTTAATAAGGCAAGTCAGGAAAACGGATTTAAAAAAAATGTACGATATATCGTAAATCATGGTTGACACACAAATAACACGGCATTATTGTCACAAAATCAAACATCTAACATTTCGTATCCGTCCACACCAGCACCGAATCCGAAGCAACGATACACCAAAAATGTCAATATCTTCACTAAAGTTGGTTTCAACCACTGTTCACTGCGATTCTTTCATCTTACTCAGATACAGGCCACACTTCAAAGTCCATGAGAGACTCCAGTGAAGTCGCGATGACCTCAACTTTGAAAGATGTTGACAACGTCCGTCTGCTGACAATCTTCCTTATATTTATATTTTCTTCATTTTGCTTTCATAAAATAATATAAGAAAAAACAATGCTCTAACAAAGTACTCGTGTTACATTTTTCATGTTAATCAGCTCTTAAAAGTAGATATAAATCAGTGCTGTAAAACGATAGAGGCAAATAGTATGTAATCATCTTCAACAATCGTTAATTTATCATTATTAATTAACTGTTCATTTATTACAATAAAAGAAAACTGACAAACTGTACGAGGATATGAAAATAAATTGAAGTTTTTGAATTACTTTCTATGATCATATATATGATTTTAATTTTTATGAATTTTAAAATAAAACAATACTCGTTTTCAACTTTAAATACAATGGAATGTTTTATGTTTGTGAAATAAATTGCTTACGTTTCAAGTATCGTGGTTCCATACTGCTTCTCTCCGATCTAATACTTCGCATGTCCCTGAAGAACTATGTTGTCGATGGTAACAGTTTAATTAAACGCGTCAGTTAGTTCGGACTTTGTCGGGTGGAAAACTTTATTTATCGAGAGGAACTTTTCAATAAAATTTCCACCATTCTTTGTTAGTTAGTTGAACTCTTTAAGTATAAACCAATATTTTGGAAATTTCAGGAAAAACTTACGTTTTCAGAAATGCCGGTTAGCGTCCTAATAATTAAGTGAGACATAAATAACAATATGACAATATTTTTTCATGGCACACTGAGCTTTAAAAACACTAATTTCATTTTTTTTTCATTCATTTGCAACTATAAATATACATATTTTAAAATTAACAATGAAATACAAAAACAATCCGTTCAACAAATAAATAACAAAACATGCAAATTAATTATCTATATATATAAAAATGAATGTCTGTCTGTCCGTCGGATTATTTGTCTTGTATGCATTCCTTTACCATTAATCCGACTGCGATAAAACTTTGTCGAATTATTGCTTAGACTTAGACTTAGAAGATAGGATACTCAAAATTTGATTTAGTTACAAAAATTAATTGAATATTTACGTAAAACGTGTTTTCATACAAGACTATTATTGTAATACAGAACGGCCAATTTAGAACATTGTGTTTCCATAGCGACGCCGTAAACAAAAATTCACTCACCTGAAGTTATTTTAAGTAGGTATTTTAAGTAGATAATTTAAGTAGATATAAGAAGAATAGCGGGTGTGACCTGAATGCGGAAGGCGGAGGATCAAGGAGGATGCAGACTCATGCGGGAGGCCAACGTTCAACAGTGGACGGACACAGGCTGATGATGATGATGATGAATTTAAGTAGGTATTTTAAGTAGGTACTAACGTGAAGTACTGAATATTTTGGAACAAAATTCGATTTTCGAATAAACTATTTCAATATTTGAATTTTTGACGACTTTTTTGATTTAGTTTTATATCGCTTGAAAGAACGAATTAAAATAGATATTACGTATAAATTGTTTGTGATATAAAGGGTCCACCAAATGACTTTTTTTTTTTGAAAATGGGGCGCAAAACATCGAGTGTAGCTTCGGCTGTGTGGCACGTAGCGCCGTCCTGTTGAAACCAAATATTGCCAATATCCTCCTCTTCAATTTTTGTGAACAAAAATGGCCCGATAACCAAAAAAAAAAAAAGAAAATTGAAATTGCCAGAAATACATTCACCACCCGAACCTTTATTAACGTTGGTATCCGGTGATACAAGTGAATCAAAACATTTCTTGACAAACATACGAAAGTACAATTCTTATTACTATCACTGCCGAACGCAAATCATTCTTCATCGTACAAATGGTCATGTTCAGCAAGTCTCAGAAACGCATCGATCGTACGATGGATTGCAATATCCGTTTTTATTTTGGTATGGAGAAGACGGATACCATTTCAACATCCCGTTGAAAAATCCACAAACAGATGAGGAAACGACTAAGAAAGTCAGTGCCATGAATTACTATTCTTATCGATTGATGATTCGTGAAAACGCTGAATATCATATCCTAAAAGGTCGAAATTTGTTCTATCAATACATGTACGCGAAAATAGAAAGTGAACGACTCCTCTCCATTTGATTAAATCAAACCAAGTTGCGTTCCGCAGAGTATATTCATTTACGCGATGCAGTTGTAAATGATGGCTGAAAAACAAAAAAACATTGTGTATCCAAAAGCACTCCAATAAATAAAAACACATTCGGGCGCCACTGTCAAATTTAGGTAAGAACAACATAACCTAAGTTTATTGTTTCTAATTGGCTCCGGTCACGCCTCAAGTCCGACTTAGCCAATCGGAAGGCGAGAGGCTCCCGACGAGGCGCTTCCATAAAAACTCGCGGTTTCTTTTTTTTAGTGGCATTGCAACGCATGCCGGGTACACGCTAGTATTTTGATAAATTATACTGTAAATATAATATCTTAATCTAGAGTAAAATGAAAACTTTATTTGATATTTGATACGGGGACAGTTTTCACCTTGTTTCTAGGTATCTCTGCATCCAAAGGTCTAACTGGAAACAAATAGAACATAGTTCTTGACATCCTTCAAGGCGGCAGACCGGGGGGATAAGTGGCATATTCGGATATTTTTTTTAGTTTAATACTTTTGTATCCTTGACCTTTTAGTCATTAAAAGCAGATGGACATTGTAATATTTATATTATTAGTGTTAATTGTAAGGAGATTTTTTTTTTTTTTAATTTTCTTTAATAAAATATGATTCATAATTTACAAACAATACAAATTATATCGAGATCGTCAAAACCAACGCCACACACATGATTAATCTTTATTTGGCGTGGTAAGCAAATTTACGAAAAAAGAAAAAAAAAATTAAAAATGTATTTATTGACATTAAATATTTAACTGTATCTTTTATATTTGCTTAAAAAAAAATTATTGATTAAAAATTAATGCAAGAGGTTTTTTACTAATTAAAGTATTATCTGTTTTATGTGTTCATTACTATTGTATTAATATTACACAAATAACACAATTGAATATACATATTACGTATTCTCTGTAATCTATTCATGTAACAATAAAGGTTATATAATGTTAAAGGTCAACGGTCTCACGTGCGCAATAATGAAGCACGTGTTAAATTATCACGATTTAAATGAGATTATAGAAAAACAAGAGCACTCATACTTTCGTGATACTTGTTGTTGTTTTAGCGATGTATTTTTTTTTATTATATCTTAACACATACAGGAGAATACCGACAGATGGTGATAGTAAATCTGAAGTCTCATCTGTGGAATTCTATGACGCTTACCATTGTGTATATGGCTAAACGCTGCATGTGGAGTGTTGATCCGCCAAGGTCACAGACTACAGCCCGAGATTCACGCATCATCCTTTATTATTACAGGAAATAAATATGAATGGGTGGTCTTCACGGGACGACTTTCGTCTACCATCAATTTTAATTATTAGGCTATGACTGACATTTTACGTGTGATGGATCAAATTCACACCAACCGGGGGTATTTAAGAGCTCATAAATCGATTAAAAATCCTTTTTTTTTAATCTTCGTCGGGGATCGAACCCACGACTTTTGGCTTGCAAAGCAAACGCTTTGACCATTGAGCTATGACCGCCGGCGTAATATTTTATTTTCATTGATATAATATATAATTATAATTTTAAAAAGACGTGTATTTTTCTAATTGAAATATTTAATAATACAAAACATTTATTGTTATAAGTTTTAACAATCTGGCAATATAATATTCGAGTGATCATTATTTTAATATTGTCTATATTTAATACTAGTAAAGAGGTCAGCAATGTATTTAATATTAAATATATGCTAAAACAAATTCAAATAATTTAATAACTATTTGTAAAAAATAACCATTCTTAGACCGAAAATATTTTTACTAATTATACACATACAATTATACATCTTTTTTTATGTGCATCAATTCATTCAGATTAAATATCGGCAGACGCGGGATTCGAACCACGAGCCTTGAAACCAACCTATACTCTATTTTTTTACACCACGCAGTCCACTCGACTATTTCTCCTCGTGGTTCGAATCCCGTGTCTGCCGATATTTTTTCTGAATGAATTGATGCGTACAAAAAAAAGATGTACAATTTTATGTGCATATTTAATTACTAATAATATTGAAATCTAGTCAACGATCTATAAAAGAAGATCAGAGTTTTGAATATCAAGAACGTAAAATTATTCATCAGTAACACAGGTAAAATGATTGGTTATAAAGTCCGGGTCGGACCTATCAGGTGTCGTTTCTCATCCATTCAGTCTATAGTTTGGTTCGAGACCCGAGTGGTACTTACTAAAATAAATTGACTGTCGGAAAGTAATAATATTAAGCTTGTGAATAAATGAAGACTGATTGAATAATAAAAAATAAACATACTTTGAATATATACTATAGCGACATCTATCATACGATGATAACAATGACATAAATACTAGTTCCAACGTGAGTCAGCTCAGGCATAGCAATAGTCAAGTTGGTTGAGCGGTATGAATACCTGGGCATAGTTGGTTTCCAAGGTCCGAGGTTCGCATCCCGCTTCTGCCGTTATTTTTCTGCTTGAATTGACGCGTTAAAAAGAGTTTTATGTATAGTATATGTATATTTAATTATTAATAATATTGCAATATAGTCAATGATCTATAAAAGTAGATTAGAATATTGAAATAATAAAATAATATTCTAATAAATATTTAAAAAATCTATAAAATATTACATTGTCCATCTGCTTTTAATGACCAAAAGGCCAAGGATACAAAAGTATTAGACTAATAAAAAAAAAAACCTAATATGCCACTTATCCCCCGGTGTGCCGCCTTGAAAGATGTCAAGAACGATGTTATATTTATTAATTAAATATACATATACTATACATAAAATTCTTTTTTCAACGTGTCAATCCAAGCACAAAAATAACGGCAGAAGCGGGATGCGAACCGCGGTGAATAAATGAAGACTGATTGAATAATAATAAAAATATACATACTTTGAATATATACTATAGCGACATCTATCGTACGATGATAACAATGATATAAATACTAGTTTCAACGCGAGTCAGTCTAGGCATAGCAATGGCGCAGTTTGCCGAGCGGTATGAATACCTGGGCATAGTTGGTTTCCAAGGTCCGCGGTTCGCATCCCGCTTCTGCCGTTATTTTTGTGCTTGGATTGACACGTTGAAAAAAGAATTTTATGTATCATCATCATCATCAGCCTGTGTCCGTCCACTGTTGAACGTTGGCCTCCCGCATGATTCTCCATCCTCTTCGATCCTCCGCCTTCCGCATCCAGGTCACTCCCGCTATTCTTCTTATATCGTCGGTCCATCTTGTAGGGGGTCGGCCAATGCTTCGTTTGCCAGTTCTTGGGCGCCATTCCAATACTTTTCTTCCCCATCGACCGTCGTCTCTTCGACAGATATGTCCTGCCCATTGCCACTTGAGTGTGCCTATTCGTTGGGTAGCATCCACTACTTGAGTTCTTCTGCGTATTTCCTCGTTTCGGATTCTATCTTTTAGCGACACTCCGAGCATGGATCTCTCCATAGCACGCTGGGTGACTTTTATTTTATGGGTAAGACTTGCTGTCAGATTCCACGTCTCTGCGCCATAAGTTAATACAGGGAGGATGCATTGGTTAAACGCCTTAGTTTTAAGGCATTGCGGAATTTTCGCTTTAAAAAAAATTTTTATTTATGTATATTTTATGTATAGTTTATGTATATTTAATTAATAATAATATTGTAATATAGTCAATGATCTATAAAAGTAGATTAGAATATTGAAATAATAAAATAATATTCTAATAAAAAAATAAAAAAATTAAAAAATTCAGATGTTATATTTGTTTCCAGTTAGACCTTTGGATGCAGAGATACCTAGAAATAAGGTATCGCGTGGTGAAAACCCTCCCTGTCCCGTCCTGTTTTTGGAGACCCAGATGGGGACCCGTTACTAGAGGCACGCAAAAACTACTTGCTAGAGAGTGGCTGAAGGCCTTCCTGTGTTTCTTGGTGCATCAGTTAGATGTCAAATAGACTTAGTCTAAGGCTGCAAAGTTAGTATACTACAGTGTGTCTCGAATTGACTTCTTTGGTAACACGTTGCTTACCACGAAATACGTGGGAATGGATAAGAAACAAGGTTCGGAAGACACGTGACAATCAAAGGACAAATGTGAATATAAAATAGAGAAATTATTTGTCCCACTTTCAGGACTTCGCCACAGTTTCGCGTTGTCCTGTAGTACAACAGACGCTGTATAGATTTTCCCGTCCAGAAATGCCGATACAACACTGGAACGCAGTTGCTAAGTGAGCGAAGCAATTTATTAGTTGTGCTCGCAACAAAGTTCCACCCGTGACCAAGAAATACCCGGACAGAAGCAAACTTTGCCGCACCCCTAGCGGCCATCGACACTCTGACAGTCCGCGCTACGACGGCTGCCTGTCCAACCACACGGGATACAAAACCTGGAGGATATCAAATAATAACAAATTATTTATATATTGTGATATCCTCCTCTAAAAGTTTAGATATCGAAGACTGGATGAAGGATGCAGGATCAGGTTCACAATACAAACACTTGCTTCCGTTTCACATATTAACGTGGCTTATTCGTTAAAAACTCGAGCTCCAAAAGACTGTTGCGGCGCGCGCTGTTACGCGCACGCGGTCGCGAGCTTCAATTCTCACTGACCACTCATGGCACGGCCTGACATCTCGGCGGTGCCAATTGTCGCTGCCGAAAAAAGCGAATTCAAGATGGCAGTGGTACCAACAAAAAATGGGCCCACTGTCATAACAAATATTTTTGGCGTATGCAAGCACCGTTTAACATTATATAATTAATATTAATTAATACAGTTAGCATTAGATCTCCATGTCAGGTGAGCGAACCAAAATAAGAGACAAAACATCGTTTTTCAAGGCTTTACGGCATCAGCCTAAAGGAGCTATATAAAGCTGATAACAATTGATTCTATTACATAAACCGTTAAGCTCGTCTTAAGCTTGCCAAACATCCGACAATTAATGTGTGTTGACCAATAACTAACAGTTGCCAAAGTTACTTCCAAAATGTCACTGGTAAGCACTGGAATGTTCTTCTAGCGTCTGTATTTCATTTTTCATGAACACATAAAAAAATGTACATTTACACAATCTCTCCATCCCACGCACAAACACAGCACACGTTTCCTGCATGCAGCGTCCATCTGTCTGGTCACAATCTCTCCATCCAGCTGAATGTCACAGAGTACACAGTTATCGACCGTTTGTGATCTACTGTGTTCGATTTCATCATAAAACTTATTTAAAAATTATGTTTTAATGAATTTACCCAAAGTCAAACAATTTACTTTTCTTCTACGTCATAAAATATTATGTCTTGGTGTGTATGTAGTCCAAATAAGAACAACAGAAAAATATTGTTTCATTAATTCACGTTAAAGTTGTCAACCAACAACTCTTGTTTAAGCTGCAAAAGCTTAGATCGTAATATCTTTTACGACTGTACTATCAAAGAACTTCTACAATATATAATGAAAATTATATTTAATACATACTTTTTCATCTTTGTTAATAGTTATACCATATTATCACGGCAAATTGCCGACACTCAGTTCTCTCAGTTACTACTATCCTTGCCTTGCCTTGCCTTACCTACTACAAGATATCTTTGAACCCGACGATCTATCCAAGAACATATTAAACATGACTACCGACGATCTCCAAGGCAGACTTGAAGAGCCAGTAACTATAATATTGTAGTCATATTTTGGGTTATTTAATAAAAAAAAAATAAAAGAAAATTATATTATTACCCTGACACCTCCGAGGTTACTTATTCTTAGACATATTCTCCATATTCAACGGCACACGGTAACCAACAGACGATGACGCATAAAGTTTTAATCACGAGAATTGCATTTAAGGTGTGTTGTTTTCTTTGATTCAATAACTGTTGTTAATTGAAATTAGCGACGTTAAGAAGGAACAATTAGAAGTACCATTTGCAGTTAAAATAAACCTTATCGTCATTATTATGATATCTGTGCAATGCCATGGTTAAGATCACCGAGAATTTCAAAAATCATCCCGCATCTTACACATTTCGTGTCCTTGCATAGGGTTCTGCCCTAATCCCCTTCAGCGTCCGTACATAATTCAAGTTGCGCCCGCCAATATTAGTGGAGATCGCCTCTGGTTTGTGCCAATAGCAATTACATTACAACAATGCCGGGAAAAGTTTGTGTCCCCCTCAACTGTCCGGCTACGGTTCACTTTTAATGCTTATTCCAGTGCGGACTAAACTTTACAATTTATCACTTCGGGATTACCGCCTTCTATTTATAATTCAACTATAAATTGTTCCAGTTTGTTTCGAACTACGGGACATTGTATTTAAATCGCTCTCGCAAACAATTTCAATATTTGTTACATTTTTGAGACGTTTCATTTTTATTCATTTATTGAAAAGACGATTACCAAATTTTTATTACAATAATTAGTATACATAGTTTACTTCCTAAAAAATGTATTTTAGTTTTATTATCTTAAGGATTTACATCTACGCTTAACTTTATATGTACATGTTCTTTGAAGGTGGCATTAGAGCATAAACTATATTTCTTCAAGCTCCTGCACTCTCTACGTCCTGAAAAAAAATCGTGAGGCAAAGCTCACAACATATGAGGCAAATTCTATGGCATTTGACAGAATTTTTGGTTGGAGTTCATGACAATTTTACGCTGTAGATATGGGATTTTATATGGAATTGTATATGAAAGATATAAGTTTGTATGGTAGGAAACACATTCTTACGATCGTAAAACATTTTTTTTTATCAATAATTAAATAAATCCACATCACGAACAATGAGGTTCTAAGCATAATCAAGGAGAATAGGCACCTAGTGAGAACCATCTTAGAGAGACAAGCCCGATGGATCGGTCACATCATGCGCTACGATGGCTTTCTTCACGGGGATGAAGGGATGGTTGAAGGTAGAAACTGTAGAGGGCGCCGTAGATGGGAGTATTCATAGCAATTGTTCGAGGACATGAGTTGTAGCTCTTATGCTGAGCTAAAGAGGATTGCAGAGGACCGAGAGAAGTGGAGATCTAGATGCAAGATTTTGCTGCTGCAAACCAATCCACCGGATGGATATTACGAAGAAGAATGTTAATTAAAATTTAAAATTAAAAAAACCTACATTAAGACACCTTCACCTTAACATTTGAATATTAAAATAAATTTGCATTTAAGGTATTAAATAAATAAATTAAAGTATTGACTGTTTGTTACGCATAATTAAATATTATCAGAATGTCTCTTTTTATTGTATACAATATTTTTTTTTTTTATAAATATCTGTAAATGTCAAAAATAATTTAATATATAGGTTTTTTAATTAATTTATCATTATAATGTAGAACGCAATACATATTTGATGTTTTGATTATCAAACGAAAAAAAATAATGCTGACATTACCATAATTTGTATGACAATAAATTACAACATCGTTCGACAAACAAACAAACGTAAATGAAGAAAAAAAAACGAAAAATATATCATTTCCTTTTGCCATTTTGTACGTGCAAAACAAGGCCTAAAATAATCTAAAACTGCCATACCTAAAACGCGGTACTTTCATTAAGGAAATGTTCCTCAATTTATCCAAAATGATTGATGAACTACGCTTTCAGTGAGGCCAATAGACTTTATTTCTTTCATAGCTATTCGATCAATTATTTCCCTTTCTCACCATTCTGTCTTCGCTGCAATGTTTGACACAATTTTCCCTTTGACCGATTTCCTTTTATCTCTTTTCACATAATACGAATGCATTTTGCCAAATTTATTTATTCTTTTCAACTCTTTGATCTATTTTTGTACGTGATTTTATTTATATTTATTTATAATTGGATTGAATTTTACCTACATGTACAATATATATGAATTTTTGTGAATATTTCAATTCCTATCAGATTTTATTTAACGTACTTGCCCAATTATTTTTGGCTAATTGTGTCCATGAATTTCAAAATTATTATATCCATGGTGAATATTTTTATGCTAAAAATACTATCTATACATGTTGTGACACAATTCTAATGTAAATATATGTATATAATTAAGTTTATTGATGATTAATAGACAGAGTTTGATATGAGTATATTCGTGGTTCATTTCCAGTGGCCCCCATACTTGAAAAGGTAAAGGAAAACCGCCTAATATGGTATGGGCATGTGGACCACATGGTAAAAAAAGCTTTGACTTGAAAGACCACAGGCAAGCTGGACTGCAACTATAGACAAGGATCTCAAGACTCTCAGTTTCACTGAAAATGCAGACATGGTGAATGTGCACAAGGAGAGTGGACCTCAGATAATGGGAAACGGCGAGGCTACAAAAGAATAAGAAGAAGAAAATCATATTTATGATTATATTTATTTTAAATATTTAAATCAGTATCATATGTCATAAGTCATACTACAATACAACAGTATTGAAAACAAATATCCTACTTATTGTACCAATTTTTATATTCTCCATCTCAATTACTGATATTTTTATTTTTCATTTTTAAGGTTTTACATGTTTGTAACTTCTGATATATCAAACAATGTATTTTTTGTTTAAACAGTACAATTATGTGATTCAAGACATAATTTATTATATTTTTTGCAAAAATAATTTTAAAAATACTTAAAACTATTGTTAAATTTAAATTCTGAGAAATTATATAAAATATACGCACAACTTTAATATATTATTATTTATTTTTAACTAAAATTTTATTTACATAATATAAAATAATATTTACATTGAAAGTATACAGTTTCATTATTTTATTCTGAATATTACATTATATTTTATATTCTGAAAATCAAAGTACTACAAGCCACTCTAAATAGCAATGTACTACTATATAATAATTAAAAAAAAACAAATTAAGTCGGCTTTTCTATTGTACTCGTATATTATAAATCAAATTTATAGCACAGGTAGTAAAGCAGGCAAAAATAATTGTACAGTAGGCAGGTTGAACAATTATTGAGCTAATGGGCAGGTGAAGATTATTATTACACGTTCGTAGATTGTTTTACACCTTCATACAACACCTCGGGTAATTTTCAGGACTGGGAATTTCTCCATCAAAGGACGCCAAGCATTTGGCTAATTAATGTAAACAGGAAATGGCACCCGGGAAGGAAAATCGCTAATTCAAATTAACTAAGGCCTCGAATATAGTAAAAAGTTGCCTTTGCGTTGAATAATGTTTAGCATTTTTTTCCTTCGTTATTTCAATCACATACTGTAGGAATTATCAATAAGGTAAGAAATATTGTACCATATACGTACTGCTATATAATCATACTATTTTAAATAATCGTCAATAGTGATTCTAATGTTGCAGATGCAGTGATCTAATCTGCAACAATGATGGTCCAGCTCCATGATAGCACTAACAATATTTCTATAAACAAAGATGTTAGACAAGGAGATGTTATATCTCCAAAACTCTTCACAAACGCCCTAGAAGATATTTTTAAACTGCTATCCTGGACAAAATGTGGAATAAATATTAACGGAGAGTACATTTCTCACCTCCGATTTGCCGATGACATAGTGCTAATAGCCGAATCACCTGACAAGCTCCAAGACATGCTCTACGACCTCAATGAAGCGTCGAACAAAATTGGTCTGAAAATGAACATGGATAAAACAAAAGCCATGATTAATAGTCATATTTCACAGACCTTCGATCCTATTTCCATTGGAGGAACAGAAATAGAGGTTGTAAACGACTATACCTATCTGGGACAAGTAATACAACTAGGGCGAAATAATTTCTCAAAAGAAATCGACAGGCGCATACAACTGGGATGGGCAGCATTTGGAAAACTAAAGTACATTTTTAAAGCGAAAATTCCGCAATGCCTTAAAACTAAGACGTTTAACCAATGCGTCCTCCCTGTATTAACTTATGGCGCAGAGACGTGGAATCTGACAGCAAGTCTCACCCATAAAATAAAAGTCACCCAGCGTGCTATGGAGAGATCCATGCTCGGAGTGTCGCTAAAAGATAGAATCCGAAACGAGGAAATACGCAGAAGAACTCAAGTAGTGGATGCTACCCAACGAATAGGCACACTCAAGTGGCAATGGGCAGGTCATATCTGTCGAAGAGACGACGGTCTATGGGGAAGAAAAGTATTGGAATGGCGCCCAAGAACTGGCAAACGAAGCATTGGCCGACCCCCTACAAGATGGACTGACGATATAAGAAGAATAGCGGGAGTGACCTGGATGCGGAAGGCGGAGGATCGAAGAGGATCGAGACTCATGCGGGAGGCCTACGTTCAACAGTGGACGGACACAGGCTGATGATGATGATGAGTGATTCTAAATACGAGTATTAAAACCATATTTTTCTTATTGTTCTTTTCAATATTTTCCGCATTCAACGTGCAAAATTGCATCACAAAGTGGAAGTCTCTGAGACTTTAAAATTGGAAAATTAATTTGCTTGGCAATCATCTTTCATGGAATTATTGACCTTGAATGGTGCCATTTATCACAAACCATATTATCATCAAAGGCTTGCACCTTTTATCACATTTTTGTAATAAAATAAAAATACTTACAATACTCGTAAATTAAAAAAAATGTATCGTGATGTGCTCTGCAAATTATACCCAAGATTAGACTTTACAAAAAAACGAAAATAAAAAATATATCCGCATGCCTAGTTAACAGCGCGCGTAATCACGCATTATCACTCATGACGATATAATTATTGTAGTACAGCAAGCACCTCCAAAATATTTAACAATTACTCAATTACTTTGGCAGATCAACACACTCTATCTTTAAGTCTTGCAATCAGCATCAGTATTATCGTGTGTCTATACGCCGAACCTTATATAATGACATTTTGTAAATTAGTTTCGAAGTCTTTTCGTGACAAAGAAAAAACTTAAAGTAGGCAGTTCTGTCTTATTCTCTGCTTTAAAATTCAGTTAATATACCTATCATCTTTTGACAAACTTTTTTTATAAAATAGTATTTAATTAAGTTCTTCAACCTCGTAATTTCTTAAAATCTTACTCGTCGACATCATCAGAAGTGACTTAAACCGGTCATTTTCTATACAGGTAACCCTTATGAATGAACAAAATTGATAAGTCGGTGCTCGCTCGCTCACGCCGCCTACAGTCACGGCCCCGTAATGAGATCCCCGGGCTCTAATTAATAGTAATACGTGCGATTAGATTGATGCGAAGCCTCGCGAAGGCTGCGCACTTATTTTAATTAACCCTTCCACGAGTAAAACTGCGCAAACGTTCAATATTTACAATTTATGCCGCCGCAAGATCGCTCTATACGAAAATTACCATCCAGGTGAGGAGTTCTGCATTAATGAGTATCACCTCACACGTTAAGTGTGCTGTTGTAATGGTGTAATTTATTTTTGGCAACAATTATCAAATGCTTTGAGCTTCAGTCCTGGCCGTTACAAGGCTTAATCTCATTAATACTTATTTGACTGCGTTAAAAAACTAAGCTTTATACAGTAGAACCCCGATTAACCGTTCTCATAAACTTTATTTTCTTGCATTTACCATTTATTCTGTTAAGTCATGATAAACTTTTACATTATTATTTTTTTGTTTTTCCGCATTTATGTTTTTTTTCGGGGTCCCTTGAAAAACCTACAATCGAGGTTTCACTCTATTTAATACATAAAACGTTATTAAAGAATATATTATAAATTGATTTAAAAAAAAACTGTGAATAAATCGTCATTTAAGTCGTGTTATATTACTGAATTTATAGGTTTAAATATATTACGATTATACATACAAAGACAACAGTTATATCTGAGGCATATTTTAGGTGATTATTACAGTTATTTTTTTTTTGCATTTAATGAAATTTAAATAATAAAATATTATTTTTATGTTCAAATAAAATATAACATATATTTTAGGTTTTCTATTAATTCCTTCTAACAAAGCTTATTACATATTATTTCATTTACAACATAGCAGATACATATTCGTAACATTTAATGAAATATCGTTACTCTGTGCAACACATAAATTATAAGTATAAAAATAATAAAATATAATAATAATAAAATTACAGTTATTTTAAAATAAAATAACAGACTTTATAAAATAGCTACGAAATTCAATCATACTTTTAAAAAATACCTGAATTTCCTGAAAATTCTTCACAACTTTAAACAATGAAGGTAAAACAAGTAAATTTTTCCATGCATATTATTCTTGGAATGTGGATTTTATAATGAATTTGATTTAATGCTTTTATTTTAAACATTACTAGGTCAGGATTTATGTAATTGTATGAACCTATGAAAACTTATTATATGACTTCGCAACATAATAAAATTAATGGAATAATTAAAAGAATAAAATTTTTAAACGTGTTTTCTTCACACGGCTTTTCAAAAACTAATTTGTTCATTTCGCAATTGATTGAAAAAAAGATTAAGATTAAAAGACTCATACGTTTCAACATTTACATAATAATCTAAAGTCATCATTATCATCATTTTACTCCCCTAACTGGAGCATATGGTCGTCAAGAGCTGCCGCTACAAAGCTCTGTCATCCACTATGGTCCTCGCCTCATCCCATGAAGATACAGCGAGTACATTATATGTATAGTTCCCGACAGATTTTTATGACGTCGCTAGCTCAGAGGCTAGAAGAAAAAACAGCCTATGTAGCTTATGATTTCGCCAGGAATTAAAATTATATATCACATACAAGTAAAATTAAGCCTCCCGTCAGGGCAAAATAGTCCAGGCTTCGGTAACGTCAGCCTAATGACCTGATTTTCTTACTAAAAAATATTAACAAATCAACCAAAAATATGCCTCGGGCACCACACCTACACATTCTTCACGTACTCAGACTTATGTGTTCCCAAATGGACCTTCAGGTATAGATATTTTCTAGAGCGAGAAATAGACAAAGGCAGCATATCTGCTTAATCGCGCCAATTCGTGGCGATCATATGTTCCATAGATGGAACTTTTAAAGTAAAAGAATAATGTATGTATCGAAGCTGACGTGGAATAGACTTCTAGCTTTTTTTTCATCTTTTCGTGTGTTCTAACCATGCAGGGATTACACGCAAACATTTTTTTTCATGTAAAAAAATATTATTATAAACAAAATATATAACGAGTATAACATATGTACGAGAAACATATTCTACAAACTTGCACTTTTTTTCGATACGTCAAAGTAAAAAAAAGCGGGTCACCGTTGTTTATCTTTAATGAAAAGTTATTTTTTGCAGCAGAAACCGGAAGTTTAAAACTTGCCGATACTTTTAATATCGGCGCACAGCTTCCCCTACCCCATACACGTGAATATTGGCCCTGCGCCGGGTGTTCCCACCGTGACTTGTATCCCCTATTGAAACCTGTTTATTGGCCATAATGTAATAATATTA
Organism: Glossosoma conforme; assembly: GCA_022606575.1. Lineage (NCBI taxonomy): Eukaryota > Metazoa > Arthropoda > Insecta > Trichoptera > Glossosomatidae > Glossosoma > Glossosoma conforme. Next base: position 4,917,244 of record JAGTXR010000003.1, on the reverse strand, counting down.
TATAATAAAGGTTGTATATCCCACCCACTGAGAGCCTCCTTATACGCCCGCCCCATTCCTGCCCCCTTTCCGCCCTCTTCGACTGAGTAAGGCGTACAAAATGTTCGAAAAAGCCCCATTAAGATTTTTTTATTATAATAATATATGTGAAGTCGGAGCATACAGCCAATGTGTAAGCCTTTAAATATACACTCATACAAATATCTCCCGTCTAATCAAGGCAACTCAACAAGCGAGATAATCATCGAAACGCTTGGTGAATGGATAAGGAGCAGGTTAAAAAGCAAAGAACTCTTCGAGAAGATTAAAGTTTTAAATAAAATTAAAATAAACTGACAATATTCGGTCGTCTGCCCGAGACGGATTATTTTGTATCCCTCACAGATCCCAGACAGACTCTGCCCGAGGTCACCGGCAGTATTGACAGTAAATGTGCCAAAATTAACCTAGCGCCTGTCTATGGATCTAATTGCGATCTTCGTCAATTAAGAATGCACGTGCTTTAATATTATGAATGCACTCAGTGCTGTTAACTATTATTATACTAAAGCTCCATAGAATACATTGCTCCTGATGGTTTCCTTTGCGAAAGGTTAGAGGGATGTCTGGGGTGTACTCAAGCTTTAATCATAAAATAAAATAAAATACTTCTTACTTTGTTTAATATGTATCACGTTGGGCAAAGTTTTTTCAGATACTAAAAGACCGCGGTATCCCTTTTTCAGTTCTACCCGTGTCTTAATGTACTGATGGATTAAAGTAAATTTATAATGAATTAATCGTCAATCAGGAAGCAATATAGGGTAGTAAGTGGCGCTTATGGGAATAAAAGGCAAGTGTTTAGAGGTACGCAGGTTGTTTTACTATTAAACCGTCTTAATACTGTATCCGAATTAAAATTTTATGTGTTGAACTTAAAGTTAAAATATATTTAATAACAAAAGTATATTAAATTAAGGGTATAAAAAATGATCAATATATTTCAATTTCTTTCATTAAAAAAAAAGTTTTATTAAGTATTTGAAATGAATCTTAAAATAATATATATAAAAAATTACTAGTTTTATTGAATTAATTAGCATTTTAAAGAGCGTAAAACCTGCCCAATGTTGTTTCGTTCTAAATTATTTGGTTCTAAAGGGCGGATAAACAAAACATGTGCTTGACAGTTCTTAATTATTTCAACAAACTATGATCGTTTTCTCATAAAGCTTTGCATTGTAAAATGAAACAGAAAAAGCTTTCTACATTCTACGTGTATTGAAATAAATTTATATTGTATATAATAATATGTGTAATCCCGCCCACAAAAGGCTACCCATCCGCCCACCAGATCCCACCCACTGTAGAAGAGGAGTCTCATAAAATGTTCAAATACAGCCCATTCGGTATTCACGCTGCCTAAATATTGAAAGTAATATCGCTTATAGCGACCGAATAATATACGCGATACTGATATTTAGCATATAAAAAAATGTTTGACGAGCTTTTTTCCCTTGGGACTTATTTTTTCAACTTCATGTGAGAGAAGTTGAATGTTAGATGAAAAATACGGAACGTTTTTTGGCGCTTGTACTTCGAATATTAATTTTAAATCGATCAATTAAATTGAACCTAAGTATTAAAAATATTTTTTTCAGTTAATTTGCGTCAACGTTCAACAATTGATGCACATACAAAACTTCAGCTTATACCATAAAGTAATATGAAAGCTCTTTCATCAATTAATGAGAAAAAAAATCCAAAGGCTTCGAACCACATACACAATAACCATGTCATATGAATTACATTTGACGCTGACCACAAGTCTATTTCACCACTTCATTCAGTTTATAAATTAATATATATGAATTTGTTAGATTTATTTAGTCGATAATTCTTAATTAAAGTTTCACAATTACAAAATGTAAGATAGAAAGTATTTTTTTTTAATTTACAATTCCACGTTTATGAACATTTTTTGGCTTCGCCTAGGAGCCATTGCATAAGTGTGAAATAGTTTGACATCTATAAATATGAGGTACTCTATATACAACATAAATTAGTTAATTCTAAAGCATTATGATACCCGACGATACACATTGCAGAACCCTGGATAGTTGATCAGTCAGCAACTATTCTGTTCGAGGCATATTTTTGGTGTTATTTTAACCGTCATTTATAAGGAGCTCTGATAATAAACCCGACGCTCCTGAGTGGTGACTCCACCCAGCAAACGACACGCAGTAAGTGATAGGCGATAGTCTATCCAAAGCATAATCCGCATTCAATGTTGCTTGACTTTGGTAATCTTACAAAAACTACGCTTACATTTCCCTAAAGTCGTTGGTCTTAATATACATCCAAAATGACGATTGTAGCAAAATACATAGAACTTTCATGTTTTTACACACAATTTGCACACATACATATTTTTTGCTACAAAAGCGATAAAGTTGGCCGAAGGGACACAAGCTTTTTGTCGCCACACAAAAAGCGTGTACAAATTTATTTTTAAAAAGTAATAAAAGCGAAAAAAATAACTGATAGTTGTTCTTTCCGGGCCAGATTTTTCTTCCTTCATTGGCTAGCAAAAAAAAACCCCCAGAATTCTATCCCAGTCGCCGGGCAATATCCACAGGCATAAAAACATTCCCGTCTTGCTTCATTGCCTGAAAAAAAACGTAACAACGCAACCCACCTTAATGACGTTCTCGTGAAATGATGTAGGACCCTTATCACGTACATTTTCTACCGATCCAAGGCTGTATTGCGCACAACAGCTCAATGGCATTGTTTTGCCGATCATATTTACTTACTTAGCGTTGACAGGCTATTTATTCTCCCTTTATTATAAATTTCGATTACACTCTATGTAACCTATATAATATAAATAGATTTATCTCAGTAATACGCGTTATAAGGCTGCGTGGAACGTTGTAACGTAAAAAGTTTTATTACGTCGAATAAAGCTGTATTACAATATATTTCTCGTCGAATGTGTTTTATAATAATGTGAGCAAAAAACAGCATTATTTTCTTATATATAATAAGGCGTTTTTTATTTATTTCATTCGATGTAATTGAATTTTAGATATTTTTTTAATCATATTACCTGTTGAAAAGTCCTTGGCGTAGTTCGTAACTTATCTGAATCATCAGAAGTTTGATGTTTTGGTTAAAATAATAAATTAGGTTCATTTTGCGGGTAACATCTCATTTTTTTGTATTGTATGCTAAAGCTTGCATTGGCTTGTCATCTGTTGTAGTATTTCAAAATAAGGTTGACAAGGTGAATAAAACAAAAAATAAAATTATTCCCATGTCATTTCTTCTATCTTCGCTATTCAGTTATGATAGCTGCAACTGAGCATGCTTTGTCCCATGATATCTCTGCACCCAAAGGTTCATCTGGAAAATATCCTAGCAATCTTAAGTAAGGTGCCTGGAGAGTTGAAGACACGGGTATCTTTACTTTCTGGAGCATATTTAGGGTATTTTCTTAATCGTTATTCTTAAAGCGATTCGATTATTACCTCGATGCTCTCAAAGTCTAGATTTTTTTTTTTCAAAAAGTGCCTTAATTAAGCCAATGATACGCAGTAAGCAACAAATGATAGCTTATCCAAATTCGAAAACATACTAACAATGTGCTATTTTTTTGGTCAAAAAAATAAAGCAAGGAACAAATTGAAGGTTAGACCAAAAATTCTTGCTTAAAACTTCTGCTTTGTATCTTAAACGTTTAGAGTAGGAAGATCAAGGAAGTATCTTGTTAAGGTACTAGTAAATATAGTCAACAAATATTGTATGATTTAGAAAGATTTTGTAAAATAATTTTATTGAGAATTTAAAGACGTATTATAATTTAAAATTATTTTAACGTTGTGTTTTTTTTTAATTTATTATTATTTACTATTATATTAAATTATCTTAAGAAACATTCAGCTTAAAACAGTTTCTTCGATCAATATGAAACATTTAAATAATTTTGAAGTGCAACATTAAAAAATATACAATAAAATATCGTAATTGTATACATGGCTTTAAAGGAAAAACATTACTACTTTACCAGAATGGAAAAAAAAACATTGTTTTTCCAATTCCAATTCCTTGTAACTTTCTTTGTCAAATTATTTTTCGTTATTCGTTTCGTATCACGCTTTCTCAAATCATATTAAATGAAGTATCATTACCTCTTTCTGAATAGCAAAGTAATTGTTAAATATTTTTCTCGGAACTTAATTTGCTCGGAAAACTCGGATAAATATTATTTCAGATTTAATATTTTACATTACAAAGAACTTACCAAGAAGCTTTAAATCATGTTTTGTTCTCAAGCACAATAAATAAAAAATATTAGAAAATCCTATCTAATATAATTTTATCATCATCATCATCAGCCAGTATCTATCTACTGTTGATAATTTTTATAAAAATAATTTATTTTATTTGTCAACAGATCACTGCCAATTTCTATCAAAAATGAAGCCTATATTTACCTATTTAAATGTTTAAATAAAAAAATAACAAACAAGGTGATATATATCTTAGCCTCGATAAATACCCGCGCTTAGTCAGAAATAAATCTTTCAACCGTAAAATATCCGACATAGACTATAAATTGACTGTTGAGGATATCCGCAAAAGAAGTCAAGTAGTGTAGACTACACAACGAATAGGCACACTCAAGTAGCCATGAGCAGGACATATTTGTCGAAGAGACGACGGTCGATGGGGAAGAAAATTATCGGAGTAGCGCCAAAGAATTTGTAAACGAAGCATTGGCCGACCCGCTGTTAGAAGAACTGACGACATAAGAAGAATAGCGGGAGTGACCTGGATGCGAAAGTCGGAGGATTGAAGAGGATGGATACTCATGCAGGAGGCCTACGATCAACAGTTGACGGACACAGACTGATGATGATGAACACAAGACTTAAAATAAAAATAATTAGAAAGTTCAAGAATCGATTGTCAGCGGGTCGCGAAGTGGCGTCGGTAATCTGGCGCTAAATGTTTTCTTGACTTGATAGACAAAGCTGGAGTATAGAGTATGAAATATGAATCACTCACCGTTCAATAGTGGATGGATACAGGATGATGATGATTATTAATTGAAATTATTGGTAGATGAAAGGCGTCTCGTAGAGGGCCACCTGTTTTCAATGAATTCCGGTATAAAACTAATTATGCGTGAATATCGAGCTGCTGTCTACGACGTTTTACGGATCAACATTCCACATACATGGCCTAGTTATATGTAACATGGTAAGCGTCATTGAGTCCATGGGTGAGATTTCTGTATTCTTCGGTATTTGTAAAAGTTAATTTTTGTACAGAAATGTCTCAAAAGTCTTGCGTCATGAGCCAAATGATGCTAATGAATTAACGACACATAGATGGGTTGTGGGGGACTGTAAAGTGTTCTTTGTCGAAGTCCTCCATACATCATTTACCACTAGCCAGACCGGGGATGCGACCCTTTGTTTCTCGCGCACAAAAGCAGCAGTTTTCATTACGTCTGGTAAGTATATGCAGGATATGTCGCGTAGGGGACCCGCAAAGCTCGGCCGGGAGCTTTCTCCAGTATGAAAAAAAACCAATGAGATTAAATCCAGCCAAATATTGGCGAGTTCCGAAGCACTAATGAAGCCTTCTTTGTACAGGTCGTGCGCGAAAAACACACTTTGCACGTTCTTTTTAATATCAAAGAGCAGCGCAAAAAGTTATGTTTTATGCAGTCAAAACTTTTTGGAGTAATTTGTTTTAATAATGTATTCGCGTGAAAATCATACTGAAACTTCTACACAAAAAATAGGTCAGCCTTTTTATATATGTTGTTTTCTATGTTCAAAGAAAATGCTCCAGTAACATTGATTATTCATATAAAATATTGAATAAATAATGAAATATACACTTATTTTATTTAAAATTAATAGAAAAACATTACTTTAAAGTAAAGTAAGATGTTTATTTATTTTTTTTCTTATAAAAAAATAAATTAATAATATCCTAATGCGAAAACTCGAAATATTCAAATTAATTTCTGATACTCTATACACTCTAAAGAAAGTTTGAAGATGAGGTGTATGCATAAGATCACTGCGTGCAACTTCACTTTACCTAAACTGTGCTTCAGATAACTTCACGAAGTACTAGCACTACACTTACAACTTCGTTGAAAATGTAGTGCATGAGAGTGATATGAGAGTGTTTCTCATGGAAGTTTATCGTTGACATATATATAATTTCTGATAAGGAAATATTTTCTCATTATTATTTCTATCGTCAACAATGGAAATGGTGAAACCTGAGGCCACCCTGCGGCTGAACATGTGTAGAATCGCAACTAAGGGGAATACTTGGATTGCTCCGAAAAAGGACCTAGCCCCAGGGGAGGATTATATGGAGGTTCCTTTACAGAGTTCGGACCGGAGTATGCTAGACGAGGACAAAAATGAAAGTGTGGGAGTTTTACAGCGGACCGGTCACACTTTCTGGAGTTTACCCTGTGTCCAAGTACCTGCACCCAGGAAGACCTGATGATGGCCGGGAGTAACGCTATCGACGTCGCCCACTTCTGGGCAGACATGATCTGATGCTGTTGTTTCCGACACGATTATGTATATATAAGCATTTTTTAGTGGCGCAGTTGTCAGATGAATTATTTTAAACATGACTAATGTCATATGTAAAATTTTATCTCTTATTATTTATAAAAACATGTTTCATATGATTTTATTTGTTACAGATTTGTAAGTATATTATTAAAATTATAAGCTTTAAGTATTTATTTATCGGAAACAGTGTTCCAAAATAAATTGTCACTTTGTTTTGTAATTCACTTTCTTAACGAAACTACTTAAGTAGAAAATTTGTTGTAAAATCTCAAGATTATATCGCAGATAGAGTTGTCAGAAACACGAATTACCGACGCGTTTTCTTAATTAAAACCACCTGAAAATTATAGAATACAAAAATTCAATATTTCACGAAAACAAGAATAAGAAAATTCAAAATGCTGTTGTTGATAATTACATATTTTCAAATTTTCTGCCTTTGTCACAAAACTCTAACTAAAAATAAATAAAAAAAAACATTTAAAACCGTCGACTGTAAGTGAAATGACTTAAGTTTGTTTTTTTATCAATAACGATGACATAGCTTTAACTTAAAAATTAACGAGGTTTTGAAAACGAACCATCAAGCTGTCAGCAAAACACATTCTAATTATTTAAGTCCTCTAGGTTTATATATTTTTGGTTGTGTTCTAGACCAAAACTAATTTAGTTTTTTTAACAACAACAAAAAATGTTTTCGTCTGCATTTTTGTGTTTTGAACATTTTCATCTCACGTCATGTTGACATTTAAATAACGTGCATCAAATTAAGTAATATTCTATGCTTAAATTTCATATAAGTATTAATTATACTTAGTTTATATGCTATATATAAATATATATTTTAAAGTAAATGGATTCGGATGAACCGAATTGGGTGTCAACGGCAGCTCTCTAGCTTTCCAACAGTAAAAAAAGCCGCCAAAAAAAACATGATGAACGATCGACATGGTGTAGAAAGCCCTCAACATACCCATATGAGAAGAAGACCTGTAAGACCACAGGCAACCTGGTCAGCAACTGTAGACAAGGATCTGAAAACTCTGGGCATGACCGAGAATGCAACGCAGGACAGACAGACATGGCGAATGTGCACAAGAAAAGCTGACCACTGATGATGGGAAATGACGATGCTAAAAAAGAAGACGAAAATTAAATAGATATTTACAAAAATGTTGTACACTAATTTATCTACATACAAATTTGTAGCATTATTAAATAAAAATATATGATGAGATTTTTGTTTACTGTGATTAAAATAAATTAACAAAAAACAATAAGTTTTATAATCACAAAAATAAACGGCGTTTGTATGAATCCCGGCCGGATTTTCATATTTTGGTTAAAACAATTGTAACATAACATAACACATAACATAAGAAAGAAAGTGGATCGTATGTACGGGTACATTATATGAACTGTTGTGTGAGACTACTCTCATCTCTCCAAACTCTTCTCTATCTAACATTGATCGTATTAAATATTTTCATAGTGAGCTAACATGGGATAAGCCGGTGTGACCATGGTATCTGACTTGGTTTTTTGGTGGCAACTCGTGACGATCGTACGCTCTAGTTAATAGAATAGATATTGTGATGATGATGCTAGGTTTTAAATATATTTAGTATGCAACTATTTTCAATGTTTTTAATTCGTAGAACATGGGGTGAAATCAAGATAATGAAATATTGTACCTGTAAGTGTGCCCAAATTACTAGAGTCCGCAAACGGGGCGTTAGCAGAAATATTAATAACAACATTAGCTTGCTCAAATGGCTGAATTATATTGTTATTTCTCAGCTGGCGGATCTGCCGGAGACAGATGGGAACATTTGTTCTCTCCCCCACGGAGAAGGTGGGAACATGGTGCTAACGACGACTGCTGGGGAACCATTTCAGCTTCCTTCTATTCTTCCTTCTGTTTCCTTCCTTCCAGGGAAGTAGCAAAGTTCTGTGATGCCCCGTTACAACTTTCAAAATGTATATTTTCATTATTTCATATCAGTTTCATAATTGGAATATGTAATACGAGTATATTGTTTATTGATGAGGTGCTAGTATAAGTAGATATGTTCGCTCTTTACCACGTCTTTTTTTTTCAGGTCACAGATATTGGAAGAGTTAATCAATGCCACTTTTCATTTTGGCAGTATTAACGGTAGACAAAGTCCAAGATAAAGGTGAAAAGAAACCGTACTAGTATGCAACCTTGATGTAGGATTAACTAGGCATTGTTCTTTATCGTACGCAGCACTTTTGTCTGATGTAGACTTTTTATAATGAATATTGTCTTAAAGAACTACAAGTAATACTTTTTCATTATAATTTGAATTCAGCCAAAGTATTAATTTTATTACAATTTTTTTGTTGAACACTTAAAAGCTTTTACTTATAATACGAGAGAAAACTTTATAAAACATTTTTAAAAAAATAACCTTGAAAAAATATTTATTTTTCTTAATCATCAGACAAATAACGATGCGTCTTATATAATTGAAAAACAAGAATAAACAATTCTTCTCATATCTGTTTTTTGTTAATAATATAAAATTAAGCGATGCCGCCCTTCAAAGCGTGCTGCATGGGTTAGGCCTTCGATGCGCCACTGTTCATTCCCAAGTATTATAAGTATTATCACTTCCTCCCATAAGCACCTTCCGACTAACACGCATCCGAAACTATGCCCCACATTAACATAAATTTTTCCCATTTATATTTCCCGGAAGGCCCGGTTAAGCCTACACTTGTAATTATTATACTACTGTCTGTAGATACTAGTTCTGTTTCTCACTCTTAAACATATGTTCCTTGCTGTAAGTTTTCCTATGAATGTTTTAACTTCAAAGTAGTAACTTCATAGACTACTTTTGTGTATTTTGCTTAGTAAAAATCTTTTAACATAAACATTTTCTTAATTATCAGTATCTTCTTGCATTCAATTTTATAATTTCTTCTATAAGAGTTTGTTATTATAAAAATAAACCCGTGGTTGTTACTAGATTATTTTATCTAGGTACAATGTAATCATTTTAAATATAAGGTTGTTCGGTAATAATTTTTCTTTCCAACAGTTTATAATTTTGAACAGATAACTAATCACTTCGAACGCAGCATAATCAATATGCGAGGTTATTTGTACTTTTTAATTGCAATGAATTTAAATGCTTTAAAATTTTCGATTGATTTACGCAGTCATTTATGGTCAATATTTTATTAAATATTGAAAATGAAATGAAGCATTTTCGAAATATTTAAATTATTAGAGGATTGATAACAATACAGTTAAATCAAGAAAAAAAATCCGATGTATATGAAAAATATGTACTAATAGCAAGCCATTTAAAGTTAAAAGACACAATAAAAGTATTTATTCGTGCAAACTGGTTAATAACGACGAAACTGAAAAGACCATGAAACTTTTTTGTCTAAGCAAACCCAAACTTGCCAAGTCTGCCTAGTCTTACTAAGCCTAACCTAGAAAAGGCAAGCCTTGTTTTGCTTTGTCTTATTAAAACTTATGAAGTATAATGGAAATCTATTTAAAACGGTGAAAAATCAATGAAACGCAATGTAAACGATTAATAATTATGAAAATGTGTAATAAATTATATAAATCATTTTATAACACATACTTTTCATCATATTTCATACATTTTCATAAATTTCCATCAATTTTTGTAATATTTTACTGATTTATACATTTTATTATCAATGATTCATATTTTTCAGTAATTTTCATAACATTGTTTAGATTAATATCAAATTTTAAAGTACTTTCATTCTAATTAGTATAAATATTTCAGGGTCTCAAAAATTGTTGTTATTTGTTTTCGTTTTTGATTAATAATATATAATAAGTACCATTAAATTAAAGTTCAAAGTGTCTTATCTTCTATTCGTCTGTTGTATTTAATAGTCGAAATAAACAACAAAGTTGCTGGCAATGAAATTGTGTATTATTTATTCGCAAAACTTCGATACTCCGTCGGCCCGCTTCGTCAAAGAATGTCTGAAATCTAAATCTAAGGCAGCAAATTATTTATTGTCTACATTTCCATGTAGTCAATAAGCCAACGATTATTTAGAGCGTCTAAGAAAACTTTATACAAAGTCCTATCTGAATTTATATTCCTAAACAGACATTATTATAAATATTTATCAGAAAAACACTCTGCCGTGATCTTGAAAATATTTATAAATTAAATAATGTGAATTCAAGAAAATATACGTGTTATAATCAGCATCATTAGCCAGTATCCGTCCACTGTTGAACGTCTCCGTCCTCTTCGATCCTCCGCTTTCCGCATCCAGGTCACTCCCTCTCTTCTTCTGATGCCGTCAGTCTATCTTGCAGGGGGTCGGCCAATGCTTCGTTTGCCAGTTCTTGGGCGCCACCTCAATACTTTTCTTCCACATCGACCGTCGTCTCTGTGACAGATATTTCCTGCCCATTGCCACTTGAGTGTGCCTATTCGATGAGTAGCCTCCAATACTTGAGTACTTTTGCGGATATCCTCGTTTCAGATAATAATGTAAGCTTATAAATAATGTTTACTTATAGCACGATCCCGAAAATTTATTGGGCTGGATACATATGTAACTAAGACCATACACTTGGTTGGTGTGAATTTCATCCCTAGCTCGTAAAATACTAAAAATATTAATCAAAATTAGTGGTAGACAAAAGTCGTCCAGTAAAAACCACCCATTCATAGTGAGCGCCTATTAAAAATAGCTTAGCAGGTATTTTATGACGTGGGCGGATCAAAATTCCACGAGCAGCATTTAGTCGTTTGTACAATGGACAGCGACATAGAATCGGCATATGAATTTTTCCACCACCATCTGTCGGCATTTTTCTGTACGTGTTTCTTGTTTTTTCTTCCATATAGACAAGTGGGTGATGACTGATGATGATTTATTAATCGTAAAATGATTTAATATGAATAAAGAAAACACTAAAGATTTTTAAGGCCTGCAACCAAAGAGCCGATCGCAATGTAGATGGTTCTTAAGAAATTAAACCATTAATCAATCACTTTGAGAAATAAATCAGTTGAACAACTGACAAGTATCAAGTGCATTTGATCACATATAAAATATATGGTTCTAATAAAAGCGATCATGTCAAGGGGGAAAGTTTTCTTCCTTAAAAGGTTGACATCACCCCTTACAGTGTTTAGGGATGTTGTGACGTGTACAATTAATTTATGTTGTATTTGATGCTTTATAAACTTTAACTTTAATATGAAGATAAACAGTACAAAAACCAAAGTCATAAGCGTAAGCCGCAATGAGCAGCAGAACATTAATATATCAATGCTAGGAGTAACCTTGTGATATGCAAAAGAATTTGTATACCTTGGAAGTACGATCACCTGAGATGGCAGAACAAAAGAAAAGTTCCGTCGCATACATCAAGCAAGGCTAGCTTTCAATAAAAAAACTAAGATTCTTGGATCAAAAATATTAATTTAAAGCTCCGCAAGCAACATGCAAAAACATTTGTTTGGAGCATCTTGATGGACGGCTGTGAGACATGGTGCCTATCTGAAAGTGATAAAAAAAGACTAGAGGCCTTTGAGATGTCGTCATACAGAAGGATTCTCGGAATTTCCTGGAGAGACCATGTCACAAACAATGAGGTACTCAGGATAATCAAGGAAGATAGGCACCACATAAGAACCATCTCAGAGAGGCGAGCCCGATGGATTGGTCACATCATGCGCAACGATGGTCTACTTAACAACATTGTGGAAGGGATGGCTGAGGGTAGAAACTGTAGAAGGCGTTTTTATTTGCAGCAAGTGTTCGAGGACATGAATTGTAGCTCTTATGCTGAGCTAAAAAGGATTGCAGAAGATCGAAAAGAGTGGAGATCGAGATGCAAAATTTTGTTGCTGCAAACCAATCCACCAGAGTGATACTACGAAGAAGAAATATAAGTATTCAATTATTTTTTTTAATTTCATAATTTTTTTATGAATTCAAAAAAACTTATATAATTATATTTAGAGAAATGATAATCAAAAGGTCGCATAAAATATAATTTTGTCATTGCTCAATGTCATTATCCAGAAAAAAAATTACGCGAGATGTTGTTTCTTTTTCAAATATGGTAGAAAGCACAAGTAAATTTTTGTATTCCATGGATTTCAGGACTTACCACATCCTAAACAGGGTTGATTGGACGCTGTTCTCAGGAAGAGTGTATTTTTTTAGTTGGTTTTAAAAACATTATAACGTTTATTAGACTGTATTGTAGATATTTCATTGGATTTCTTCTTGAAGTGTTTCATCTTACATGTACGAAAAACACAAATACCAGAAGAGTATTTTAAAGTGTTAAATAAGGAACTAGAGAAACTGTTTAGAATACGTTAACATATGTTTATCGTGTAGATATGCTTAAAATATGTTCCACAGATTAGACGCCGTTGGATAGATTTATGTTGGATCATATAAGATTGTAGGAAAAGCTGTTCATGAGACAGTAGCGATAAAGAACGCTTCGTGAAACGATTTTATATTTTTAATAGATTTCTTTTGCATTAGAACACCATTATTTATTTTGGTGTCAGTATTAATAAAACTTACCATTTTCTAGCTCAAACAAAGTTTATAAGATAATTTTTAATAAATTAACATATTTAAATTATACTACAAAAAAAGTTTTCATTTTTGAAAAAGTTATATAGTTAGTCTTATGAAATTTGAATGAATAATTAATACAACATAATCTCACTAGCCAAAAATTTAGTATGTAATGAAGAAACGAAAATCGCAAACAGTCCAGTGCTCAAACTGATCAAACAATCAAACAACCACGAAAGCTTGGCTTCAGCAATAGATCCCAAGCTCGCGTAAGTCAACATTCGGTTTCACAATCCCGTTTTTTGGCCGAGACTAGTAGTGATTGTTTGCAAAGTAGATATTTTCAGTGCTACGTGAGTTTCAGCCAACGCCATGCACTGAAAATCTAATTTTAAACGGATTATGGAGACGTTACGTGCTAAAATGTTGACGATTTTTTCGCAAAGCTTTCCGCACACACTCGTTTTCGTTCGCCGATATTGGTTTTGCATTAGGAGGGGTGTACATTATAATTTGATTCCTTTCGCATTCAGGAAATATGATATTTCTTGAGAGTATCGAAGGGCGGATTTTCATCTTTACATGAATTACATAATGAATTCTTCGTAATCTCATTATGTGTCTTGATATTTGATTCAATACACACCGCACATATATATTTGGGAATATTTTATCTGCTCGCAAGAATTATATACTTCTTGGAAGCTTGTAATCTTGAACGCTACTCAACTACGAAATTCGTTGAAGATAATCCGCAATCATCCATTAATATGAAATCAAATAATATTTTTTTTTTTTTAAATATTTATTAATTGTTTTTTTTTATCATTCTTTAAAAGAGAAAATACCTTTTATAGCCATAAGATTAACCAAAATTTCTGAATATAAATTTAAAAATATTTTATCAAGGCTTGTATTTTAGAGCAAAAAAGGTAAAATATTACAAATTATCATAAACATAAAAAATTAATTACTTACGTATATACTGACTACTTGACTAAAAAGCTCACCAATAGTATCAAATATTCAATAATTATATTTTGGTAACGATGCTTTAAATAATTTACCATTTACCATTTTTTAAATTTTTTTATATTCTTATTTATTTGATTATGACAAAAAAGTCTATAAATGATCACATAATAAGCAATTAAATATACATATACTATACATAAAAATCCTTAAACGAGTCAAATCATTCAGAAAAAATATCGGCGGGAGCGGGATGCGAACCGCGGACCTTTGGAACCAACATTTTGCCCAGGTAATTATACCGCTCGGCCACCGGGCCAATTTCTTCCACCTGAGATGACTCGTCTCTGATCTTCTATATAAGTTATCATCGTATGATAGATGTCGCTATAGTATATATTCAAAGTATGTATATTTTTATTTTTTATTATTCAATCAGAATGCATTTATTCACAAGCTTAATATTATTATTTCCGGCAGTCTATTTATTTTAGAAAGTACCACTCGGGTCTCGAACCGAAACTATAGATCAAATGGATCACATAATAAATTAAAAACAATTGTCCAATTTACATAGCGCGTCGAAGCAACGGCTAAGATTACATAATTATACTAACATTGATCGTAGATTGTATTTGGATGGTGTCCACCTGGTATTCATAGCGTGTGGTTTGTTAATAATCGATATTATAATTGTTCAAACCATGAAAAATTACATTTGACCTCTTTATCACACTGATCGAAAAAAAGATGTAGCTACCTAGTCCTGAAAGCCATCAGAAAATATAAATAATACAGGTGTGAACGTATCGGACCACTAAGTGAAAATGTGTCTTATAATATGGTAAAGATACTAAAAAAAAATGGAGCTGTTTGGTAATTCGTGGTACACATTTCATAAAGCTTTACTGCATAAGAGCAATAAAATCAATTAATAATCTACTCCGGAATAAGTATTTCTGTATATTCACGTGCGTTTTCTGGTTATATTATTTTATTTTCGCAATCCTAGATGCACGAATAGCTGTCATTAGGAAACCGCCCTTCACAGCCCTAATTTGATCGGCCCAATGTGTTGGTGATCTCCCCCTTTCACTTTCTTTTCCTCTTCATACTCTGGTCACGAGATATAAGACTTAAGATATTTTATTTCACCCTTTGTTCGACAGACAAAATATTCTGCAACTGGAATTGCCTTATTCAAACTGTGATAATTATTTAATATAACATAATAATGTATTTAACTAAATTCATGGTAATACATTATTATCATAGCTCAGTGGTCAAAGCGTTTGCTTTGTTAGCCAAAGGTCGTGGGTTCGATCCCCGACGGACATTTAAAAAAAAAAGGATTTTTAATCGATTTATAAGCTCTAAAATACCCCGGTTGGTGTGAATTTGTTCCATCACCCGTAAAATGTCAGTCATAGCCTATTTATCAAAATTAGTGGTAGATGAAAGTCGTCCCGTTTAGACCACCCATTCATAGTAAATTTCAGTAATAATAAAGGAAAATGCGTGAATCTCGGGCTATAGTTTATGACGTTGGCGGATCAACACTCAACATGCAGCGTTTAGCCATATACACCATGGTAAGCGTCATAGAATTCCACAGATGAGACTTTAGAACTGCTATCACCATCTGTCGGTATTCTCCTGTATGTGTTTACATAAAATAAAAAGATAATATAAAACTAATTCACAGATAGTAGAAATACATATATTTATTATGTAATTCTTTTTCAAGTAGCAGGAAAGCATATTAGTAAATTATTTGGAATAGTATTTTTATATTTCATAATCTAGAGATTTAATTATTTAATTTATTGACAGAACAAATCTTCCGAATAACATTTTTTAGAGAATCAAAGTTATATAAAAAAGGCTTAAGCACTTTTAAAAAAAACACTGATAAAAAATTTAAAACAATTAAAAGATACATGAAACAATTTACATGAATCGTCTATGTATGTCGTAAGCTGATTAGCTCTGCAGTCAATTTTACATAATTGGAATATTACCAGTATTATAATATTTTTTATGCATTAGAGTATTAAAAAATGCATACATTTATGGATACTTTAAGACTAACGATTGATTTTTACAATTTTTTTGTAAAAAAAATACTATGTAAACCTTATTTTATTATTTATTGACGGAAAATATATGCAATGTATAATTTAAATTATTAAACATTGTCGAATATTTTTCATTTCAGAGATTTGTTGACACTAATATGAGAATATTTATTTTTTATTTATAATATTACTTTCACATCATCTAGCTGTAATCAAATTTCTTGAAATTCAAGTAATTCGTAAGCTCTCCTTTAATGTCTTCGCGACTTGGTGTCTTTTAAAAAAATCTCCCTGAAAAAATTTTTAAACACCTCACCGACGCTTCGGCGTGCGTGATGGATGGAAGGAGCTGGGGGCGCATTATTCCTTTCAAAAGTAACTTACCGCACAAAGCAACTCGCTTCTTACAAAATAAGTTACAAGTTATATATTTAATCACTCGCCACGGACTATTATACAAGTCTCGCTTCCATTAGGAAGCTCTCAATCTGGGGACAAGGCATTATAACTAACCGTAAGGTATAAGGCTGTAAGCTTCGCCAAGGGGAAGAAACGCTCATATAAGTTACTGTGATTAATTAAGCCTGAAACGCAATATTATATTTCTTTCTGCCTGTAAATACATTACGACGCGGACGTTAATATTTTTTGTATACTTCTAATAAGAGAAATATCATTTCTCATTATTAATAGCGTGATTAAGGCTCACTTAATCGATGGAACAAGCGCGTGTAACGCTGTGTTTCAAACCTTTTTTAGTGAATATTTATTAGAATTTACAATAATTTGTACTTAAGTTGATGAATTTATTTCAATAGATTAAAAATAAATTAATGGAATAATATATTTAGGTGAAAATTTAAAATAAACTTGTGTTTTGTCTGAATATGATACAAGGCTCTTGAGATGATATTACACCCAAACTGAGCGATTAATGTATTGGAAATTTAAAAAAAAATACACACATACCGCATGCATGAATAATCGTATTTTATGATTATTCTCTCGTCAATTTTGTAGAAAAATAAACGGCTGACACTGGGATTCGTACCACGAACTGTGCGCTTTAGTATTATTCTATACACAGCGCTATCAAACATTACCAATTTTTCCACTTAATGACTCAAAATTATTTGACGATTTTATACTATTGATACATTTATAATACAATACAGACGTCACTTTTTATGTAAATTGAAAGTATGCATTTAATATTATTAAAATTCAATCAATGTTTTATTTATTCATAAACGTCTTGAGAATTATTGATTTTGGTATCTCCAATCTATTATATGACTGACAATCTAACAAGTCTAATATGTTTTGCGATTAGAAAGCAAGAAGAGAGATAATTGTCAATGCCAGATTCTAAAGTTGGCCGCTGATTCTTAAATTGCGAATGATATTAAAAACAGATTATAATATCAATCAAATGTGTTTATTACAACACTTACACAGTAATTTAATTTAATATATAACATAAAAAGGATCACTGTTGAAATAATTTACGAAAAATATCCCATTTTTATACAAGTTGAATGCAAATAGGCTTCCCGGTACGAGAAGAACCGGTACAGCAAGAAGTCCTCTGAATTCCTTCAGCGTTCCCTGAAAGAATCTAAAATTACCTCCAAGCGGTAACAGTTTAATTCAATTACTCTAAAAGCTTCTCGTATTTCCATCACGTTCAAAGCCGGAAACATTTTTGTTGTGCGCTGCATTTCCGCATATGCCTGTCAGCGAAGCCTCAAAACAGTAGCGGAACTTAAGAATATTTTTTTACAAATTTATTGCAGGTAACAAGCGAACCACCAGACTATATATGTACAACTACGACTGGTCGCAGCGCATCTAAGAACATATTCGTCGCATTTAATTTAGTTTTGAAATCTAGTTTGTAGGCCTCAAAGCACGTTGTATGAGACTGTCAGTTTCTTTTGTAAGAAATTTAGACTTTTTCAGTGCAATGCAAGGTAATTACTTCGGTCTCATTGGTATGCTGAATTTCTGGCTTCTTTAATTAAGTTCCGCGAATTAATCAAGATAGTATTTTTGGTATTAGAATCTATTTCATATCCATCACCTTTCAATTCATACATTTTATTATAATATCTTTACGATTCTTTTTTAGTTTATCGGAGATTCTTCTATTATACGACTGCACTTAATGAACGAGTCATCAATGAGACTTAAATTAACTCTGGTGTGATCCAGGATAGAACTTAATAGCCTAGCATTATAACAATAACATTAAATTTCCACCCAAT
Organism: Glossosoma conforme; assembly: GCA_022606575.1. Taxonomy (NCBI): domain Eukaryota; kingdom Metazoa; phylum Arthropoda; class Insecta; order Trichoptera; family Glossosomatidae; genus Glossosoma; species Glossosoma conforme. The sequence goes on along the minus strand of JAGTXR010000003.1, from coordinate 4,898,731 downwards.
AGTTTCAACGAAGTGAAAGACAATTGTAAGATATTATAAGTTACTTTGCGTTGATGAAATCAGTCGTAAGAACTACAAATCTAATAAAGGTGTATCCTGTCAAATAGTATGTAGAGAGCACGATATAGTAAACTGAAATATTCTTGGATTGCAAATGCATCACACTGGCGTGAAATGACAAAAAGTATATTTGATAATCAATTAGTTCATATTCAAAAGAATTTATGTCAATTATGAAATGATTATTCCATCAAAGGTACTCTCTGATCATTTATTATTGTTTCTTAATAATTGTTAATGTCTTTAAATGTAATTATCTTGAGAAATAGAGATGCAGATCAAAATCTTATCATTAAAATACTGCTGTTTCACCAACAATACGAGAAAAAATATTAAATTTGCGGAAATTATTTTGCAGCCAAAAAATTTGTTTTGACTCCGCTGAGAAGTTTGTTTTTTCAGCGTGGTTTTGATGTTACTGAAAATATTTAACAGTAATCTTTCAGGCATATTTCAGGGCCCGCCTCTGACTTGATGGCATGTTCTTTGTCTCCTGCGAAAAACGAATGTGACATTTTTATTTCAGTTATTTAAACTGAACCGCAGTCAAAAATCTTCTAGGCGGATAATGCAACCTGTGCCTGTTGCAAAAGTCCCCTAAGTAATTACAATCTTGCCATATTTTTACTCAAATCTATGCAACGCAAAGCGATTTTTTCTATTAAACATCATCATTTCAAATCCACTCCCCAGTTGGCGCCTACAAACTCTCTTAACTTATAATTTTCTCTGCTTCATCCATCAGCCCTGCTTCCCGAAACTCCACCGAGTACATTTTTTTCATAGTTTCCGAGGCATTTAGAGAACGTCAAAAGTCAGAGGCTTCAAGAAAATTTAATATATTTAATGCTCTATTGCAGCCACTGAATAAAATGTCCCAGTGGAGTCAATAATTATTTCTTTAACGAACTGTACGCCGATCTGTGAACGTTATTAGAATATATCCCAGCATTCGTGCATTGTCATTATTTACACAATATCTTTATGACGAATTTTGTCTACCGCAATATATTATATATACATGGTATACATTTAAGGCTATGGTTGCCAGTTTACGGAATTCGAACCAAAGGAATTTGTAAAGCTAATTTACATTTTTTTTTATTTTAAGCTTTATAGAAGGTTAAGCTCGCGTCTTTGCCTTCTGCAAAACATTTTTATTTATTCATAAAATAATCAAAAATTCAAGACATCATCATCCGGATAGTAATTGAAGGCCTCAAAATTAAATATAAGTTCCCATTAACGTTGTAAAAAATTTACTTTATAAATAATCTTAGGATATCGCGAGAAGTAAAATGCAAACAAAATTATACTTCAAGCTGCCTGTTTTTCATTTGGTGGGTTTTTTAGGGAAAATAAAACAATATTTTACCTCTTTCTGTTCTTGAGTACTACGTCACTTTCTCTTGTAAGTAATGGTTACCAAAAGCCACTTATCTCCCGGAAAATAGACCGAAAAAGAAAATACCAATAATGGCTTAGTCAAAAAAGGCATAACTACATTTGAATAAACACAAATGTTTATTTTTCTTGCTTTAAATTTACAAGATTTTGTATCAGATAAAATAAATAATAATAACACAGATTGAAGAAAAAAAAACCTTATTTAAATTATTGTTATTAATTCTGCTATTTTTCTCTTTCGATGACCGTTCCATATATGGAACATGTGGTCACTCGGTTTTGTCAATGAGTGTCATTACGAGTACATCTCTTATGCCATGCCATCTCTGTCTTGAAAAGTCGTGGGAAACCAAATATATATTTTTTTCCATGTAAGCACATACAGTTTAATATCGACAGATGGTGATAGCAATTCTGTCGATAATCGATTTCTAAGCTCTAAAATACCCTAGGTTGGTGTAAATTTGATCCCTAACCCGTAAAATGCCTATTAAAAAAATTGGTGGTAGACGAAAGTCGTCCCGTGAAGACCACCCATTCATAGTTATTTCCTGTAACACATAAGGATGATGCGTGAATGTCGGGCTTTAGTCTATTACGATGGCCGATCTTCACGCCACATGCAGCGTATAACCATGCAATGTCACATGGTAAGCGTCATATAATCCACAGATGACTTCAGCATCACCATCACCGTCTGTCGGAATTCTCCTGTATGTGTTTACATAAATAAAATACAGCAACCTTTTAAATAATTTGGCCAAAGATTATAATATAGTTTATTTCAGTTACCTCTTAACAAGAGAAGGATTGAGAAAGGCTACGAGTTAGTCGAAACTGCAGTCTCTTAATAGAGAACTTATCTTACGTGATCCATGTAAAAACAAGGTAAATAAATATACATTTATAGTTCATTATTATGTTTAAGATATTCGAAATAAACAATGAATACTTTTTATCAAATAATTATGTAGTTATACGGTTTTATAAATGTATTTATATCTAAAATGGGATTTGTGATTAAAAAAATGTTGTGAAATGTATTAACCATTAAATAATGAATTGATAAATGGCAGATATATAGTCTTTGGGCGCTTCTTCTACAGAGTCACTTTCTACCCGGGCACCGACAGGTACATTTATTGTTCATTGTCCGGGCAGAGTACAAAGTGTACAGTCTTTTAATTAAAAAAAACGTGTGCATTTCGACGTGTTCTTTGCTTTGTGACCTGCTCCTCGTCCACTCATCACGCGTCCCGATGACAATCCCGGTGACATTGAATCACCTTTAATTAACGGGGGATGTCAATATAATACTTTTAATAAGGCTCAAGGAAGCACAGATAACATCGAATGAGACAATGCCACTTTTAAGACATTACATTGAAAATAATGACGAATTTATGCTCTAACTAGACAGCGTATTTGTATGAAGAAGTCTATCCAGGGTACTTTATAGTGACATGTAAAATCAAAACTTAAAGTACCTTGTTACAATTATATTCTAACGAATGCCTGTACTTGTTGATAAAGTATTGTTTACTCTTCAATGCCATCTGGAAATCTCTTTTTGTCCACTCAGCAAGCTATCTGAACTGTTTACTTCTCATTTGAGTTTTTTTTTTTATATACACAAGGAGCAATTAAAATGAAAGGCAAACATCCGCAGACAATGGGGGAGCGGGCCGTTTACGAGACAAAATATTAACACGACCGAATGTATGGGGAGACGAAACAATGGCTGCCGTTTCCGGTACACAGCTGCCACCTTCCGGCCAAATTGTAATGAGCAAGTGGGGGAAAAATATGTTTTACAACCGGCCGAATGATGGACCAAAATAACTTCTATATTTTTTTTCCGTATACAACATTGTGTATTACGATTTCCTTATTAGTCTATTAATATTAAAAATAATTATTAAAAATTCTTAAGCCTTATGCTGTATAACTTCAAAAAATCATTAGTCTATAGACTTAGTTAGTAACCTACCTGTATGCTGCCCTTTTTGGCTTTGATAATTATTTATTTAATTATTTTAATTTATTTAACAGAACCGCAGTCCCAAGATACATATAATAATAAAGCATAAGAAAAAAAGAGCATACATAATCATACAATACATACACAAGAGAAAAAAAAACATAAAAGAAGAACAATATGGCACGCGTCAAAGATCACAGAGATCTAGTGGAACAATACCATCCACAAAAGAGGAAAATGATGTAAGAAAAGGATCAAGGTGTGCTGGTAGGCCATTTAGGAGCGCCATTGCTGTTGTACAAAATTGAGTGCTCGAAGCACCACAAGTATCAACTGGGATCAAAAACAATGGATAGCTATGAGCACGGGTGTACTTATCTGGAACGTAGAAGTTAAAACATTCAAGAATCCCAGGGTTGAGAATTGCACCGTGAAGAAGGAATGAATGTTTGAGAGCAGCAATTTTCCTCCGGGACTCTAACGAATGGAAAGAAAGCATCCCTAGAAGAAAATGAGTTGGGTAATGTTCGGAATAATAAATAATGTCACAATATATATATGAATTGTAACTATTTTTTTTTTATTTACAATTGCAACAACACACAATCTACCATTTTAATGCATAATACTTACGACGGGTTTGCCAGAACAACATGTTAAAAAAAATATTTCTAGAAAAAGTTATGTGATTATAAAATATGTAAGTGTGAACTAAAGCTTTGTTTGCGCACTATTATATTTTCAGAAAATGAAGTACAAAATAAAATTTATCAAATTTTTAGAAGTATTAGTGTTCTATAATGCAAAATTTTAATTTTTAAGCTATAAAATTTACTATCCAAGTTATTATTTTTGTACATTTTCTGTTACCTAATAGTCCTAGCTATCGAATGATAAATCTACTAAAATTACTAGCTTATCGGTATTCTATCTTTCAAATATCCGCTCAGTGACAGTTTTTTTTTTTTAAAAGCCTGTCAAAATTAAAATATAAAAATGGAACCAAATAATTTTAAAAAATATGAGGTGCCGGCGGGTATAGTTCAATGGTCAGAGCGTATGCTTTGCAAGTCAAAAGTCGTGGGTTAGACCCCCGACGGAGATTAAAAAAAGAAAATAGGATTTGTCATCGATTTCTAAGCTCTACAATACCCCGGTTGGTGTGAATTTGATCCCTCACCCGTAAAATTCAAGTCGTAGCCTATTAATGAAAATTGGCGGTAGACGAAAATCGTCCCGTGAAGACCACCCATACATAGTAAATTCCTGAAATAATAAAGATGATTCGTGAATCTCGGGCTGTAGTCTATGACGTTGGCGTATCAACACTCGACATGCAGCGCTTAGCCATATGCACTATGGTAAGCGTCATAGAATTCCATATATGAGACTTAAGAATTACTATCACCATCCGTCGGCATTCTCCTGTATGTGTTTACATAAAAAATATAAATAAAAACATTCACACACACAAGTAAGGTATTTTTTATACTTGATTAATTTTATACTAAATTCTATAGTATGTTAAATTATTTTTAGCAAGTATGAGATGTTTGCAAAGCTGTTCTTTGAAAAATTCATCAAGTTTAAAGCGTAGGTGAAAGGTTATGTATGAAGAATATGGAAACATTTGTACAGTTTTGGCAAAGTATTTTGAAATAAAGAGTTTTGTTATAAACAAAGCTATACATGTAGCATTATTCTTCGTTTTTCGTGTGCTTGTAAATCTTTAACCCTTTCATTACAGCTCAGTGAAATACAAATTATACTGTCAATTAAAAAACTAGTAATTGAAGCATAAATGTAATTATCTGATCTATTTTCATATATCATATTGGTTCTTGTATCCTTTAGATATCAGACGATGCATAAAAAACTATTCTAAAAAATTAGCAAGACGATATATTACGGTAATGTCAACGGTAGGGAAATTTTACACGGCATATATCGGGTACCGATGTGAACAGGTAAAAAATATTAAGTTTTATTTTACGCTTACTAGTGAGTGAATTGGTCTCTTGACAAAATTTACAGCAATTAAATAAATATTTGCCACATTGTTTGCCTTGAAACATTTTACGTAGACTTCTATAAGTTTCTTTAAAAGCATGCATGCATTTTTTTTTCCTTTATAATAATTAAAATTCGAGGTTTGATGAAAATATATTGTTATTTATTATATATAATCATGTCGGAAACAACAGGGTCAGATCCTGTCTGGCCAGAAGTGGCGTTACTCTCGGCCATCATCAGGTCTTCCTGGGTGTAGCTACTCGGACACAGTGCACACTCTAGAAAGTGTGACAGGGTCTGCTCCGCGCCGCAGTCACATTCAGTCCGTCGGCTGCAAAACTGCCAGACTTTCATTGGTGTCCTCGTCTTGCATACTCCGTAGTCTATTAAGAGACCTCCATTATTATTTATTAAAGAGTATGTTATCATTGATAACCGCATCGAATAACAATCATTAAATTTGTTTGTTGAATGCAACATTATTTCACATTTAAAAACATAAACAATGGCAACTTAGTGTATTTATAAATGATACTTATTTACAAAGTTATAAAAGTACAGAAATATTTTTATTTTTACAGCAAATGCTTTTTATGTACAATATATAAAATGATTTATATCTGAGTTTGTCACAATAAAAATAATTTTATAACTACATCAAATTCTGTATGCAATTAATGCAATTATTCGTCAAATTACAAGACTAACACCAGACAGATATTTCTTACATAAGCCTCAAAAGAGTTTTCAGACAGGTTCGTTGAGTCAAAAACTGCTTAAAAAGAATTACTTCACTTTAAGGAAGACTGAACTATGAATCTGTTTTTATATTCATTGAGTTTTCGTAAAAATACAAAATCAATGCTTTCAATCGCTTAAAATACTTTCAAGACACAGTTTTTATATTTAACGTTAAAATGAATATTGTATCCCACATGAATTTTGCATGTCACCGTATTCAGGCGAAACACCCCGCATCAAATAAAGTCGCACGCCACTTTTCTAAAGCAACTTCCTCATACTCGCTCTCAAAAAGGGTCATCAGATGTAAGCTCTGAATAAAAAAGCTTTCAGTATTTCGGGTTTTTCAGCGTAAACACCAAAAAGCGCTTCGTATGGGATGATGGATACGATCATGAAGCGAACTAATCATCCGTATAGTCTAATGCAGAGGTCGGCAAACCAAACCTTAGCCAAGGGAGTCAAATATATGAGACTCACAACAATTTTGAATTTTTGAAAGCCATAAATATAAGTTGATTTTCTATATTCGAGTTAAAGCTTTGTATTCGTTGCTGCTATTCTTTAGTTTAATAAATGTCAAATCTGCTGCGATATTTTTCAAAGCGATAAACTCGTGAGCTGCTAGAAAAAGCATATTTTGTAAATTTCTCATAAAAATATTAGCCTTTAGGAAGATCGCATATTACGATAATGTTCTCTTGGTCAACGCTTTAGTGTTGTACTCGTATGCTTGTTTAAATAGTTGCTCAAAATGGCTTCATGCTTAGATTTATAAAATTTTAAAACCAGTATATATTTCAAATGTATTTTTTGTGATATTAAAAAATATTAATAAAAAGTTACGGTTTATTGTATTGTAAAAGTATTACTTACCTTGATATTTATATAAAGTTAGTTTTCACACTGTTATTTGAATAACTAAATTACCACACGTTTTGACAGCGCTCCGCCATTTAGTAAACGTTTGGTCATTACATTGGAGCACTTTTGAATATGTAATATTTTCAGTAAAACAAAAGTTATATAGTGTTTATAAAATATGGCTTAAATAGACATATTTTACAATTTTTTCGTTTTGTTTGCTTTCTGAAACATGATCCAACCATGATTCGAATGCACCACAATAAAAATAATGAAATTTAGAAGCAAAGAGTTACTTGCAACCCAAGTTTACCGAACCCTGGTGTAATGCGTTATAGCGAAACCATTTTTCGGCATTTAGGAATATGTTGAAAAACGTTTTTTAAAACATTTTTAATGTATTTTTTTATGAACGATCACTTACCGTCAAACGATAAGGCAAACAAACATTTTTCTAAGTGGCCTTTTTGTGAAAATTTCATACATGTGTTATAATTAAAGAGGGTTACGTTAAATTTTATGACAGCAATTTTTTAAGGGCAGGAGCGATAAAAAAAACCCTTTTATTATTTCATAAAACGTAAAAACGGTACAGTAACGTAGTTACAAAATCAATGAAAATACCACCGAAGCAGTAAACTTTTCAATAAAAAATATTTTATGAGCATGCCTCTGTTTTGAACAAAATTTTAAAATAATAAATAGTTCATGGAATACGTGAACACTGTTTCTAGAATTTGTATTTCTTACATTTTTATCTGCCTATATTGCGTCTACAATCAAGTAAGTTACGGAAAACGAATAATAAGGTGGTTATAACAAAAATGCTAGCATGAAATATTTAACGGGTGTATATAATTATGGTTTTACTTTTTCAGCAACGGCAAAGATATTTTTTTATTATGTATACTATTAGGTTGAGATTTGAAGGTATTTCAATGCTGCAGAAGATCATAGCAGCGGACGCCTCTTGTTCAGGTTTCCGGCCATTTGCCATTCTGGAAGGCCATCAGGAAATATACATATAACATACACGTCGGAGCTTTGTAAACTGATATGAGATAAGGTGAAAGCGATGTTGAATTACAGAGATTTATATTGTCATTTTGTGACGAACAAATACTCCATTTTGAACATTTAAAACTATCATAAATTTATTTTATTAAATATTATTTTATTAAATTTATTATTAAATCCCAAAATACAGAGCATCATTTATCGAATCAACAAGTTTAACTAAATATTGTCAACATTGCATGACCTTAACCTCTCCTCCCCGGTGATGTCTATCGACTACACATTGCTTGTAATAACTTAAATATCTCTGTAAATATAATATACACAGGGTTCAGATTTTAGGTATTCCTCCTTAATACATTTACGTATTGAAAAAAATATATATTTATAATAATAGGCACTTATCGGGAGCAGGAAATATTTCTCTAAAATCCGGAATAAATTCACCAATACACTCAAGACGCGTGGACTGTCATGTATTCATTCGACCTGTCGTGAGTCATACAAAAGCGTGTGCAAAAATAAAAATAAAATACCCAGATACGTCGGCATCTATACTCCTCACTCTCGCTGACGTACTAATATGAGTGAGCGAGACGGGAAACCTTAGTTGGTCGGCTAGTTTGAAATGATTTCGATGCGCGTCGGCTCATCGATATGTCGACAGGCTAAGTAGTGTTAGTAGCTCTCGGAAGTTCACGCGCCAAGGTGCGTCTGGCCGTTTGAGGTCTTCGTCTGATGTTTTTCATGTTTTTAGGTATTAAATGTCAATTATTACTGCTTATTGACATCAACTATTATAAAATTAAGCGATATCTTTGAATATTTTCATTTTTTCGAATTTCTACTCATTTTATTCACTTTAAATCAGAATGTGTAACGAGTACACACCATCGGAACGCGCGGAAGTTTTTAACATAGTAAGGCGAGGTTTAACCTAACGTTCTATAAAGCATGTTTGCAGCTACCAAAATCTTTGCTTCGTCCCAGGTAAGCTGTGTACCTCGTAGATGCACCAAATACGTTATATTTTTCATTGTCAACGGCCTTCCAGAGCCTAGAGTCTGTTTATCAATAATGTACGCCAACTCAATGATAAAATATTTTTCCCATACATAATCGAATATTTCACTCGATATTCTACATTTTGATGAAATCTGACATTTCAAAGAATTCAGATTACCGTCCCACTGTTCGCCATTACTCATTTCTATAAAGGCTTAAATATTGTTTCACGACAAATACTTGATAAATTATTTTACGTGGAAATAATTAGCAAGTTTCATTTCCCGGTAAAGTTATCCGTTCTCAATATTCTATGAAAGAACTTTCTATTTAATCTCGAGGTAATCTGATTAGTTAATAGGGATTTGTTTTGTTAATTTTGTTGTGCTTACTGTGAAATGTCACGTTCTGAGAACAAAGGATGAAAACTTAAAGACTATTACAGTTAATTTTTTATTTGTTTATATAAACACATATTCAGGAGAATACCGACACATGTGATAGTAATTCTAAAGTCTCATCTGTGGAATTATATGACGCTTACCATGATACCCACTGGTATAATATATTTTCAATGAGCTAACTTAAATTTATTTGATATTTCCTAATTATTTGTAAGATAATGTAACGTTTTATTGGTTCAATAAAATTTGTGGAACTATTCTAAATATTATTTTATTCGCTTCATTGATAATACGAGTAATAATGACTGCATGGAAAAAAAACACTCGGCTTGCTTCATATTTACATTTGCAATTTACTCTTATCTGACCTGCGCTAATTACACCGTGCAATTTCATAATTTAATGAGAGCTTAGTCTTGAGATTTACGAGAGGGAATGTTATTCCTAAAACTTTTAGCCGCTTTAGTCTTCAGTCGGCCAGGAGCGACCGCGGCTGGCAAAGGTGAGAGACCCTTAGGGAAACCTAATCCACCTAATTGCGCATCGCTATATACGAATTGGTCAGAAATTTTCATGCATTATTTGAGATATGTGGAATCTAATAGCACTTTTCACGAAACACGTGACACTATATAGATTTCTTTAAAATTTCACAGCAATAATTAGTTGTTTTCTTACTGAATTCAAATCATCATAAACTCATAGCATTCATAAACATCTGTGAAAAATATGGTCATTTAAGGCTTAAGAAAATAATTAAATTAATCAAATTTACATTTTCGGTACTAAAATGGTGACTATAATTATAATAATTTGAAATGTTGTTTCCGTAGTAGAAGGACTGGCCGGCATTGTAAATAACCGTTTCCAGGGGGCACCACGCGGAGGTTCCTTCGTTGCTCCCCATGCATGTTTGGATACCAAAAGATAACTACACGGCTCAAATCAAGAAGAAGTTTCCTACAGTCGACAACGGAACTGGAGATATCTGAGGCCACCCTGCGGCTGAACATGTGGAGAAGCGCAACTGAGGGGAATACTTGGATTGCCCCGAAAGAGGACCTAGCCCCTGGACATGACCAAGGGTGGAATATATGGAGGTCCATTAACAGACTTCGGACCGGAGTATGCAAGACGAGGACACAAATGAGGGCCTGGCAGTTTTACAGCGGACCGACTGAATGTGACTGCAGCGTGGAGCAGACCCTGTCACACCTTCTGGAGTGTGCGCTGTGCCCGAATAGCTGCACCCAGGAAGACCTGATGATGGCCAGAAGTAACGCCATCGACGTCGCCCACTTCTGGGCAGACAGGATCTGACCCTGTTGTTTCCGACACGATTATATATATATATAATTTGAAATTAATTTAAATTAAAAAATTAAAAATATTTAGTTTTGGTTCACATATATTTTAACTGATTACATGTTTCATGATGATGATTCATCTTGAAGATGGTCTCCAGGGAGGCCGAAACATTACACACAGTTAAAATAAATGTAAATCAAAACTAAATATTTTTAATTCATTATTTTTTAATTAAAATTAATTTAAAATTATAATTATGCAGTTTCACCAAGAATTGTCAGTTGATAAACTTAATGTTATTGAAAATGCAAGATTACAGTTATTACACCATACTAACACCATGAAGGTTTATCAGCTGCCAAGGTTCTCGCCTCATCCAATTTTTTTTTTGATTAAGTTCCTTAAGCTTTCCAGGGCAGCGAGAGCCCGGAGCTTGAAAAAAGGTCTAACTTTGCCAAAACCAATGCAATCAAATATTATTTTCTCGAGAAAAGGTGTCTGTAAAAGATATCAAATGTACGATAGTTTCACTTTTGTTAGACATCACAATGTTCGGGTAAGGACACTGTATATTTTAATATCTTAAGCACAAATCGACCTCAATATAACATAATAAAATTTCTTACACTCAGAAATGTATGACAACAGCTGCCTTTTCATCAAATTGTCGAATTCTCAACGTTTATAGAATGTACTCGGCGAAATTGCGAACTTCTTTAAGCAACAAAACCATCTACTAGTTCTCTCCTGTATTAATATATTATTTCCAATAAATCAATATTTCGTAATTGAAAATCTAAGTGCACGTACTTACCAAGCATCAAAAAGTAAAGTACATTTCAAATCACATTTGAAAAAAACTTTTTCATATTTCGCCCGAACTGAAAAATCATAAAATCATTAACAACTTTGTATAAAATCTCAAGTGAATCCGCGAATAAAAGAAAACTTTTTGATTCAATCACGTCTGTGCCTTAACAATGAACGCCTCAGAGGGTGTATTTTTATCTTATTTGATCATAAATCTTGTTTTTTTCAAGTCTGAACTCGAAATCACAATAACAACTACACAATGCGCTTTCCTTCGAATGCACTGATCTGTTGGATAAAGACAGTAGTGCAGTGTTCATCTTTCCCGGCTCTTGGAACTTTAACGAGTCTTGCTAGTGTAAAACCGAACTTCAGGCGACGCCAGACTTAATAAGATTAAAGTCCATAGCTCGCATGTTGCTACTTTGTTCTAAAGTTAGTTCACTCGCATCAGAAGGGAGTCTAGTATTTATTAATATGTGCAAATTTTCAGCGTTACGAAAGAGAATTTAATTAATGGCAAAACTACTTATATTTCCGCAGGAAATGTTCAAGTCATTCAGAGTTGCTGGGTAAATTATTTTCGAAGTCAGAATGCATATAGTGGGATGCAAAAATGAATGGCAAGAAGCAATTAGCTTGAATATTTATATATTCAGGAAAATCGATCGGAAAACTGCTAGTATGGGACACTTTCTTTAAAATATTTTCAAAGAAAAGTCAATCTAATAATTTAATTCTTAATATTTGAATTGACGCGTACAATTTATTACCGGTCAATCATATTCTACTTCGTCCATATTCACTTTTAAGTTGGAGCATATGAATCACAAAATAAAACTATTTATAAAGATATATCTTCTTCGTAGTATCAATCCGGTGGATTGGCTTGCAGCAACAGAATCTTGCATGTCGATCTCCATTCCTCTCGGTCCTCCGCAACCCTTGTCAGCTCAGCATAAGCACTACAATTCATGTCCTCGAATACTTGCTGCAAACGCTCCCGTCTAGGGCACCCTCTACAGTTTATACCCTCAACCATCCCCTCAACAATATCGTAAAGAAGACCATCGTGGCGCATGATGTGACCAATCCATCGGGCTCGCCTCTCTGAGATGGTTCTTATTAGTTGCCTATCTTCCTTGATTATTCTGAGAACCTCATTGTTCGTGACGTGGTCTCTCCAGGAAATTCCGAGAATTCTTCTGTACGACCACATCTCAAAGGCCTCTAGTCTTTTTTTATCACTTTCAGATAAGCACCATCTCTCACAGCCGTACATTAAGATGCTCTAAACAAGTGTTTTGGCAAGTTGCTTGCGGAGCCCTAAAGAAATATTCTTTGACTCAAGAATTTTGGATATTTTATTGAAAGCTAGCCTTGCTTGATGTATTCGACTGTTGACTTCTCTTTTTGTTCTGCCATCCCAGGTGATCGTACTTCCAAGGTATTCAAATTCTTTTGCGTCTTTTAGGGGTACTCCTAGCATATGTCTTTAAAATTAAACGCAAGGGCGCTTAGTCGTCAGTCCAGCCTCGTCCGGCCGGTGAAACGACATGTAGCGGTCGGACGAGGAAATCATGTATTTATTAAAAATAAATACGAATTGTGATTCAAAAACAAGTTCTTTGCTTTGCGACCTGCTAAGTCAGTTATACTCTTTACCTTGTGTTAAATTAGTCGTCTGCATCTTGAAGCTCCACCAAATACTTCATATACAAAGATGTAAATTATTTTTTAGGACAATGAGCGTTGTGCTATGAAAATAAAACAGATTACAGAGATAACAGAGACTCTTTCGATATCTGAGGAAAATGACTTTGGAAATATATATTTACAATAACATTATAGTTATCAACTGACAATGTTAAACTGCATACTTGTAATTTTATATTAAATTTAATAAAAAAAATAGTTTTGATTAACAATTATTATAAAATAAATTTGAATCAGATCTAAACATTTAAAATTAGTTAATTTTGTCATTAAAATTATAGATATATACAAAAGATAGGAGAACTGATAACTTGAGTGTAATTGTAAAAACATTTTTCTGCACTTACGAGTATTATTTTATTGAAACCCTACTTTGTAAATTATTTTGTGATTATTAAACTTATTTTTTATTATCCTTATTTGTTTAAAATATATATAAATATATATTTGTTTTGGGTAATTTCTTTGTTCTTTTGTATGAAAAATGTTTCCTGAGGCATATTTACTATTTGAAGTTCTTTATCTTTGACTACCACGCGATTCCGGCAAACTCGTTTATCTCATAAATCCATTGGCTTTTGTGGCTGATTTTGTTCTTTTTAGTTTCTTTGAGCCATAATTGAATGGCTAAACCAGTTTTTTTCTTTTCAATTTCAAGTGTTCATCTCACAGTTCTTTTAAAATTTAAATTATTAATTTAATTTAGAAATATGTCTAAAACATATATTTGCATTTCACGCTTAGAATTTTTTTGTTTAATTAAAATAAAATATAATTCTCGATTTAAATATTTGATAGTTGGGTCTGATTTTGTAAATTAGTTGAGATTTTGACAACTAAATACTAAAACTCAAAAGTAACAACGAGACATTTTTTCTGTGTTTTATTTGTCCTTTGAAAGATTAAAAAAATATACATATATGACACTATTCCGTTATTTAGAAACCTTTCTTCGGAAGAAGTCACGGAAGATGATATTTGATCTATATTTGTGTGTGTATCAATTTATTACAAATTTTGTATAAAAAGATGATAATTAATGCTTTAATCGATTTATACGTACGTAATACAATTATACATATGAGATATATATAATAACATCCTGCTCACTTTTAATGGTGTTATTTCGTCGCGTGGATGGCAGGATAAGGAGCAGATTAAAAACACAGACTTTTTCTGAAGCACATTGACATATATTTACGATAAACCATACAAACTTACGGCCCAACCTAGTCACAGCATTCAGGCCGAGTCACAATACAATATGCTCTCGCCGACGGGCGGCACACGACTAACTCCGTGCGCTCGTCGGCGGTGAGGCTGTCGCCCAGCGCCCATTGGCAGTCTATACGACAACGTCACCCCCGTGACCGGACTCGTCCAAAATGCCAATATGGCGACACACATGTCTGACAAGCGAACAGAAATAAGAGACGAATGATTATACTTCGAGGTTTTCGGTACCAGTCAGCAAGAGCTATATCATGCTGTTGTCAATAAGATAATTCTCATTTATAATTATAAAACAATGCCACATTTTAAAAGATTCTTATAACTGTCTTCCTGGTAGTATCGATCCGGTGGATTGTTTTGCAGCAACAAAATCTTTCATCTTGATCTCCACTCCTCTCGATCCTCTGCAGTCCTTTTTAGCTCAGCATAAGAGCAACAACTCATGTCCTCGAACACTTGCTGCAAATACTACCGTCTAGGGCGTCCTCTACAGTTTATACCCTCAACCATCCCTTCCACAAAGTCGTGAGGAATACCATCGTAGCGCATGATGTGACCAATCCATCGGGCTCGCCTGTCTGAGATGGATCTTACTAGGTGCTTATCCTCCTTGATTATGCTGAGAACCTCATTGTTCGTGACGTGGTCTCTCCAGGAAATTCCGAGAATTCTTCTGTATGAGCACATCTCAAAGGCCTCTAGTCTTTTTTTATCAATTTCAGATAAGCACCATGTCTCACAGCAATACATCAAGATGCTTCAAACAAATAGAGTTAACAAAACATTTCAATAGACGAAATGTCGTTTTGTTACAAATAACAAGTATGTATTTTATAAGTACTTTCCTTATCATCTATAAAATTATGTTTTCAATTTTATATTTTTCCAAATACTATGACGTGATATCAGTTAATGTGACAACCAAATCTAGCGATACAATAAATCCTAAATATTTCAGTTGCGACATTACTTAAATGTATTGTTTGTGTCACAGGCCGCCAACAAAAGGCAGCAGTTAATTCTTATTGGCACTAATAGTCCGCTTTGGCAGAGTCGCTTCTTTCCATTTCGCTTTAATACAAGAATAATGGAGACTAAAGTAGTCCGCTTGGCTGTTAATCCTTCAATGTCACGAGCACTGCCCAGCACTGACATGCTTTCTTCCACAACGAATTCTAACGGCTTATCTTTGGATAAACAAAAACAAAGAATCAAATAAAAAATACTTCCTTAAATTCATCTCATCGGTAATTATTGTATTTTTTCATGTCCGTTTTATATCTTAATCAGTTAATAACCATAAATTACAGCCACACAGTTCTGATATCTGCCATAAGCGATGGCTTCACTCAAGATATTTATTGATATTAGCTTGATATAACTCCTTTAGGCTGATGCCGTAAAGCCTCGAAAAACGATCTTCTGTCTCTTATTTTGTTCGCTCGCCTGACATGCACATCCAATGTTAATTGTATTAATTAATATTAATTGTATGATGTTAAGCGGTGTTTGCATACGCCAAAAACATTTGTTATGACAGTTGGCCCATGTCCTGTTGGTACGACTGTCATCTTGAATTTGCTTTTACTGAGCGGCTATTGGCAGCGCCGAGATGTTAGTGCGCCGGCAGTTGACAGTTAGAGTTTGATCTTGCCACCGTCAGGGCGCGCGCTTAATAGCGTTTGCCGCAACAGTCTTTTTGTTGTAAGTGTTAGACAAATAAACCGTGTTAAATGTGAAACGGAAACAAATTGTTTATTTTGTGAACCTGATCCTGCATCCTTCACGCAATAAATCGATGTCCAAATATGAGAGAAGGATATCACTTTTTAATTAATTACGGAATAAAATGGAAATTAAATTTTCGACATCAGAAAGACAAAGCCCTTACTGACTGGTGCCGAAAACCTCGATCTACAATCTTTCGTCTCTTATTTCTGTTCGCTTGTCGTACAAGTGTGTGTCGCCATATTATCATCTTGACAAGTCCGGTCAAGGGTGTGACGTTAGTTATGTACATGGCTGCTGTAATAGGTGAAGAAAAAGAACCGGCAGACATTGATTGACAGGATTTGAACCACGAACTATGCACCTCAGTTCTATTCTATACACAGCGCGTATTTATATCAAATACATACTTATGAATTTTTTAATTTTTATTAGAATATTATTTTATTATTATTTCAATATTCTAATCTACTTTTATAGATCATTGACTATATTACAATATTATTATTACTTATAATAATAAAATGATAATAAAATAGTATTCTAATAAAAATTAAAAAATTCATATAATAATGTCTCCTTGAGACAATATCAAGAAGGTACAATTATTCATCAGTAACACAGGTAAATGATTGGTTATAAAGTCCGAGTCGGAACTATAAGTAGTCGTTTCTCATCCATTCAGTCTATAGTTTGGTTCGAGACCCGAGTGGTACTTACTAAAATAAATAGACTGTCGGAAAGTAATAATATTAAGCTTGTGAATAAATGAAGACTGATTGAATAATAATAAAAATATACATACTTCGAATATATACTATAGCGACATCTATCGTACGATGATAACAATGATATAAATACTAGTTTCAACGCGAGTCAGTCTGGGCATAGCAATGGCGCAGTTCGCCGAGCGGTATGAATACCTGGGCATAGTTGGTTTCCAAGGTCCGCGGTTCGCATCCCGCTTCTGCCGTTATTTTTGTGCTTGGATTGACGCGTTGAAAAAAGAATTTTATGTATAGTATATGTATATTTAAGTAATAAATACATACTTCTTTATTATACATTCATCAGTACATTTTATTTCACTATTAACAGAATTTACGTGAGTTTATTGATTTCACACATTTATTTTTAGTTAAATGATCACTTTAATGATTATTTTAATTATTTAAACAATGAAAATATTTTTTCCAGGCATTGCTGAAGAAAATACGTTAACATGTTCATAGTCATTTTTGCTTTTAATTTTTTTAATATTGTTTTTATTCATCATAAAAAAATATTTGAAAATATTCGCATGGATTCAAATTTTTTATAGTCATTCCAATTTTTCATGCGACTTTTCTTGAACCGAAAAAATAAAGTGACGCTTCTCGGAAATACGGCAGAATTCCAATTAGTTTCGACTTATATTTTTCTCGTTACACAGCTGTGAAAAATGAGTGAAAAATACTCCCTTTCTTCACCTTATCCGGCCCCAATATGACCACTGCAATTCTCTTCTAGGAATTTCTAACCGTTTTCACATATTTTGTACCGCAATTATCTTCAGTATGCTAAAACTCAGCCGAACCCATTATTACTTTGAAAGTCTTTGGTACAATTTTAAGCGATAATAAACAATGAAATGTATTTTGGCTTGAAACTTAATACGAGGATGACACTCAATAGAGCTGAAAATTACTAAGGTTTTTAAAAATAACCTCTTTATTACAAAAAAAGACTATGGTTATTGCACGCTTCTCTGCTGGCTCAGTTGGACATTGCACGTAGTCAGAACTTTAATGCATTTATTACAGCTTGATATACATCTTTTAGGCTGATGCCGTAAAGCCTCGAAAACGATCTTTTTTCGCTTATTTTTGTTCGCTCGCCTGACATGCACATCTTTTATTGTTAGTTTTAATTACATAATATCACATGGCGTTTGCATACGCCATTTTATTTGTTATGACATTTTCTCCATTTCATGTTGGTTCAACTGTCATCTTTAATTTGCTTTTTTGCCGCGATCATTAGCGGCAGGCATGTCACAGTGATTCCGGCAATTGACAGTTAACTTCTTGTCTGGCTGGCGAAATGCCATACTGGTCAGACGAGGAAATCTAGTTTTAAGTAAAAATAAACGCAAATTGTGCTTCAAAAACAAGTTTTTTGTGTTGTTAGTCTGTTCATGCATCCTTCTTAGACGCGGCCACGTGAAGAACCCGCGACTTGTCGTTCTTTTTAAAGAAGGAAGATGTCAGCATGTAGAGACTCAGCATATACAATTTTAATTAATTTTAAATAAATTCGGTAAGAAGTACGCCACACTGGGCTAATTCCAAAGGCCATAATACCTATTATTTAGCTGCTCAAGATTCAGATTGTAAAACAATTATTCTGACATGCGTTTAAGTTAACGAAGTAGACACAGCAGTCTACCAAGTCTAATCAATCAAGAAACCAAGAAAAACTTTGCAGGTTCTACGCTAGGTCCTATGTTTAGTTATCATACAAAGCTTATCATCTCACAAAGGCGGTAAAAATGTACATACCAAGTTTTGTAATACAAAGTTGATATTGGACAAAGAAAGGACCATTATGGCTGACATAAGAAATTATATGCTTAAGTAAGGAAGCGGATATGGAAAATAAAGCTCCGAATAAAAATAGTACAAATAAAGTAATGGTTGATAACTAAGGTAGACGCTTCAAAGAAGTATAATAAAGTTATTTATTACAGGTACTTTAATTTTACATCATCATCAGTTTGTGACGTTCATAGCTGAAAAAAAACTCTCCTAGATTATGTATCCCTTACGATTATCAGTCGAATGCATCCTACTTCCTTTGATATTCTTGGCAGTTGTACATTATGCTGATAAAGTGCGTCTTTCGCTGATAAAGAGCATGCAACTTGATTAATACTAAAACAAGGTAAAATAAAAATAAATAAATATAAATACCGCTCGAAATATGAAAGCCTCTTGAGAAAAAACTAATGGGCAAAAACACCAGGAAGTGGTGGCTGTCGCGTTTAATGGTTCTCAGTTAAGATAAGTTAAGGAGGTGAGATAACCCAATTCACGAGAAAAATGCCCTGAAAACCCCTTTAAGATCCTAAGACTTTTATCGGCGTTGTTTATACGTCTGTTAGCATTAATTCTCGCACTTTGCCGGGTGCCGAAAAACTTTTTTTTTTTTTTTTCGTTTTTTTGCCATTAGCTTTTACTGTGTGCTTAAAAGTTTCTTTTTCACTTATCTGTAAGGTCACATAACATTGTCTGATACTTTCGCAATACGGATGGATACATCGAAACATTTCTTTTACATCATCACATAATAAATTTTCGATCATATTGTTATAACACATAATTCCATTTTTATTGTCAAATTCATTATTATAATATGCTTTTTACTTTTTTCTTTCATAAATCATACTTTTATCTTTCTTTTATGCTTACAATATTATTTTTTGGAAATAGTTTTGAAATGATCATATTCGGGGTTCATTTCAGGTGGCCCTCATACCTGAAAAGATAAGAGAAAACCACCTAAGATGGTATAGGCATGTGACATAAAGAGAGATGAGGACCATGGTGAAGAAAACCCTTAACATACCCACGCTGAGAAGAAGACCTGGAAGACCACAGGCAACCTGGACTGCAACTGTAGACGAGGTTCTGAAAGCTCTGGGCTTGAGCGAGAATGCAGCGCACGATAGACAGACATGGCGAATGTTCACAAGGAGAGTCGACCCCAGATGATGGGAAATGGCGAGGCTAAAGAGAAAAGTATCAAATTTATCGTCATCACAAATTTACCGATGCTTTGTTCTGTCAGTCGCTATTGTTCATATCTTGTCACAAAAAAACATTGAATTAAAGGTGCTCCTATGTTAACATATGGTTCTCAACAACCTCTGAGGTAGTAACATGGATATTAAGAAGAAACAGTAGCTGTAGTCGTAATCCTAGGCAGTTTTAGATAATTTTTTAATCAAAATTTGTAGCATGATAGCTTTGACGTTTGTGTGGCAAACGTACAAATGAATTTATTAAAAGACATGAATACGAGTTATTTTGAATTTGGGGCTACACCATTCATTTATATTAAGCCTTTGCACACAAGCAATACCAAAAGCGAAATTTCTCGACTCTAAATGAAAAATAAACTACGCAAATTTCTTTTTCAAAAGTAGTTATAAGTTATTTTGCTCTGTTTTAGTTAGCAAGATAACACTGTGTTTGAAGTGAGACCAATAAAGATAATTTTGTGTGAGAAAATCACTCATTTTCAATTTATGGCGCTTGTATAAGTAGCGTTTTCTATTAAACATAATTACTCACTTTGTGCAATTAAAATTGCACTATTTTCAGTACAATAGAAACGCAAAGTGTGCAGATGGTATTATAATGTAATTTTAAATAAATTACATGAATTTTCTCTCCGCCAAGTCCAATTTTCTTTAATTATACACTCGTTAAGTTTTTCTTCAGCCGAGAGACTATCCAGGAAGGGTCCTTAGTGATCTCTTCGTGGCCACTTAGAGTGCAAACAGAGAAACCAGCCAAGTTAACTAAATAAAACTAAAGTTCTTATCTCTGCGTAAAAAACTAGTGGTTATAACTAGAAAAACTTTCATTGTTACTACTGTAAGAGAGTATACTTACCTTACAATAAAAAAACTAATGCTTTGGATTTTATTTAACTTTAATATAAAGAAATATACAATGTTACATCTTTGTCAAGACCTCACTTTTGAAAATCCTTACTTATCATCATAGTAAGCAGTCGGTCTACTGTAGAACGTAGACCTTTCGAATGAGTCTCCATTCTCTTCAATTCTCTGCCTTCCGCATCTAGAACACTCCTGCTATTCATTTTATGTCATGTCGTTACTCATGATGATACATATTCAAATTGCATTTCTAATTAATCTATTCGGATTCAATTATGTATTAGAAGTCTTGTGTCACTTTTGACTTGGTCTATCCATCTGTTGAGCGACTTTCTTTTGCATTGCTTAGCTTGAGATGATAGACAACGTTTAAATAATGTCATTAGTACCTTCCCTTTGCATTATATGGCTGATGAACTTATCGGAAGTATAACTTTATTATCTAGATTTTATAGAGATCAGAAGATGATGGAAAAAAAATGATTGAATTTTTTTTCCACAAATGAAAACTGAAACTAGTTTTTTGTATTTTTTATTTAATACTTACTCATCCTTTATATTCAGCATGAAACATTTCATCCCAGGAATTGACGCCGCACAGTTTTGCCAGATTGTATTTGCCAAGTATTGTACATAGTGACGAGTAGTATCCCATATATAGTACGCATCTTCTATTCAGAATTGTAAGGATTGAATAATAAGCTCAATTCTGCATAATTATTTAATTTTTTTGGGACGGTTCAGTCCAAACAATGATACGCAACGTTTCCAAGTATTCACCCACCCAAATATTATGATTCAAAGCAAATTTTGTATAACCCCGGCGAACGGGTAAAAACCGATTTTTAACCAATCAAGCCATCAAATGTGAACTTTATAAATATTTTTTGTGATATTACTTCATTTATTTTTAAAAAAAAAGTCTTTTTATCGAATGTTTGGACTGAACTTGGCTTCAAGAGGATTTAGTTGATTCTAAATATTCAAACCATAAATAAATTGTCATCCCCCGTCTTTAAGGAGAATGACAAGCTGCGGGTTCGGTTCGTCACGTGGCCGCGAGGAGGAAGGATGCAGGAGCTGATTAACAACACAAATAACTCGTTTTTGAAGTACAATTCGCATTTATTTTTGGTTAAAGACTTGATTTCCTCGTCTGACCGGTATAACATTTCGCCGGCCATCCAGCGCCGCCAAGACAATCGCGGTAAAAAATCAAATTAAAAATGACAGTTGCACCAACATAAAATGAAGCAACTGTCATAACAAATGAAATGGCGTGTGCAAACTCCGTGTAATATTATATATTTAAAGCTTACATTATTAGACGTGCATGTCAGGCGAGCGAACAAAAATAAGATCGTTTTTCGAGGCTTTACGGCATCAGCCTAAAAAAGCTTTATCAAGCTGATATTAAAACATTCGGTATTAAAACTTAACTCTTGCTATAAATAAAACATTATCAACAGTGAATTCGATAAACATCGCACACTTATCAACATTTGATTATTTTTTGAAAACTGAAAAACTTTACAATGAGAATGTGAACGTTGGTTTTGATACAATATGTAAATTGGGTTGTAATCAATTTGCGAAGACACCGTGTCATATCTCACTCGATTTTCTCTCACTTTATTCGTTATGTATTCAATCAAATATGCAAAAATACCGTATGAATTTCAAATATCTCTTTCCACATTTTTTTTGGTTGTGGTGTACCCAGAATTAATATTATCGAGTCATCAAACACGATTCATGTTTCGTCAATTTAATTTACATAAAAATCTGCCATACTTTTTATTGGATGTGTGTTTTGATTGTATTTCTAATAATTCTAACAAGTAATATAATATATGTTATTTAAAGATTCTTATTCATGATAAGCCTAATATGAAAATATGAGTGCCTTATTTTCTTGATCATAAAAATTGTTTTTTAAAAACTTCCCTAATCCTTTACCTTTGTTTAAGTAAGCACATACAGGGGAATACCGACAGATGATGAAAGTAATTCTGAAGTCTCATCTGTGGAATTCTATGACACTTACCATGGTGCATATGGCTAAACGCTGCATTTAGAGTGTTGATCCGCCAACGTCATAGACTAAAGCCCGAGATTCACGCGTCATCCTTATTAGTACAAGAATTTACTATGAATGGGTCGTCTTTTCAGGATGACTTTCGTCTACAACCAATTTTAATTAATAGGCTATGACTGGCATTTTACGGGTAAGGGATCAAATTCCCACCAACCAGGGGTGTTTTAGAGCTCAGAAGCGCATTAAAAATCTTTTCTTTTAATCTCCTTCGGGGATCGAACCCACGACCTTTGGTTTGCAAAGCGAACGCTTTGACCATTGAGCTATACTAAAATTTTCCCACAAATTCAAACTACTCTTCCCCTCATTTCTATCATTGAATTAAGTTCTTGATCATCACACTCAACAAAAAAATATTACCAATTCCAAATTCATAATTTTTTCATAAATGTCATTGATTCGCATATGGTCAACAAAAATTACCTCCTCTCAGTTTTGTTAGTTACCACCATCCATGCCTCATTCCTAAGCATTCTTACACTTGGAAGTCCACCTGGGGAATATATATGCTTCCCGATGACTCTCAAGGCAGACAGCACTTGAACAGATGGCAGTTGTATTAGAAGCATATTTTGGGTGATAGTAAAATATTTTTTTAAAGACGGTCGAATGATTTGCATGATGCTTTCGACAATTGGACTATTTGTTCCTAAGGAGTAGTTCGACTTGACCGGTGACTCTTTTCTAGAAGTAAGTGTCTCCCTTTCCAGGTTGTGAGCCGTGTTCAATGCTTATTAACAACTGTGATCTAAAAAAAAGTGCGTTATCGTTGAGCCTTGTCACTGGAGCAACTTTATTACAAATGTTAACATTAAAAATAATTGTTTGCATGCAAGAATAGTTAAGTAATTTTGAAATGTTCCATAAGTGAGACGTAAAATTCTTTGACGCCGTACAATTTCGTGTAACACATAACTCGGTTTTTATTCGCATGTTTGCAATCTCGCGAAAGTATGGGCCGCGTAAACGCGCGTAACGGTCGTCAAAGCGGTGCAATCTAGAGGTCGGCGTTACTCGCGCAAAATCCTCCAGAATTCCCTGAAATTTCCTGAAATTTTCGCGAAATATACGAAGGACCACGACGGTCGCACTTTCAACGCGCTCAATCCTTTATTTCATTTTCACGTCACCGTAAAACAACGTGGAACGACGCCGTAACGTGTCCCGTGGAAGCATCCACCATACGCCATATACTATTCAACCTCTGGAAGACTAAAAGACCTGAAATCTCAAAGACTTGGAGTACCAAGCGCTCTTACGCTCTACAATGCTACTTAAATCTGTCTTTTTTCTCTAATTTACAAGAATCATCAATAATTTATAAAAACAGCCTTATCGTTTTTTTAAAGTATGTCACACGATTAAAAATATAAATGTGTAACATTTTTTTTTGCCTTTTTTACTTTTGTGCTTCATCATCATTTCATATCCACAAATTGATACACTAGTACAATAAACATACATTTTATGATATTTCGAAAAGTCGTTTTCGGATAAAAATAAACGGCAGACACTAGATTCGAACAACGAACCATGCACCTCAGTTGTGTTTTATACACAGCCAAATCAACAATAACTAACTTCTGCCTAAATAACTCGGGAATTTAACGTTTTTGTATTATTAATACCTTCGTATTTTAACAGATGTCGCTTTGCTGTAAATTTTCAGATTAATTTTACAATGCTTGTTGAACAATACTTACATTCATAATATATATTTAAAAGATAATAATTTAGATACAATGGTTGATACACATACAAATTCAAAGCAAACATTATTATGTACCGGCGTATATAACTCAATGGTCAAATCGTTTGCTTTGTAAGCCAAAGGTCGTGGGTTCGATCCCCAACGGAGATTACAAAAATACGATTTCTGAGCTCTAAAATACCCCCCGGTTGGTGTAAATTTGATCCCTCACCCGTAAAACGACAGTCATAGCCTATCAATTAAATTTGGTGGTAGACGAAAGTCGTCCCATGAAGACCACACATTCAAAGTAAATTCCTGTAATAATATCCTGATGATGGCATGAATCTCGGGCTATAGTCATGCAGCGTTTAGCCATATTCACCATGGTAAGCGTCATAGAATACCACATATGAGACATCAAAATTACTATCACCATCTGTCAGTAATCTTCTGTATGTGTTTAGATAAAAAAAAATGTGTGATATTTCTTTCATCAATTTATAGGAGAAATAAACAACCTATGCAAGAATTTAAACTTCAGATCCGTATACTCATGTCAAGTTCAATGATAATCATGCAAGCCATGTGTCAAACGATGATGATGATGATTCCTATTAACATAACACCTAAATAGCTTCTTAGGTTTTCACTGCCAGATTTGATATTGTGGCTTTTGGGTTTAGCCGTATGTGGCGAATTTCTTCTATCCGATATTTCGTCTACTATTGCAGGGGTCTACTTCAGGGTTGTCACAAAGTTATCAACCCTGAAGAAGACCCCTGCAATGGTGGTCGAAATATCGAATAGAAGAAATTCTCCACACGCCTAAACCCAAAAGCCACAATACCAACATAACATCTATTCTAGAAACGTTTTGTATAGCTGCATTAGTATGTAGCAAAATGTCAGAACTAAGAAAGAATAGTATGAACGTACACTTGTACTTTCCATTATTAACTCCGCGTTCTTGAAAGTTTTCGAAGACTTGGAGTGGCAAACGCTCTAGCTGTGCAATTCGACTCGTCTGTAGTTCCCTGAACCGGCTTCCCCATACGTCTGGCATTGCCCCAGTATAACAAGGACGTGACTAGTTTCACCCCCTTTTTATTTGTTATTCTTGCAGCATCCGTAGGCAGCGGCCGCTAGCCATTTGTTTGTTCTGCGAGCTGCAGGATATCTACGGCAGATTAGGCCGGAGGATTTCGCGGAACATTCCAAAGGCGCGAAATGATAATTCCGTAGTATCGCGAGGCTATCGCATGGTTTTTATATCATTACGTGATTGTGTTGCGGAAATTGTTGTTTTTAATATTTATTTGAAAAGGTTTATTTATTTTTAAGCTTCTATCGATGATAAGCTATCTTGTCTATTCGCTTTCTAAGATAATTTTCTATCAGATATAAATAACAGATTTTCATGTTTAGCCAGGTCGAATGGCCATTTTTAAGTCAAAAGTTAACTCAAACTGTAAAGGGTGTAAGTGGTAGGTTAAGGCAGAGTGAACGTGAAAAAGATAAACACTCACCGTGTCACGGATAAAGAACCATTTCTTCGTTTCCTCCCGCATCCAGGTAAGTCGGGCCACTCGGGTTGCTTTGATGATTGCTGATATTCTTCTATAATATAATTGAATAAAAGTCGAAGGTATCCTGACAAGACATAATTTTCAAATATTGCAGGTGATAATAAACTATTTTTACATTTTTTTTAAAACCACCTGGTTCTACGCTTTCTTTTCAGATTAAGTTACAACTGAAAAATATATTATAAATAAATAATTTCAGGAATTCTATTTTGTTTAAAGTGCATAGCTACTATAAACGATACAGCATACTGTTATTGTTTCTGTAATGATTGCTAGTGTAAAAAAATGTTGTTTTTAGATGATAACGTATGTTGTTTTATATTTTTATAAATTAAAAAAAGGATTCAAATAAAACATGTACAACATTTTACGAAACCACTGTGTATTGTTTTTTACTCTACTGGTCTCGGTGACATAACACCCTCGTCTGTTTGTACATTTACTATGTTTATAATTATTTGCGATGCTCGTATTCATATTTTATTTTAATTTTTAATGCTACTCAAAATGATTTTTTAAGCAGAAACAATTGGCAAATAAATAATAATTCAATAATATCAAGCAAATAAGTTTTATTTGCATTACCATTGATGTTAATATATAAATAATTACTATGTGATGATATAAACAAATAAAATAATAAACTAATAACTAACTGAATATATTTTAGTGAAGAATTACTCGTACGGTCTTTGCAGCCCTTAATTCGTGTCATTAACGCCGCGTCAGTCTTCTGCCAACATTCAAGAACTGCATTGTCTGAAGATTTCTTAGAGACTGGAGTTTTTGATTTCATCAATTTCCAACTGGATAAGTAGCGAGTATTCAAAGAACTTTAAGTATCATGAAAGAAACATAAAATATTATAAAACTATATCAAAAATATTAAATAAATCTCTTTAAAAATATTTTGAATTTGCCTTGAAGTTGATTTTTTTTAATTTTATTTTTTTTTTGACTAAATATAATGGATTTGTTTTATAAAATGCAAAACCATGTAATTCAGTTTTAATAAAAGTCGGCTATAGTTGATTTGATTTTTTTGTAATATGTGTTTTGTGAAATATGTAAAAATCAACTTTTTATATAAAATAAGTTATTTCAATGAATTTAGTCTTATGATTATTAGACCTTTTTGTAACTTGATTTAAGCATGCAAAAAAAACATTTAACCTTCAATAATTTATTATTTAAAAATAAGAAGGCGCCTTCAAATATTTATTTTGAATTTTATTTTAAAATGACCAATATATTTTATAAATATTAAAAGTAAAGGTTATTTTGAATATCAATAAATTGAAAAAAAAAAATATTATTGTTATTGAAATATATTTAATCACATAATCATATCCAAAAGTAAAATTTTCTGTAAGGATTTTATTTTCGACATTATGTCATCGACATTTTCAATTCGATGCTGAAACGTACTTGCAGTTTTCAGATTCTATATACATATTAGAAAACTTGAATAAGCGATGGAACGCAGCTCTTTCGAACGGAACTTGTTCACTTTTCTCATAAACCAAGGATAAAGTTTAAAAATATACACTCGGGGGAATAGAAACGGAGCGGCAACGGTGGTTCAATAAAGTTCTTATTATGTACAGTTATTTGAAAACATGACAGTTCATATTTCAGGGAAAAAACACTTCGGCTTTACTTCTCTTTGCGGCGTGACTTTCCTGAAACTCTTAACGATTCAGCGTAGCTTGTTAAAAAGCAATCAACTGCTCAACACTCTACAGATATGTATAAGATGAAATATATTTATTAAAGTATTTAAAAAATATATAAAACAGCACCAACAAAAGGGTGATTGTCGTCTCGAATAGACAATGCGTCGCACAACTGGAACAAGTAGATGTTACTCGAAAGAAGGATGTGTTATAGTTTTCTTATACAAGTGATCATTAATTCACTTCTCGAACTTAATATAGAAAAAAATAAACACAAATTCGGGTAAAACCTTATAAGTCTTTGTTTCTAAATTAAATACTCTGTTTAAGCATCATAACATTAAGAGAATTAATACATTTTTGTGAAGTTGCTAACGTGTAATAGTTATTTAAATTATATTTTAATATCATCATCAGTCTGTATCCGTCCACTGTAAAACGTAAATTACCCGCATGAGTCTTCATCATCTTCGATCCTATCCCTTCCCCATCCAGGTGACTCCCGCTATTCTTCTTATGTCGTCAGGCCGTTTGCAGGGGGTCGGCCAACACTTCGTTTGAAAATTTAAATGTAGTTACTCCTACTAATTTTTTACGGAACATTTTTTTCTTCCTATTAAAAAGCAGTAACTATTTTACTTAAGTTCTATGTTAGATGTAGTGATATACAACAAGAAAAAAATCCCTGGTTACACCAATTTTCAGAATCAGTTATTTTCGGTGAAACTACTACGAGTATAATAAAACTGTTTATTATCATTAATTATGCTAAATTTATAAGTTGTCAACATGTTTAAAATGGTATATAACTTTAACTCTAATATATAAACAAAGAATTAACTTTTTTTTTTAAATTAATATTTCATAATTGATTTTTACAGCTCAATGTTTCTTTAAATATTAGCTGTATGGGCATTATGATGTTGAATTTTAACCGATTAACCTATTTTTATAAAAAATTGTTAATTACAATATTGTATTACTTTTTTCATTATATGTAATGAATTTCGTATCACAATATGTTTGCGACCATTTATTGTTGTTTCATAATATTGAACCTGTATAAAGCAGCGTTACGTAAAAACAATATAAAGTAATTAAAGACAAAAAAACTACACCAAAAAAACTGATAACGTATTCAAATTGCTTGTCGGGTAAACTTGAATACACTTTTGCATTTTTGCGTGGTCGTTTTTTGTTTTTAATAAAAACGTTTTCGCCGAATATTATTTTCCTTTTTTCCATTTTTCCATTTTTCCATTTTTCCACTTTTGCCCACTTGTACTATCAAAATTTTGATAGTTCTGAAACAATGGGCTCGGATGTTCGGCTAGGCGTGTAGTGGACGGGAGGGGCCCGGTCCCCGTAGAGCCGTCGCGCGCTTATATGCATTTGCTTTGATTTTCCAATTTCATGAAACGTTTTCAGGCTGATAATCCGATCGCTTTTGCAGGCGACGGCCACTTTATCCGCTTTGTTGATCGGAAAACCGAATCGTTGTGACTAATTGAAAAGTAATGTGACAAAAAAAACTGGTAATGTTGTTGTGTTGCTCACCAAATTGAAATTGTATTTTCGAGCCGTGAGAGTGTCGCGAGCTTGCAGTGTTTTTATTTCATTATGAAGCACTCTAGTAAATTTTGAAAAACAATCAGCAATACAACAAAACACAAAATGTGCACGTTTTGTATATTAATAGCATTCATTTTTTTATGTAAACACATACAGGAGAAACCGACAGATGGTGATAGTAGTTCTGAAGCATTTGTGGAATTCTATGACGCTTACCATGGTGCACATGGCTAAGCGCTGCATGTGGAGTGTTGACCCGTCAACATCACAAACTACAGCCCGGGATTCACGCATCATCCTTATTATTACAGGAATTTACTATGAATTCGATCCTTACGGGACGACTTTTCGTCTACCATCATTTTTAATTAATAGGCTGTAATATGTAATATGACTGGCATTTTATGGGCTTGGAATAAAATTCACACCAACTTAGGAGTATTTTAGAACTCAGAAATCGATAAAAAAAAAATTCTTTTAATCTCCGTCAGGGATCGAAACCACGACTTTTGGCTTGCAAACGCTTTGACCATTGATCTATACCTGCCGGAATTAAAGATCCATTTGAAATATATAATAGATGAATACATTGTGCCTAGTTTTAATTTGAATAACGTTGGTCGCTACACAGATTTAAGACTGCAGTTTCGTTTATTCAAATTTACTTATTTCAAACATTTTTTGTTTGGATTATATTATTATTATTAACCTAATCACTGCATAGAGTTCAGTTCATCTGTATTGTTGAGGTTTTCTCGTAAGTATATATAATAAACATTTTATTTTAAGCAATGAAAATGTATTTATCTATGTACAAATATAAAATTTATAATTTTTCATTAAAATATTTATTTGGCAACACTCTTTAGTTTATAATATATATATAATCGTGTCAGAAACTACAGGGTCAGATCCTGTCTGCCCAGTAGTGGGCGACGTCGATGGCGTTACTCCCGGCTATCATCAAGTCTTCCTGAGTGCAGCTACTCGGACACAGCGCACACTCCAGAAAGTGTGATTGGGTCTGCTCCACGCCGCAGTCACATTCAGTCGGTCCGCTGTAAAACTGCCAGGATTTCATTTGTGTCCCCGTCTTGCATACTCCGGTCTGAAGTCTGATAAGGGACCTCCATATATTCCACCCCTGGTTGTGTCCAGGGGCTAGGGCATTTTTCGGAGCAATCCAAGTTTATATAAGGTATTATAATAATTGATATTACATTTTTTTTTCTCATAGAAAACAGAATTTGTGATTGTGAAAACAGAACGGATGCAGCGCTAAACATAGTAAACGACATACAATCTACATATGAGATTTCTCCATACCGCTGTTTTTAAGTACAAGCAAAGATTATTTAAAAAAAATCATTATCGCTTATAAAATAAACCGGTTTCTTCAAGCAATATATATGAGTACACTATTTAATTCAGTTATTTGTATTTGTACATAAAAAGGGATTTTAAAAATTTAGCGTAAAAGATTAGGGTCAAAAACATACTGTAGAACAAGTGAATAACATTATTAAGCAATTTCAGAATTTAAATAATAACTGCAGAGGACGTAGGAATAATTCTACTATTTCGTTGCAGTGTTTACAAATGCTAATATAGCCACAGTTTTAAATGCATCCTCGCTAACAACAAAACATAAATCTCACGTCTCTGCGGTTTTCTGAGCAATAAAATTGTAATGCATTTACGAGAGAATCGCATAATATGTAACTACGAGTATTTAATAAAGAATGAAATTGTGAATTAAAGCAACTTAAGCGTTTCATGTCACCTGTATATAGTATATTTATGGAAAAAATCAAAACAATTAAACAGTCTATTATGACCAAGACAATGAACTTTGTGATGCGAATTTGACGTATTTGTCAATCGACAAATATTGCGTCTGTGGTGACAAAATATCGTGATATTGAAGCTTATATAAAATATAATATATAGAAATATTTCATCATCAGCCTGAGTCCGTACACTGTTCAAAGTAGGCCTCATGCATGAGTCTCAATCCTCTTCTGTCTTCCGCCTGCTGCATCCAGGCCACTTTTGCTATTCTTCTGATGTTGTCAATCCAAAACCAAAACCAAATCGTGTACTTTCTCCACCAACAAGACTGCTATGCATCCTGTATCTTTCAACGGTTGTTCTCATACAAAAGCAAGCTCTATCAATATGCTTAAATTATCAATCTCGAACAATGTCAAATATTACAAGTCAATTAAGCATAAAGCCGGTCTCGCTTCAAAAAAAATAAGTGTATTATATAGATCACATCGGTATTTCAATGATAAACAACTTCTTCTTCTATATAAAGGACAAATCCGACCTATCTTTGAATACAGCAGTCACCTTTAGATTGGAGCCCTAAAATACCTTCTTAACTTAATTGACTCAGTTCAAAGATGAGCAATTCGTTTTATAAACAATGACACCCTTACGTCTAATCTACAATCAATGGAACACAGGCGTAAGATTGGTTCAATTAGTCTTTTCTACCTTTATTACCACGGTCGCTGCTCTTCAGAACTTAAAGAACTAATTCCTCCTGCACCCACCCGCAACCGACAAACCCATCTTACACTGGCTGAACATTCATACACGGCTAATGTGTGTCGACCAATAACTGGCAGCTTGCAAAGTTCCTTCCTTTATGCCACTGGTAAGCTTTGAAATGATTTTCCAGCGTCTGAGTATCCTCCTTCCTACAATCTAGATCTCTTCAAGAAAGATGTAAACATACACTTGCAATCTCCCCAACCTACAAACTAACACGAACACAACACACGTTTTCCGCGTGCGTTTCCCTGGCTGAGCGTCATAGAGTTCACTGATCTTGACCGGGTGTGCTCTCCTGCATGCGTTTACATAAAAAAAACATCTTGAAGGGGGTTGGCCAACGCGTCGTTTGCCAGTTATTGGGCGCCCTCCATTTTTTCCCCATAGACTGATGTCTCTTCGACAGATAAGTCCTTCCTATTGCCACTTGAGTATGACTTTTTTTAGATAGCTTCCACTACTTGAGTTCTTCTTTGGATATCATCGTTTAGGATTTTATCTTTTAGATACACTTCGAGCATGGATCTCTCCATGGTACTTTGGGTGACGATTATTATATGGGTAAGACTTGCTGTTAGATATCACATCTCTGTGCCATAAGTTAATACTCGGAGGATACATCTTAGTTTTAAGACATTGCGTAATTTTCACTTTAAAAATATATTTAAGTTTTCCAAGTGCTGCCCATCCCCATGTATAAAATAAATTGAACCAAGACATTCCACGTCACAAACAAAGACCTTTCATCTTCCTTCCTCTACGCCAAGGACGTCGTCCATAACTATCTTAATAATGTCATTATATCTTATAATGTTTGACGAGATTCTTCTTTAAGTGGCTACTCAGTCTCCGAAAGACGCTATAGATATCACCCTCCTTCCATTTTCTGTACGTTACATCAGACGCTGATATGGAATTAGGTATTCACGCTGGGAGCGGGTGGCTTTCTATGGGCTAATAAGCGAATAAAGCCGAAAATTTATTTAGATGACGCCACCACACCGTGAATTTTCCTGAAACGAGTACTGGGAATATCCGCTAACCCTCAACAAGAAATACGAATAACTTATGTCGCAAAGTATCATAAAATATTCTACTTTGTTTTATTACTATTCAATATAATACATCAAGTTAAGAACTGTTCATTCATCGAGCTTAAAACCAAGGTTTAGCTCTCAATGGGATTTTTATCAGGTACTTGTAAATAAGAACGCACTCACAATCAACAGACTCGTTTTACATATATCATTTATAAAAAGTTAATGTATGTCGCCCAAGAACTGCAGTATCTTACTGAATACTATCTTTCCAGTGTTTGTGTTTTCTAATGCGGAATGCCTCCAATGTGGACAATTCTTCTAATCAGTTTCTTTATTTAAAAAGGTATCAAACAAAAACTACTTAATAGAATCTTACTTTTACACTTACATGTTTAACTATATCAGTTGTCTAAATACATAAAAATTAGGTGTCTTAAGTTTACAATTAGCTTTGAATAAATATGATTAAATCAAACATTTGAGAAAAACAGAATTCATTTCCGGTTAAAAGAATATTCTTTCTATCAATAAATTCACAATTAAATGTTTAATAGATATTGTACAATGTTTTTTTTTAACACCAATATGTTTTAATACCAGTCAGTTAATAGCAATATACTTTAGATAAAAACACATGCCTAACATGGGTGATAATACAAACTGATTGTTTATTATATTGGAGATGTTAAAGGTAATGATATGCTATTACTAAGACTGGATTTGGCTTACAAAATAGAAAAAATGGTTTTGTTTGTCACGTTCAATATGTTTTAATATCACCCGTTATTAACGGGTTTGTGGATTTTCTATCGCTTTTCGGCTGAATTACAAAAAAATGAGGAAAGTCTTCGCCGAATGGTGTAGAAATAAAAATTGGTTGTGAGATTCGGTACGTCTGGGTTTCATTCCGCATTCAAATTTAAATGTAAAAAACGCAAATGTGCCGGAATAAAAAGTCCTGATCCAAATGAAAAACGGTGCCCGAATGTCTTTTTCATTGTTCCATTTATATTCAATTGATCGCAAAAGGAAGATATTATAGGAGGAAAACCATGTGGAATAATAAATAGAAATACAAATCAAAAATAACGGTTTTACTCCGTAAAGAAGCACCCCTTACAATATTTATACCGAGTATTATTCATATATTCCAAATAAATTAAATGAAAAAAAAATGAAGGGAAAGTCTTTCTTATTATATTTCAATTAGAATTCGTAGAAACTTATTGCATGATCTATATTTAATATGTTTATAATAGTAGACACGGGTATTGAACAGCTTATAAGATAAAAATGGTTTATTATAATATAAAATTAATAATATTATATAATATTATATAATAATTTGCTAATCCATTTTTAAAACTCTTTCCTACCATTTGGCTGACTTGCATCTATCCTCCAATTCTTCGAAAACAGACTTAATGTTGGTAAACGGTCTTTGATGTTTTTGAATCGTTAATACGATTATCATTGCTGCTCCTCTTCTGGTGGAAAAAAAATCCTCCTATAAGAGATCTTAACATTGTATGAAGAAAGAAATATATGAAGAGATATCCAAGGCTTACCTGTGGTATTAAGATTATGTTTTTTGATGTGCGGTGAATTTAGTTAGAATACAATATTTAAATTAACGTAAACAGTTGAATAATATAAAAATATAATAAAACACTAAAAAATAATATGTGAATTTCACTTACTGTGTGTTGATTCAGCGTTTTAAGAAGTTAATCTTACATTTTTGTAAACCAATTAAATTTAGTTTAGAAGATATTTTAAGGAATCATAGAAAAAGTGACTGCCAAACTCGAAAAGAGGGTGATTTGTTATTTGCGTGGTTTAAATATTTTCAATGAGTTTTTCAAGAGGTCTGATGATTAATCAGACGAAAAATTTAATGAGGATTTAATTATTTTACAAAATCGAAATGTCTTGGAAGAGGAGAAATCAATGTGGCCGTAATAAACAATGTGGTAGGTAAGTGTGAAAGAACTGATGGGAGGTAAGTTTTCCCCTTAGAGTGCTTTCGCAGTGTGCTGTGAAATCCCACAGTGAATTTACCTCATTGTGAGATGGAGCGAAAAAGGTTCGAAAGGTAAGAAAAAATCAAAACGGTGACCAAAAGTTAAAAAACAAAACAATAAGACACATAACAAACTTCGACGTTGAAAAAATGATTTTTTTCTGAATATCATTTATCACATATTTTTTTTTACTAGAAAATATTAACCAACATTTTTAAATTAAACCAAAACTCTTATTTTTGATTTACACTATTTTTTTTATGTTTAAGACTTTAGCATTACATATGAAGTCGATTCTCGTAATGATCAATACATTTAGGTTAGTATAATTTTTATTTTTAGTCGTCCACGTCGATTATGAGCATATAAACTCGTTAGTTCGGTATACTTTAATATTTTTAAAAATTTCATATTGCATTTTTTTTACTGTCGATGACATTTCTCATCGTATAGTCAAAATGTAGAAAAAAAATCTTAAACAAAATATAATAACTCAAACAGTAAATGATATGCCTTTTTAATGATCAACAAAAAAAACTCATTAAGCTAAACAAAATAAATTTTAAAAACCTCGATTTTTAGTTTTTGTATTTTCGAAGAACACTAGTAAAGTTAATATTGTAAACAAATTTTATTTTCCTTTCAATATTAGAATGAATCACAATAAAACTATTATAAAGGTTCAATTTTATTTAAACTATAAATATGCATATATCTTCTTCGTAGTATCAATCCGGTGGATTGGTTTGCAGCAACAGAATCTTGCATCTCGATCTCCATTCCTCTCGGTCCTCCGCAACCATTTTCAGCTCAGCATAAGCGCTACAGTTCATGTCCTCGAATACTTGCTGCAAATACTCCCGTCTAGGGCGCCGTTCTGCAGTAATGTTCGAACATTCCAGGTGGTATATCTTGCTGGCTGAAGGTTTTTCTTATTTGTCTTGGTTGTTTTGTCTCGAGCAGTCCCCACCCGGAGATCCGATTGGGGGACTATTTTATCTCCGGAAAATTTTACTTGAGATGCAATCATTTTTTGCTGATACGTGGGATGTCTTTAAGACCTTTAATGTGGTATTTCCCCCTTTATTTCCACATCCTAATGCCGTTGACCATAAAGGTTCATCCGCCTTAGGAGGGCATTTACTACCTCCAGGACAATAAAATGCCCTAACCAGCTTGGCCTGATGAGGTTAGCTGGGTGTTAGCTTATTCCGGCCAACATTCGGTCCAAAAAATCTGATCTTTCAAATTATCATCAACCACAACGCAAATTGTTTTTCTGCGTAAAATTTCTTACAAGAAAAATGATTCATATGAGTTGCCATGGAGATATAAATAAAATAAAAAATGGCCGACATCGGCACGTCACGAGATCTTCCGCCAAAGATGTTGCGCGTCGATGCTGTTTAACGAGCGATCGCTAAAGATGCATATAAACCATAATGCACGTTTTGTAGAGAATTTGATGAAGATTCTGATGGTGTTAGAGAATGTTTAAAAGTTTTATTTTTAAGTGCGATTTATTGTTTAAAACAAGAGCGACGGTATAGACGTCTTCACTGCACGGCGTCTATACCGTCTATATAAGAAAGACGAAATATGCTACAATAATCATTTTTATTTATAAATTTATTTTAATCTTGTGGTTACATTACAATTCTGCCAATTTGCGAAAGCTTTGAAGAACTGCGGATGGAGGGACGTCTTTCAGGCCATAAATTTCGACGTGAGTCGTTCTAAAATTTATACCGTAACTTTTGTATGAAAGACTACTATTTTTTTAATATATTTTAAGATTCTTATTTTTATACGCCTGTTGTTATAATTTCTATTTAACATTTTTTTATTTGTTAAATTTATGTACTTGCTTAGTTTTATTCCTATCAACATAATAATCATACGCTTTTATATCTGGCATAAAACTCTTAAATAACCAAAAAATAAATAAATGTTTAATTTACTCTATGAGACTTTTCGATTCTTTTCCCACCATTAATCAAAAAAGGTCTTAGATTAATAGATTCAAAATATTTGAATAAAATACCATCTTTTTATAGGCACACAATCAGTAAATACTTGTTTTAAGATACGTGTTTGTATTTCAAATTAATTAATTCTTATGATCAACGTGATCTACGAGTTTTTTGAAACAAGGTTACAACTTGTATATTTATAAAATTAAAAATTAATCTTCAATAACAGAATAACACATTGTTTAGTATCAATATAATCAAATGAACTCTTAGGACCTATATGTATCTTTTATATCGAAAAATCAATCGAATATCAACGACTTTATTTTTGATGAAGAACTGATTTTATCAAGACACAAATGATTAATTTTAACTGCCTAATAAAACGCACGTTATGAGAAAAAAAAATTAAATAGTATTTAAATATAATATTTTATTTTATAATAAAGTAAAATGCGAATATTTTTTGAAAGAACGAATACCGTTGGAATTTTAAAGAATGGTGATTAATCAACCCTCGATTCTCCAATCGTCGAACAGAGGGAAAGAGCCGGGATTTTTCCTGATCTGTCGCCAGGCACGTAGAGGTGTTCTGACGCCTCCACTTCGGCTCTACGCTGGGAATACGTTGGGTCTACGGAGGGTCTACGCGAGTGCCCCGTAACGACCCTGCTAGTAAGCGCCGCTTGTCCGTCGCCCGCTGTCCGTATCGAAGCAGTGACAAATGGCACCGACTGACTCGTGACAACCTCACTAGTGGAAAAGACTCCACTTGCACGAACGCTTAATCGATGATGCATTTAGCTGTACCATACTATTTCAATGATATTCAATGTGAAAACATTAGAGGTGAAATTATAATCTTAATATTAAAATACAAGATATTGTATATCTTAATTTTATAAAGCCGTTACTCAAAAGTACTTGTTTATAATCCAAAGCTTGAGAGCGTCAGACTAGTTATATGATCTATAAAAGTATTACTGATTAACGAATTCTTAGTAGGATTAATTATTACACTATATTTACTTTATGTTAATACAAAATAAAACTCTTGCTTTATAAATATAAATTTTTGAATTTGTTTGTAATATACTTTGTTATTAAAACTTTTTCTATAAAAATATTACAATTTATAAGAACTATTTCAATAAATCCTCAATGAAGCGTCGAACAAAATTGGTCTGAAAATGAACATGGATAAAACAAAAGCCATGATTAATAGTCATATTTCACAGACCTTTGATCCTATTTTTATTGGAGGAACAGAAATAGAGGTTGTAAACGACTATACCTATCTGGGACAAGTAATACAACTAGGGCGAAATAACTTCTCAAAAGAAATTGACAGGCGCATACAACTCGGATGGGCAGCATTTGGAAAACTAAAGTACATTTTTAAAGCGAAAATTCCGCAATGCCTTAAAACTAAGGCGTTTAACCAATGCGTCCTCCCTGTATTAACTTATGGCGCAGAGACGTGGAATCTGACAGCAAGACTTACCCATAAAATAAAAGTCACCCAGCGTGCTATGGAGAGATCCATGCTCGGAGTGTCGCTAAAAGATAGAGTCCGAAACGAGGAAATACGCAGAAGAACTCAAGTAGTGGATGCTACCCAACGAATAGGCACACTCAAGTGGCAATGGGCAGGTCATATCTGTCGAAGAGACGACGGTCAATGGGGAAGAAAAGTATTGGAATGGTGCCCAAGAACTGGTAAACGAAGCATTGGCCGACCCCCTACAAGATGGACTGACGATATAAGAAGAATAGCGGGAGTGACCTGGATGCGGAAGGCGGAGGATCGAAGAGGATGGAGACTCATGCAGGAGGCCTACGTTCAACAGTGGAGGGACACAGGCTGATGATGATTTCAATAAAATACTACAAATATATGTTTATTTTTATCTCAGTATAAATCAGTTAGTGAAAGACATGTTCAAAAAATTAAATCCTATGAATAACACGTTTTTTGATAATTGTTTTATAAAAAAAAAGGAGGTACACTGTCCGATATTTATTAAATTTTTATTCAAACCTGTGATTTTGTGAGGAGCCAAAAACATTTTTACGTCATTTGGGTTGGTAATTCACGACCAATTTAAATTCATATATTCTAGTTTTTTATAACATCCTGATACAGTTCTCCGGTAAAAATGTATGGGTACTTGCAACGTACTTTCAGAACAGTGATTATACAACTTTTGAATTCACGATCTTTCGATCTTTGCCCTCTGACTTACAAGCCTTTTAGAAGCAGCTTATAAAAAATGACCTTTTTGTATAATATTTTTATAAAAAAATCGAAATAGTTTTTTTCTTATGTTGACAAGACGCAAATGCTGTGTCATTATAAAATATTTTTTGTTTACCAAACTTGTAAAATTATTTAAGCAGGTGTACTTTTTTATGTTTGAAATTTATCTGAAAATTAATGATTAAAATAATTAATAAAAAACAATTCGCTTTATTTTCGTTTCAAATTCTTTTTTTTTGTATATTTTGATGACACGTTGTTGAATAATTAAACAAAAAAAAATGTTCGGGTTTATAATCAGTCACTTATAGCATAGGAAAAATAACTCTTAGAAAGGTGTTTGTAAGATTGTTTAAGAATCTCTGCTTTAGGACGATCTTCGCTGTTGACAAGGAAACGTTAGAGGAAAAATATTGTCGCTCTAAATCACCGAACGGAAATCCCTTACCGACTCATCACTTCCGTCCTATAAAAGAGAAGTACTTTTACCTAAAATCTAAATATACATACATAAAAGCCAGAGATGTTTTTTTCACCCAGGAAATTATTTCATAAAGTTTCAATGTTGCAAATGAAAAGATTTCTGCCTCACATTACTACGGCATTAAAAACATCAATAGCGATATGAAAAAAATGCAAAATGAAACCACTTAATATAAATGTTATATTTGAATTTCTTCAAGAAAATATTTGAATAAACTCTGAAAACCAATATTGACTTAAATATTAAAAAAAAAAAATTTTTCCATGTTTACCATATATTCTTTTAAGAGTGTTCTGAGAATTTTCTCTGTTTATTTTCTTATTTATATATTTTTTAAATAAATCATCTACCCTACTGAAATATTTAAATTATTACGAGATTCAGATATAAAACAATATGAATGAATGAAAATGAGGTGAATTTTTTTATA
Organism: Glossosoma conforme; assembly: GCA_022606575.1. NCBI lineage: Eukaryota > Metazoa > Arthropoda > Insecta > Trichoptera > Glossosomatidae > Glossosoma > Glossosoma conforme. The sequence goes on along the minus strand of JAGTXR010000003.1, from coordinate 4,858,380 downwards.
ATTGACTAATTATATAAGAGAAAAATCTTATAACCTAGTATTTGTTTTAATAAACTTGCTTGTGTCGTATATTCACGTTTCCAATTTTTATTTCAAAATAATGTTTCTTAATCTTAATCTCTCAAAATAATGTTTCTTAATCATCACCTTAATAATCACTCTCTAAACGTGTCTTCTTAATACTAGTTACCACTTTTACTGAAATATGCATCATATATCCACTACAAACTAAGATATTCTGTTGGCTAGCAGATACAGTTAACATCATTTCATTTCTGTTTCACAAAAGATTCGCCGAGTAAGCGACCGTTTTTAACTATGACAGCATTCATCTTTGATATTCTAGTTCCGATTTTTCTTACTTGAAGCACACAGTCAGCACAAACCACGTTTTCTTATTACGATTATATCACCGGCTCTCTTAAGAATATTATTTTTTAATTTTTATTTTTTTATTTCAAAACATGATCTTTCTTACTTTACCATGGAACTGAGTAGACACTCGTTTAACTATAATTGAAAAAAAAAACTTTTTTTTTTTAGAACTGAAATATTTGTTGTTATATACTCGTATCTTCAAATTCAGTGTTAGCATTGATGAGCAAAGTGTTGGGTTTTTAATTAAATAACAGTAATAATTTGTGTTATTCGTGTATCAAATTTCATGTACTGCTGAGGGTTTTTTTTTTCAAATTTCAGGTTTTTAGCGCTGTACCTTGGCGTAGAATTAATTTTCACTCAACATGTCCAATACTCATAACACGTATTTAATGTATATGAAAATCTATAATATCTATAGTATCTAATAAATATCTGTTATATATAAAATCATATTTTTAAAAACTTTTTTAGGCACTTGAAACTTTTTTTTTGTTTTTCATGTAATATTCTTCTATATTTTATACAAATACATATAACACTACAACTCTCTTCCTTCTGCTCAGGCGTGATATTATTATATTGTACAGTTGTAATATATGACATAGTAAAGGTATTACAATTATCTAAGATCTTTGAAGTAAATTGCGTTTGACTGCGTTTTACTGATGACTATAAATGACGACGAATTATTGCCATTGCAGGAAATTGCAGTTTCTGAAACGTCAATCGATTTAATTTTGACTCATGGCAATATCGCGGGGCGAAGGTTGCCTTTTCGCTACACGTGCCGCCAGCGAAACCGTTCTCATATTTTCAATATTTCTTACCACAGAAAATTTAACAGGACGGTGCACTTTCATATTACTTTTCGCAAGCTCGGCACACAGGAACAAAATTGCAAATTATAACAAGGCATAATACATTTTCGTCATATCTTTTAACGTCATGATAAGGTATTTAACATGCATTCTATTAAATAAAATAAAACTATAAACCACAATTTTTACTAAAACACGTTACAATTTTCCAATATCCTTTACAAATGAGCCAAATATATTTCATTTGGAGTCTCAAAATATGTCTTGAAGTTGAGGAACTATTTAAAAAAAACAGTCCGCCTTTTAAACAAAAGATTATTTACGTCGTTTTTTTATGTAAGCACATACAGAAGAATAACGACAGATGGTGATAGTAATTCTGATGTATTTTTTTTTTTTTTTTAATATGTAAACGCATGCAGGAGAGCACAACCAGTCAAGACCAATGCACTTTATGACGCTCAGCCAGGGAGGCTGGACGCTGCATGCGGGAAACGTGTGTTGTGTTCGTGTTTGTGTGTGGGTTGGGGAGATTGCAAGTGTATATTTATCTGTTTCTTGAAGAGATCCAGATTGTAGGAAGGAGGAAACACAGACGCTGGAAGAGCATTCCATAGCTTACCGGTGGCATTAAGGAAGGAACTTTGGAAGCTGCCAGTTCTTGGTCGACATATATTAACCGTGTATGGATGTTCGGCAAGTGTAAGACGAGTTTGTCGGCTGTGAGTGGGTGCAGGAGGAATTAGTTCTTTAAGTTCCGAAGAGCAGCGACCGTGGTAATAACGGTAGAAAAGACTAAGAGAACCAACCTTACGTCTGTGTTCCATTGATTGTAGATTAGACGTAAGGGTGTCATTGTTTATCAAACGAATTGCTCTTCTTTGAACTGAGTCTATTAAGTTTAGAAGGTATTTTGGGGCTCCAATCCAAAGGTGACTGCCGTATTCAAGGATAGGTCGGATTTGTCCTTTATATAGAAGAAGAAGTTGTTTATCGTTGAAATACCGACGTGATCTATATAATACACCTAGTTTTTTGGAAGCGAGACCGGCTTTACACTTAATTGACTCGTAATATTTGACATTATTCGATATTGATAATGATGTCTCATTTGTGGAATTCTATGACGCTTACCATGGTGTTTATGGCTAAACGCTGCATTTGGAGTATTAATCCGCCAACGTCATAGACTATAGCCCGAGATTCACGCATCATCCTTTATTATTACAGGAATTTACTATGAATGGGTGGTCTTCACGGGATGACTTTTTTCTACCACGTATTTTAATTAAGAGGCTATGACTGGCATTTTACTGGTGATGGATCAAATTCACACCAACCAGTGGTATTTTAGAGCTCATAAATCGATTAAAAATCTTTTTTTTTTAATCTCCGTTGGGGATTGATCCCACGACCTTAGGCTTGCAAAGGAAACGCTTTGACCATTGAGCTATGACCGCCGGTAAATTGAGCTATGACCACCGGTTGACATCGTACTTCCAATAATTAGAACAAAGAAGATAAGTTAATTCAGTTTCTTCTACCGTTGTTATCATAGTTTCTATTCTCCTTAAATAAAAATAAACTAATGTTTCCTGTACTTACACATATCAAACTCGTCGTACACTTAGTGATCACTCTTTTAAGCTTAATTTATGCTCAGTGCATTCTCTAAAATTAAGATCACTTGTATGTTCTTTTGACAGGCTTTTGTGCTTAGAGATGAAATAAATAGTAATTTATATCTTTTAAAAACTCATAATAACTTGTGGTCAATGTATGAGAAGAAAATAAATTTCGTCGCACCGAAAACTTACGTATACTAGTTGTTTTTCCGAAGTTTTAGTAGACAATTTAACCCAGCAATCAATTTTTTTGTAGTTCTATATGCCTCGTACATTTTTGAAAGATAATTATAAAACATTTGAGCAAATTATGCAACGGGGAACATTCTAAATATATGCAAAAGCATTTAAAGCTAGACGAAAAATAAATGCATTTAACTGCAGTTTTCTCTATTATGCTGAGCTTGAAGTTTCTATCAGTCGCGGATTAAATTGACAATGGTTATTAAATAAAGCTCTACAGATGTTTTCAATGAAAAATAAATCGCTTATAGTAATTTGAATTAATTTGATGTACTTAAATACTGTTTTTTTTTAATTTTCAATTATTTTTTATTTCGTTAAAATAAACACACAGAGTATGAAGAAAAGCTGTGTGAAAAAAGGTGTCTGAACATTTTTTGAGGGAAAAATATGCAATTATTGAGCTTAGCTATTGACAGAATTGCACGATTTTCCTAATTTATGTAATAACGTAATTCAAATTTTATTTAGAATGAAACACAGATACTGAAAATTATTCCTGTTTATGGTATTACAGAAGCTGTTAAACATGCTGTCTGTTCAAAAATGTATGCCAAAGGCATAAACGATGCTTGGGAAATATTTCACGGATCTTATGTTGATAAATAGGAGCATTTTGAATTCATTTTTAAATTTTCCTAATAGCACTGTTCACGAAAGGAATAATAAAAAGGTTTGGCTTTAGTTGACCAAAAAAATTTGTTCGTTCTATGGATTAGAGATCGGGTGTAAGTATGGCTTCTTCTACACATTAATGATGACGATTCAAGGTAACTTTTTGCATGTAACGATTTGACAAAATGTTCATTGAGCGCGAAACCGCGGTTTTATTTGTGTGATTATTAGTTCCTCGGCGTGGTCCACGTTAAATTACAGTGCAAATCTATTAAATTTCATGAAATAAAATCTTAATTGAGAAATAAAAAAACAAATACAAATCGGGTTATTTAGGGCTTTAGATCACCACGACGCTCAGCAGTTAGTTTTAAGAAATTTAAAGTTTTATTTTTTCAGCGAACAAAGACGATAACTGTATGATACTGATAGTAGGATACATTTAAGAGAGAAATAGAGTGGTCCATCCATTATGTACTTGATAAATTAGCCAATTTGAGAGTCCCGCAGACCTATTTTTTTCCATTAACTTTTTCGGAGTAGATATAAAGGAACATGCTTTTATAAAATGGTTCCCAAAACTAAGCTTCAATTAGGTCTGAAATCTCTAATTTAGTTCCCTTATCACAAACCAATATCCTTAAGTTTGACATGCACACATATTTAGATTATACCCATTCGTTATTATATTTATTGGTTATTTTAATTGACACTCTAACACAGGATTTAATTGTATATTATTTCAGCTCACTAGACACTAAGGTCACATATTTATTATTATTTTTACGTAAACACATACTCGTATATGAAAACATCGATAGATGGTGCAAAAATCTTATCTGTGGATTCGTAGAAGCTTACCATGTAACATATGGCTAAGTGCTGCATATGGAGTGTTGATCCACCAGTATCATAGACTACAACCCGACATTTACCTATCTTCAGGGTATTTATAGAGCTTAAAAAACATATTATAAGTATAACATTATTAAATTATAAGAAACCTCGACAAATGATTTAGTGAGATATAAATATTTATTTATTTACCTTGTTTTTACATGGATCACGTAAGATAAGTTCTTTAATAGGATACTGCAGTTTCGACTAACACTTAGCTTTTCTCAATCCATCACTTGTTTAAAGATAACTGAGCTGCGTAAGTACTTTATACTTGTATATATACTTTAAGTGTTCAAACTCATTTTATGTAGGAGAGGGGGTAGGGGTGTGTCGATCAGGAAATGATAAGAGAGGGAGACAAATAGGGTTGCGAGGATGAAGAAAAAATACAAGATTTAGTGAGATTTGCTTGTAAAAAAAATTGTTGAATCCAAGGATTAATTTTTATCGATAACGTTTTAAAGATAAGAAAGTAAGTAAAAACAGTACTTTGCAAATATGTAACTTTATCACTATCGGTAACAATTATATTTAAGCAATAAAAAATGCAATGTGTATGGAGAATATGCAATGTCAGAAAATCACAGCTAAAACCGGTTTGGAAATTTTTGATCCGGCAATTTTGATGTTGATAAAGCACCATGTACTGGAAGGTCAGTTGAAGCTGATGAAGATACAATAAAGACAGTTATTAAATTTATCAAACTCAACCGTTCAATATCATTTGAAACGTCTAAATTTGTAAAACCCAAAAAAATGATAACTTGCTTAACAAATTGTGTCGTTATTTCAGTTATTTGACTATAAAACCACACCAATAATTTTTATTTTAGTTGAATGACATTTTGTTAGGAAATATACATTCTAGAAATAATAAGATTGGTTCTTTTTCGTTGCATCAATCCGGTGGATTGGTTTGCAGCAACAGAATCTTGCATCTCGATCTCCACTCTTCTCGATCATCTTTAGCTCAGCATAAGAGCTACAACTCATGTCCTCGAACACTTGATTCAAATACTCCCGTCTAAGGCACCCTCTGCAGTTTCCACCTTCAACCACCCTTTCCACAATGTCGTGAAGAAGACCATCGTGCCGCATGATGGGACCGATCCATCGGGCTCGCCTGTCTGAGATGGTATTTAATACGTGCCTATCTTCCTTGATCATCCTGAGAACCTCATTGTTCGTGACGTGGTCTCTCCAGGAAATTCCGACAACTCTTCTGTACGACCACATCTCAAAGGCCTCTAGTATATTTTTTTCACTTTCAGATAAGCACCATGTCTAATAGATTGGTTATGAAATGTTAATGGCATAATAAATAAAAAATATTTTTATGAATACATATATTGCGTAATATTTATTCCAATTATATATTTTTACAACTTCAGGTAACATGATTTGTACAAAAATATTCTAATAATTTACACAAACATAAAATTAGCTCTATTCGTGATAGATGAAGAAAACAAAATTCTATGTGATTAATATTAATAAATGGTAATATTAATATTTATTTTGCGACATCTCAACAAATAATTTAATAACCACATACATTTACTATATAACATTTGGTAGGTTGTCTTACTTGTTTCAATGCTTGCTATATTTACAGTATATTATTTTGGCAATTCTTTGGTAATTTAGTAATGGAAAATTGTTATTCAATAATCTCCTGACAACTATTAAAACGATATTAAAAATAAAATTAAAAAAAAAAAAAAATGAAGCAATTCAAACAAAGTATTAAAAACTATAGTTGTGTAATAAAAAGGTGATTCAAAATGTTTATTTGATCAAATGGATTATGTAAAAAAAAACTTTTTAATTGACATTTTCAAATCTGGTATATGTGGGTTTTTAACAAGAATTTTATAAAGAAAACATGTGTATTTCCATATTGCTTATACTTTTAAAGGTTGTATCCACTGCTTTTATTTATTTTAAATAAAACTCAAAACAACTGATGCATTAAAGACTTAAAACACTTACGTATATCATCAAAAATGATGTTAGCAAGAGATTTAATTACTTAAGCACTATATTGTTTTTTCAATGTATAAGTTGCATTTGTATTTTTAACTTTAAATACGTGTATTTTAGGAAGAAATTTTAATCCATCGATTAAATAAAATACTATCCATCGCCAAAATATCTCAGAAGTAAAACCAAAATTATGACTTTAAGGTCTCTAGATTAGATATTTAACAAAAGAAAATTATCTGATTGTTGAAAAAAAAAAATATCTAAGAAATAAATAAAACCATTTTTTAAGAAGTATAGCATATACTTTCAGCAAATTCGTAATGTCAACTTTATGGGTTTTACTGAAGTATTAGATTATAATTTATTTTAAATAGACATAAAAAAGTATGTACCTAATATAAGTTTTGAAGTATGACTTTGGAAGCCTTAAATTATTTGGAATTATTTAATGGATTTTCAACTAAATCAATTAAAAATATCAATACATAATTATACATCTTTCCTAATAATTTGATACAAACATACAATTCTACATAAAATTTCTCGCATCAATTTATGGAGAAAAAGAATCGGCAGACGCTGGGATTTGAACTGTGCACCTCAGTTCCATTCTATGCACAGCGTGGTTCACCGGACCAATTCTTCCACCGGTCCAATCGAGCAAATTTGACGTCGAGAAATTCGATGTAGAGTTGTATGTATGTATTAAATTATTAAATATTGATAAAGATCAATTATCTATTAAGGATTACAGTATGGAAAAAATATATTATAAAATAAAAATAATTGGAACAAAATATTTCCAGTTTTAATTGATACCATCGTGTTTTTTAAGTCTATATATTTTCTTTGCTTTAAATATAATATTCACGTATTTAACTTAAACATTTTATCTATTTACTTTAAAAATATAACTAATTTTACTGTAAGTACATTGTACAAATTTTATAATAAGACATTAATCAACACATATGGAATACCATTGATAATAATATATAATTTTTTACCGACAAATACATTTATTTACAACAACAAAAAACTAAGTACATTTGTAAAACTTTTTAAGTTTACTATTTGGTTAGTATGTCACTTCACCTTTTACTAGTAAATCAGTGCGTATATTTAATTTCATAGTAAAAAACATAAAATTATTTAAGTAGTTTCTTAAACTTCTATTTATTTTATATTTTATTTATATAATTATATAATAATAGTAAAAGTACGTCAATATGGTTATCGGAATACATAAATTTTTCATTTAGAACAATGTTTTTCCTTTACTTAATGTTACTAATCTGGATAAATGATAATTATTTTTCATGCTGTAAGGTTTATAATTATACATATTTCATTTTAATAATTTCTAAAAATGTATTGGTGTTACCGAAATGTGATTTAATGGACATTATTTATAGCTCGTATTTATATAAACATTATATATAAATTAAAAATTAAATCAATCTCGATTTTCATGATAATTATTAGAAATACTTTCATTTAAAGCAGAATAATATATTTATGTTTTTACTAACTGTACTCGTAGTTAATAGCATTTCATGTTAATACTTTAAGTAAACCTCCTTTGCTGTGAAAATAAAATAACTTTTGCATATTTTTTTTTAAATATGACAATTATTAATTGAATATATTTTAATCAAGAAAATGTATTATTTAGTTTATTAATTTGTAAATTACAACATGAAATGTTTTTTTTTAGCATATGCGTCACGAAACCTAATAAAACAATCTTGAAATAAAAACATACGCTTTTAAACCTTTAATTTTAGCATTCATAATGAAAAAATATATTTACAAGAAAACAATAATTTCAAGAAATAATTACTTATAAATACATTATAAAAAAAAATGTATTAACAAATAAAGTAAGCTAAAAATATTATGAATAATAATAATTTTCAAATGGCAGTGGAAAACAAGGGCGTAACACACATTTATTTATATCACATTTATATTTATTTCTAAATCACATATATAAAATATTATAATTATATTTTTTAACGCTATTTTTTAATTGCATAGTAAACAGTGTTTCATTTGAAATAAAATAAAGATCAAAATTATTATGCAAAAACTAATTTTTGAAAAGTCATCTCGAGTCGCTGCTGAAGTTACTGAAAAAAAAAAGATTTAATTATTATTAGTATATTTCTTAAAATAGAAAAACCTGCCCAGTTAGTTATACAGTAATTAAAAGTTAAATTATCCTTTTTTTAACAATTAAAATGCAAGTCAATAAACTTTGGTTCGGAGGAAAGAATTCAGCTGTCATTTTTTTTAATATAAATTAGTTCACTGACTTATTTTTAGTTAAAATATTCCTTTTGATTAGCCTTAATTCGGAAACACTAAATGTTGAATAACTTCATAGGTTTTCACGGACAGATTTGATATTGTGGCTTTTGGGTTAAGCCGTGTGTAGCGAATTACTATTTTTAATATTTCGACCGCCATTGCAGGCGTCGTCTTCAGGGTTGATGACTTAGTCTAAGTACTAAGTCATCAACTCTAAAGAAGAACGCTGCAATGGCGGTCAAAATATCGGAAAATAGAATTTGGTCCCCCACGCCATTACCCAAAACCCACAATACTGAATGTTAGTTAAAAGTTATGATGAGTGTTTTAAGTATTTTTTTAATAAAAAAATAAATAAATCGTTTCAAGTTATTTTTTAAACAATAATATTATTTTAATCGCTTAGATACAACAGAGAAGAAGTTTTATCTACAGATAAACTTTTTTAGACGCTATAAAACTTTTAAATATTCCAACAAAATTAATACTACGCCTGATTTCGTTAAAAGGTATTTATTACCTCAACATTCACGGCGAAATTCTCGCTTAAAATATATATATAAAATGATTAATTAATATTTACCAATCATTTTATATGATTATTTTATTATAAATTTTCGATCAATAACAAAATCTATCATATCTTTCACTTTTATTTACCAGCCAGACCAAATCTTATGAAAAAAATTAACTACTGAAAAACACGTGAAAAACATTAAAATCGCAGTCACTGGTTGTACACTTAATAAATATTTTTTTTATACTCATAGTAAATTCGAGAAGCTCTTTATCTTTCGTATTTTATTTACTGGAGTTTTAACTCAGGTGATATTGCCAAAAAAAAAATGTTTTAACAAACAAGCAGAAATAAAGGTATGCCTACCGGGATATAGTAATAGTCTCTCACCCCTTTCGATCCTAGGCGGCCCATCGCTTTCTCGCAAAGCCAGTTCTGCTACTTCACTGTACAGCTGCAAGAGCCTCGCCATGCAGCGCAATATGGGCGGCCCATCCTGAAAGTGCTCCGGAAGCAGAAGAAGAGATACTGAAAGATCGGCTTTCAGCAGACCGTTTTCAGCGGGATGCTGCCGCAGCAACCCAGGACTAATCTAAAGCAAAAATACATATATTTTCTTAAATAAATTAAATGAATTAATGATAATTTTTTTCGCGATTGAATTTCGTGTTTTAGGTGTTAAATTTATTGTTTTAAGATCACTTAGTATATATTTTAGGCAATAGCTACAATGAATAAATTATTGATTAATTATGTTAAGTGTTACAAAATACGTCACTTTTTGTGTGTGTTTTTATATTAATCTGAGCAGTTTGTTGAGAGTACTTCATGTAAATGCGATTGTATGTCTTCAAATAAAGCATTAATAGTTTATGCAGCTTAAGATAACACATTTTCAATATGTTAAGTAAAAATACTAAGCAATACGCTGAGATGAAGACATGATACATAAATTTTATGAAATTCATTGAAGTCTTAAGATATTGATATTAAAAGACAATTAATCATTGCGAGTATGCTTTATTTTGCTTGCTTGTGATGAACAGTTGCACAAACGTTGCGGTTAAAATCTTACAAACTAAAAGTCTCTTTAAAATAATTAGCTATGCTGAGGTGAAAAGGTTGCGGAGGACCGAGTGGAATTGAGATCGAGATGCAAGACTCTGCTGCTGCAAACCAATCCACCGGATTGATACTACGAAGAAGAAGCAAGTGTGATACAAGTTACTTACTTGCATATTGTTTATGAAGAAGGTGAGATTAGCCAGTGGCTTAGAGGGTGGAGCCGTGCAGTTAGCCTTCAGGATGTCTCCAGGGTCGTACTGAGAGCGCTCCGCTACAATCACCGGTATCCCTTCAGGTAAAGCTGGGAGCAAAAAAAAACATTTAATTAATAGTCAGTGGAATTACGTGTTTTAATTAGTTAGACGAAGACTTACTAACGAAGAGAGTCTAATTTATAGTGAGTAAAAGGATTATAAATTTATTTAACCTCTAATTTACTCGTACATACAAACTCGTACATAAAAACGAAATCTTTTATGATATTCTACTCAACAACACAGCACAATAAATGACGGACGCGGGTATTCAAACCAAGGAGCTCGAACATCAAGTCCACTATTTTGCCAACGCACAACGACCACTCGTTCACTTAGGACGCCTCATCGAAAAGAGAAGATTACAAATATAATACGAATAATTTGAATGAATTATTGATGTATTATAAAAAAACATATATTTCTTAAAAAAAAATAAGAAATGTAACCATAAAAGAAAAAATAGGCAAAAATTAAAACTATTTACATAAAATTTATTTATTAAGGCAAACATGTACAAAATTAAAAAATGTAATTAATATCAATTGTTTTGGAAACTACATAGTTACTATGCATTATTTTTCAGACATATAAAGGGCACTTTTAAAGCTTTTAGGAAAGCCTTCAGAAATAAGCGTGCGTGGAGAGACTCTCAGATCAGCTAGAGCAAATATAAGCACTCTGCAGCTGACGGGAAGTAGTCCTAGCATGGTCTTTGGCAATCGGGCTTTCAGCTACGCGGCACCAATGGCCTGGAACTCGCTACCGGAAAGCGTAAGAGAGCTTAAAGCGGAGGCATCCTTCAGAAGCAGACTCAAGACCCACCTTTTTACTCAGAGAGGCGAAGAAGCCCTTTTGAAATGATCATTCGGTCATAAAAGAGCGCTATACAAATACTCATATAATAATATAATAATAACTAAGATACTGTATATTCAAGGGCAATAAAAATAAATGGTCGGAAAGTAAATCAATCTTGGTGTAATAAGGTTAGTTAGTTTAGGAAGGGTTAGGTTATATTGATTTATGTAGAACATGTAAAATAACGCAAATAAAATTGTTTTATTTTATACTCTGATTAAAAAACTATTCTGACAGCAAAAATACGAACCAAATTAAGTCGCCGGACTTTTACCCATATTCGTATCATAATGTGGGTCTCCGGATGCAAAAATGTCTTAAATTAGCTACCAATTATCTTCACGTCATACATACAATGTTTTCCTATAAGTAACATGTTTTCTTCATACATACATGTTCACATTGCTTCGGCATCGCAAGGGCATCTCCGAACAAGGGGCGGCAAAGAAAAGAAATCTAATTCACTGGGTTGAGAGCTTCGGGGTGTTTTCGTTATGCCCTTTGGCCCATCACCCTAGGTCCAATATGGGGGACAGAGTGAACCGCGACGAACAACTTTTAGTACGCAAGTCGTTCATCAAGGGACAGAGGCCTCCTCTCCCTGGTAATTTGACGTAATTTTTGCTTCGCGCGCGGATTTTTATTTTTTCATTTTTTTGCAGCGTGTTTATTTTTATGTTACGCGGTCGTTATAGCGTCGAAAACGAGTGAGACGTATCCAGATGTTTAATGTGTTACGACTTAATTTTTAAAAATATTATTTCACCGGCTGAAATTAAGGTTATAGTTATTTATTGGACGTGACTTTTAGCTCTTGAATTACATACTATGTAATTTTTGCTGCTAAAATTTATCATATTATTTTCAACCAGAACACAAATCAGCAATCATATAGTATCATCAATCGCATTATCAATTATATTGGAGTATATATTTTTCGACTCATGTGTTTGATATCTGAAACATATGTTCATTACTAATTGCCACCACTCAGTTCTGTCAGATGCCATTGTTCTTGCCTACTCCCTAGACATCCACACAAAACACGGGGAGTTGATGTTATTTTTTTTCATTTGTCCATGGCCGCTTCCTCAACTGGAGATTATGGATATTACGATTCGCTGCCATAAAGATTTGTCAGACTCCTTGGTCCTTGTTTCATCTCATGTCATCTCTGCCTCCTTAAACTCCGCCGAATCCATTCTGTTTTTAGTTCCCGACTGATTATATGTTATAACTATTTTATACAAAATTTTAAGGATTTTGATTACTAGCCCAACGGTGTCCTGTTCCATTTGATCTTAATTCAATTCAATTAAATTGATTTATTTCTTCCAGAAACATTACAAATATAAATATTTAATGCGATTCTGAAACAAGATATAATAGAACAATTTATAAATAATACAATAATAATACAATAATTTTAAAAGTCCCGGAGCTCGCTAAACAGAAGACTCCACGAAATTACTTTGATAAATAAATTCGTGGGGCTGATGTCAAAACTGGGCTTCTCTCAAGTGGAATATATCAATATTCGAGGCCATATCGTTGAACAGTCTGATCCTCTCCGAAGAGGCATAGTTCCTGGCAGGTTAGTATTAACTCTAGGAAGAACAAACAATATGTGCCTCTTTATGCTTAAATAATTGTCAAGGACAAACAAACCAATTTCTTACAAAATGTATTTAAATAAAAATAAATAAAATATCTTAAGAAGTGACTTAATCTAACCGACTACACGCGATAAGCATCAAGCAGTAGTATATTCAAGTTTTGTTTGTCGTGCAATGTTGCAACGTTGCGACAATAGCAAGTGAGAGATTTAAGTAGCGAATGTTTATTCCATATCCGGAGCATATGCGCAAATATGCTCCAGATATGGAATACATATAGGGAAGAAGAAATATATATTATGGTTTTCTATAGGTGAACCATTTGTATTATTATTTAAGTTCACAGTTAGGTGTGCGTTTCATATCACGGTGATACATAGCTTTTCGGGTTCGAGCGAATCCTAATCATTACAAGTTGCCGGAATAAATTTCCACCGCCGCACAAAATACGTTATTACGGATACTCGGAAAACAAGAAGTTGAGAAAGGGCCAGAGACCTTGGTAAGTTAGGCATAACAGACTTCTACCCACGCTGAGACAATAACACCAGGTCCATCACAAGGGAGGGCGATTTTCTGTGTTAAAATTTTTATTGTAAAGGGTGCCAAAATACAACAGAAAATAATTCAAACGGTAAGAAATATAATGCATGAAAGCACTTACTTTGAGTCAGTTTCTCATATAAGAAATACTTCTTTGTTACAATAACAATAATTAAAAAAACTATTATTTAGTATTTTTAATGAAATGCGGTATTTTCGCATTGACATAGAAACTATAAAGAACAGATTGTTAAAAGTCTTTCCCCATATCTTTTCATATCCGACACATATGTTCACAACAAATTGTTGTCACTTATTCCTGTCCATGATTTTTATAATACACCTCTGCATCATAAGGGTCTATTTAACCCTTTCGCATCGGTTGTAGGCATAGGCCGTCATAAGATTCTCCGACCGTTGACATCAGCTAAAGGATACAAGTGATATATGAAAATAGACCAGATAAGAACATGTAAGCTTCAACTACTAGTTTTATAATTGACAGTTTGTATTCAAACCGAGCCGTAATGAAAAGGTTAAGAACATACACGAGTATGTGTTCCGACTACTTTCAAGGAGGAAATTGAAATGCTAAAGCAATAGTATCAAGATCATACGATAATCACATTTTTTCTTCCCATATCCGTTCTATATCCGAAACATACGAGTATGTTCACCATAAATTGCCAATACATTGTCATGTCAACTGCCAATGTGTATTTCTCGTTTTGGACCATATCTACACCACTTGGAAACATATATGGTGCCCGACAATCTCCAGAGCAGAAGTTCGATTGCTTGAAGAGGTGGTACTGTGGTATTCAGGGCATATTTTAAAGCGTTTTTTTATCGTTTTTTAACCCTTTCATTACGGCTCGGTGGATTATACAGTCAATTATAAAACTAGTACTTAAAACATAAATGTACTTATCTGGTATATTTTCGTATATCACATTGGTTCTTGTATTCTTAAGCTATCAGATAATGCATAAAAAACTATTCTAAGAGTGTAGCAAAACGATATATCACGGCTACCGATTTCAACAATGTGGGAATCTTAGACGGCATATATCGGCTACCGATGCGAAAGTGTTAAGAAATCGTATGACAAACCAAAGACTCCCGAAGTCTCAACCATTTTATTCTAAGGTGCAACTAAACCCAATTGCTAATCACACTTTTTCAATCAAGAGAGAAAAATAAAAAAGGGTTAAATTCAAAATGAATATAGATTTAAATCTACGCAATGCTCAATTGTGAGTTATTTTTCTAGGAAGAATAAAAAGTAATAGCTTATACAGACGTAAAGAATTTGTAACTTCAATTGGAAAAAAATATAGAGTAAAACTTACATTGTAATTCGTAGTGCCTCTCTGTGTGTAAGATCGTCAACATTCCCTTACTCTTCTTAACTAACTTTGAATTGAACGAAATGCCCTTGAACTCGTTTTTCCATGTATAAAACAATGATGGATAGAGCAGTTTTGTCAGAACTAAATTATCAATAAGTATCCATTTTCTTTCTTTCGGGGTATCATTGAATATAAGCTCCCGCCACTTAACGGAATTTTTCTTTCCGTTATTTTTCGTATGAGTTCTAAAGAAAACGGCTATCTATAATTTTCCACATGAGTGGAACCCAACACTTCAATTGGCGAGCCATTTTTGATTCACTTTCGTTCGATGTATTATTTATTTTCTTTGGATGAAATAAATACCGACGAAACATATATAGATCGTCAAACATTTTATTATTTTGTGACGGTTATCTACATCATTGATAACTAAATAAATTGAAATTTTTACATGCAATACATTCATGATTTTTTTGTTTTATTTTTTTTATATGAAAGTGAAATGTCTTTATTTTGCCGGTAGGTAAAGCTCAATGATCAAAGCACTTGCTTTGCAAGCCAAACGTCGTGGTTTCGATCCCCGACGAATATTAAAAAGAAAAGATTTTTAAGCGATTTCTAAGCTCCACAATACCCCGGTTGATGTGAATTTTATCCCTCTCAAGTAAAATGCCAGTCATAGCCTATTAATAAAAAAATGGTGGTTGACGAAAGTCACCCCGTGAAGACCTCACATTCACAGTAAATTCCTATAATAATAAGGATGATGCTTGAATCTCGGGCTGAAGTTTATGACGTTGGTGGATCAACACTTCACATGCAGCGCTTAGCCGTATGCACCATGGTAAGCGTCATAGAATTCCACAGATAAGACTTCAGAACTACTATCACCATCTCTCAGTATTCTCCTGTATGTGTAAACATTAAAAGAAACATTATTTTTTGTGTTCAATTTTATACATTGGAATTGTTACGGACGTCCGATGACGGTTGATTAAAGTTGTTTATATTTAGCTTCTAGGCTCCCGGTAATCTAAGGTGGTCTGTCGAGCCTGAATAAAGAAACATTCATGGTTAAGGCTCGATGATCGCCGTACCGCGGAAATAGGATATAAATAAACTTGTTAAATTGTAGGTTGGGTACATGCGCTCTCAAAGTTGCGAGACGTGCATCTGAGAACTCCGGAGCATTGACATGCTGACCCAGGCAAAAGGCGGTCGGCAGCGCGCTGAATCGGGGTGCGAACCGACCGCGCTGATTGGTCGGCGTTCCTCCCCAGGGCGCGCCTCCTGGATGGATTATGGAATAAATATACGTGTCAAACCCAAAATAAAACAGAGCTGAAACTACTTTGGACTTTTACTCTCCTTCCCCGGACCTTCTCTGGACTTCGCAGCGCTCCCGGCCTACTGCTCTACATAGACTTCTACTAGGTTGCAGATTTGGAAGCTGACTACACTCCAGCCCAAGGAAGCCGACCGGAACACAGCTGCCTTACAACCAGCTGCAGGAAGATGGACTTTGGAGGCGAGGACCCGTACAGCCACTAGTAGAGCGGGTTATCAGTCTAGGTCAACTGGTCGTTCTCAGAAATATATACATTTAATGTTCTTTTAAATTATTTATAAGGCAATTAATTGTACGTATTATATTCTTACTAGTGAAAAGCACTTTTCTTTGTTAATTTGACCGGTATACTATCTTAAAGGTAAGAATTATGTGCAAGAAAATAATTCCGATGTATATGGAGAGGATATACCACTACCAAAACCGGATTGCAAAATGTCGATCCAACAATTTCGATGTCAAAGATGCACCAGATTCTAGAAAGCCAGTTATAAATTTATAAAACGTAATAATTATACAATTCATGCAAACCAGAGAATTACAAATTGTGAAAATGCAAAGAAATTTATAGAATTCGACAATTCATTCGTTATTTTTTTCCTTTTTAACTAAATTACTTATCAAACAACTTACAACATATAAGTGGGTATTGTTTTATGGACCTTGAATAACCAATAATCAATTAATGATTGATAAATAAAGTACAAATTCACAATAATTGGGTGGCCTTGAATTTAACCCATGTGACGCAATAATCTATTAATTATTAAATAATTATTGTGTCTTGGGATTAAGTTTCATAAACCCTTCATACTCGTTGAAATTATTAGGCTTTACTGATTTGGTGTGCTTTGTGTATTAATTATTAAGGAAATTCTCGTGAAATATTTTCTACCAGAATTTAATAGTTAATTGAGATATATTTATGAAGGTGAATTTAGTTTTAAAACGAACCATTCATGATTTACATACACAGAAATTCAAATTTTGTTTGTGTATCAGTTGTTGAACATTTATGTAATCTTCAATAGTGCATATAAAAAATATTGTAAATATATTCTGATTCCAAAAAAATTAAATAAATGTGGTTAAATCAAGGACTAATGAACTGGCATATTCAAAAACTCCTTACATTATTCGATTATCTTTCTTCTAGTGACGCTTTCTTTTCTTTTCTGGAACGTAAAGGTTCCAGATTGGTATATCCGTGCTCGTAGTCATCCATTTTCTTTCATTCCAGTTGGTAGCTGTGCTGTTTTGAGTACTTATTTTTGTTTAACTGTGATAGAGCTTCTAGCGACAGACTTTGGACCGGAGTATGCAAGAGGAGGACACAAATGAAAGCCTGGCAGTTTTACAGCGGACCGACTGAATGTGACTGCGGCGTGAAGCAGACCCTGTCACACTTTCTGGAGTATGCGCTGTGTCCAGATAGCTGCACCCAGGAAGACCTGACGACGGCCGAGAGTAACGCCATCGATGTCACCTA